>CM057388.1:86963509-87602259 GCA_030015415.1 Cynopterus sphinx
TTATCACATTTTAAAAATTAATAATGTATTATACAAAAACCATTTTAAATGAGTGAATTTTATGACATGTGAATTATATTTCAATGAAGCTCTTACAAAAAAAGGATGGGCTATTGATACATACAAACACTTAGATGAATCCCAAAAATCTTATGTTGAGTGAAAGAAGCCAGACAAAACAGAGTGTACACAATATGATTCTATTTATATGAAACTATAAAATGCATACTAATCTATAATGATAGAAAGCAATCATTGGTTGCTCCACAGTGAGGATGGGAAGGGTGGTAAAGGAGGTATTATAAAGAGGAAGGAAGAAGGAAACTTTTAGAGATGAAGAATATGTTAATTATCCTGATTATGGTGATGGTTTCACTGGGTATATACATGTGTCTAAGCTCATCAGATTTACCCTTTAAATAAGTGCAGTTTATTGTATGTCAGTTATACCTTTAAGAACTATTTTGAAAAATAGTACTTTTTTTCTATGGCCAATAAGAATTTAAAATGAAGCAATGAATGTAAATGGCTGGCACATGATAAGTGCTTAATAAATTGTGACTTTAAAAAACAATCAGATATACAAATGGCCAATAAGCCCATGAAAAGATATTCAGCATCATTTGCTATTGGGAAAATGCAAATCAAAACCACAATGAAATGCTACTTCATACCCACTAACATGGTTCTAATAAAAAGAGAAAGATAGGAGCAAGGGTTAGCTAGGATATGGAGAAATTGGGACACTTGTATATTGCAGGTGAGAATGACTATAAAATGGTGCAGACACTCTGGAAAAGAGTTAAGTAGCTCCTCCAAAAAATTGAACATAGTTAACATATGACCCACTCTTAGGTATATACCTAGGATAATTGAAAACATATACCCACCCAAAAACTTACACACAAATATTTACAGTACTATTATTCGTAATAGTTGAAAATAATGCAAATGTCTATCAACTAATGAATGAATGAACAAAATGTTGTATTTCCATACAATGGACTATAATCAACTATGAAAAGGAATGAAGTTATGATACATGCTACAACATCAATTAACCTTGAAAGCATTATGCTAAGTGAAAGAAGCCAGTCACCAAAGATCACATATCCAGAATTAGCAAGTCCACAGAGACAGAAAGTAGATTAGTAGTTGCCTAGTGCTGGAGGGATCGGGGTGAAATGGAGTGTGATTGGTAATGGGTACTGGGTTTCCTTTTGGAGTAATAAACATGTTTTAAAATTTGAGATGTTTGTACAACTCTGTGAATATATTAAAAATTACTGAATTGTATGCTATCTTGTACTAAAGCGTAATTTTTAAGATATGTAAATTATGTCTCAATAAAGCTAAAGCTGTTGTTTAAAAAAAGTAGATCAGCCAACATGTATTTATTCACTTTCTTTGAGCTTGATATGGGGTTAGTGTCACCAATTCCATCATTTACTACGTAGCAATGTGAACAGAGAACATTTCAACCCAGAGGAAATATTTTAAATTATTGTCAAACATGTTGGAAGGATGAATGGAAGAAGTGGGGACCAAAAACATATTTGTCATGATGTTTCTTGTAGAATATAAAGTTTCTTATAGCCTAAAGCCTTGTTGTTCAAATTGTGGTCCGGCAGTTTAAGCACCACTTGAGAACTTGTTAAGAATGCAGAATCACGGGTCCCATGGAGACTTACTGATTCAGAATCAGCATTTTAACAAGATCTGCAGGTATTTGGCATGCATGTTACAGTCTGAGAAGCACTAGCTTGAAGGTTAGCAGGATGACTTCATGACACTTTAATTTGCCTTGCAATCAGTATGTGAGATAGTGACAGCATATTTAATATTGTATTATGTTGAATATTCTCTATATGGATTAATCATAGATAAAATCATAATCTTAAAAATTGAAGGTGAGTTCATTTTAGTATAATTTCTGTCCTTGTAATCTTTTACTTTCCATGGCCCTTTGTAAAAATCTTATAATACATGTCTTTTCGATGATAATATTTCAGTGGTAATTTGTCATTATAATGATTAATATTTGCACATTTCAAAAAAACACACCTGCTGAGTCTACTTTAAAAAGAATCTTGGAATTTTAAATTAAAAGTATAAGTATGAAGATAACTCGTAGTTTATAAGTGAAACTCAGTAGTAAGGAAAACTATTTAGTATTTAGCATATTATTTGTTTAGTATGCCAAGTAGGTAAGTTATACTACTCAGTTGAAAGCTGTTCATTTTCAAAGGATTATTGTGTCCTTGTTAAATTGCTAAATTACATTTTCAATTTTATAGCACTGCTCTTTCATTTATGTATAAATTGAGATAAAATGATAGACTGGCTTTATAAAATAAATTTGTTAGGCACATTAATTTGAGCAATATTTGATAACTATATATTGCATGTATTTTGGAAGAGGGACCATATATAGTAAACTTTGAAAGCATTTTCTAAGCATATCTGTGCATTTTGTAAAACCCAAATAATTCTAGTCTTGCCTTCCCTATAGCACTATTATACCTTTGAATATCTGTTTAGATGATAAAATGGTTTTCTTATCTTCCTATATTGCTAGGGATTTTATTTTGCAATTCAATTGCAGAATCTCTGGTCATTAATAATTACCAAGTAGGCCAGAACCTGTGTTCGTTTCGTTCCTACGTCATTGTGGCATAAACAGAATATAGTTAATTTGTAGTTTGCTTCAAGTATACTTCAGTAACATGGTTTGATGGTATATATGGTCCCATTGCTTCTTTCCTTTGCTCTCTTCTGGCCCATCACTTTTCAGAAGAAAAAATGACAATTATTCTTTTTTTATTTTTAATTATTTTATATTAGTTTCAGGTATATAGTACAATGGTTAGACATTTATAAAATTTTTGAAGTGATCCCCTGTTGTCTCTAGCACTAATCTGGAACTACACACAGCCATTACAATAATATTGACTATATTCTCTATGTTGTACATCCTTGTGACTATTTTGTAACTACTAATTTATACTTCTTTATACCTTCCTCTTTTTTACTCAGTCCCACAATCCCCCTCCTCTCTGGCAATCACCAGTTTATTCTTTGTATCTGTGACTCTGACAACTTGCTCTTTAAGAATGACTGTTGGGGTTGTGAGGGAAGAGTTCAGTTGTGCAAGAGAATGTCTCTTCTAGCAGAAGCGAAATCAGAGTTGTCTATTAGTACTTTATTGTTGTAAACATTTCTGAGTATTAACTGCATTGTAAATCCCTTCATCGTCTGGCCCTTTCTTCACTCACTGTGAAGAAGCTTTAGGAATGTTATAACTATTTTATTTTGTTTAGTTTATGTCTGAAGTCTAAAAGAGCTCTTTCAGTAAATATGAAATAAAAATTCCAAATGCAAGCATCAAGTTACTGTTTGATTAGCAGCGTTTAACTTTTCTTTGTGTTTCTTAATATTTTATAATCACTTGTAGCTTAGATTCACAGAAATTTAGTACTTGCTATTTTTATGTACACCGCAGTGCATGTTTCCATGCAGTTACCCCTACCTGAAACCTTCTTCCCCTTTCTTTGCACACTAAAACCTTTCCTATCTTTCAAGCCCCAGAAGATTCATCACCTTCTCTATGAATCATCTCTTAATTTCACCAGCTTGAAATAATCTTCTGCTTTTGAATTCCCATAGCACTTAATCACATTTATGGTACTTATTATATTCATATTTTTATTATATTTGTGTAATAATATATTATTATTTGTATTGAGGCCTTATCCCTTTTTCTAGTCTGTAATTTTTATTCATATTTACATCTCTCACAATGTTTTGAATTTAGTAATTATATAAATATTTTGATAATAGATGCATGACAGGTTCTAGAAGGCCCCTTCTCTTCTATGTCCAAAATTGAACATCATTTCTCATCTATTTATTTCTTTTGGTTAAGTATTGCCACTCCCACTCTGTAAGGCCTCACACTGAGGAACTGCAGTGCAAATGAGTTTCTAAGACTGTTTTGACAATGACTGCAGATTCCAAGAAACACAGTGATCAGTGAAGGAGGAGATGCAAAAGTGGGAAAAGGATAACAAAAAGAGAAAAGAGGCTTTGATGATGATGAAAGGCCAGAATGTTGGCGACTGGTTTTACCAAGGGTTTAATGGAGCCATTGCCTTAAACTATGATCTGATTTTATTTTATTTTTAGAGCATACATGCTTCTCTGGAATTTCTCAATTGTCATTTGATTGTCTCTCTTTGAATTTAAATTTTATTGTAAAGATAAAATTAAAAACAACTTCAGAAGGAAAAAAAAATTCACCCTTACTTCGCCTACCTAAACATGACTGTTTTCATCTTTCCATGTTCCATTGCAATATTAGTATACACAGAATTTTGTATTTAGTTTTTTATTATAATATATGTGTATAATATAATGTTTTACATATATATCTTTGTGTCATTGCATAATATTTAATTGAGAGATAAAGTAAATATTGATGCATATAGCTTTTCTTCATTTGAAGGTGTTCCTTAGGATAAATTCCCAGGGGTTTGATTACAAGGTTAAATGTTCTTGATAGCTATGTTCAAGTTGCTTTCTGCAACTCTTCCTCCAACCACTTGCTATGTGTGGAATTAATTCCACCACCACCTCTAAGTGTGAGCTGTTGTTAGTCTTAGCCAATCTGGGTAATTCATCCCTTTTGCCATTGTCTTTGGTTGAGGTAACCCAGGCCTAAACTACTTGGCACATGATTTCCCCCTGACCATGGAATTGATTCAGTGGTGGCCAAGGCTGTATGAAATTCAAGACTTCTTTTCATCCTTATAAAACTCAACAGGTTCTCTTTCACAAGGTATTCAAGAGGAAGCATGTAGCCTCACTACTTTGGCAGCCATCTTGCAACAATGAGGGGAAGCAGCCTGAGGATGAAGTCAAAATATAGAGACAGGCAGAAGTGAAGGAATAACAAAGAAATAGAGCTAGAATCATGATTAAAATGTGCCTTGAATCCTCCTTACCTATAACTCTTAGTTATACGGTTCAATAAATCCCCGTTGTTTAAGTCAATTTGAAGTAGACATCATGTTACTTATAAGCCGAAGCATACTGACATATAATTTTTTATTAAAAATTATTGGGGTGACATTGATTAACAAAATCAAATAAGTTTAAAGTATACCATTCAACAGTAATTCCTATATATTGCATTGTGTGTTCACCACCCATAGTTAAATTTCCGTCCGTCAACAAATATTTCATCCCTTTTTCCTCCCCGAACCCGCCTTTCTTCTGGTAACCACTAATAGACTGTCCAAGTCCTTAGGTCTCTGTTTCTTTGTCATGTTTGCTTGTTATGTTCAGTTTTATAACCCACGTATGACCGATATCATATGGGTGTTCTAATTTTTCTGTCTGGCTTATTTCGCTTAGTAGGATTATCTCGAGGTTCATCCATGTTGTCTCAAATGGCAGTATTCCATCTCTTCTTATGGCTGAGTAATAGTCCATTGTATACATGTACCACAGCTTCTTTAGCCAATCATCTATCATAGGACACTTCGGTTGCTTCCATGTCCTGGCCACTGTGAATAGTGCTGCTGTGGACATCGGAGTGCATACATCCTTGTAGATAAATGTCTTCATGTTTTGGGGGTAAATATCCAGAAGAGGGATGGGCGGATCTTACGGTAATTCAATTAGTTGTTTGAAGAACCTCCATTTTCTTTTGCAGAGTGGTTCTCCCAATTTGGAGTCCCACCAGGAGTGCATGAGGGTTCCGTTTTCCCCACAACCTGTCCAATAACATTGGTTATTGTCCTGTTGACAATAGGCACTCTAACAGGTTTGAGGTGGTATCTCATTGTGGTTTTTATGTGCATTTCCCTAATAGCTAGTGAATTTGAGAATCTTTTCCTATGTCTGTTAGCCATTTGTATGTCCTCTGGGGAGAAGTGTCTGTTCAGGTCGTCTGCCTATGTTTTGATTGGATAGTTTGGTTTTTGTTGTTATTGAGTTGTATGAGTTCTTTGTACATTTTGTATAATAGGCCCTTTTTGGAGGCGTTGTTGCAAATATATTCTCCCATTCAGATGGTTTGCCTCTTTGTCTTGTCGATGATTTATTTTGCTGTGCAGAAGCTTTTAAGTTTGGTGTAGTCTCATTCACTTATTTTTGCTTTTACTTCCCTTGCCTTTGAGGTTAAATTCATAAAATCCTCTTTAAGTCACTTTTTAAAGACATGAAAATATGGAAAGATATTTCGTGTTCTTGAAGAGAAATTATCAATATGATTAAAATGACCTTGTTACCTAAAGCATTGTACTGATTTAATGCAATCCCCGTTAAAATCTCGTTGGTATTTTTTAAAGAAATAGAACAAAAAAGTCATCAGATTGGTGTGAAAGTACAAAATACCCCAAATCGTCAAAGCCATCTTGAGAAAAAAGAACCAGGCCAAAGGCATCACTCTGCCCAAATTTACGTGATACTACAACGCAACAATAATAAAAACGCCACGGTATTGACAGAAAAGCAGACACACAGACCCAGTGGAACAGAACTGGGAGTCCAGAAGAAAACCCGTATTTACATGGGCAAATAATTTTTGACCAAGGAGGCCAAAACATAATTGATTAAGGAAAGCCTCTTTAGTAAATGGTCCTGGGAAAACTGGAAAGCCACCTGCAAAAGAATAAAGCGAAACTAATCGCTATCACCAAACACCAAAATTAACTCCAAATGGATCAAGACCCTAAATATAAGACTTGAAACAATAAATTGCATGGAAGAAAACACGTACTAAACTCATGGACCTTGGACTTGAGAGAGAATTTTATGAATTTGACCCCAAAGGCAAGGGAAGTAAAAGCAAAAATAAGTGAATGAGACTACACCAAACTTAAAAGCTTCTGCACAGCAAAAGAAATCATCGACAAGACAAAGAGGCAAACCATCTGAATGGGAGAATATATTTGCAACAACGCCTCCAAAAAGGGCCTATTATACAAAATGTACAAAGAACTCATACAACTCAATAACAACAAAAACCAAACTATCCAATCAAAACATAGGCAGAGGACCTGAACAGACACTTCTCCCCAGAGGACATACAAATGGCTAACAGACATAGGAAAAGATTCTCAAATTCACTAGCTATTAGGGAAATGCAAATAAAAACCACAATGAGATACTACCTCACACCTGTTAGAGGGCCTATCGTCAACAGGACAATAACAAATGTTGTTGGAGAGGTTGTGGGGAAAATGGAACCCTCATGCACTCCTGCTGGGACTCCAAATTGGGAGAACCACTCTGCAAAAGAAAATGGAGGTTCCTCAGAAAACTAATTGAATTACCGTAAGATCTGCCCATCCCTCTTCTGGATATTTACCCCCAAAACATGAAGACTTGTATCTACAAAGATGTATGCACTCCGATGTCCACAGCAGCATTATTCACGGTGGCCAGGACATGGAAGCAACTGAAGTGTCCTACGGTAGATGATTGGCTAAAGAAGCTGTGGTACATATATACAATGGAATATTACTCAGCCATAAGAAGAGATGAAAACTGCCATTTGAGACAACATGGATGGTCCTCGAGATAATCCTGCTAAGCGAAAAAAGTCAGACAGAAAAAGTTGTAAATCAAATGATATCACTAACATGTGGGATATAAATCTAAAAGCAACAAATGAGCAGGATAAAGAAACAGACTCATCACATGGACTATAGGCTAGTGGTTACTAGTGGGTGGCGGAGGAAGAGAGAGGTAGAGTCAGGGTAAAGGGATCACATATATGGTAGCTGAAGGAAACTGAACTTTGGTTGGTAATTACGCAATAGATTATACAGATGTCAAATGATAATGTACACCTGATATTATATAATTGTATTAACCAATGTTACCCTTATAAACTGAATTTTAAAATTTTTTTAAATTAAAAAATAAAATAAAATGCTCTGTAGCTCAATATCGATATCAGGACCCTCAACAGATGCAAGTGTGGGAAGTAATAGAATGGAGATGTTTTTTGACCAGAACTTGCTGAACAGATATCTCAGCTTCTTATCATGTAGCTCTTTCACATTGGGGGACACTGTCATCCCTCTGATTTCTTCTAAGTTATATTAAAATTTTACTTTTTGCTCCTTCAAAGGTCTTGTTTTTTCTTTCCATTAATTAGATCCTCATATTTTCCCATAGTTTCTACTATAAGTTACTCTTTAAGATCCTTCAAATCACCTTCAAATTTTCCTTTCCTCTGAGACAAGATATCTTTATCTCTTTTTTTTTAAATATCTTTCAAAATCTTGCTTGATGGCTTCATGCACAATTCATGGTCAATTGAGTTTTTCTTGATCTCCACAATTTCTCCATTCTGTTTCTGACATCCTTTGGTTCAAAGAGTTTCTGTTACTATATAAATTAGGATAAATACTAAAAACGCTTGTCAGATCCTCACCTACCTTTTCTCTTCCTCAGTTGCATTGCTTTCTTTAGTGAGCATTTTTGTAACCCAGATAATTAAACCCAACCAATTAAACACTATAGCCTTCATATTCTCTGGAAGTTTTAGAATTAGTATATGCCTAGGTGAATAAATCTCCAAACTAATATTTCATCAAACGTTTAAATTGAATAGTTGTTAGAAAAAACATAAAACATGTAATTCACTCTTTTGATTAACCACTGTTTCAAGTAATACAAAATCATAGAGAAAAGAAAACTAAAAAGGAATGTTTATGAAAAATAGTAAAATGATAGAAGATATCTTTATTTTGCTGATTTTTAAAAAGAATATTTTTAATATTCTTTAGTATTATTTTGCTTCATGTTTAAAATAGATGTTCTTTATCATGCTATCCTTAACATTTTCATGTATATTCTTATCATATTTATTCTCTCATTTCTAATTTTACAGAATATGTATTAAATGTTATGTTCTGCTTTTTTAGATATCTCTTGGAAATGATTCTTTAGCCATCTGGCAAACATTTATTAAGCTTCTACTATGCGTCAGATATCATGCAAGGGTGCTGGAGAGACAAAGACAAATAGCTTCACAGACTAAAAGGAGAAGATGCCAACCATTACAATATAGCATAATAAATGCTAAAAATTAGACTCAGCATGCAGTTTAGCCCAGAGTGTCTCAGTTGATGCACCTGACAGATTGGGTCTGGGTTGCAGGCAGAACTGATATTCAGCGGGTACACACTAAAACAATTAGACAATTTAAAGTACTGAGATACTTCTATAGTAAATCACTTTTTCCCTAAACACCGTGAGTGCTTTCTTACTGACCCAGCCATTCCCTGAGACCTGCCCCCCCACCAGACATCCACAGAATCCTTCAACTAAGGGGTAATACCTGGTACAGTATGGAGCCATCAGGTCCCTGATCTAATGTTACTTTGCAGCATTAATTATACATCCTGATTGGTCTATCCCTGTACCTTATCTCTTGATAAATACTGAATAGCACCCGTGGTTATAGATGCACCAATATATCTATTCCTTCAGCTCTCAAGGTAGCCAGTGGGCTTGGAACAGCCAAAAATACCTTCCCCTTTCCTCCAGCTAAGAACAAACTTATTTGCATTCCCCAATGGCCCACTCATATATTTTTATTTTCTGTATATGCCATGAAAAAGTTGGGAAGCACTGATTTAAGCTATAGATAATATTATACTAATGGATGGTCTTAGGATGAACTACTCTTACTTTCCTATAATCAATTCGTTGTGATTGTGATGTTTTGCTCCTTTTAACCTTTGCTAAATTATATTTGCTAGTGTCTTAGTTAAAATTTTTATACCTATATTCAGAGTTTATATTGGTCTCTGATTTTTGTGTTTTATTTTATTTTTATCAGTTTTGAGGATCAGGATCATATTTGTTTCATGGAATGAATTAAGTACATGCTAATATTTTCTGTTTTCTTCCCTGCAGATTTGAAACTACTTATCATTAGGTTTAGGGACTTTATGAGATAGTTTCTCAATTTGTTCCTCAGTTATTTATTAATTTTTTTCAGATTTTCTTTTTATTGTAGTATGAATTTTAATATTATATGTTTTATAGAGAAAAAGCATCGATTGCACTGTATTTAAAAATGTATTAGCATACAATCATGCAAAGCATTTTTTACAATTAAAAATCGTGTTCATACTGGTTGTTACATCTCCTTTCTCATTTCTAATTTTATGTGTGTTTTTCATATCTTTGCCAGAGGTTTATCTACATTATTAGCTCTTTCAAGCATCCAGCTCTTAAATTTATTTAATTCCACTATTTTTGTATACTCAAAAATTTTTTTTTGCTTTTATCTTTAATATTTCCTTCCTCCTATTTTTCTGTGCAAATTTTTTGCTTTTAAAACATGCTAAGTTCAATGTTTAGTTTAGTTTATTGGCCTTAAGTTTTAATAGTGAGAGATAAAGACAATGCCATTGCACATTGTCAAAAGTCCCTTTCTCAAAGCTAGATAGATATCGGAGATAATGAAAATGGGGACTGCTAGGAGCCTAGAGTCAGAAAGTAGAATATGGCAATGAATGTTTTCCCACAATAAACCCTAAGCATCAACATTTTCCCAAAAGTGTTTCTCCACAGTGGGGCAGTAGGGAGTAAGGAGTGCTGGACATAAGATTTCAGGGAAAGGTACTCTTCTGTGCTCTGAAACCTGTACCTATTTGATGCTGGGAGCCCTTCACCCAGCCTGTCTACTGTTGGTGCAGAGGCTGTACTTATTTTTCTTGTTTGCTGGTGTTGGCTTTTTCTTATTCTTGCTTTCCTACCTATTCACCATAGTAGTTAGGAAGTTGAGCTCTCCAGACTACTGTTTTAGCCAAGATAAAATTGCCTGGCTCTCTCCAGGGATCTGGCAGAAGCATTGAGCTCAAGCTGGGATGCAGTTGCTGTCACTGTCACCACTGCCCTCTCTTATCCAACTCAAGGGTTTTTGCATGAGTAACTCAAGGTACAGATTGGCTGTCTCATGGACCCAAGAGAAGTTGAAGGAGATGGTTTGCATGCTTTATAATGTTTTTAGAGATGTGTGTGGAGGAGGAGGGGGAAGAAAGGAAGAAGGGTGAAAAATAAGAGTAGGCTTCAAAGAAAGGTATTCTCAGGGAAAAGAGGAACCAGGTGCAGAGGAAGCCCACCTTTCCTTCTCCAAACCCAGGGATGACTGCTTCTAAATATTCCCCTTCAAAACCTAATTCTTCTACCCTAGCTCTTGTTATGAATCAGTAGGGGGCAGCAACCACAATCCTAAGTGCACATACAATAGCAAGTGCCCAGGCCTACAAATCCCTACAAAGATCTGACATCCTCGTTTACTCCTTTGTTCCCTGTACCCCACCCACACTAGTCCTGTTTTTCATCCTTCAGTGTGCCAAACACTTTCTGTTTCCTGGACTTTGTGTGTTCTGGTCCCTCTGCCTAAAACACACTTACCCTGGCTTCTCTCATGGCTGGCTCTCTCATCATTTACATCTCAGCTTAATGAATTGCCACACACTTAGAAAGGCCTTCCCTGACTGCTTTAGCCTCACAAAACAGTGCTCACTCTCACCTCCAAGCTACTGTTAATCTCATTTTCTTGCTTTATTTTCTTCAAAGAAAATCTTGTTTGTTTACTTGTCTTTTGCACTTAAAGGTAAGCTCCCCTAGGCTGAAGATCTTGCTGCCTTGTTCACTGCTGTATGCCCAAGCACCTATAATCAGTATGCAACATGTAGTACACACTTAATAGACCTGTTTTGAAGGTCTGAATGAAGCAATGTGCCAAGCACTATGCTAGGCGCTGGTGGTACAAACTCAGAGGGAGCTTATAGCACAGTGGGAAAAAAGATACATAAATGAGCAATTATTTAATAATGTGAGGCAATAGTCTTGTACCATCATAGGCCACATTTCTGTGTTCAAAAAGGCCTAGTTTTAAATTCTGGCTCTACTATTTACTAGATGTATAACTTTGAGCGGTTGCTCAACCTCTCTGTGGCTCAGTTTCCTCATTTGTAATATGAGGACAATGACAACAACAAAATAATAATAATACTTATTCCATGGATTATTATAAACATAATATGAGATGACATATATAAAGGGTCAATACAGGGTTCAATAAATGGGAGTTATTATTACTGAAGCTCTAGAGCAGTACACATAGAGTATGCTGTGTGATTCTAATTCTTTTTGTTGCTTTTGCCCACTTTTGGGTCTTGTTCCTCTAAATGAGAGCAGTCCATACCCAGAAGGAGCCACAGTGACATTTATTAATAGCAAGCCCACTCAGAATAGCTCAGGCGTGGCTGATGAAGTTGAGAAATGCTTCTCTGAGAGAGAGTGGTGTCTCCTACTCTCTATTTCATCTTACAAAGCCAAGCCAGTGCAGGAAAATTAATTCAGGTCTTTAAGTGCTGATAAATGCAGAGGCACTTACTGCTAATATTTCAATCAAGTGTCAAGATAGAACTGATTAGAAGAAGATTCAGAAGCTTCTAGCTATTGGAGTCCATATTCCTTAACTATTCTAATGTAAGACATTATTTTAATTTTTTGTTTCTTTGACCCCAGTAAATGCCATATTGCTAATGCTTTAAAGAAAGGAAAGTACTATTTTGTACAGTGCCATTTTGTGTTAAATTGAGAGAATGTACTTTTAATGCATTTGGTATCCTTTGGGCTCTCCATAATTATAGGACTAATTAAACATATATTTGTAAGCAATCAGTGTCAGAGCTAAAATGGATTGTAGGGATTATTCAGGTGAAGCCTTCATTTTGTAGAAGAAAAACTGAAGCCCAGCATCTTGCTTGAGAACATTAGGTTTGAAGAAAGCAGTGTCTTAGAAAGTTTAGTCTGGAAGCACAGCAGAAAACCTCCCATTGGTCTTCTACTACTTGAGTCTCCACTCTTCTCTTCTGGGCCAGCCCCTTATGTTTCCATTTCATTAATTCTACAAAGTTATTAAATGCCTATTGTGTACCACATGCTCTGCTACGTGGTTGAACAGTATACACCCATGGCCCCAATAATAGTCTATGAGAAAGACAGACAAAAAGACCAGCAATAGGGGAAGTACATGATATTGCAGGAGCACTTAGGAAGCTTACCTAATCCAGACGAGAGAGGGAGAAAAGATGGGAGAGGGTGGTCATCAAAGCCTTCTAGGATGAAATCTTGTCATTCCATCTAAATTAGAAAGCTGGAGTTTGAGTGGGCTTTAGACATCTGAGTGAGGGCAGGGGAGGGATTACGTGTTATTGAAAGAGGGGATAACCATGTACAAAGGTAAGACAATGGAAGAGAACATGGTGTGGCCATAACAAGAAACAGTACTGATACATGCTACCACATACAGGACCCTGAAGACATTATGCTAAGTGAAAGAAGTCAGACACAAAGGGCCACATATTGTATGATTCCACTTACATGACAAGCCCAGAATAGGTAAATCCATGGAGACAGAGAGTAGATTGATTAGTGGTTACCTAAAGCTGGAGCAGAAGAGTAAGGGCTTGAGAGTGGGCTGTGATGTGGCTCAGGGGTGTGAGACTTCTTTTTGGAATGATGAAAATGTGCTAAAATTGAGTGTGGTCATGGATGTACAATTCTGTGACTACCAGAAGTCACTGAATTGTACACTTAAAAAAAAGAGAAAATGGGTTGTGCTATAGAAACTAAAAGACATGCAATGTAGCTAGAGGATAGAGAAGGGAAGAAATGGCAAAAGGAAGGTGGAAGAGATAATATGACTAACATAATAAAGCTAACATTTATAAAGCACTATTTGAATACTATGCATATATTAATGAAATAGTCAAAGCAACCCTAGAAAGTAGGTACTGCCTTCATTTTACAGAGAGAAAACTAAGACACAGGGAGGTTAACATAGCTACTAAAAATGGTAAAACTGAGATTTGGACCCAGCCAGTCCCGCTCCCAGTCTAACCATTATACTTTACCGTGAAAGCAAGATTTGATCATGAAGGGTCTTAGAAACCATGTTGAGAGTTTTAATTTTTTATCGAGGTCTTTCTTAAGTGTTTTAGGCAGAGGGAATAAGGTCAAATCTGTGTTGGAAAATATCAACTGCATTTTTGTTGCAATGTGACTAAATGGTAGCATGGTGTAGAGGCAGTGATCTTGCTAGGCAGTTACGTAAGAAATTGTTCAGCATTTTGAGGCCTGAAGTGAGAATGACAGAAGCAATGGAGATAAAGAGAAATGGGTGGACTTCAGAAATATTTAGAAGAGTTAATTGGTAGGATTTGATTGAATGTGGAAAGGGAGAGAGAAGGAGTTAACGTGGAATCCCAGGATTCTCATTTGGGCAGCTGAGTTGATGGTGATGTTGTTTTCTTAAATCATGGAAAGAGGATAAATTCATATTTGGACATGTTTAGTATAAGTTCAAGTCTAAATGTCAAGGAGAAAGTTGGATATTAAGGTCTGAAAACCAGGAGGACACTCAATACTACAAATACAGATTTGGGGAATTGTCAGCCTATCGATGATATTTGAAGCCATGGTAGAAGGTCAGAGGGCTCAGGATGATGTGTCAAGTGAGAAGAGAAGAGAGCCTAGGACACAGCCTTAATATACAGCACTATTTAATGACTGACGAATATGAGGAGACTGAGTTGGTGGAACCACAGAGGTGGTCCCAAATCCAAGAGACTATGGTATCGTTCAAGCCAAAGGAGCAGAATGTCTCAAGAATGAGGAAGGGTCTGCTGTGTCAGATACATCCGAGAGATAATGACAGAAATGTGCTCATTGGGTTTTGCAATAAGAAGTCCATTGGTGAGTGCAATTTTAGTCGAGTTTAGGGGAGAGAAAGACTGATTATAGTTATGGAGAGTAATTCATAGGAAGCTTGCTTTTTCTTTTTTCACAGATCCCACTAGCTGCTTTTTCTAGTTGAGTTCCTTTCTGCCTAAGCCCGTCCCTCCAGCCCTTTACCTCATCCTAATTTTGGTTTAGGCTCATTTTGCTTTAAGGGTTTTACTGGTGATTACTAAGCAGAAATAGGCAGAAGATTTTTAAAAAATTGGGGGATCGGGAGAAGTGAGTTAAGCCTTTTTAAAATCTGATAACTTTCTTATCATGGTTATTTCCTAAACCTGTATCTTCTAAAATATTTTCTGCAGGTATTATGTGATAAAAGGGCTCTATAATTAAGCATGTTTCTTTACTATCTGACATTTGAGAGGCTTTAATATGCTAATACACATTGTGAATCTGTATGTAAACTCAAACTTAATTGATCACAAAACCCTTTTTTGAGAAGCATTTGGGGGATTAATTTTCCACAAAGACATTTTGAGAAAGTCTACCAATGTTTATAATTCTGAATACACTTTTCAGGTGGTTCTACTTTTAAAGCCTTCTCACTATTACTCTTCCACTCCTGAGGGTGGAGCTCATGCTCCTTCATCACTTTCTCAAAGTCTACATCCTCTTACTCTTCCCACCACCCACATAAAGCCTGATGAAGGTACGTGCATACAGGATTGGAGAGGATGGAGGGTGGAAACCTAGCCAGGAAGCCATTGCAGATATTCAGCACTTCTTTTATTTATTCATCCATCCATTCATTCAGAGATGTATTGAGTGCCTAATGTGTGTCAGACATGGTGCATAGTCCTGGGGATATATCAACGAGGTTAACAGCACCCCCTCAAAATAAAAACCCAAACCAAACTCCCCGCCACCCCCCCCCAAAAAAAAAACACTGCTCTCATGGAGCTTACATTCATACTAGTAGTGACAGAAAGCAAACAAGTAGACAAAAATATAAAGAGTGCTTTTAGGCATGAAGAAATGAACTTCTAAAGCCTAGTAAGGTAGAGGAAATAAGAATGGATTAGCTAAGTCTCAGGAGTGGGTTTAGGGACTAGGGAGAGAAATTTCAGTTTAGCAAAACTGAAAGGATGAGGAACCCTGTCCAGAGGTTGGCATCACCATTGCTTTTTCTTTCTGTATACTTCTTTCCCTCAGAGAAGCTTTTTGGCAGTTGTTTTCCTACCTACCTGTACGACCAATTGGATTTCTTCACGTCTGTTGCATGAGTAATGATGTCAGGGAAAGCACAGTACATTCTGAGGTGCATCAGAGAGGTAATTTCAGAAACTTAACTTGACACAAGTTAAATAATAATAACTTATCCTGTGCTTTGCATTTTTCAAAATGTTCTTTTTTTCATCCAGTGTCTGATTTATTTAGTACCTGCATTATATAGAAAAGGGAATTGAAGCTCAGAGGAAGACTTGCCATAGATGGTAGAGCTGTTCAATATCGGGGCTGGGACTTGACATCAAGTCTTTAGCTGACAGAACATCCACAGATTGGTTACATTATTGTCAGTTTTTCAATTCTCATGCTCACTGACATATCTGAATTATTCTTGTGTGAAGAGGAGAGAGCAGAGAGGAGGAGGCTGGGGTAAAGATTAACTCTCCATAGTGAAAAAATGGTCCCTGTTAATGTTTTCAGATTTAATAAAAGAGTTTTCAGGGCAAGGGCCAAGTAGTGATTAGATCTTTTTCCTTTCAAGTAATCCCCATTCAGGATTGCATAAATTGGAATCCTAAGGGGAGGAACTGTGAAGCAACAAGCCCTTTAGTCTCTCTCAACTAGTCAGATCCTTTGAATGAGAGAATTTTGTTGGAATTTGTGTGAAGATTTGAGATTTAGCTTAAAGGCAAATGTAGTGAACTTGAAGAAGGCTCAAAGGGATGGTGAAAGGATTGGAGAATTTAACTTGAATTAAAAAGGTTGGAGGAATTGTTCTGATTGAGACCTGCTTGCCTCTCACCTCAGCTCTGGTCACTTCCCACTTTGCACTTGGGCTTCGGTGATACTGAAATGAATATAACATTTCACACCCCTCCTCACCTTTCCATAGAATTCCTTGCCATCCTGTCTGTGTGTCATGCTGCCCATTCCGCTCTGAACAGTCCTTTCTCCACATATCTGTCCTTGACTAAGAGTCAGCACTTACTGAGCTCTTACTTGGTATCTAACATTGTGCTAAATATTTTAGATTCAGTAGTTCATTTACTCCTCATAGAAACCTTCCATTTTACGCACAAATGAAGGAGGCTCAGAGAAGTATGGTATCTTGCTCAAGGGCACACAGGTAGTAAGAGAGACCAGGATTTTAACCCAGATGTTTTTGATTCTAGAGTCTGACTTCTTATGTTAATCCTGGTCCTATGAAAAGAAACTGAGGAGGTTGTTGGAAAAGGCTGAGATGTAGATATAACCCCTAGGAATTTCTTGGGTAATAATCATCTAGAGTGCCCAGCAAAGAAAGGTAAATAAGATCTTCAGTGAGTCCTTGAGCCAAAGTCTGCTGTCAGCAGAGTCCTGCACCTCTCCACAATAGGCCTGACCTAGTGCTCCCGCTATGCTTAGTCCCTTTACTAGAAGCAAATCTGCACATATCTGATGACTAATTTCAAAACACAGCACCTTGGGCTCTTGTTCATGCTCCTTGTAGTACATTGGTTTTCAACTAAGATGATTTTGTCCCTCCGTGGAACATTTAGCATCATCTAGAGATATTCTTGATTGTCACAAGTTTGGGGGGCGTGCTCCTGACAATATAAAGAGTGGAGGCCCGGCATGCTGCTAAAAATCTTACAATGCAGAGGATAGCCCCCACAATACAAAATGATCTGGTCCAAAATACTAATAGTGCCGAGGTTGAAAAACGCTGCTCTAGTTGGAGGCCTCAAGGTACATTGTCATGGCCGCTGTCGTTCTCCATCTCTCCATCATGTAACCTCTACCAGTGTGCTTTCTCTGTCTTTCCCCTGACACTCACTTAATGACGTGCCCCTCCTTTCTTGCTCTCATCACACTCTGCATGCATTCACTATTGTGCTTATCAAACTGTATTCATATCGCTTATTTACTTCACTGTCTCCCTCTATGGACTGTGAGAAACTTGAAGGCAGGAGCTCTGTCTTTCTTTTGTTTGCATCCCTTGTACCCATCTAGTGTCTGGCACCTAGTAAATGTTTATTAAATGAATGAAGGTGAGAGAAGGATCTGAAGGGGGTTAATAGCAAATGTTCAATATATGACAGGCTGTCACATAGCTCCTCTTCAGAACCCACCTACCCTAGTGGCTCCCCTAACTCTCTGCTTGATGCTTTTCTGTATAGCAAGTTCCAGTCTGAACATTTTCACTTGACTGTCCCATAGTAGCTCAAAATCAATATGGCAGCAATAAAATGTATGGTCTCCCACAAACCAAATGTTCTCCTTATGTCCCCTTTACCTGTGATTGGACCCATTGTCTATCCTATTATTGAAACTCTAAACTTGTGAGTCACATCTTTTTTCCTCATTCCCCCAACATCCCTAAATCACTAAATCCTGAAGTTTTGACTTTTCTTAATATCTCTCAAGTCTTCCTCATTCATTCCATTTCCACTGCCATTGCCTGAGCACTGGCTCTCATCACTTCCCTTCTAGATGATTGCAAGAGTCTTCTAACTCATCACTCTGCTTCCAGTCTTGCCACACATTCCCTTCAAATTTGCACTCTGCATTGCTGCCAGAGTGATAGTTTTAACACAAGTTTAAGCATATTATCCTCTTGCTTGAAATCCTTCAAGGACTTCTTGTGATATTCAGGATAAAGTCCACACTTCTTATCACAGAGCACATAACTTTCATGACCTGGACTCCTGCCTGACTTCCCAACCTCATCTCTTATCACTTCCTCACACATACCTTTGGCCCTAAGTGTTTCTCAACTGGGGGGTAGAATTCAGGGATATTGTGCTAAGCATTCTGCAATGCACAGGACAGCCTCTCGCAATGAAAAATTGTCCAGTCCAAAATGGCAATAGTAATTGTGTCAACTACCTATAGTTCCTTAGAAGCATCATGCTAGTTTCACCTGTCTAAAACATGCTTGGAATACCTTTCTCTCCCCCTTTTCATCTGGTTAACTTTGACTTGGCCTTACAAAACTCAATTTAATTCTCACCTCTTCTGGGAAGACTTTTCTGCCCTTTCGGTCTTAGTTAAATGTCCCTCCTTTGTTCACGATCCTCAGTGCCTCTCCTCTCATAGCACTTATTAGATAGCATTGCAATTATTTTATTGTCTGTTCCCTGGAGAGACTTAACTCCTTGATAAAAAAGGAACACAGTTTATTCACATTTGTATCCCTTGTACATGGTATGTGCTTCAATAAATGTTTGAATACATGAATGAATGACCACATGATCCAAACAAATGACTGCTCAAATCCCCCCCAAAAATAGGAGTTGTTGCTTGTCATCATCCTCACCACTTGTCTTTCTTTAGGGATATGCCTAAACATTCACTGTGATATTGGGCCAGTCCATTGATTAAATGTTGATCTAGATAAGATTCTTTCATTCATCTATCAATATTTTATTGGTTACTTACTATGTGCCAGACCCTGAGCTAGACACTGAGGACTCAGTACTGAATAAGACAGACATTTTTTAAAGTTTCCTCAAAAGACTTACAAATCCAGTAGATTATACACGTTTGACTGAAATTTAGTTAGGCTAAGTAGACCACTTTGGGAAACTCAGTTAAGGGTCTAGAAGTAAAATCTATTAAAAAGTTAGAATGCTTCTTTGTCTGGTTTGATTTGCTTGTAGTAAATAGACCCCCTTGCAAATCCTAGGCATACATAACAGGCATGCCCTTCCCTTGAGCAATACACAGAGTATAAATGCAGCCAAACGTGCTCTATTTCAGGTCCTGGCTCTATGGCCATAGGGAAGATTGTATCTGCAAGGGAAAAAAAAAAGATTTCTGATCTTAATAGGCTGCAAAATAAGTGAAGACCAACCACTTCCTTAATTGACTCTGTATAAAGAAAATGAAAGCTCATTACCCATCTTGTCACTTGCCCCATGACTCTGGAGCTGGGGCAGTGATTGAATGATGAAAAGCTCACTAGTGCAGAAACGCTTAACATTAACTTTGGCATTGTATGTCATATGAGGTTTGTGCCTGTTATCTCTTCCCTAAGAGTCTCTCAAACTCAACTACAAAAGAAGATATCCAAATGCAAAGGGGCAAATCTCTACACTTTTTAAAAATGGGTCTTATGATGTTCACCTGGCTGATTTGAATAACTTTGGACTGAACTAATGCTAGGAAAAGACAAATTTTTATTTTAGTTGGAAAAATGCTATGGGAAAGGTAAAGTGTTAAACTCCAGTATGTGAGAAAATGAGAGGGACAGTATCATCCAGATGCCCAGAGAAATTTCCAACCTTGGGGACCGCAGAGGAAACTCTTGTTTCGTTGCTCAATCAAATGTTTATTGAGCATCTACTATACATTAAGCATTGTTGTGATTTATAGAGATACAGCAATAGGGCGTGGGGAACAAAGAAAAATCCCAAACATGATGGAGATTACATGCTATTGGGTAAATATTTGATGAACAAAGGTAAGCTGTTCTGCATGTGTGCAGGAATGCCTACTGGGCTTATGGTCAGCCTCCCAGACACTCCTCCTCACCATCCACCAGAAGGTCTGGCAAATAGAGATGTTGGGTTCCTCTACAGATTCTGTAACTTTGAGGGAACTGTGCTAGATGGATATATGCAATCATTGAAAAACCTGTCTTGACCCTTAGGTGCAATTTGAGTTTCTTCCTAAACATCTACCTTGCCTTTAATGACTTTACGGCTCTAAATGGAATTGTTCTAGTTCTCAGGATCCATAATAAGCTCCTCTGTTCGCATGTTCAAATCTTGAGTGTGCCCCTTGGGCATTTGGAGAGCATTTAGCACACTCAGCAGCCTCTGCAACATCAGCCAAAGTGGCAGCGGGAGTGCATTCCATAAAAGCAGCTCTCTTCCTAGGGCCCATAATTAGAATGTGTTAACTACATCCTCTTTGCATCTGGTACACAGCAATTCAAGGGTGACAGAGGCAGAAAATGGGACCCATAAAAATGTTCTGCTATCTGTAAAAGTAATAAGTTGGTCTTTATTCTCATTTGTCCACTAAAAGTCAGGTTTATTTTTTTTCCTGCCAGAGATTAGAGATTAGACGAAGCCACACTGTTCTCAGAGTGAGATGTTCTATGTAAAACACTACAGTTCTTGGCACATCACAAGAGTTTTAAAAAATGACAGCTATAATCATCATCATCATCATCATCATCATCATATTAGCACATCACTATTTTACAGAGATTGAAGTACTACAGAAGAAAGCACATTGGAAAGAGAAGGGTTCAGGTTTGTGATCTGGTTTTGTCACTAAACAAAGTCATGGGGACTTTGGGAAACTCAATATTAAGATTGAGAAAATAGGCATGGCACGATAAGAAGTGGACTCTTTGACAGTATAGAATACGGATAGAATATGAAGGAAGTAGAAGGAAACATAAGTGGAGCAGATTGGGGCTAGGGAAGAAGTAACTCAGTTGTATAGTGTTCATGGATATCCAGATTTGCTCTTCACTCTGCTCTGTGCCATTGGAGGCTGACCCATGTGGCTGCATTAATGGGTTCCCTCCTGACTCCTCATTGTGTTTGGCACCAAATGGATACTAGAGAGTGGGAAGGGAGTGAAGTTGAAGTAGTTATTCCTCAGGGTTTCTCTTGATGAGCCGAGTACTAGTAGTGGCTGCTTCCCTCTGCTGAAGGCCACCAGCTCCTATAAAGTCACAAGCTTCATAATGTTCTTGTTCTAGGTCTTTAGCTCCTAAGGAGTTCTGCTCCAACTCTTATGAGGGTCAAACACTCCACCTACACCTTTGTAAATAGCCGTTTTGTGAAAATCTCCAAGGACTACTCAGTTTGAGTGTGCCCAGAACTGAAATGATAAACCTGAGTGATTCTTGTACTATATCCCAAACCCAGAGCGATGTCAGCATCATGGCAACATAAGACATCCTTCTTTGTTGTCCCTCAAGCCCATAGCACAGTGCTTGGCATAGGTAGGCACCCAGTAAAGATTACTTAAATTAATAAATTAATGACTTTTGGTGAGGATAGCTGGGTGATTCAAAGGAAATAAGCAATTCTAGTATAATCCCGATCATCAGAAGTTCAAGAAATGCCAGTCTGGTGAATGGAGCAGCTTTAGGCCATGTGGGTAGAATTTAGGGAGAGCAGGTTTCAGCTCTCAGAAGAAGGCTGACAGAAATTAAATAGGAATAGTATCTAAGACCCTAGTCACTGACTGTGGTTCAAGACAGGACCAAAATATAAGTATTTAAAAGCAGATAAAGCATTATTGCAGTTAGACTTAATCATTGGGGTTTTGGAGGGAGAGAGTGTTCTGACAGGTCGACATAAGGTCTGGCTGGGATCTATTGAGCAGGAGGGAAGGAGTCTAATTCACTAGGCTGACAGTTTGAGGACTTAACTACTCATTCATATAAGGTATTCATTGAGCTACTTGTTCTAACTTTGATACTCACCAAACAGTCTTCAGGACTTATCTCAGTTTCCATCATCTTTCTTCTTGGGGAGAGAATGTGCAAAGTAGTGAAAAGTATAAAATAATGAGCGACTGTGTGTATATGGGTTAAGAACATGGAAACTGGAATTGAACAGACTTTTATTAGAATCCTAACTTGACCAGCTTGAACAAGTCATAACCTTTCTGAGTCTCTGTTTACTTTTAAAACGAAGTGGTGCCAGTACTTTTCTCATAGTGCTGCTATGAGTCTTAAATGAGATAATTAATGTGAAGCACTTAGAACATTTCTAGGCATATGTTTAATAAAGTAAATTGATTTAGCTGATATCTATATTAGTATTTACCTTTCCGGTTTATCATAGGTCAATCTCTTGGGTTCTGATTAGCCCTAAAACAACATATAAAATCAAGTTTCTGAACCTGCAAGACTGAGGAGCCGCATGACCTATGGTCACATCTTTATGATGCCACCGCAGCCCCTCTCTGTCATATTTCTATGTCAATCACTAGCATTGGCCAGAGAACAGTTATCTATCTTCGGGGCTTTCCTGGCTTTTGATCCGTGCTTCTGTAATACTGTTTGTCACTTTTTACTTCTGTTTCCCCTTACAGACACAACAATAAATACTTGTTGAAAATGTTTAAAAATAAAATTTCATTTGCACACATTATCTTAGGACCTTAGCCTCTTCTGAAAAATAATTTGGGCACTTCATTCAGGACATTAGGGTACCAGCTTCTCTCCTTTTGTTCTAATCCTTATTCCTTTCATTCCTAGACACCTGCTCCTTGCTCTGAACAAGTGTTGGAAAGCAAATATGGCAGAAATAAATACCATTCAAGCAGGGCCTACACGGTGGGGAGCCTATAAAAGGAAAAGGCCCCTCTAAACCAGAGATCTGTTTATTTTGCAATTAACAAAAGGTCAGGAGGCCTGGCATAGAATCCAAGTGTTACTCTGCTGTGTTAGCAACAATTGTGAGGTTTGAAAGTTATTGCTGGGGATTTGGAATTTCTATTATGAATTCCAGGAAGCCAAAGGTTTCTGGCTGATATGTGAATCACAACAAAATATTCTGCCAACCTTTCACCCAAAGTTAACTCCTTTACGGTGATATAACAAGGTCAATAGGTCATGGGAGCTCTGCTGGGTTACCTTGAAATGACCCCTTGTGAGGATGTAACAGATTATTAATCAGGAGCCATATCAAGGAGCTATGGCTAGGGAGGAGCAAGTTTCAACCTTTGATTTAGAAGCTGGGAATTTACAGTTCTCTTTCTTCTATGTGGCCTTCAGTTGACTTGACATAACTTTAACATGAACATTTGTTTAGCTGTTGCTCTTTTTACCGCAGGGAATTATGGGATATCATCCATTCGAAAAACGTATTGAACACCAACTATGTACCAGATGCCAAGCTAGAGTAACAAAGACACACAAAAGAATCATTCCTTGTCCTAAAAGCATTTGAAGTCCACTGGAGAAACAGACACACAACGAGTTGTTATGGGTGACATTATGGAATATGGACAATAATGAGACCAAAAAGAAAGGGAAGGAGTGAGGGACAGGAAAGAAAGAGTAGGTGGTGTATTTCAATTGTGCAACAACAAAGCATCTCTCAGATAAGAAAATTGCCTCCGTAAAATTCGCTCTCACCTGTTTTGGCCACCACATTATTGATCCTGCATTTATTTACTTTAGTCATCTTCTATTGGCTTGCATCTGTTTGGCCTTGAAAATTGGTTTTGACGTCTTAATTGTAAGATTGTGAATCTCAAATTCTTTGACTTTGCCTTTGAGCTAAAATGTTTTTGCTCTTCTCTTCTTCAGTTGATGCATATATTTGGTCGCTTAACAATGGAGCATCTCAGACCAGAAGCTTCTTGGAAGGAGAATCCCTTTGTTATAAGCTACCTGCCTCATATGCTTTAGAGCTTATTTCATAAGGTGCATGCTGGGAGGTGAGGCATAATAAAGGATTTGGGCTACAAAGACCAGCTCAGAATACCTTCCTCTGAGCACCAGACTGTCTCAAACCTTCAGTCACATTTCTTGCCTGCTGCTAGCCAGGGAAGCTTGACATCAAAACAGATTGACTCCCTTGCTATGGATGAGAATCTAAACCAGTGCAGTGTCTTTGTTCTTTTTTTTATTTCTGTGGCTCTCAAAATGGTTTCTCAACAACAAGTCAGAGTTCTTGTGATATTAAAATCAAA
This sequence comes from Cynopterus sphinx, assembly GCA_030015415.1. Taxonomy (NCBI): domain Eukaryota; kingdom Metazoa; phylum Chordata; class Mammalia; order Chiroptera; family Pteropodidae; genus Cynopterus; species Cynopterus sphinx. The sequence goes on from CM057388.1 coordinate 86,988,179, forward strand.
CACAACTATCAACTGACATTTATATAGGTAGCCAAAGACCTATTTTAAAGCTTTTGAACCCAGCTCAAGGTCTTCCTGGGAAATTCCAACTACTGCTTATATATCCTTGCTGTGATGGGCTCCCACAGGCTTTAGAGCTGAAGTGCTCTTTATCTGATTAGAAAAACTAAATTTTCATTTAAATATTCTCTTTCCACATGTCCCTTAAATAACTTGTGGTTAACTTTTTTTTTTTTTTTTTGCGCATATGGTTTGTGCTTGATGATCTTGGAAAACATTATTCAAAAATAGCACATCACAGGTATCATTGTAATCCAAAGTGATGTTTCAAAGAGAGTGACTAGTCAGAGCTTCTTCTAGGATAGTTCTAAGTTATCCCATTGATGAGCATTTGTGCTTCATGTTTATGAATGAATGAAAGGTAATTTAATTTTACATTAGCTTAAAAATGACTTCGAGGAAACCAAAAGAATCAGTCTTAGTTAGAAAAACAAAGCTGTTTGGCACTAAGCAAAAAAGCCAGCATCCATTCTTATTGTAACACAACTTTCTAGAGAACCAAGGTATGTAAAAAGTTGGGAGAAATTGTCACTTATTGATCCTAATAGTGAGATGTTGATGTGTTTCAAATAAACAGCAAGATAAATCTCCTCTGTTTCATGAACATTTGCAAACTATTTAAAAATCTGCCTCAGCAAAATCTCATCTATTTGGACTAACAGTGGTGGGAGCAGGCAGACCAATTTGAATTAGTGACAGGTTGGAATTCTGGAATGTTTTAAAACATGCCCTTGTATTAGTTAAAGTCTCTGTGTACAATAACTCAAACTAACTGCTCACAGTGGCTCCCCAGAGAGATTCTAAGAGTCTTGCTTTCATGAATAGATAAGACCCATTTGTTATTAGTAGTTTCCATTGACTCATAAACAATGTGCTGAAGTCCTTAGAAACAGTTTGTTCCTTTAAGGAGATGAAAATGCATTTGTGATATAGTTTAAAGAATCCTGCTCAGTAGATGCTTTCTTTGTGGAAAATGCAAAGAGATCTCTCTCTAGAATCTCTCACATACAGTTGGTGACACCTGAGGGACTGATGTGTGACTGTACTGGTGGGGTAAGGTAAAAAGGGTTCATCCAACCATCTTTGTTAAAAAATGCATATAATGTAGAGTTGAGAGAAATACCAGCTTCCTCACCCCAGCCTCTGCTGGAGTACTTTCCAGCAGCAGGAATGGAGACCACTAACTCTGGAGCTGGTCAGTGCTAATGTTTGGAAATGGTTGTCCTTTCCTCACCATTACTTGAGAGAAGGATAGCCCCTCTAAGCCTTTCTGAGTGTGGACTTGCTATATCAATATCTTTTGCCTCCCTAGTCTCTTCCACTTGAGTGTGATAGTGGGAAGTTGATCTCGGTTGCACCCCCATCTCCTTTCCTCCCCCACTGTTTCCTCTCTCATCCTAGAGCCCTTTAATTAAAACCAGAAAGCAAACTGTTAGCTCAAAACCAGTCCTGTCCCTTACTGAGTTATGTGGGCTTAGTCATAAAGAATTGCAGAACATCTTAATCTTTCAAGATTCAAAGGAAAGAACTATAGTTTTGGAATGTATGGCAAAAGCAATGGTTTTGATATAGCACTTTGAGAATTAGATTAGGAGCAGCATAGAGTCAAATCGCACTGTGTGGACAGCCTGCCCTCCTTCCATCCCCAAATGCACTCACCTTTGCTCTGTTAGGTAATGTAAATATCCAGCTGCCTCTCCATATCTGGGCTGAATGTTTGTGTTTGCCTGCCTGTATGGCCTTGAAATGCCTGACCACATCATGAAGGATCTGTATTATAATGTAAAGTCCAGCAAAGGATTTGTGTTTGTTAACGTTTATATAATTCTCATACGAAGAGTTTAATAAGTGCTTTCAGTGTTTTTTAAATTGTGGTAAAATACGCATAACATAAAATTTACCGTCATAATCATTTTTGAGTGCATAGGTTTATAGTGTTAAGCACATTCATGTTGTACAACAGATCTCCAGCACTGTTTCATTTTGCAAAACCAAAAACCCATCGTATGGTAACTTACCATTCCTTTCTCCCCACAAGCTTTGGCAACCAACCATTCTACTTTCTGTCTCTATGAATCGGACTACTTTAGGTGCCTCATATAAGTGGAATCCTACAGTACTTGTCTTTTTGTGATTGGCTTATTTCATTTAACGTAATGTCCTTAAGATTCATTCATGTTATAGTATATTTCAGAATTTTCTTCCTATTAAACAATGAATGATATTCCATTTGTATGCATATACCATATTCTGTTTATCCATTTATGCATCAACGGACACTTGGGGCATTTCCAACTTTTAGCTATTGTGGAAAATGCTGCTATGAACACTGGCATACAAATGTCTGGTCAAGGGTCAGCTTTCAGTTCTCTTGGGCATATACCTAAGAGTGAAATTGCTGGATCATATGTTAATTCAATTTTTAATTTTTTGAAGATATTAAGTATTTTTTAATGAGACTGAGTAGGAAGAGAAACATCGACTAGATGCCTCATGATATTAGAGTTTCCTATTTCATCACATATATATTGAATATTTACCATATGCTCAGGGCTGCTTCTGTAATAACTTGGGCCCTTATGGTTCATTGTTTTCTCTCACTATAATGTAATCTCCATAAAGGTGGGTATTTTGGCTACTTTCCTCTTTACTGTTGAATACCCTAAAACTTAGAATAGTGCCTGACATTCATTCATTCATTTCCTCAGCAAACACTTATTGAGTTTCTAGTGTGTACCAGATACAAAATTATGAGAGTGGTCATGAAAGTCAGTGGAGAAATCAGTGTTTCCTGTCTGCTTGGGTAATGGGCATAGTAGATGAAAGGAGGCAACAGGTCTTCCCCAATCAACTTTGTGCCCATCAGTGGTGATCTCCTACTTGCCAAGCAAGACAAAGGTGTTTTTAGGGCTAGGAGAGGGCAGCTCAGCTGGAAGTGAATGAAGATCAGTGGAGACAGGAGCCTTTTCCAGGTGGTCTTGGATGGACAATGACCCATTCACAACACTGAAGTCACATTGAATTAGGAGGAGAGCAGAGAGCAGTACCTGATTATCCAAATCAACTGCTTATCTTGGCAGGGCACAATCAACTCTTACCTGATATTATTTTTCTTCTTCACTTTTGCCTAAATCTGGGTAAGGAGATGAGGATCCGCTATTGCCCAAGCAGTGACTTCAAATTAGTGGTCTCAAGAAGCTAACCTAGATGTTACCTGGTGCCCAGTCAACCCCACTTAGTTAAACAAGGTGGTATCTACAGATTATTTTCAGGGCCATTTGGGACTCACAAAATGGCACATTTATTTAACAGTGATCATTTAAGTCCCCTCTTTCAAATTAGCATGATAGATACCATTGGAAAAGTTCAGCTGGTCAGGAGCTGAAAATATCTAGGGCTTCTTACAGTGAAGCCTTCAAAGGCATTTTGAAGTCCCATGCTGGCTCTAAATATGCTACATTTCCTCTCCCTTCTGTGAGCCTCAGAGATTTTCCTTGTCTATCTCTCAACTTTTAGAACCACTTCTTATTATATTTCTTAGTGCCCTTTTCACCTCCAGGCTGGCCTTGGGGAAGGATATAATCTCTCTGGCTATCCTTTTCTTTTCATCCTCCTAAACAGCATGGAAACCACACAGGAATAATGAAGTCACAAATATATAGAACTTTTATGCAAACTCAAGGCATTTCACAAAGTTCTTGCAAGCAATGTCCCTACTTCCTTTCCTTGAAGGTACCCAGAAGCCCCAGTGGTCTCCTGCTTTCTTTTATCTGTGGGGGTGGCACTTCTTATTGCTTATAAGCTAAGGCTATACTAATTAGCCTAGCATTCAAGATCCTCTAAAAGCAGACTAAGATTACCACTCCATTATTATCTCCCACTCATCTTCCAGTCTATGTGAACTGTCTGCTCCCACCAAATGGTCTCCTAATTGTTTCCCCTGAAACTATTTTCATTCCTGTTTCCTGGTCTTTGTTCACATTAATTCCCTCAAGCTCTCTGCTACCCTTTCTTCAGAGCTTGGAGTCTTATTTTTTGTGACCACCCATGCCCTTCTGGCAGAATTGCTCCCTCCTTGGAATTCCAGTAATCCTTCTAGTCTGAGCTACTTCCCTGGATTTAACATGTGAGAGCATGTGTGTGTGTGTGTGTGTGTGTGTCTAAGAACAGGCTATTCTTTTTATCTCCAGAGTTAACACAGTGCCATGCACTGAGTAGGTACTCAGTAAACATTTATTTATTTTTAATGGTGACATGTTCTCCAAGCCTGATTTCCCCCCCCCCCCTTAGGTACTGTTTACTAACATGAATGAAGTGCTGCTGAGACTTGCTTATGTTTTAAAGAGATGAGGATGGTGATGACTCAGTGGCAATATCTTTTGGCAGAGAATTCATCTTGAAAATACTTGTACTATCCAACAACACATACGTAACAAGGGAAAACAGCCAAAACAGTCTCAAGATAAAAGAGAGATTTTAGGATTTTAGTAGAAAAGACTTTTCCTTCCTTCCTTCCTTCCTTCCTTCCTTCCTTCCTTCCTTCCTTCCTTCCTTTTTTCTCTTTCTCCATCTCTATCTCTCTTTCTTTCATTTCTTTTTATTGCCAAGGTGATTAAACCCTGAAATAGCTGCAGAGGTAAGTTATTGAGAAAATTTGAAAGGGCGAACAATTTATTCATTCATTCAAAGGAAAACTGGGAGGCAAAGTAAAGGAAGAGGGTAAAAGTTTAAGTATGAGGAATTTGGCATTTATCCATGGAAAACAGAGGAAGGCGGATAAAATCTTTTTTTTTTTTTTTTTTGTACTTTTTGGTTTCTCAGCTGTGTATGGCTTCCCCTGCAGGATGAAGAGCCTTGTTATGGGTGGAGCTCCTTCTTCACTGTGTTGTAGAGCCATCAAGCAGGCCAATAAAGAAAAACACACTGCAGATGTTTTTCTTCATGAAGAAAGGGTTGGAACGGTCACTAAGTACCAGTTTTTCTGTTAACGTTCCTATACCTTCAGTCACATAAAGATACAAACAGGCTTACTGACCACTTTAACTCTCATGTACCTCACCCAAAGAAATTTTGGGGATGAGAAGGTGGGGAAGGGCCTGCTATTGCAAAGAAGGGGCATGAAAAGTTAGAAAAAGATAAGCACATGCAAGTGGCATGACAGGAAGCAAAATAATAAAAAGTCATTGAAAGAAAAATGAGAAAACAAAAATTAAAGTGTTAAAGGAACACTACATAGAAGGGAAGTTAGGAAGTTTGTGATTAGATTCTTGGAGAAAAATATAGACAAAGTCGCATATATTACACAAAAAGCTGATGATCAAATTCAATATAGAATACTTCAGTCCTGAAAACATTTAATCTTGAATTGCTCATTTATATAATAATTTTGGGTGTCTCAGACTAGGAATCTGTATTTTTAATAAGTGCTTCTGCTGATTCTTAAGAATGGGGAAGCGCTATCCTGGAGTGAAAGTGTGAAAACAGCAACAAATGATTTCACTTGAAAGACAATTTATGCAAAAGAAAGAAGGAGAAGGGAGATAAAAGGTTGACAATTAGATTTAAAGAATAAATAGTTTTTGCCCTGCTTGTTTCCAAAAATGATTTAAGGTAGCAAAGTTATAATATTAATAACTAAAGTGCTTACTCTTGACTTGTCACTATGCACGTATTTTCTAATTTAATGCTCACAACAACCCCATGAGATGGGAACTACTATGGCTATCTCCATTTTACAGGTGAGGAAACTGAGACTCAGAGAGGTTAAACTAGGAAAGGGTAGATCTGGGATCCGAGCATAAGTGTCTTGGTCTCCAGAGCCTCTGCTGCTCTGAATTATTTCACTAAACTGCTTACAAACATCAACAAAAAAGCCTAAAACAACAACAAAATAGAAATAAGTGAAGAAATTTGGATGGAGAGAAAATTAGGAAAGGAAAACAGATGAAGTTGGAATTGGTTCCTTCTCATTGATTACAAATTTGGCTTTGAGCTTTTCAACAGCCAAAGGAAAAAGGGAACCATGTCTTGATTCAGAGCATCCATAAGATAAAAGCAAGTCTGCTTTTTAGGAGAAACATAATGATTTCTGTTAGAATTTCCTGAGAGAAATGTGCTTTGTAGGTCCTCAAAAAGAGGAGTGCTTCTATTGAAAGGATTTTTTTTTCAAAGGAAAAAAAGGAAGTTTTACTGTTTATTAGTTTTTTAAACCTTGGGCAAGCAAATGTTTAAAAATGATAATTTAAACTAAGATTATAATATTAATCCCTTGTAAATATGTTTTCTATCTTACACTTTTTATAATTCAAGAACTACAAGTGAAGGTTTTGTCTTTGGAGATTCTAAAGAAAAGGGTGGCCTATTCCTCTGGCTTGGATGCCTAAATGTAAGGACTGGCTGAATGGGGCCCCTTCCAACTCCGGGGCTGTGATTCTATACTTTTGTAGCTGTGCAAACACTTCTACCTGGGGCAGCTTAACCAGTCTTAAACCTAAAGACTCAGCCACAGGGATGGCAATGAATGCTTCCATTGTGAGAATCTTTTTTGATAAAATAAATGTTTTAAAAAAACACACAATAAAACAAAACCTCCACAACATTCAGGATTAAGACACACCCAACTAAGACATTTGCAGTAACAAAAGTTTCGCTTCGTAAATGCTTGTCACTGGGGATGGAGAGTCAGCACTTAGGCACCACTCATTTAACTCTGAGCGTTTGCTGAAGTCCTTTGTGTCTTAGATGTCAAAGAAATCTTTTCTAAGGGAGCCATCAACACCACCTCAGGGGTGATGTTTTAAGCCTAATGTGAAAAAGAGAGTTTCTCTAAAACTTCTTATATGATTAACACGGTTGAATGCCCTTTATGACAAAGCATGGGGAGTGCAAATAAAATTCTCTTCAGGGGGAGACCTTCCTCCTCTCTTTCTTTCTTAAATCATTTCTTTGCAATGTAGCGCAGGAAAAGAATTTTCACATTTTAGGGGGAGAAAAGCTCAGGGAGATACAGCTGTGCCGTTTAAACTGACCTGACTCGTTACGAATTGGGTCAAATGGCTCAGAGGAGGCTTTCTTGCTGTATGTAGTGACACAAACCCATAAAAGGCATGAGAGAGAATCAAGTTAACATCATTGTGTACGTTAGAAAATGTGTCATGGGGCAACAGCTAACACAAGCACATTTGCCTTTGAGTGTCCATTTGAATCTTGGGCCTTCTGGCTAGCATGGCAAATGCAGGAAAAAGAAATACAGGAGGTTTCTTTAAAAAAGGCATGAAGGGCTTCCCTCTGCAAAGAGGGGTGTGGTTATGCTGCTGTCGCTGCTGAGTCAAAAGACTTCATCCTTACAACAAAAGGTGTCACCCTCTGGAGTGCTTGATGGACTGCTACTCTAACAGGTTTTTTCTTTATAAACAGAGTCCAGCCGTTTGGGCCTTATCTACTTGATTCTAAAATAGCTCGTCAATTTAATAGCATTCAGGTTGTTTATGCACACACAAGGCCCTTTGAAAATAATCCTTTTCATGTCGCCAAACAGGCATTTTGAAATCAGCTAATTGGATGGTTGTCTGAATTCAACTCGTTGTTTTAAAAATAACCAGTTGTTCCACTGAATTACATTTTTTTTTTACCCCCAAGCCAAATGGTGTGTGTAGACAGAGTTTGAGTCAATCCAGATGGCTGGCTGCATTTTTGACTTGAACTGAGTGGATGTTTTGTGGTCAGATATATACAGCTCTTGATAGCCACTGGGGAAATGGAGAAGAAGGGAAGGAAGGTGTAGGAAAGTTAGGAGAAATTATATCAACAAAAGTTTCCATCTTGAGTGCTGTGGATCCAGACATTTTCTGCAATCAATCCTCCCTCTTCCTCAACACACACACACACACGCACACACACACACACACACACACAGTTAAGAAAACAGAAAAAAAGTAATAACATCCCTCCCAGCTGGCTCTGCTCACGGCTGTGGGTCTTTTCTTTCTTTCTCTCCATGAATGTCTTCACTGCTTGGGTGGCCTGTGGAGGGAATCTGGCAACTCAGCTTCCTCGGTTCAGCTCCCTCTCAGGCTACATTTCTTTTTTCCTGTGGGGAGCTGTCCTTTGAGGGACTCAGTGCTCCTCTCAGTCTGTAAAGGCAAGACAAGAAGACAAGGGCTTCAGTCAGGCCTATACACCTAATTCCAAGCCTGAGGCCCGACTCTGGCCAGTGGAACCATTTTTTTTCTGAGGGGAGCTGTGAATTTCCTGTGAATGCAACCAGTTCTCCATACCGAGGCATTTCTACTATTTTTTGAGAAATTCTGAGTGTTTTATATCTAGTCTCCGTAATTAGTTGTCAAATTCTGCTGGCCAGAAGAAATGCAATTCAGATGGTTTCAAAGGCTACTTCATTCTGACTTATTTCAATTTCTTCATTTACCTTACTGATAATAGGATGAAAGTAGAACAGGGACAGATTTTTCCCTGAAGCACTTTAGGATTTTCACTTACAACAACAAAAAAATTTCTCCAAACATTTAAAATCAAACTGCAGGGATGATTTCCAAAATGTCTTCTTTTTTTTTTACATAATCAGAGTGAATATGATATAATTTCACTTTTCTACTGCTGACATTGTACCTTTTCTATATTGTGTAAAAATCATTGTTTTCAATGAAGAGAAGAACATACTCTGAAATCTGGCTCTGTCCATATTGTCCCTAAATTTTCTCCCTCATCTAGTAAATCCCAAATTGGCATGTTTTTCATAACATGTCATTTTTTCATGTTCATTTTAAAAAGTCTAGCCCTTTAAGGTGAGTATCGATTCCCCTGAGCCTTTCAAGGACATCTGGATAACATTCAAAAGTTTTTGCCTGTGATATTTAGGTTTTAAACGACTGCCACATGGCTTGGGGATTTATTTTTTTATTTTTTAGAATTAGAGGTATATGACTTGGATTATGGTCCTGTCTTCATTGCTGACCTGCTATGTGACCTTGGGATGATCACTTTACATCTCTGAATCCCAGAGGTTTTACTCATCAATATGATGGGGGTAATAATACTTGCATGCCTGATCTATCTCATTGGGTTATTGGGAAGAACAAGCACATTAATGATATTATAAGTTCCATTTGCAGCAAAGTTAAAGTGAGAAATAGAGATCTCCCATGGCTGCTTCAGATGTGAATACAATTGCTCATAGAAAGATACTCTTCTTCTCATCTTACAGTCAAGAACTAAACCATATCTGTGAAAATATGCAAAAGGACGATAGGTAAATCTATCTTTCATTCTTTCATTTTTCTCTTTAACTATCTCAGGCTTTCCCATCCTTGAATGGTACAAGGGCATCTGATAAACCCCAGATGGTTTAGAAGAACACAGAATCCTGTTTTATATTATCATCTTGTCTAGCTGCTTGCATGTGATTAAATGACCTTTTTGCCATTGGAGCAGTTACAATGATAAAGATGAACTTTCACTTCCATATGTGGGATAAATGTTTTTTCTCCACATATAGTCTATCAGCCAACAGACTGGAATTATTTTCAGTTGTCAAGAAAGCACTGGCCTTTTTTTTATCTGAAAAAGAGTCAATTTACTGCTTAGCAGCAAGCAGAAAAAAGGAAAAGTAAATACAGCTTAATATTCTTACACAGCAGTAAATTTAAAATGGTATGAGTGAATGTGCATACAACTGTGAAGCTGAACACTAGACTAGATCTGGCTGCAAGCTCAAGTTTGAAGACTTTTTTTCAGAAGTGAATTTGAGCTCCCGTAGTTACATCCAGGAAATACGAGCCATTACTAAGGCTGGGAATTGGGAGTAAGGCCAAAAAAAAAAAAAAAAAAGCCTGGAAATTTAATTGTAATTCGGGAGGCCAAATGACAGAGGTTAAGCCCTGGGAAATAGAAAGGCAAATCAGTGTCTGAGAATTCCTGGGCCTATGGCAGTCTGTTGCTGGGCCTTGGCCATCACTGAACACTGCTTAGCTCCCATACCCTCCACATGGACCTATTTCGAGGTAGGCTGAAGGAGGACTGAGCTGGAGCCAAGATTGTGCAGTTAAAGGGGGCCCTCTCAGGTCCTATAGAACCTTCCAACATATGAATCCTGTAAAGCATTGATAATCCAGCACTCCCCAAAACTGGCTTGGTGACAAACCTAGCAAGGCACTCACAACTAAAAATGCAACATCTCAGTTACGCCTGGTCATGCTGGTGGTTAAAAACAAACCTGGATAAGGACCATGAGGGTAAAAATTTTGTCCTCATCACATCATCACCAGTGCTTAGAATGTAGTGATTGTCCAATAAATGTTGGTAATAAATAAATAAATAAATAAATAAATAAAGTAATAAAGTAATAAAGTAATGGTTAGTAAAAACAAACAAATAAAAATGCTGCTTTTGATGGCTTTTAAAAGAAATAGCCAAAGAAGAAGTTTATAAGACATTGTGAACACCTACATACAGTATGCCAGGCATTTCGCCTATATCATCCCTAGTCCTCTCAAAGACTTTGCAAGGTTATATTTTTTTCTAGCCTACAGAGAAGCTGAAAGAATATCACAGTGGACACCAGTATTCTACAGTTAGCATTGTATTCTATTTGTAAAGCAGTTTCCCAAGGTCACCCAGCTTATAAGTAACAGTTGGAATTTGGACTTGGGACTCTCTGACTCCGGAAACTATGCCCACCACACTGTGTGGACTGTGATAATCAACCATGTTGCAACATAAGTTAAAGCAAGTAAACTGGAGAGTGGGTTGAAATCGGCTGGGAGGTAGAAGTTACTAATACTGAAACCCAGGGATCACCTTAAAAAGGGCTACTTTTGCCTTTGATTCCAGAATTACGATTTGTAAAAGGCAGACGAATGCAGGAAGGCAAGGCTCTCTGCATTCTATATAATATGTTAAAAAGGAAGGGACAAATCATTACAGGGAATTTTTGTTGTTGCTATTTTTAAGAAAGCTTGTTTCGTGATGTGTAATAGGCCCAGTGCAGATTCAGCTCAATGTCTCACTGTTTCTGTATATTCATAACACGTACAAAAATTGAATATGATACAAACAGATCAAGAATAGATTTGATTAGATTTTAGATACTTTGCTTACTAAGGCAGGAAACTATGCAATACATTTCAGAAAGATTTCCACAGAAAGGACTGACACAGGTTTTTTCACAAGAAAAAAACTTATAATAAACTCTCCTGAAAGTTTACTACCATTATTTACAAACAATATAATAATCTGTTAGACTCCTATATAGTGAGATTTAGAGAAACATAGTCTCTTACTTTTAGTACTTTACAATCAGAGAGAGTCAACTTTAAAGCCTCAGTTGTTTAAAAATTTTATTGACTTATTTCTAAAAATCTCTGATTTAGATTTCTGGAGATAAAGAAAATATGATAGAACTATGTTTATATCTTCACTCTTGCAATATTGCTTACAATAAGCCTTACTGTGCTGCTCATTAGGGAAAAAATTAGATTTTAAATATTGTACACAGTACTCAGATTAAGAAGAGCACTCATGAACCAACAGATATTTGTTGAGATTCTCCTATGGAGCCGTTGATGGGGTCTGTGTTGTGAGATGCATTCAGTCATTCATTCATTCAACAAATATATGTTGGGGGTCTGCTATGTTCTAGGCACTATTCTAGCTGCATGGTACAGGAGTATAAGATACCTTCCTTTAAGGAGTTCACAGTCATAGAAACAGACTATCTGAGGTAGAAGGAAACTTAGCACGTAGTCCACCATCCTCAATTTACAGCTAAGGAGGCTGTGTTCATTTACAACAGAAAACATGATATAAATTAGGGGGCAAATAAATGATAAACTAAAATACAAAGGCTATGGAGTTCAACCTGTTTTGTAATTTATATAAAAATCTACTAAGACAAAATCTCATATAAACCACACTGATATTTTCCTGAGTATTGCTTGAATAAAAGTGAGCCGAAGAAGAAAAGTGTCCTACGAGATAATTTTTATAGGAGAGAGAGGTCTTTTAGTTAGAAATTTATCTTTAATTGGGCTATTATCAGAAAGTTCTTAACTATTGTGATTTTAATAGAAACTCTCTATAAGTAAGGAATGTGAAAAATTATTTTTGTAAAGAAAAGTATCTCAAGGCTTTATTTGAAAAACATTTACTAAGTGACTACCATGGCCAAAGCACTGTGCACATACCAATGAAATGCTTCTCAAACTGTCTGTAGTGAAGGATCAATTTATTTTATATTGTTTTTATTTTCTATCTGACATGTACAAATACTTAGGGAAAATACAATAAAATGAATAATTAGAAACATTTAAAAAATACAAGATATAAGTTTGTTTTTAAATAGTTATTAGATTGAACAGTGGGGCTAACTTGTAGTGTGCCTACATGGGGAAGCAACATTTAATTGTGATAAGTTTCTAAATGCTTACTCTCCATCTTGTCACAGACTGGTAGCAAACAGTGCATGGACCAGCACATTTACATCAACTGCATTTTGAGTAGTACTGTACTTGAGGAAGTACAGAGAAGAATAATATGAACTCTTGCTCATCTTAAGTTCACAAGTCACAGTGGAGAGAAAAACAAAAACATTCATTTGCCACCCCATGTGGAAGATGTAGTGGTCACCACAGGTGTTGGTACAGCAGGTATAGCGGACTCTGGGCCTGGTTGGTAAGGTATGGAATGTTCTGGTACTTCTCTCCCTTTCCTTTGGCTGCAGGTCCCAAACCATACTGCATCTTAAGAACACAGTTCCTGTGTAAAGCACAGCATAGGAGATATAGTCAACAATATTGTAATAACCATGCATGGTGTCGGATGAACACTAGACTTATTAGGTGATCACTTTGTAAGGTATATAAATGTCTAATCACTATTGCTTACCAACTGTAATTAAAAACTAAACAAAGAAAAAAAGAACACAGTTCTAATGAATAGCCTTTATGATACCTCTAGAGTTAGGGATGGGAGTGTGAATGGTCTTTTCTTCTGAAAATGCCACTGAAGTTCTCAAGACTTAAGACCACGGATGCGGATTGGGAGGTGAGGTGGGAGAGGTCGTTGAAAGTATGAGTTACTGTCTGTGGTGGTAGCTGTCTATTTCCTTCCATATGTTGCTGGGAATTCAGGGAACTCTAGGGATGGGAAAGGGCCTTGATGACTTGAGGGATCAACTGTTAGAGATCAACTGTTGACCTATTGGGAATCCAGACTGCAGAGCATAAAACCCATGAAAAACAGTAAAATTACTTGTAGTTTCTACACATCATACATCAAAATAAATATATTGCAATACTTGAACCACTGTGTGTTTTTTTTTTTTTTTTGGTCCTCCATAATTCAAAGCAAAACAAAGTATGCGCGAATTGCCATGTGGCACAAAAAGCCATGCCTCAGGCATCACCAGCCTTTAAATTTAAAGTTACCATACTCTTAATCACCAAACTACAGCCCTCTTAAATTTCTATAGAAAACCAAATATCCTATGCAGGAGACACAAAATGTTAGGTGTACATAGACTGTATTTGCCCAGCCAAAAAAAAAATTTAATGGACTAAGAGTATTAAACATATGTCAGGAGTCTAGATCAATATCCCGTATACATATGAAGACAGAATAGAATATTTTTTTTATTTTTAGTGATCAACATGCTGCCACAAATAAAAGTTTCACTGTTTTTTTTCCAAGTCTTAGAGTCTAGTTTACAAAAACTTCACTATATTTTGTGGATTTAGAGAGGGCAAAGCATAGTCTCTGGTCTGAGGAGAAGCTATCCATCCATAACTCATAACGCAAGCATCTCAGCTGGGCCTATTAATTTTCCATATGCATGGAGACAAATTCTGCCTGGGATTATTATGCAATTTTCAAAATGACTTTAAGTCTTTCAACTTACAAAGTTACCATTTACATTGCACTGGCCTGCTGGCTGGGGTGAATAAATGAACACTCTTTCCCAAAGGACCATAATTCATTTTCTGATCATAGCTTATACATTTGGGAGAATTGGGATCAGTGTGCCTGGCGCCTCCCCTCCCCTCTACCCCACAAAGGACTCATACACTGCAAGAGAAGGGGAGACAAAGTGGCTGTGTGCCATAAAGTGCAGAGGTACGGCTAGGGAGGTGTTGACTGTGAGCTGCACCAGTCTAACATATAAGCAACAGTCTACATGATGTGATTTCAGGTGCACCAAAAAAGGCCTCATTGCCCTTCAGTTTAAACATTCCCTTCCCACTAGCAAATGCCTGGAATTTCACAGTTTTTAGAGCTCTGTTCCTTTGGTTTAAAGCTTTGATCGCTGTTAAAATATTCGTATTCCTGGGTGGGCAGCTCCATTATATCCTATCAAATATATAATGTGTGTGTGTGTGTGTGTGTGTGTACGTGCTGTTTTAAAGTTTCTTCTCTGAAAGCAGATTTTGAGGGTGGGATGAAGGGGAGAAGATACTGTGTACCTGAGGGGTATAAGGGAGAGAAGAACATCACCTGGGGACAAAGGGAATTGGGCCCAATATAAACCATGTGTGCATGTGTGGCTGCATGCATGGCCATGTATGAGCCCCTCCCATGGCAGCAGCTGTTGAAGACCCTTTCTTAACCCTCTCCCAGAAACCTTGATTTATGCTGCTTTTGGAGCCATGGAACCAGACTCTCCTCCCAGCAACAGCAAGATAATAGCTGCTGGCTACAGCTGGGAATTCTCGAATTCTTTTAAACTGGAGACTAGAAATGAAAGGTGAAGAAAAGTTCTTTTGGGTCTGCTGCACTAGGTAGCCTTCCTCTGAGGTCCAAAGAGGCAAATGAGGCCCAATGGCGTTATCTAAATGCTTCGACTGGGCCTGAAAGCACAGAACCATGAATTATAGAAAGGGCACACTGGTTCAATCAGCATGTCCTTTTGTGTTTCTAGACTGATTGTTTCTCTTTGTCTCCAGCTGAAGAGTAAGGATGACTTATTAGCTTTCCTTCTAACACGAAGAAGGGAGCCTTGAAAAGTAAGATGGTTGTTGTTATGAAAAAGAAAAAGAAAACCCAGTCTTAAATTCATAGTCATCATGTCTGGGCAGTATACGTATATAATGTAACAAATTTTATATTAAGTAAATATAAGTAGATTTTTGTCAGCAAAATGACATGTCATTGGAGAGACAGAGTGGACAGCTGTCCATGGTGTCCCCGTGAACTTTCTTGACCAAAAAGCCTATTCCTCAGTGTCTGTTCCAACACTGAAATTCTGCTCCCAGAGTCATTGTTTGAAGGCTGGAATGCTAGAAAGTCTTTGAGAATCACTTATAAAAAATGAAACCACTCCTTAAGGTTAGCAAGTTTTATTAACTCTTACCTTAAGTAGGCTCAAAACCGTCTAGTAGCTTGGAGGGGCAGCAGAAGCTTTAAGGACAAAGAAATATTTCACAAACCCTTAGGGCCAGTTTGCCTATGACCTAGCTTAAATTCTAGTAATTCACATTCCATCTTGCAAGTTTTGTTATGTCCTCATATTCCCAATACTATTTAATATTTTTCTTTAAGACAGCTCATATTTTTCTTGAAATAAATTTATCACAGCACTATCTACTTAGCTTTGTCCTAATGAAATCATGGGTTGGATGCACTATATATATATATATATATATATATATATATTTTTTTTTCTAATCCACATTAAAATAAATATTTATTAAAATAAAACCCCAAAACTTCACTGGCCCACATACCACCAGAGATTCACACACTTCACTTTGGGAAGCACTGACCTGGCTCATACAGAGTGCTAAAATTATATATTAAAAATAAGTCACAATCCCTCTTTTTAAGGTATTCAATACCCGGTAGTTGAAAACAACTGTTGCCTTTGTAGTTAGTTGCATGAGCTCTGGAAGATCATGAATTTATGGGAGGTCATGTCTTCCTCTGCAGGGTCATGAAATTCAATCAATGCTTGCCTTCCAATCTGCCCTTTGGTCACAGGGCTCCACAGGTGGAACATATCAAACTCACCAGCCAAATTATGACTCTTAATTGGTGTTTCTTTTAAAGTGGATATGTCATTTGTCAAATGTTCAATGCAGGAGCAGGCCTAGCCCCAGGCAAAATTAAGAAGTAGAAGAATGCCAGACACATAGGGGGCACTCACATATTTGTTGAAAAAAAAAAAAAACGAATGAATGAGCCCTAGTCCTTGACTCCTTCTCTCCCATGCCCCACATCCACTAGGTTATTATGCCCTTTTAATTCTAGGTACTAAATATCTCTGGCAGTTTTTTTCCCCCTTCCAAATCTCCTCTTCCATGGGTCTTTTTCATTTATTGCCTGGATTATTTTTACAGCCTCTTAACTGGCTTCCAACCTTCTTCCTTCTTCAAGCCATTCTCTGCAGTATTGCTGGAGAGGTCTTTTCCTAAGGCATATATTATGATCATGTCACTCTTCTGCGTAAAATTTCCCTAAGTTGTTCTCCAGGCTCCCTTATATGGATTCAAGACTCTGCATCATCTGGCCTTTGTTTACCTCTGCTGCTTTAGCTCTTCTAACCCCCAAGCCTGAAGTCTCCCACCCTCCAACTGCGCCATGCCAGCCTTTTTTCTCTCAGTCTTTGTTCACACTGCTTCTTTTCCCTTGGTACTCTTCCTCCCATCTTCTTTTTATTTTTCACTACAACTTTGGCTAAACTTTCAAGCCTGAATTTAAGGTATCATCTCTTCTGGAAAGCTTTCTCTGACTCACCCTCTCATCCCCTTAGAACTCTCTGTTTGCCTCTATGTTAGCACTTACCACATGCTGCATTAACATTTTTCTGTTTGCTTGTCTTTTCCATTAGACTTGTAGGGCTTTGAAGTCAGGTACCATAGGTTAATCTTTGTATCCCCAATGTCTGTTTGTGTCCCGCAGTATCTGGTGCATAGTAAGAATTCAAATATTTGCTGTCGAACAAACGAATGAACAAATGAGCTCTTCAGCAACCTTCCCCTTCTTTTGCTTCTCTTCTCAGCTCACAAGTTCTGGCAAACCACTTCTCCCCTGGCCTACCACCTCCTACCGAATTCCTGGTGTGGAGGCTCTCCCTTTTCTTTACCTATCAAAACCTACTCTCACTTAGGTCCGAAACAAGACAATCAGATGCTAAACTAATTCACAGTGATGTGTTAAATCATTTTATTAAATAAATGTTGAGTCCCTACTATGTGCTAGGGTATGTGTATGGGAATCACACAAAAGAATACAGAGGTTAAAGATCCTTACTTATGGGTATATAGGTAATGTCTAAATGCATTCCTCTTATGAAGAATTCTTCCAATGCTTTTCAGAAGAGATTGGGCACATTCAGGGTGCTATAGTCACAGA
The DNA here is from genome assembly GCA_030015415.1 of Cynopterus sphinx. Classification (NCBI taxonomy): domain Eukaryota; kingdom Metazoa; phylum Chordata; class Mammalia; order Chiroptera; family Pteropodidae; genus Cynopterus; species Cynopterus sphinx. The sequence continues at coordinate 87,005,597 of CM057388.1, forward strand.
CATCCTCTGCTTTTCAAGAACTGTATTTCCAATGGTGAAATTTAAGCAAGAGATGTGAGGATTTGGAGGTAGGAGATCTTGCCAACAGCCTTCTGCTCTACCTATGAAACAGGCTAGCTCTGGCTCAGTAAATTTGCTGTGTAAATGATTTTCTAATGAGTTAGGCTCGCTTTCTGCCCGAGGTTATTTTGTTGTCACCGGTTATGCTTTACTTCATGAAGGATCGCCCGGGGCTATCTTGCAAGAGACAGATTCTTTTAACACCCTGGGATCAGGTGCTTTATCCTTTGTGTGGTTTTATTGAATCAAACCTAGTAAGCCCCACGGGCTTTCAGACGTTTTAGGCACACATTCAAAAATGAGGCGGGCTGTGAACCCCGCAGTTACTCTTGATTGTGACTATATGTGGGTTGGGTTTGCGAATCCAGTTGGAGCTGCGACAGGAAATGGTTTCGGGTTGAGGGCAGCCCCTCCGAGATCAAGAGGAGAAGGTGGGTTTTGCGCGGAGGAAGACCTTGTGTGGCTCTGGTGGCCAGAGACGAGCCGGACCAGGCTGGGAGACCTGTGGTGAAGCAGAGCATGGAGCTTAAGCCAGGGACCCCATGCGCCCCATGGAAGGATGGAGAGGTTGCCCAAATCCTAAAGGGAAAAGCCCTCCCCGCAGTAGGCCAATGAGCGGCGGGAAGGAGGAGTGAGGCTGGGGAACTTCCCCAAGAGCCAGTCAGAGGGGACGGCTGCTGGAAAGCCAATCAGGGCTCCTGAGCCTGCAGCCCCTCTGCAGCAGTCGTGCCAGAGCGCCTTATATAGAGCGGCGGCAAACAGGCAGCGGGTCGGGCCTGCCAGGAGCCATCGCGGGCTCTCCTTTGGAGCCTCCGCTGTTGGTGCCCGCGCTGCGGTGCTCCAGCAGTCCCCGCAGCCCGGCGCCCGGCACCCGCGGGCTCGCTGTCTCCCTCCGGCCGCGCAGTTGGCCCCGCCCCGCCTCGCCCCGCCCAGTCCCGCCCCGCCCCGCCCCGCCTCGGCTGGTCCCGCCCCGCCCCGCCCACACTGCTAAAGATTCCCGCTCTCGCCCCGCGCCCAGGTAGCTGCGAGGAAACTTTTGCGGCGGCTGGGTAGCTTCCCGTCTCCCGCTCCTCCTCGGACCACGTCTTGCGGGGCTTGCCGCGTGTCCTGGCACTGCTCTCATCCCCGCCGACACTCTCCCGCGCGCCCCTCGATCCCCGCCCAGCAGGATGGCAGGGACCGTGCACACCGCGTGCTTGGTGGTGGCGATGCTCCTCAGCTTAGACTGCCCCGGACAGGCGCAGCCCCCGCCACCACCACCAGATGCCACCTGTCACCAGGTCCGCTCATTTTTCCAGAGACTGCAGCCCGGACTCAAGTGGGTGCCTGAAACCCCCGTGCCAGGTGAGGAGTCCCTTACTCGTTCCCTCCGCCCAGCGTAGAGCTCGGGGGCGCGTGGTGGCGGTACCCTGAGCGCTCGAGCCGCGCGGGGCCCCGGTCATGCGCCTTGCCGCTGGGCACCTGGGAGTGGTCGCTGTGTCTGGGGCGACCGGGTCTTCTAAGGGAGGAGAGAACGGTGTGTGTGGACGGTGGCCGTATCCCCCGGACTCACTCTACTGTCAGGGAAGGTGCTAGTGGGAGGATCGGTGGAGCTGGCCTGCTCCAGAGCCCCCATATTTAGGGAAGGGCGGGAAAGTGGGAGCTTTCTCTCCGTTCCTCGGTGAACTGGCGCCCCACATCGAGCTGGTGCCTCCAGAATTCGCCACCCTAACTCGCACCTACGTGCCCGAATTTCAACCTTAGCTGGACCGTGGCTCCAGCCATTCTTTCCCTAAACTCTCCTTCCCGCAGCATGGGTTCTCGAGCTCACGGGCCCAAGTGCAGGCAAAGTTGAGAACAGATCCCTGAACCCGCAGTTGCAGGTAAAAACACACAGAGGGAAACTTTTGACGAAGAGGTCCCCCAAATGAGAACCGAGCCTTTTCCTTCAGAACAGCGTCCCTTCTTTTAAGTTAGCAAAATCGCGTCAAAAACGGTGCTCCTGGCCCAGGGCGCTGGAATCCAAAGATGATATAACTCCTCCCCCCCTCTCAAATTCGTTAGCCCTTTTGACAGGCGGGACCCTGAAGGGGAGATGATTTTAGCCGGAGGAAAGTTTCTGAACGCCTGCCTTTTGTTCTGCAGTATCAGGCCATGTTTTAAGGCCATATATTAACTTCAGCTGAGGGCTGCCACTGTCAACAGATGAATATTAATGGCCTTGTGTGATTGTCCCGTGGCTGGACTTCTAAAAGCTTGCCTTAGAATCCCATCAGGACAAGCTGCTTTACTGACAATGCAGGCAAGAAGAGCGGGTTTCAAACAGGTTAATTTGTCAGCGGTACGCTTTGAAGAAACAGCTGGTACTCTTCACAAACCGTAAGACGTATGTGGCCTCCGGGGTCTCTTCCCAGCCCACGCATCCAGCGAGGCTCGTGTCCTGCACTCTCGAGCGATCTGGGAGCAGCCCTTGCCCAAACTTGGCTCTTGGCTCTCCTCAACTCAGAGAGGCAGGCCTGATGGTTGGACCAAGTTGCGAAGGCGATGTGCGCCCTGTGGGCGCTGCCAGCGAGCGTGCAGCAGCGGGAGGTTACCTAGGCGGCTAGTGCGCCTTCAGCCTTTTCTTTAGGTGGATCAAAAGCGCTGAGCAAGCCTGCTGTTTAGTTGCAAAGGTAATTGGTCACCCTTTTTGGTGACTGAAATGCATTTGCGCATATTGTAAATATCGCTTGGCAGGACTTCCCTTTAAGGAAGGGGAGAAGTACCTCTTCCACTGTTAAGTGTTACTAACATACCACGTGGACGTGTGCAGGAGCTGCAAGGGGCAGCCTAGGAATCGGTTCCACAGAGCTGAAACAACAGGCGAATCCCTCTTCCCCTCGAAGTGCCATGGTAATTAGATTGCTAAAGCTGGAGAACACGCTCTTGTTGATAATGTAAAAATTGGTCTGCACAGGATTAGCCCCCACAAGACGAATGGCTCCAGGCTTGGGGTTGGGTCCACATTTGGCTTGTTTGAAACTGAGGAGTAAAGGTTGTGCTTAAAAGAAGACAAAGGCCGGAGGGAATGCAGATACTGATTGAGCAACCCCCTCCACACACACTCTTACCGGTGCCCCTCCCCCAGCTCTCTGGCTGCCTGCCCCTTTACAGCATCTGTATGAAAGTATTGGGAGGGCCCACACACTGTGTATGAGATTTGGCCTGCACTCCCTCCTTCTCAGCTCTCTCACTCCAGGCCTAAGGATGGCCAAACTATAAGAAACAGGGACTAGTAATGGAAATTTATTATTTTCCGCTAGCATTTCCAAAACTCCGTAAGAAAAATCACTTTCCAAGGGTCTTTACCATTTACATTCAACACTCCCAACTTCATTTCTATTTAACAAATATGCAGTGTTGTACATGTTCTACATGGCAGGCACTGTTCTGACTTGCTCTGGAGCAAAGCCAGACTTCAAATATGGTGATACCATACAGCTACCATATATCCTAGATTTACTGGGACAGTGCACATTTCCAGTGCTGTCTTGGCATGAGACCATGTGTCCTGACTTTTAGTTGGGTGAATATGGTCACTGTAGATATGGAAAACATGGTGAAAATGTCCATGTGCGGAAAGAGCTCATCAGGATTTCAGAGAAGAGACAATAATGGCAGACTAAATACAATGATAAGTACTCAATTTCGAAGTGAATAAATGTGTAATTTGCTGTTGTTCCGTGGTTGAAAATTGAAAGAGAGCTGCAAATTATTTGATAGTTACAAATCATCATGATGAGCGCTTGACATTTTTTTCCCATCTATTTTTTTAATCTATGTTCACTTTGCCCACTCCACTGTATAAGCTGCACCAAAGCTTTCTTTGTCCCAGATAAAATGAGTTTTGGTCACAGTAAGGAGAAATCCTCAAGAATGTCCCCTCTCACTTAAGGGGAGTATTTGGGGTTGACTGCTAACTTTGGCCGTTAGCAGAATTGGGTTAGAGTGGATGAGGTACATTTCTTATGCTAATATGGATGAAACTAAATGGCATTTGAAATCAGCCAGCCTAAAAAATAAATCACTGGTGCTGAAGGACTACACTAGACTGCCACCAAGCTAATCTAAAGCCTTACAATCTAATGTTCCCGTTTCTTTTAAGAGTGTTCAAAGGCACAGGATAGCAATTCTAAATAACATGTCCCCCCAATCCAGACCCCAGCCTTTTTTTTAAAAAGGATTTGTAACTTGGAAAGCACCACAGATGGAAACCAGGCACACAGAGTTAGCATTTAGAAAAAAAAAAATCCGTATAGCTGACTTTCAGTGCAGCTCTTTTGCCCTTATTTAATTTAGAAAAATTCAGAAAGAAAGCCTATGAGCTCATAAGTATAGATGTTTATTTTGTTTTGTTTAACCTACCCACAGGCACAATCAAGAATGGATACACTTTTAGGCAAGAAAAGTGAGCTAGTAATCAGACAATGATGTTTCCAATTGTCTCAAGGGAATGTTACAGAAGTCTAAAAAAAAATTCCTCTAAACAGAAATCAAGTGTAATTCACTTTATGAATGCCATACACCACTTTTGTGGGGGGTGGTGGTGGTAAAGGGGAGGGATGAGAATGAGAAAATCAAACAAACTGTGGTGGTGTTGCAACTCCTAAAAGATTGAGGAATCCTGCCTGAGAGGGCCTTGGAAAGTGCAAGAACCAATCCAGAAGGCCAACTGCCCGCGTGAGTAAAAAGCAGCCTTGAAGAGCCAAAATCTACTTGGAGTTTCTCAAAAATAGATGAAACAACATAGAAATAAAAATCAGGATTTCTGATACACAGAGAGAGAGAGAGAGAGAGAGAGAGAGAGAGAGAGAGAGAGAAGAGTGTGTGTGTGTGTGTGTGTGTGTGTGTTGTCAGAATTAGCACCTGTATCTGGGTTGCCAGCTGTGGTTCCCCAATTAGCTTGAAGCAGTTCGTTGTGCTATTGTCGGGCAAGAGAATAAAAAGTGAGGTGTGACAAGTTTTTTCCTCCTCTGAGATTGCACTAGACTTTTGGGTGAGCCAGTGATTTGTTCAACTTTGGAAAAGTTGTATTATCATGTGCTAGCTTGGAACAGTGTAGGGAATTCTTTCAAATGCGATCTGAAGAGATTTATCGCGTTAATCCTGATGCTTTGTGCCCAGATATGCTTTAGGGGTGCCTCATTCTGACTGAGGACACGGCTGATGATCCATCTGTGGAGCACGTTGGCCTGAAAGAAGTTGAAGGCTCCCCGCTTCTTGGCAGGCTCTGTGTTGTTAGTTGCTGGGGGTGCTGGGACGAGTAAGACACAGTCCCTTTTTTCAAGGTGCTCACAGTCTAGAGGGGGAGCATACTACTAAATAGGCTTCTCAGGAAAGTTGTAGGATTAAAAAGGGTGAAAAGGGCTAGAAAATACCTCCAGGAAATTGGCTGAAATGGTCACAATAGCCAGCCTGGGAAAAGAGTATAGAATTGAAGAGATGAAGCAGGAGATAGGGAAAGATCTCTTAATAGAGCCACCATCTTAAAAAGAGTTTTCTTAATTCTTCGAGCAAATTCCATTTGTAAGCATTAGGAAGTACAGGCATAAGAAGATTTTGATAGATGCTAAATTCCACAGATGGTGTCAGTTTTGCAGTGTGTGTGTGTGTGTGTGTGTGTGTGTGTGTGCGCGCGCGCATGTGTTTATGGGCTGGTAGGTTGTATCCACTATTTTGATGCAATATTTTTGAGCATTCTGTGAGTTCCATCTTTAGAATTATAATGTTTGCTGTTCACTGTAGCCTATAAAAAGGCTACTTATTACCAACTTGGGAGAAAAGAGGCCTGGATTTGTCTGCTCTAAGACAGAAAATACATTTTCTTCTTAAATGGCAGCTCTCAATGACCATGTCAACTTTTGTGTTTGATGCATATACAAAAACATGAGTCTTAAGGGGTATCTTATTACTCATTTCTAAGAAAATTGAAGATAATCGCTTGTAACTTGTGTACATGATACATCATTTTGAAAGAATTTCACTGGGGATCATATTGCTCAACTGAAAAGTTCTGGCATGCTGAATTTGTACATTTTTGTGAATGCTTCCTTTTACTCTGATCTCTAGCTTTTTTTCTGCATATGGTTGTTTGTATGTTTTAGATTATAAGCTTTTTAAAGGGAAAGCACTGCATTTGATGCAGGGTTGAGCCTAATTCTAAGAGTACCATGAGCATTTAGTAAATAATTGATGATAATAGAATTTCTAGATTATTATGTATTCTCTATAAACTCTCAAATACTTTCTGAAGCTGTTTGCCACCTTACTTACTTTAAAAGCCTAAGTCTGAATTTTTATGGCATATTATTGGAGTATGTGGAAAAATAAATTTTTCAGGCAAGTCTATTTTGACAGGAGACTGATTCAGGCTTATTTAGGTTAGCTGGCGACTCTTATCATCAGGGAGGGCTTATTAATGTTGAGTACCCAAAGCACAAATTGAAATGAGCCACATTGTCATAACTGGCTTAGCATCATTAAAGAGCAACAACTATTATAGTACATAAATTTTAAGATAGCTCTTAAACTCTTTGTTTTAATGTCAGCTAGACCTTTCTGGCTAATGTTGACATTACCATATTTGGGAGTTGAGCTTCAGCACATGCACAGACCTGTTGAAGTAACTCAAAGGTTTCTGTAAACTGGGATCAGAATTTGTGTACAGGCTACATTCAAGAGATTGTACTAGGAGCCAACAACATCTATTCAGCCTTAGCTAAGCTTGTAAACAGTTTGATGTTTTTGATAATCTAGCGTCTAATGGAAAATATGGGCAGAAGAAACTCCCATTCATCTGTCCATATTTAGCAAATTATCTGGCTTGAAACAGGATCCCTAGCACTCCATTAAGAAATGAGCATCAGAAAGTAGAATCCAAGTCATGAGCCCTAGACTGGCTTTAGAGACAGCATAAAGTAATGGGAATTTACCTCGTGAGATATGATGACAGGGAGAATGTGATTCAAAAAGCAAGATGAAGATGGGCATACCAGCAGAGAAAATGCGTGTTTTGAAATACTGTGTGTGAGGGGAAAATGCTCCCTGGAACATTATGGTCTTCACTTGAATCTCCTGTTGAATACTCAAAGTAAAGATTAGGTTCTGTTCTTCAAATTAGGCCAATTAAAAATCAATTATCCACGTGCTAATTATTAGAAATTCTTGTTTGCCCTTTTTAAACAAAAACAAATCCACATTGATGAATAAGAAAGGAGTTTTCACTTTTGCCTCTCTTTGTGTGTAGCTGGATAAAAGCTTGTTTTTAGAGTTTGTATTTTTCCTTATGAGTAAAAAGGAGTCAGTGTTAGGACCAGAATGCATTAGTAGTGTTTCAAACAGTTAATTACTTCTAGTACCTGAAATTGTATTTATATGCTAGATTAGTAAATCTACTAAACTTTTGAAGTATACTTAATAGGCTTATATTGATAAATAATTGATAGGAAGGGAGATAAAATATAATTGAAAGTGCGACAAGAAGGCACAGGGATGTTAAAAATATAAAATAAACCTCTACCCATTGTATTCCATCTATCCATCCGAAAGTTGAGAGATGTGCATTTCTCAGAAGTGAGGATTTTAAGAGTTTTATATATATTTTTTTTTTCAAAATTTTCACAATGAAGTGTGTATTTATTTCTTATACATCCATAATAAGGCAGACTTTTAGAGCAGAATTTTAATTGGCCTTTTTGAGCTTCCCTTTTTAAAATAAGTTTATTGCTGGAAAATGAGAAATCTTAATTATGGCATCTTCAAGGATCGTGTTCACAAATATCTGTATCTCCCTATTAGACTATTATCTTGAGGGTTTTAGGAGCTAGCTGTATCTTATCTTTGTATCCCCAGTGTCTAGCACAGTGCACGGTACAAATAATAGGCGCTCAATAAATATTTGTAGACTAAATGAATAATTGGAGTTAGAAATGTATATGAACATAAAATATTCATAAAACCAATATTTAAGTAGTTGATATATTTTCACTTAATATACTAATCTTTCTAAAAAAGTAACTACTTTTTCAGGTCAAAAATCCATTTGTCATATACAGGTAAGTGATAAAAGACTTTGGTTTAGTTCATTTGGCTGTACTGTAACTCTAGAAAAAATAGACTAGCTAGGTCTTACAAGAGGTAAGTATTCTGTGCTTGTTTACAAGTAGCCTAAAGATAAATGAAACATATCCACATGTACATAAAAAACATATTTATCTTCACTTTACAGATATGTGGTATTTAAGTTTGTGAAAATAATGCAACTTGGTGTGAGTTATAGAAACATACACTGAATGTATGTAAGTTTCTCCTCATTGTTTGGTGTTTCTTACCTATAACATAAAGCTTCATAAATGTACATTTAAAAGGACATATTCAAAGTGGATTTTCAGCCACAGAAATTTTATTGCAGTAGGATAAAGGACCTCATGAGAGTTCTCTTAATTTCTGCATGCATTAGAGCAAACTTTTAAAAGTCAGCTGAGAAAACTCAATTAGTTGGTTAGGGATGGCCCACTGGGATTTCTTTCAGCTAGAGGCCCAAGTAGGAAAGAGGATAAAAAAGAAAGGGATGATTTTCACTTGAAAATAATATTAGAATTCTGTTTGTATAGTTTCCTCCTTATTTATAGTTCTGCTCCCTGGTACTTGTAGTATGTATTAATCATGGAATCCTGGAATTCTCCATTGCTCTTTGTCAAATTTTGGTTTGGATGATTGAAGCTAAGGGGAACCTAGTGAAGAAAGGAAGAGTTAGAATGACAGACACAGGAAGAAGATTAATAGCTTTCACTCTGATACATATCAGAAAGTTAACTGGCACATAACAGACTGAAAGGATTGAAAATATTTGAATATGGAAGTTTATGCAGAGATAATACAGAGATATGCCCCAATTGCGTTTGGTTCCCAGAAATACTTTATCTGTACTTCTTACTTAATATCTATGATTTTGAAGCACCTAGATTATTCATAGCCTCTGTCAGATCCTATGCTTGTTGAATGCAGGAGCCATGTTTGATTCATCATGATATCCTCTAGAGTGGTGAATAGATGCCTTACAGAGTTATTAATAACGTTTGTAATGAATGTAAGAATGAATACCTAAAGACATAATCCAGAGGACTGTAGAATGAATCCTAAAATGGCATATACCTAGAGAATGACCAATTCTCTGAATCCGTCATTGTCCAAGTTAGCTGCAGCAGAGACTGGAGAAAGCGTGATGGAGTGGAAGCTTATTCATCTATTCTCTGTCATCCTGGGAGCCTTGTTACCCCTTTTAAAACTGAGGTTTGAGGAGGAAGTGACCAGTAGAGAGAGATTTTTAGCCCCAGCTTTATCTAAATGTGGTGTTTAGATCTGTTTTACATATTTATATTCATAGATTATATATATTTATGTTATTTTGATAGCAACAATGAATAATTATGTGATATTTAAACTGTTTGAAAGTTGTTAATTGTTACTTTTAAGCAGTGGGTGGTCTTTCATAGCCCTACCTTACTGAAAGCCTTGCTTTCATATATCTTTGGTCCAAACAATGCAGCCAGTCATAAAGGGTCTGCAGGTTCTGAATTCCACTGACTTCCTTGGTTCCAGCACATACACATTTGTACAATCATACACACATATAATATCCCTACATCTGTACACCTTTCATAATCTAGAGAATAAGCCTCATTTACACTGGGAACTGCAAGGGGTTAAACCTTTTCAGAGCTCCAGTAAACCTTTTTCAGTTGAATTGGCCCCAAATTCTTGCAGAGTTAATTGTCATAGATATCATCGAACTACTGTTCATTTATCAAGTTCCATCATTTCCCTAAGTACAGAGATGTGATCCTGGTTAAAGTAATCATGGTCAACTAATACTGTGAATTTGGCTTATTTTGGTAACCACTTCTAGCCCTGGCTGCATTGCATGTTGAGCTCCATAGGAATGGGAATCTGACCCAAGAGGCAGTTTCCAGGTTAGGTTTTATGGTATTGGGGACCAATTGTTTTTGGAAAACAAATAGGAATTCTCAGAAAAGGAAAAAAAAAACTAATGATGGACTTTATATGCTATCTTTACATAAATATTTAATAGTTTTTCATTCTTTTTTTTTTTTACGTTAACCAACATTTATTGAGCACTGACTCTGTGCCAGGTGCTGAGCTAGAAGCTGATGAATAAGATAAAATCAGTGCCTAGGGAGGGAGCCGGATAATGAACATCATGGTTGTCAAGAGAGCAGAATGAGAATTGCCATAGAACTGGGCACCCTGTGAGGATCTGGGGATTGTTGAGCTGTGGAGGAGGGGTGCCTAATTGTCTTAAGTGAGCTGTTGTGTAAAATATGTGCAAAAACACAGAGTTAAGAGATAAAATGACACATTTGTTGGACCTGAATAGGTTGGATTGGTTGGAACACAGATGTGGGGAAAATGGAGGAAAGATGAATTGGAGAAGTAGGGAGAAAATGCTGAGCAGTTTCCCTGGGCTATATCCAAGGATGATGAGGAACCATGAAAACATTTAAAGAAGAGAAAATGTCATTTAATATGGAGCATTACTGGAGAGTGAGGGATAGATAGGTGGAGGTTTTAATAATGCAGGTGATAAAGTTGGGAGAATAGAGGCAGTAGAGTAGATATGACTTGGTGACTGAATATGAGGACACAAGGGAGAGTGTAGAACTTCAAGTTTTTCTGGGTAGTGAGACTATGACACTGAGTATGGGTGTGAGTATATATCTGTTGAAAAATGAATGAAATATAGGAGGAACATATTTTTAAGGGGTGAAATGAATTTGATTTTGAAAATATTGACTTTGAAGTATCCTTTGAACATTGAGGCAGACATGTCTGCTAGTTATTGAGGTTGTGTTCCAGATCACAGAACAGAGAGAAATCAAGGCTGCGTATACATCCTTGGACATTACCAGCATATAGATGGTAACTGAAACTCTGGGAGTAGATGAGATCACTGGGAAAGAGTGTATTTATTCTTCTGGAGTTTAGGAGAAGCATAGTTGGTACTCATCAGAATATAGGCTCAAGTTGGAAGTCATGGGTGTGGATGATATTTTCCAGGGTTTTGCATGTGACATGTCTTAAGATGTATTTTGTCAACATCTGGTGATTTTGAAAAAAACTGCTAAAGACTTCAAGATCTTTCTTGATTAAGAGAAGTATGAATAGATGGTGTGATGGTCCAAGACTTTGCAAGTAAAATAATATACCATTAAATACACACACACATGCACACACACAGAGGGAGAGGGAGAAAGAGAAGGAGAGGAAGAGTAGGGGAGAGAGAGAGAGAGAGAGAGAGAGACTGACTTCTACATAAGAGAAATACATTAGAATCAAGGATCAGATTTCTCTGATTTTTGATAGAAATTATTAATAATTATATGCTACTTAAACTGAAAGGTGTGTGTTTCTCTTAGCAGTGGGTGGTCTTTCACAATCACACTTAACATTTGTGTCATGAAAGTCTTGCTTTCACATATCTCATGTACAAACAATACAGCCACTCATAAAGTATCTGCAAGTTCTGAGTTCCGCTGACCTGCCTGGTTCCAACATGGAGGTTCCCCTTGCCCTCCCTCTGGGGAGCACTCTCCCACTCTGGAGAATGAAAGCAGTAACAGTTTGTAGTTTTTGGAGCTCTGGTCTCTATTCCACTTTAGACTGGGCCCCGCTGGCTAGCCTCTGAAACATGTGGTTCCAAGCAAATACTAGGAATACTTGTGTAATTGGGCTGATTTTTTCTTAAGTGTCTATGGAGATGTGATATTTTTTTGGTTGGCAGGGGGAGAGGGTTCTATAAATTTCTGTTTCTCTGGCATGACTGGCTTCTTTAATGTCCTTGTTGTTAAAGAGGTTGCCTTCATCAGGGTTTCTCCTGTTATTTGGTGTAAGCTTGAAAACCCTTTTTCTCTAGTAGATGTTCGAGGTCACTTTCAGGTTGATGAGATACTTTGGAAGGGCCAGAGATCATCAAACCTACCATTTGCTGAGCGCCCACTATGTGTCAGTTGCTTTATATTTTTATCTCACATTTAATATTCCTGGCAAACCTGAAATGTAAGTTATGTCATCTCCATTTTACAGATGAAAGTCTTACTTTCCCAAAGCTTATGAAGTGGTGGAGCCAGGATTTGCATCCAGATTTGTCTCACTCCGTAGATCATGCTATTTCCCATATACCCATTGGATTATAAGGGGTGAGAATATGGTCTGGATGTAAAATGTGTGACTTAAATTCCCACACTCCTTTGACTTTTATGACATTCTTTACTCTGGGTTACCCTCCTACTACAAAGCTTATCCTGTCTTTGCTTGTTTGCCTACTACGTCCATCCCTTTATTAGTTGCAAGTATTTCAGTAGCACTTGTCCTTTGCCCTTTCTGCTCTCTCTTGTTCATCCTTACATCCATTCCCTGGTCTTTATTATCTTTGCTGTTCAAATGACTCCTGTATCTCTTTCCAACCTGCCCTCTTCCTTGCTTTTAGTTCAGTACCTCCCAGTTGCCTGCTGGCTATTTGCATCCAGAAGTCCTCACAAGCTTTGCTTTCAATAGAGACAAGAAATAATCCATCATATTCTTTTTCTATCTGCACAAACCTACCTCTCTCCAACATTCCACATTTCTGATGATAGCATCTCTGTCTGCTACTCAGACTTGAAACCTTGAAATCATCCTTGACGTCTCTTTTTACACATCTCACACTCAGATTAAATGGCTAAATCCTGCATGTCTGCCTCCATCATGTCTCTAAGGCTTACCCTCTGGGCATATGTGTCCTCTCCTTAAGCATAACAGGCTGCTAAACCCATGACTGAAAGGACCCTGTAGTTATCTGCCTTCAAGGCTTTGCCTATGGATACTTGACTGTCAGTGATTGCTGTCTCATCAGGGATTGCTGCAGTCATACCCAAGGTGTCAGTGCAATGCCATCTTCATGAATCATTTCAAGCTTGCTCTCATGATTATTTATATTCTTGACATTTTTCTTCTTAATAGAACCTTGCTGCTTAAAGTGTGGCCCCTAACCAGCAGCATTAGCATCACCTGGGAGCTTGTAAGAAATTCAGAATCTTAGGTCCCTTCCCAGACCTACTAAATCAGAATTGGTATATTTAAACAAGATCCTAGGAGATTTATATGCATGTTAAAGTTTGAAAAGGGCTACTTCCAAGTGTAAACTCCTTGAGTGTAAAAACCTTGCAGCACTTAAGAAAGAGTCTTGCATTGATAGGTCAATGTTCTTTTGATTCCTCACATTTGTGCTGTGCTTCGGCTATTCCCTCATTGATGTGGCCTTAGAGACCTGTACATAAGAAACGTGTGGATGAGTGAGAGAGGAAGGGAAGGCAGGAAGAGGAAGGATAGAGGGATTCAGAGAGTTGGGGGGATGAGAGGGAAGGAATGAATGAGAATAAGAATGTGAGAAAGAATGGGCTAGAGAAATTGTACAAGATCTCTGTTGGATGGCTAGTAACTTTGTGACTAGTTTGGAAAACAGTTTGTTCCTGCAGATAAGCAGAACCCCCAGTTTCATCCTTGACTTAATTTAATGTGGCCAGAGGTAAATATCTTCTGAGATCATTTTGTTCTTACCCTAGGGACCTGATGGTTTTCCATTTTCTCATTTGCTGGCATTCTGGGGGATATCTTCTCTGGCCAACTCCAGAAGTCACAGTGGAAACTTTAAGGGATTTAAAGAACCATGGAAGAACTGTGCTACAGTGTTTCCAACAGCTCCTTCTGTTTTCAGAAACAGAGTCTTCTGCTTTGCTTTCAAACTTCAAAGTTTATTTCTGAAATAAAGGCTTATTTCCCCTCATGGAATTCTGAAGGTTTTCTGCAAGTGTTAATTTCTAAAACCCAAGTCATTTCTCGTCTTTGAGACTTCAGTGCTGTGGGTCAATTTTATAATGTTGCCTGAAGGTTCTTTGGCCTTCAAACACTGTCAAATTGCCTTTTCTTTGTTCTTTGAGAGAGTGAGTTTACCTCATTCACAAAGTCTGAAGGTGATGTTAGAACCAACATTCATTCAGTTATTCGGAATCTTCCCTCACCCACCCACCCCTCAACAATATCCAGTTTTATTTTCAAGTTAGGTCCTAATGGCAATGAGAATATATTATCCACGAACAGATCTGGGTAAAATTTCCCCAAAGCCTATCAACATTTCATAGAGTAGTGATGAGAAAGAGGCCAAGTTGCTCTGACACCCATAGCTAAGGGGACGAGTGGGTGCTCTGTGCACACCCATTACAGCCCTTCTGGGGCTCAGTATAATTTCAAAGCTCCTGAGAGCCCTCCCTTCATCATCTGTTGGACTGTTCCCTACATCTTCCCTTTTCACCTTCCTTTTTTTCACCTTCACACACACTCTCAACTGGTAATAATTTAGAACAGAAAGTGTTTTATGCTTTGTTATATTTATTAAATGGTTTTGTATTTCTTGTTTTCTAAAAAAAAAATAGTTGAGTGGAACGTTTTATATTTTCCTCTGGATTTTAGTTTTAAGTTGTTTCCTTTTCCTGTAGCTCCTGATTTCCTTCTTTTTTCTCTCTTCCCCTGTCTTCTTCTGCCTCTTCCACATCCGCCTGCCCTCAGTGATTCTGGACAGAAAACAGGCTTTCCATTTCTGCACACGCTTATTTGGTTTGGGTACCTGGTTACTTCTCTTGGGATATTGCAAAATTCGATTGCTCAGTTAGTTTGGAGATGAAGAGCTTTAAAATATGAACCCACGACTTTACATTCCATTTTCTAAGAATTCTAGTATTTAAAATTATTTTTGTATAGCTAGGGCAAGGCTAAATATATCTGACCTGTACCTTAGATTATTGCTCTGTTTTACATTCTCTCTCACTGTCATAATTCTCAGGGAATGCAAATGGCGTCTTTCCTCTTAGAAATCTCTTTCCTTACACCGAATGCCTTTTCCTTTTTCTAAAGATAAGCTTTAAAACTCTGCTAGTGTGGGGTGGAACTGCCTACCTTAGAGGCTAACCAAATTGTAGCCTGCTTTTCCCTGATGATACTTTTCACATTTCAGGGGCATTGTTGCCCTTGTACAATTTTATTGCTTTAGTTTCAAATTTGACTTTGGGTTAGAAAGTGTATTCCAATTAGACTACTCCTTGGAATTTTTTTTTGTGTCTTTATGCTTATGGGGATTTTTTTGTTTGTTTGTGCTGTATCTATTACCTCTTCCAAGCTTGGCCAAGGTTGTTAGGTTATGCACTTTTGTATAAATATTTAGCAAGATAAGTTAGATAAAATGTGCTTGAAGATACTTCAGCCCTCCCCCCTAACTCCACCCCTGCCCCAGCTCAGTGTTTGTGCAGTCACAGATGGTTGCTTTATCTCAGATGTTTAGATTTGGAGGGCATTCCTTTGCACTTTGCTTGATGGGCACAATAAAATGGAAGCTTTTGAGTCAATTTTGATTACCAACATTGTAGCACCCAGTCGCAGATAACGTTAGGCTTCGCTTCCTATTTTATTTTCTACCCAGTTATCCCAACTCCCTTAAGCCAGAGAGTTTTAGTATGAGAGAGTGTGTTTTTTAAGAAAATATTTTGGATAAAGACTAATGTTCTCAAGTCAGGAATAACAATTAGTACCATTCATTAATCAGGGCCATGTTTTGACTTTGAGTCCTGGCTAGGAAATATAAACTGTGAAAGTCACACATATATATGAACCTCAGGCAAATTTATGACTTGTCAGCCTTTTAAGGTTAAATTCTTAACCCCAAATCGGGGCTGGCTTTATATGTGGAGTCTGGCACATTGCTGCGGGCCAATGAACACCCCCATTCTTAGCCCTTTGCTTCACAGCAGCTAATGGCCTAATGAGCAAGAAGGATTTCTGCCTCTTATCAGCTGCCTAAACAGCAACAGGAAGGCTGATATACAGAGGATAGGTCAAAGCCTGAGTTCTTGAACCTAAAACTACAAGGTCAGTTTTAAACTCTGGATATGTGCTATCTCTATAGTCATCAATACCTGTCCGTGAAGGAGTTGGACGCTTGAGTTCAAATAGTGATCGTTGTCAAAAGTATGAACAGTCGAATTAATTTTACCAATACTTCTTTCAGTCTTTAGTTCTTTTATAAATAGCTTTCATGTATTCTTTAATGAGCTTTTAGTTTGCGTCTGGAGGTCGTTATGGTCGTAAGGGAGTGTTTGATCGTCAGATGGTGATGATGAGGGATGCAATGTTATTTATATTTTGGCTCAGATTTTGGAAGGGGCTGCCAAGTAAAGGTAAATAGATATTTTCTACTACTTTAACTTCTTTTTAAACTGAGTTTTTGAATAAATATGCACTCCACCACTTGCCATAGAGTCAGAGAAACTTTTGTGCTCCCTTATACCTTTATAAGGAGTCATTGCCTGTTTTTTATTTATTTTTTATTTTTATTTTTTATTTTATTTTTTTATCTACTTGGAATCCAGGCTCAGGCTTACATAGACTAAATATTTTAGGGTGTTTACTACCCACCATAGTGAAAGCCCCTTGACTTTCATCTTCTGCATTTGCATTTTTCAGAGACAATAGTAAAAACATTTTTTGTTCAGATTCCGTTCTGTTATTGAAAAACCTGTTTACATAAACAGGCGTTGTTGTGGCTTAGGGAAGAATGTGAGGTCCCATTCTTTAGCTCCTAGTATATCTTTGCTAAAGCTTATCTAAATATAAGTAATGACGCTTTAGTCTAAGCAGCTTTTCTCATTTAGGTAAGCAGGGTGGTTTGAAATTTCAGTTTACTAGATAATTGAGTCTCTTCTTAATTATTTCAGGCATGTAGGTTGCTCTCTTAATAGTAAAGACGCTAAAAATCTAGTTATCTCCTCAGGCATTCATTCGGTAATAAAATCCAGTACATTTTCAGGGGTTAATTTTCATGACAATTGTGTCTCCTCCCCACCCCTACCCTTGAAAAAATTCTGCTATCCTTTAGGGCCTTGGTCTACTCACATTTGCAAAAGCACATTTTAAAAATATATAAAGATATTGCTGGAATTCCTGGATCTAGAGGAAATTTAAATATATTCAGATTCATGCTCATTACACAACTGTCATTTAGAGTTTTTAATAGCCTTGTCATATTTCTCAGAAAATCATCTGCCTGACTTTGCCAGATTTGGTTTTCTGCCCTGAATGAAAAACTGAAGATCAGCAAAAGTAGAGCCTCACTATCCCCTATTCTGCCCTTTTTGTATAAGAAAGAAAGAAAAGAAAGAAAAGGAATCTCAGGTCATTTGGTGCAGAGTGAGGTGGGAAAAACCTAAGAAACAATGCCCATGTTGCCTTCACATCTGCTAGTCATTTCCACTGCTGTGAGTTCAATTCAGCAAGTTTTTATTGAGCACCTGTGGTGGGGGGTGGTACTAATAATCATTAACATTTATTGAGCCAGGTGCTATGCTACACCTTTTATGGGCAACATCCCATGTAATCCTCACAAAAGAACTACCAGATGGGTATGATTATTTTCTCCATTTTACAGATGAGGAAACTGAGGCTTACAGTTTCCAAGGTCAGGTTGTTATGCAATGAATTAAACCCACTTGGGTCAAAGGTCAGATTGTTATGAAATGAATTAAACCTACTTGGTCTGGTTCCAGAGCCCTGTTTCTAATTGTTGCTTTGTGATGGGCTCAGCATTTCTAGGAACTGCTCCCAAAACCACTTGTGAGAACTCAGTATATGTGAGATGCTGGGAGCTGCTGCTGACTTGAAGTCAAATATTCCACTCTCCCTGCTCTTGGTGGGGAGGCAGACATGCAGACAGATGGGGACGCTGTATGCAAGGGTCTCTATGTATCTGTTGAGGTGGGATGGGGGAGGGCATGGGAAGAGCAGTGGCTTGAACTTGTGGGAATGCTGCAACCAAATGCAGCTCAGCAGCCAGAGGTCACGGGCATTCGATTTTCCTGTTCAGTGAAGGTTATCTCCTTTCTGTGAGTTGAACTGCCTCAGTGATTCCATCAACTTGTTTCCATCACTGCCTCAGGTCACTGTAGCATCGGGACTACCTTGAACCCAGTACTTCTTAGACATGCGTGGTCAGCATGGGGTTTGAGAAAATTGGCTCCATGGTTCCTGTGTCAACATTTCTCCTTTATTTGTTCTTCCTTTTTGAAAAAAGTAAAAACTAAATGAGGCAGATATTTCTGAACCAAATTGCTGTGGCATTGAGAGCTGGTGGCTTTCTGAAGACAGGTCATATAAGATGAGAAGCACACAGGGAGACCCTGAATCCAGGCTTTGTTCATTCAGCTTGATCTGGAGCCCTCTTGGCACTGCCTCTTGGAGCCCACACTAGGCTCTGGAGAGCTCTGTATCTGAATCACCCATGGCTTGACAGGGGAATTAAGTTACTATTAGCATTTTTTTTTGAGTTTTTCAGCGAAATCTCAGCAATGGAAGGGAGATCCCCAAATCACCTGTTTGAGTAATTTATTTTTGTTTTTCATAGCTCCTGAAGAGAGCAGGGAAAGAAAAAAGTCACTACTGAGCCTTGTTAAAAACTCTTGTGTGTTTCATTAATAACTTAGATCTTCTTCAATTTTAGGAATCATTTGGCTCAGGGTAAAGTGAACTCACCAGTGTGTGTGTGTGTGTGTGTAACAATATAGTTTAGCTTCCAACCTCAGCTCACCCAAACTCCTTGTGTCTCCGAGTTTCTTATAGTTCTTCTATAATGGTTTGCTTGCCGACTCCTCTCCCATACAGTTTCTCCTTCATCAAATCTCTTCCGCAGAAAGGGGTTGCCACCAAGTCTGGACTTAAGTAACATGCAGGAGGAGGATGAGGAAAAACTGTCCTTCCCAGTCCTTCAGATGCTCAAGTTCTACTAACACAACAGTATGTCCAAGAGGTATAAAAATTACTGGAGCATTTACACAGCTATTCCCCAAGATGGCATAAATGCCACAGCATTAGAGCATGTCAGTGTAGACACTCAGATAGCTGAAGGATAGGAAAAAGGAAGAGATCAATAACGTTGCTTCTCACTCAGGGATCAAGAGTGAGTGATTTTCTTTCGGTTGCATTTTGCTCAGGTGCAATGTGTGTGTTGTACTAACAAGGCAAGTGACTCACTTTTCCTATCGTAGGGAAAGAGGAAAGATAAAATAGAGGGCACGGATTATTTACAGTGGCTGAGAATGTAATTACGAGGTGCAATGGCTTAAACCTGAAATTTAGGTTAGTCATTAGAATTGGGAAAAGCATCTGAACAGTGAGGGCAATTAGGCATCGCAAAGATGTGCCTGGGAACTGGTAAACAGCATCTCCAGAAGTACAGAAGCCGAGAGCAGATGTGCTGTGATGAGAGACTGCCAGATTCATGGTTGGGCCGGAGGCCCAGACTGATAGGCATTGTTTATTGTTGCCCGGCTCTCTTTGTGGACGTTTAATTACTAATAGCTTGAACTACTTTTTTTTTTATGTATCCAAATTTACTTAATTTGTTAAGCATAAGAAAACAAATGCATCAGAGCAGTGGGAATGGGATATTTCAATTGGTTTGAGGACCCTTTTACCAGACTTTCTGGACTATGAGCCAATGGCTGAGGCAATATTATTTTTTCACTTCTGCAAAGGGTTCTCATAATATCGGTCTATTGCTGTTTAAGTAACATTTAGTCGCTGTCAGTATACTTTCTCAAGGCTGACGCTAGAGAAAATTTTGCTTTGATCCTTTTTATCTTTTTTAAAAATCCTTTTGAGGTTGTCCCTAGTCCTTTCCCAGGGGTCCTGGATTACCTTCCCCTGCCTCCCTTCTTACCTGTCTGTGCTGAAAGAAGATGGCAAGTAAACCCTTTAGCCTTGAGGTATTAGGGAATTACTTAAGGAATGTTGCACTTTAAGACAACATCTGATGAAATTGCTTAACCAAAGTAGTAACTCACCCATGCTGAAACATTTAGACATTCCTGGGCAAATACTTGTTGGTGGGGTAGAGGGAGAGAGTGGGTATAATAGTTTCCTGGGGGTGCCATACAAATTACTTCAAACTTGGTGGCTTAACACAACTGAGATTTTCTGTCTCACAATTCTAGTGGCCAGAAATCCAAAATCAAGATGTTGGCCGGGCTACATTCCCTCTATGGGCTCTAGAAGAAAACCTTTCCTTGCCTCTTCAGCTTCCGGTGGCTCCAGGCCTTCCTTGGTTTGTAGCTACATCATTCTAATCTCTGCCCTTGTCTTCACAAGGCCTTTCCTTCCTGTGACTCTCCTCTGCGTGTCTTTTATAAAGATACTTGTCATTGGATTTAGGGCCCATCTAGATAATCCAGGATGATCTCATCTTGACATCCTTAATTTAGTTACATCTGCAAGACCCTTTTTAAAAATAGGTTATATTCACAGGTTCAGGGGGCTAGGACATGGACACATCTTTTTTGGTGGACACCATTCAGCCCACTAGAGAAGAGGGCTTTCTCTAAGGGGAACTTACTTTAGAGAAGGTTAAAGTTAGTTGTAAAACTTCAGTATGTTTTCCTGAGAGCGATGTGGGTGGTGATTTCTGTTAATCCATGTTCTAAATGATTAAATTGAGGACCTGAGGAGCAAAATGACTCACCTGTCATTTTAGAGGTGATGAGAGGAAGAGTTCTGAAACAGAATAGGCTACCATATTCAGCATAGACATTATGCCTTAACTCGTGACTCTTGGATTTTTTTTCTTAGAACATATATTTTTTTCTACACACTTGAGCATAGAAAGTAAATGTTGCTTATTAACCATCTGAAAAACTTTTCACAGGATCTTGAGGCTCAAGGGGATGGTTTGCTTTCAATCTTCCGTAACTTTACATTTAGTTTTTGTGGTTTGTTAAAATATTAGCTCCAGGGAATTTTGGAAGTCAGCAATATCTGTGAAGCAAAAGCTAGCCTTTTTTAGGTTCAGGTATACTGAGTTATAGGTACAACTTGCATGCAGAGTGGAAAATATAGAGCGATCACAGATGATATCTTCTCTGAAGAAATGCTGTCATGCTTTCTTATGGCAAAAAATACCAGTTCTAACATTTATGGCCATTAACAACCTTGGTATATAAAGAAATTGGTAAGTTAGAGTATGGCCTTCTTGGAAACGCAGAGAGAAAAGAACCTTGTGGGTCATCAGGTCAGGCCTCCCCCTCTAGTGCATGAGTCCTTTCTGTAGCATCCCTGATATTGCTGCCCAAATTGTGCTTGACTGCTTTAAAACACAGGGAACTTACTATGTGTAGGATGCAGGGTCTCATAGTTGAGTATTTATTAATTCCTTCCACAAGGACTTATGGAATATGGACTGTATGCTGAGCATTTTGCCACATCAGGGAATGCAAAGATGGTCAAAATCTAGTTCTGGCGACAGAAATTTACAATTTAATAGCAGGGATAAGAAAAGTATACCAAAAGCTATAAAACCTATATTGCAGAATGCAGTATGAGAGATACAAAGTATGCTGCACATTCTGAGTTGACATTTTACGAGGTTTATTTGGTAGGGAGTATAGCTGCAGGAGGGGAGACAAACATTGTGAAAGAGACACTTGAGGGAGCACCTTGTAGATGAGAAGGTTTTCATAGCTGAAGCTAGGGGAAGAGCACTTCAGGGATAGGAATAGCAGGAGTAAGACAAGAAAGCAGGAAATGGAGGCATGTGTTTGGAAAACATTAAATAAGAGTTGAATCCTCACAACCACTGTGAGAGGTAGGTTCTCTTATCCTCATTTCGTAGATCAGGAAGCCGAGGCTCAGAGATGAAGTAACTTGCCTAAGATCATACAGCTAAGTGGCCAAGTTGGGGTTCACACCCTGGTGATTTCGGAGTCCCTCCCTTTGTCACTTCATGTCAGCTCATCAGGAAGCTATCAGCCATTAGTTGGCCTCTGAAAACAAAGGGAATGTGGTTATTACATGGAGTGAAGCACTGTCGAGGCTACATTCCTTTTTGGTCTTTGTCTTGGCCATGATATTTATGTTCATGTTTAGCTAAGTGCCATTAACAAAATTTCCTAGACAGGGAGGAGCAAGCAAGTCCTTTGCTTCTTTTGTGTCCTCTCAATGCCCAGTCTAGATGGGCTCAGCGACTATAAATTAACCTATAGTTGGGGAACTTAGGCTTTCAGACCTGAAATTAGGGGTCATCTAGTCTGGCCAAGATTTGAGAAGGTATTTGGTTAAGTCACACAGCAGATTTGGTAGCACAGCAGATAAGTCTTGGTAGGGAAGGGCTCTTTCCCTCCTAATACAATGTCATACACAGGGGAAAGGGCCTAGCACTTAGATTGGGCCTAGGGTGTCGAAATTCTCAGCTCTGCTTCAGGTCTGCATGTTTAAAGATTATATCCGGAAAATAAAAATTATACATCTCCTGAAAGATAGAACCTCAGCTACTTCTCTGAGTAGAATAATAATTAGTGAGAGAGTGACTAGGGGAGACAGGAAAATTGCCCTAGTTTAGTCCATGTGGCAGAATTCTAAACTAAAAGATTCTTTATCCCAACTCCAGAGTATCTGGCATTTTTCTCCAATCGAATTTTTTAAGGGAGTTCCCCTCATCTAAATAGACTGCATGCGTGTGTGTGTGTGTGTGTGTGTGTGTGGAGAGAAAGAGAGAGAGAGAGAGAGAAACCTTCATTTTCTCTAGAATAGAATATGCTGCTCTTCTAAAAGTTGCTCCAGTCGTAGCAATTAATCTAACCTAGTTTCTTTAAGACTGAACTCTCTCAAAGTTCTGGCATTGGTTTCAAGTGCGAGGGGAGGGCATCAAGCCTAAATGTCAGTGGGTCTCTTGAGATACAAAGATGAGTCAGTCAAGGGTTCAAAGGTCTTTCCATTAAGGAACTTAAACCTACTAGAGGTAAGGTATGCAAATATAACTCTGATTGCAAGTTAGTGTGAGAAATGTCTTTATGAAGGATGCAGAGTACTGTTGGAATTCAAAGGACGGAAAGCTTGTGGAGTACATTTCTTTTTGTTCCCACGAACACTCTACTCTCTCATAGGAGAATCCAAGACAAAGATAATTAGGAGTCAATTATACCTCAGTAAAACTGGAAAATATAAAATAATCAAACAGAACAACCGAAGATAAGTAGAAATCATCTTGGAGTAGGGCTCACATAGCTCCCCTTCATCTGGCCCATGTCACTCTCCCCCAGCTCACTTTTCTTTCCTCTCACCATACCAGGTTCCTTGGCACTGCCTCAACACGCCAGCCACTTTCACACCTCTGTGCTCTTGCTCCATTTTTCAGAGTTGCTTTTTTTTTTAAGAAGGAGAATGATGTGATCATATATATACATTAGAAATATCTCTCTGGAGCTCACGTGGAAAGGAGTATAGAGGCAGAAAGGCCAGTTTAGAGGTGGTTCTAGTTGTCCAAGTGAAAAGAGGTGAGTGATAAGGCAAAGATGGAAATGAAGGGAATGATGAGGGAACCAGTGGCACTAGTGACATTTGGTTACAGGGGATGAAGGCAAGTGAGGTGTTCAGCATGACTTAGAGGTTTCTAGTTTCTAGTTTATTGGGAATCCATTTTCTGGACCCACTGTGTGAACTTCAGGGCAGGGATTGTGTTCAATATTGTATTCCTTGAGTTGGGCATAGTCCCTTGCACAAAGTAGGCCTTCAGTAGCTGTCAGATGAGTGAATTGTTTGCCATGTTGGCATCCTGAATGCAATCAGTGAATTTGAATGTCCAGAGCACATGTTGACTGCTGCTCTGGAATATGGTCCAGAGAGAACCTCTTTGTGGGAGAGGATAGTGATCGAGGGATTCAGCCTGTACCAGTTAATTGCAGTTAATTGACAGGTGGCAGTAGAGATAAAGGTAATTCATGCTTTACTTCTCAGGCTTACACGATGCCTTATCTCCAGGGTTGCTTTAAACTCCTAGCACTCCAGTGTGGGAGCAACGTTTTGGCCTGCCTTTTACACAGCCAGTCTATGGTGGCTCCAGGCATTTAAAGTCTCAGCTTGTGATGCCCAGGTGTGCCCTCTGCAAGGTCATGTTCTTTCAGGCTAAATGACAGAAGGGTAACCTTCAGCTGGGTTCCCGAGGCTGATTCCTTCCAGTAGCAATCATTGCTTTTTCTACTGGTTTCAAATGCAGCCATTTCTTTCATCTGTATTTCTAGCTTGATTATTAAGAAATTAATGAGTGTGTACGATTTGATTTAGATAATGATTAATTAGTGGGAAAGGCACCGTTCTAATAGCAAGTCACTATAATATGCTAAGGAAATTAGTTAATATTTTTGGATGGCAAATTGGCTCGTCCTCTATTAAAAAAAAACCTTTAAAAATTCCTGGTATGTGTTTTTTTTTTTCTTTTTTCTTCTTTCTTTTGATTCATTTGTAGAGCAACCTGCATTTAATCCTTTGGATAATTTTAATAGGCACCTATTTTTTTCCCTATAAGTTATGAAGCAACCAATTTTGGATATCATCCGTTCATTTGCTTAATATTACTTTAATGACAATATCACATTTTTGTTTTTAGCACAGTGTACCTCTGTTAGCAAGAAAATAATCTGCCATTCATAAAGCAGACCTCGGCAATTAAATTTGTCAAATTGTCATATATATATATATATATATATATATATATATATATATATATGGAAAATATTTCAATTTTCATTGCTACTGAGCCCTGACGATTCACTCTCTTCTGTTGCTGTTTGAATATGTTCTATTTGCTCTTAGGAAAGTATAAAGATTAAGGTATACATTAATACTTCTGTTCTTTAATGTGTTTTCTAATGTGATTTTTGACAATTTATCGTCATTAACTAAAATTGCAGTCTAGTAAAATAACCGACATATAGAACATAATAAAGCTAATTAGAGAATCAGAGCCCTAGAAGTGAGGGCTTATTTAGTCCATTTCCCAATTTCAGGCTGTAAGACTAATCTTTCTAAATAGCACTCTTCATCATATTATGCCTTAGCTTGAAGAGCAACAGTGGACCTTTATTACCTATGGGGTCAAGCCCACAGGCTTCTGTCTGTATTCAAGGCCTTTCAAATTCTGGCCCATCTTACCTGATAAGCTAACTATGCCCTGGATTCTAGTAGGTTAGCCTTGCCCACAACCCCACTGGTGCCAAATATATTTCACCCCCTGGCCTCTTCTTCAAATACTTTTCATCCTTTACTCTCTAGCTCAAGCCCCATTTTCTCCTGGAAGTCTTCTTTGACCCCTATTGAGCATTCTCTTATCTAGCAAATGTCTATATCACACATTTAAAAAATCAGCTTTATTGAGACATA
The DNA here is from genome assembly GCA_030015415.1 of Cynopterus sphinx. NCBI lineage: Eukaryota > Metazoa > Chordata > Mammalia > Chiroptera > Pteropodidae > Cynopterus > Cynopterus sphinx. The sequence goes on from CM057388.1 coordinate 87,030,974, forward strand.
ATTTACTAATAAGATGTACCCATTTTGAGTGAAGAATTTAATAGTTTTGACAAATGTCTATGTGTGTAGCCACATCCCAATTAAAATATGGACTATTTCCAACACCTCAGAAAATGTATTGCAGCTTTTATCACCTAACCATAGACCAACTTTTACTGTTTTCTACCTATTTTTGTATGTGAAAGTCTGGTCTCTTAGCATGAATTAATTTTTATTTGTTTATTTTAATTTTGCTTAATATGTATTGAATAGTTTACCTTATACCAAGAAGACTAAGAGGTTTACACATGTAATCTCACTCAATCCTTACAATACTTCTGTAAAGTAAATGCTGTTGATAACCCCATTTCATAGATAAGGACAAAAACATGTTGAGGGTAAATAACATACCCTTGCTTGCACAGTTAGCAAGGGTAGAGTTAGGGCTAAATTATAAGCAACTTGATAAGAGGGGTTTAAGTGCTGCTGTTCTTCCTTGCCCACTGTAGTGTCTGCCATGGTGCTGAGACCATTAATACTTATTGATTTGGAATAAAACCCAATAGAACAGACACACATTTAAACAATCCTATACACATTGTTCACTGTCCTTCTCCAATTAAGGGTAGAGCTCAGGCTTGGAATGGGATTGGGTCTCTGAGTGACTATAAGCCTATGACTGCACAGTATAGAGTATCTGAAGTCCCAGTCCTGGGGGAGGTGGCTAAGAGAAACCAGGAGAGGTATGAAATGTCACGTTCTTGAATGGAATCAAAATGGAGCAAGAACTGGGCCCAAAGGTAAGAGCCGTGGTGGTGGCCAAGAAGGAAAGGCCACAAATAGCCAAGCCTATAGATCCTATGACATAAAAGTACACATCAGGAGGGAACCTTCTGTGGACTCCCTGTGGTTTAGCCTCTGGAAGGGGAGGCAGCTGGTAAGGTGCTCATTTAGATACACATGGGAATAATCCCCAGAGAAAAGCTTTCATAACTCAAATATCCCTTTTCAGTTTTAAGACCCAGAACTGGACCCAATTTGCAAGCAAGACTTTTTCAAAATAATTTGAAGTAAATTACTTCATAGTTCTTTCAAGTTAAATAGCTATTTGTGTATCTTCAAGATGTTTGGAAATTGATTTTTGCGATATTTTAAAATATTTTTCCAAGATCAAAGTTAAGCATGCAGATGTAAAATGTTCAGGGTCATCTGTCTCCACTCTTTTTAGATCACACAGACAAATGTGGTATTTACTAGTGTTCTCAGTCTGCAGTGCTCATTAATTCAACACTGTATGCACAGGGCAGAAGGAAATCAGCAGAGCATCCCAAAGGAGATGGGAGTCATTCTCTGCTCTTCAGGAACTAAAAATCTAGGGGAAGAGATTATAGTATAAAGGTCTTTTTTTTTTTTTAGTCCTTCAAAATAAAGAGAAACTAGCAGCCTTGTAATGACTTTAGTTAATTTTCTTTTTCTTTTTCTTCTTCTTTTTTTTTTGTTAGCATCTGGGAATGCAAGTTATTAAGCCCCAAAAGAGTTGAACCTTTCTAGCTTATTTGAATAGTCAATTGCTAAATCTTCTTATCTCCATCCCAGGATATGTTGCTTGTCTATTTTTCCATTTTCCAGCTGAATTCCAGTTTTAACAAACAAACAAACAAAAAAACCCCCCAAAAAACAACACAAAACAAAAAACATGTGAGCATCTCTTTGATGAGTGTGGTCCACCATGACTCTTTCTTTCCGTCTAATAAAGGAGCTATTTTCCTTTAACCTTCCTTTGTTCCTGACATTCTTAAAGAATGCCTTGCTATTTACTGTGTCTTTTGTAGGTTGCATCTTATTTCTTGAATTGGCCCCTCTGCTTTCATGCACACAAGTGTGTACCCGTTCTCAGTGTACCTCTTTAGTTATTTGCCTTTGGTTTTACTTCTTATTCATCCCATTTGGGATTTGGTTCCCAGAGTAATTCTTTGTTTTGTTGATGACGATTCCTCTTTAAATTCTTTCCCCGTTGCTTTCTGTTTTGTTTCTTTCACGCGTAGGTTCATGCATTGAAATGGTTATATTTCATTGTTGTCATTTCATTTAGGCATGCCTAACGCTCCTTGCCCATTTTGTTCTTTATGCCATTTTATCCTAGGGTATATTTTAAGCTGATCTGTGAATTATATGAACTTCACTTAAAACAAAAATGTTTTTTCCCTTTGGCATATAATTCTCCTTCCTGGTTTGGAATTCCTGAATTCTTATCGGGTTATAGATATTTTATTTCCTCAGATCAAATCTATAGCTAACTCTTAGCCACCAGATCAATGATACCAGTTTATCAATTCACCAGGCAGTAATAACTGGGAGGAAGGTTACATATTGTTGCATATACATTTCTTCTGTTTGGATATAACATAAATCTTTTTTTGCGATGTCTGACGTGTTTCTCCAGAATTTCTCATTTGAGGTTTTATTCCTTAAAGATTTTTGGCTTAATGAATTCTTGAGGTAGGGGGCGTTTATACAATGATGAGACTTGACCACCTCAGTGAAGGGGCACACTATGCAAGCTCTAAGTTACTTTATGAAATATCATATCAAGGCAAACCAAACTGGTATCATGGTAATTCAGAGTCATTTCTGGGCTTCCGTAGGTACACCAAGTAGTGATTTGTTACCTTTTAAGATCTAAGCAATCATAGCACTTGACAGAGAAAAGGGCTGAGCCCTATTATTTTATAACTCCCACTAGTTCGAGCTAGTAGGAACAGTCCTAACAGCTACCCTGCCAAATAAACCCCACCGCTTCTCAAAACTGGAAGTATCACCAATGGAAATTTAAAAACACAAAGGATTGTATCTATAACATTTAATTTCGTAGACGTATTCAAATACAGATATTTCAAACACAGACGACATCAGTTTACCAAGAAAGTAAATAAAACCTGTCTAAATGGACAGGGACTTGGTATGCGGAAAGTAACTGCAATGTAGGATTTTTCATATCTACATGTGTGTTACAACCAACTTGTTTAAATCTAGGTTAGCCTCTCTTCCCTAAGGGGACTCTTTCCCCTCTTGGTCCAGTAAACTGAATCAGTTTCTACTCCTAGAACAGCATTGCATTTTGTAGCCTCATGTAGAAAGAACATAGTGAGCTAGAGCTGTTTTTTTTCTTTTCCTGAAGATAATCATGAAGCCTTTAATCTTGGATCATATTTAAAATTGGTTTAAGGCTTGTATGTGAGTATGACATTTATAGGAGATAAATCTGCTCTCTTGTGTCTCCAGACCCCAAATTGTATTTGACACATTAAATATCACCTTTGCATCCAGTACTATAAATTGCAGTGCTGTATTAAGTTTGGGGATATGTATTATCTGTGTTCTGTTTTACTATTTTTGTCAGCAGTTCCCTTGAGGAGGGGGAAGTATAGAGTGCTTGGAGTCAATTCCCTGGACTCCAACAGTGATGCAATGTGAGGCAGAATTTGAAACTTGGACACATCCATTAAGACCATGATTAACTGGAATTCCTAGGGAAATAAGATGTAATAAAAATATATTTTCTGTTTACTTAGAGTTAACTAGTCTCTTCTCTGCCTCTTTTTTAAAACCTCAGTTGTTGAAAAGCTGTCTAAAATGTCTGAATATACTTTCTAGCCTTATTTCAGTAAGATTCGATGTTTATTCTAGAATCTTATTTTGCCAAGGAACATGTGGGACTTTGGGAGAGTCCTCCCTATTTCCCATATACATATCTTGTCACCCTAGCTGTGTTGCTTTATTGCTGTCATTTACCGTGCAACTAGGTTTTTATTTTTGTTAGTCCTTTTAGACAGTGAGCTTTTTGGGGTAAGGACCACGTCTCTCTTAGTCAAAGCTGTACTTCCACCGGGAGCACAGTGCTTGGCACATAGAAGATAGGTTAGATTGGGTCCTCTGAGAAGCAGGTGCCAATGTGGCAGTAGATGTGTAAGAGATGTATGGGGAAAACATTTTGGATGAAAATAAGCAGGAAGCTGAAGAACACTGGGAGAGCCATCAGACTGGTGTAGGTCTGACCTCCGTAGAGGAGAGAAGGAAAGAAGGAAGTTTGAATAGAAAGAATCTTAGACTGCAGTACAGTTTCAAAAAAATTTCTGTCAGTGTCAGTGGGGAGTCCTCAAGTCAAAATCCCTGTTAGCAAAGTTCTGTGTCTCACAGGACTTAGTATCTTTGCAATGTCCAGTCATTGGCTGGGAGCAGCCTGTAGGGATGGTCGCTTGGGCACAACATGATAGTAAATTCAGAGTACAGCAGCTGGGACCGTCCGTCAATTACATTCCCAACAGTAGGACGTCTGAGATGCACATCTTCATGGCTACCACAGAAGGAGCTCAAGAAATGCTTATTGTAGGGAAAGTTTGAGTAAATCAGGAATTGCAGAAGAGGAAGGAGATTGATTAGACTTAATATTCATTGAGCCCTAAAATTTGCTAGTATTGGTGGAAGATGTAAAATCATGGGACTCTCCCTCACTTCCCGCATCTCTCCTCAAATGCCACCTTATGAACAAAGCCTTCCCTGACTGTCCTATATAAATAGAATCACCACTACACCCACTACATTCCCTATATTCCTTAATTTGTTTTTTAAACATTAAAAAATTAGCAGCTTTATTAAGGTATAATTGATGTGCAACAAACTGCACACATTTTTAAGGACACGATTTGATAATTTTGACACATGTATGCAGCCACGAAACGGTCACCACAATCAAAATAATAAACATATCCATCACTTCCCCAAATTTCCTCACCCCTACCCATCCCTGTCCACCACCCCCAAACAACCACTGAACTGTCTGTCATTATGGGTTAATTTTCATTTTATAAATTGTTATATAAATGGAACCATAGAGTATGTAATTTTTTTTATTTGGCTCCTTTCACTTAGCATAATGATTTTGAGATTCATCCACATGGTAACATATATCAGTAGTTTATTCCTTTTAATGGCTCTATGTGTGTGTGTATCACAGTTTGTTTTTCCTTCCTTCTTTAGTTTTATTTTTCTGTAGTACTTGTAACTATAAGAATGTATGTATGTATGTATGTATGTATGTATGTATGTATGTACACATATAATTTGTTGTTTTTCAGAATATAAGCTCCCTGAGGGCTGGGAATTTATATACTGCTATAGCCATAGTGGTTGTCCCATAGTAGGTGCTAAATAAATATTTGCTGAATGACTCTCATCTACTTCCATGACTTCAATTTTCATTCATATGCTGATGATTTCCGTGGATTTGTTGAGAAGTGAAGAGCTGAGAATGACAAAGGTTTCAATCATTGGGAAACCTGACAGGTGATGATCATTAACTGAGATTCAGAACACAGAAGATGGAGCTTTGTGGGTGTGTGTGTATGGGATGTATTGAGTTCATTTTGGGGTGTTGAATTTGAGATTCCCATAGAGTAGTTGAAAATGTGGGGTTTTGGAATTTAGGAGAAATGTGAGGGCTAGGAAGTTCAGCAATCACATGGGTTTAGAAAAGTCATCCGGGGAGAGATGTGGAATGAAGAGAGGGTCAATGACAGTTAAGTGATAGGCAGGAGAAAAGGAAGCAAGAAAAGATGGATGAGAGTTGCCACAGCAACAGGTGTGTGTGTGGGGGGGGGCGGTGGGTGGATTAGGTTCACTTAAACAATGGAGGAAGAGATTGACCAACTGAAGGATGCTGTAAAAAGTCATAGTGGATGAAGACTGAGAAGAGGTTCTGATGCCCTGATTTTAGAATAAACAGGGGGATCAGTCATTAGGAAAATCTTTATGGAAATACAAAAAGAAAAGAAGGCATTCTGCATCATAAGGGAGGTAGCAATGAAGTAGTTCAGAGGAACAAGAGGTGGGCATTTGTGATAAAGTTAGAGTGTTCTGGTTGTAAGAGATTTTGGTGATTGCCTGAATGTTAATATTGTTCTCTGAATGTTTTCTCTGTGAATCTTGCCCCAGACCTTTAGCTAAACAATAACAACAAAGAGTTGATATTATGATATCGATGTTTCTTTTATTTATCCTGAAAAACAACATTGGGTTGGGAGACATACATTCCATTACAAAATCATAACTGGAATTTTGAAAATTGCTCCTTTATTGTGTTTTCATTAATTAATTATAATCAATACAAATAAATTGTAGGAGTGTAGATTAATCTTTTAACCAAAAAAATTAAGTATTGGTGTTTAGTGACATATTCTTGGTGCTATAAATTAGTTTATACAGAATTTGAGTCAAACCTAGGCAATTACTTGTAATGATTATTTAAAAAGAATCAGTCAAAAGGATAATTGGGAGAAAGCCGGGATTAGTTAAGATAAATACTCATTTCGAATAATCAACATTTTACTGTATTTTAAAAGACATGCGTTGTTTTGCCTTGTTTGCCTCTTTTCTGTGAATGTGTGTATGTGTGATATTCTGCGTACTGAAACATGAAAAACTTGCTTGTTGCAGGATCAGATTTGCAAGTCTGTCTCCCCAAGGGCCCAACATGTTGCTCAAGAAAGATGGAAGAAAAATACCAACTGACAGCAAGATTGAACATGGAACAACTGCTTCAGTCTGCAAGTATGGAGCTCAAGTTCTTAATTATCCAGAATGCCGCGGTTTTCCAAGGTGAGTTCTGGGGATCATTTTAGATGCGCATTTTAGCTGGTATCATTAGGTGGAAACTAGGATTTCCAATGCTAAGTATAATTTATAAATTACCATTCTCACATTAATTAAAAAACCTTCTAGTGAGAGATTCTGTTTAAGGAAAAACAGTTTTTAAAGAAGCTTCGTTCCAATCTTTGGAATGACGGGTATTTTCAGAAATCATTGTCCAAGGACATTCTGTTTAGCTGTGTGTAAAGGTACTAAGTCTCTGCAGAAAGAGTAAATATTTTCCCTCCACTAGTCTGTAAGACTTGCTTAGAAAACAACACAGTTACCTTAAATATTAGTTTTTTTCCAGGAATGAGTTAGATACTTGTGGACCTTGCACGAACTCCTTCTGACCTCTGGGACCATTTCCATTTAAGACGGAGAAACTGGCCTGATGGCCCTAACATTTTCTCGTTTGTGTGAGTGGTTTCTGCTTTTTTCTCTTTGTGAATGTCAGTTCTTACTACACCTGTGTGTGACTTTCAAAGCACCTGTTGTGGCATCGCCAGATGGGTATGAAATTACATTTCTTTTTGCTAATCTGTAGGACTGTCATGGCAGGATTTGGGGAGTACCTCCCTTGATTCAAAGACCCAGCAGGGATGGTGGTGACAGTGGCAGTGGTAGTGGCGATAGCAAGCATGTATGTAGCATTATGTGCTGCATACTCTTTTAAGTGCTTTATGTCTATTCATTTAATATTCAAAATAACCCTGTGAAGTGTTTTTATTATGAATATCCCCATTCATCCAAGGCACAGAATGGTTAAGTCACTTGCCCGAGGTCACAAAACAAATAGTGAAAGCAGTATTTGAACTGGCTCTTAGAGTCTATACTTTTAACAACCTCACTATGCCACCTCCTGTGAGGGAAAATTAATTATGGATATCGGGGCTTTCTTCTATCTTTCTTTAAGCAGATGAAATCAGTTGCCTTTTTCTTGCCCCACAAAGAGGGAATTGGGATCATATAGAGAAATCACACTTCTGACTACTTGACATTTCAAATCTTGAGATTTATGACACCTTTCTAAGAATTAACCTCTTTGAATTATAAGGTGGGTTGGTTATAGCTTATTTTGTGTATTTTAATGAAATTCTTAGAATTAGCTAAAAAATTATTCAAATTAGCTAATAAAGCATACATTCACAAGAGTTTTTTGGGTCAAAGCCTCAAGGGAAGTTGGGTTGATTATGTGAAGTATATACTATATAAGCTGGAAGTATTTGTTAACCTATTTATGCAGTCAGACTCTTGTGAAGAGTTTGTTGAGACTAACAATTCGGCAATAATGAATAATTTAAGCTGATTTTAAAAATACATGTACCATTCATGTACTTCTTAGATTGGTTTTGGAGCTGATCTGCTGGCTCAAAGTATGGTGATAAGAAGTGATGTGATATGAGAATTGAGGTGAAGAAGAGAGCTGAATCTTACTCTTTGGGGTATCAAGGTACTTTTTCAAAATGAGGTATTTGTGACATGTTTCATTCTTAGAATAACCGGGTCCACAGAAGTTATCTTTCTACCATTGCCTGCCTACAGGTGAAGGGTGATAGAGTGATCATACTGATATTCTAGCATAGAATACCAGAATAGAGTAGCTGACATGACTAGCTATCTGAAGGCCTTGGGTGTCAGTACCTCAGTCTGTCCTACATTTTGCATATTGTGTTTTCTAGGCCTGGAATAGCACAAAACTGGGGGAGTAAGGAACTTCTGACAAGATTGTGATTAGATTAGCTTCTGATATGGTTGCTATAGCATGGAGGTTGAACACTGAACAGAGGGTGGAGAGTGGGGGGGCAGCACTTATTAGTTGTATCTTCTCTCTCTCTCTCTCTCTCTCTCTCTCTCTCACACACACACACACACACACACACAGATATTGTCCCTCAAATTGTGGGGATAGACAGAAAGACAACCATAGCAAAGGAACATGGAGACAACTAAATGATGTCTGGACTCGTTGGTGCCTTCTACATCGTTACCATGTGTACTTGTTCCTTATTTTGTTTCATTCTTTTTTTCTTATTCTTTTCTTACTTCACTTTTAGAAAAAATAAACTCCTTAGGAGAAAGAGAGATCATGGTCCCAAAGCCTCAAGGCAATTATACCATGTTTGTAGAGACTCCCTGCCCCCCCCCCGTTCCTTTCTCTAACAAACATCTGGAGAGATAAGACCAAAATCGGAGACCACTACAAAATGATGAATTGGAGAAGGGAGCAAATTTGTTTGTTTTTTTCCCTAAAATACATTTCTTCCCCAAGGTTCCGATAGACGAAATTATTGAGGAAATTGTTCCAATCCTTCTCTCCTATGAAATTTGATGTGAGCTATTTCCTCCACCACATGAAGATGAAGAAAGCTCCCCTGGATCTTGGCCTAGATCCACAATCTCTTTAGGATTCCTTCACTAGACTACTTTGTGGGTATTTGAGCAGCGAGGGCTTTCTGCAAATATGCACACAGTTCCATGAGCAGTCCTTACTGCCTCAGTTTGAATTTTATGTCTTTGTTTGCAGGAAGCCTTTGCCTTCATAAATGAGCCTGGGCCCTTTGCTACAGAGGTTGAAGTGCTATACTGCTAATGTTGTTTTGATAATGATTGAAACTTTAAAAAAGTTACACTTTATTTTAAATCTTTGCATTGCCTTGATTCCTAAATTTAACTTACTTAGATGTGCTTAGTAAAATGGGGCAGCACAATTATTTTTTGTTTCTGCTTAATTAATTCTATGTGAAAAACTCCACTAAAACTAGATTTTCTTTTCTCCGTTTTCTCCCCTACCTAATAATAATTATGATGATGATAATAATAGTGACAATTTTAAGTGCTTACTCTGTGATGCTTACTTTTGCAAAATTATCTCATTTAATTTTCCAGCAGTCCTATGAGGTTCATACTATAATGATCTCCATTTTATAGATGAGAAAACTTGTCGATGCCACAGCTTCTTCCAGGCCACTATGTAGTATGGTTTTCCTTATAGTTATTGTGCCTGAGGTGAAACACAATTAAGAAGTGGTAAAATTTGTGGTCCTTGAGAAGAAAAATGGGACCAAATTCTGAATTTTCCATCATATTTTTATCACCTTTACACCTTCAAGCCTTGAGTTCTCTTTTCTTTATAGAATCTCATTATAACTTTTAACCTTGTACTATCAGGAAATATTTGGGGACATGTCCAGGTCTTTTTTCCTGTATGTTGGATGATTCCAGTCTCCCTTAAGGCACCATTGACTTTGAATGAGAACAGACTCTTCAGAATATGGCAACACTTTGCTTTTCTAGAAGTTGCCTGTCCTACACCTGGAACTCTTTTCATCAGAAAGGAGAAATAGTGGTTAAGCAGAAAACATCTCTGTGCCCCTAAATGCCATGGAGCTGCTGTGTATGTAGTTGACTCATCTAAGAGCTCATTGCACCTTGCTCAGAGTCTACTACTGTTAGAAATTTATGCACAGTCTTTACAAGCTTGATTTTTAGTTTTCTAGGCAGTAGTAAATAAGTAGTTAAATGGAAGGGTTGTAGAAGACTGCCGGAGGGAGGTGCATACGAGCAGCAAGAAGTTATGAGTGACGGTAGGGTAGAGGAAATAAAAATAGACTCAGGAACTCACTGAATGTGGCCGTTGAGGGCATTTAGTAGAGGGGTATATCCCCACATGCTTCAGTAACCCCTTCATTACATAGGTCCAACAACTGATGTTCATTTAGAATGATGGTCGTAAATCAATAAAAAAAGGTCAAATTATGTTCATTGTTTTTTCTTAATTTTTTTTTTTATTTTAAATGACCAAAAGTATTTTTTGATGCTTAAAGGCAATGGAAGAAACACTTAACTGGGAGTTAGAACATCTAAGTTCTACTTCTCCTTCTGTATTGATGACCTTTATGACTCTGGATGGTCATTTAGACTCTAATTGCCTCAATTTTCTTGTCTGCAAAATGGGAATAGTAATTATAGTCCTGCTTACCTCATAGAGATAATATATATGACAGTGTCTTGAAATCTTTAAAGCATGATATACGTGCATTATTATCTAGACAGCTCATTTACATGGACCGCTTCACCCTAGGGGTGCCAGATAAATGACTCATCACTGTTACAGACCTTAACCTAGACAAAGTTGGAGTTTATCTTGTAATTCAACAACTCTTGTCACATAGAGATGATATCCAAACAGCTTCAGTGCACAAGTGAGAGAGCACTTATGCAAAGTACCCTATGAAAAAGGGGTTTATACTGTGCATTCTTATCTGCACTATTTGAAATGCCAGTACTGCCAAAAGCCATCCTTCCTTCAGCTTCCCAAAGCTGCTCTTTTGGCCTCGATCTGGTGTATTTTACACCCAAACAAGTGGTTAGATCAAGAAGGGTTTTTTGTGTTTAAGCTATATTTTAATTGCATTTTCTGGTCCATGCTCTCATGGCAGAGAAAAGCAACGGGAGAATCAAAGAGCTTTGAGATCATCAGTTGATCTTCACAAAGTGTTAGAAGGCTTTCTTCTATCTGCTTTCTGTGGAGATGAAAAAGGCATCTCTGAATGGGGAGGGGAACAGTGTTTCTGTTTCTTTTGTTTTGCCCCTCGCTCGTTTTCTGTCTCTATCTGCTCTTGGAAATTCTTACACTTTTCTTTCTGTCAGATTCCTGTCTCTCCAACTCTCCCTAAATAAAATTCACCTTGGTTTGAACACCCTTTTTCCATCAGCTCAGAGCAATTTCTCCAGTCATCTCTGCTTGAAATAACTGTTTAGACATTATTCAAGCAAAGCTTTTTTTCTTCACCGTTAATATGTGACTAAATAATTGCTTGAATATTGATAAACATGTTTTTGAGATTCAATCATTTGTTAATTTAGTTTTTATAATGTAGTGAGGCTTTTAAGTGAAGTCTGAGCAATTTTTCTCCATTTCACAGTTTTTCCCCTTGACTAGTCTGACAGTTCTCCTGCCCATGCTCCAGTTCTGTGCAGGCCGAGCCCACTGAGTCCCTAACTCAAACTGCCAGCCACTCTGTCACAACCCCCCCCCCTTTTTTTTTTACAAAGAACATATGGGAGAGAATAATTACAGTGATGTGTAAGCAGAACTTAATTCATTTACCAGGGCTAAATATAATAACATTAAACTGAATAGAAGAATTTTAGGAACACAAACCATGACCATGAGTGAGGTTATACATCCACAAAAATGTAAATTATTAATCAAACCACTCATCTGTATTGCAAAGCTCTAGAAATCCCATTATAAAAAGGTGACTTTCTCATCAGAGCCCAGAAGATGCTGGCTTTAATTAGTATACTTTTCTGGTGCTTGCTCAAAGAGATATTTTGGTTACAAATTTTTAAAAGATGTTATTCTTTAATTATTAGTGCTATTGGAAAAACAATCGGAAACTGAATGTTTAAAGTCATTTCAGTTTTAAACTAAGAACGTTTGGATTTCATTCAGTTTCAAAATTCTGTGGCTTGAGCAGAGCCAGAGACTGGCAGAGTTGTAAACCTTTCCTGTGCCCCCTATTAATTTAGAAAAGTCAGTCATTAAACGGAAAACTGTTTAATAAAAAGAGCTTAGAAGAATGACTCAGTGTGCGGGCAGAGAGACTGCTTTGGGGCCAACCTGACATGAGGAGATAATGCAGATTAACTCTTTTCCAAGCCCATACCCTTTGATTCAATGGGGTTTGAAACTCACCACCTCCAGCTGCCACTGTCATTGCCCACCTTCTCACTAGTGGGCCCAACAAAGCAAGATAAAGGACATTGTCCCTGCCCTCTAGAAGCTTCCAGGAAAATCACCACTTTTGCCTAGAGTGATTACCTCCCACCCCTCCCCTACTGGGATTTGTTTCCTTTCTGAAAACATATGTTCTTCCTCCTCTTTCTGTCTCACTGAGCTGCATGCAGTACCTGATATCAGGGTAATGAAGCATATGTTTGAGAGATTTGAATTCTCCTGTCAGTAGAGTGAAGGTAGAAACAATTTTCCTCTAAGCTGGAAGTGGTAATGTAAAAATTAAATTAAAAGCCACTTTTCCTTCTATTGACTGAGATGCCTCCAGGGGCTGAGGTGTACCTTTATACTCCTTTTTCCTCATCCCATCTTTCAGTCAGAATGAGTCTGAGGCAGGGCAGGTTGGAGCCATTGGGCTTGTGTGGAGGAGAGAAAGCTGAGGGCTTGGAATAGCAATCAGAGACCTCCTGTCTGAACATGTACTAAGTCAGTGAGAGCTGAATGAAAAACTTCCTGTTCTGAAACGTTTTACTTGTCTCACTTAAGTCTCACAACAACCTGGTGAGGTTGGTCCTATTAGCCTAATTTTAGCGCTGAGGAAGTGGAGGGTTAGAGAGCTTAAGTAAATTGTTTAAAGTCATGCAGCCAGTAAGTGGCAGGGACAGGGATTGAACCCAGGAAGGACAACAGCTCCAGAGCTTGCGCCTTTAATCAACATGTTGTATAGCCTCTGTGTATTTTGTTTCATGGTCAGGGCCAGTCTCCCCAATTCTAGCTTTTTCTTCCTGGAAAGAGATTTCTGTTGTATTTCATTAAAAAAAAAAACATTTGCTGAGCAAGTAGCTAGCATGTCTAAAGGCAGGTATTGTGGGGGATTCAAAGATAAAAGCCACCTCATGCCTACCTTCAAGGAGCTCAAATGTCTGAGACCAAGACTTATGTATGAATAACTTGGATGCCAGGCCTCCTGAGAGAAATGCTGTTAGAACCATTTTAGAAGTTTTTTTATGGGGAGTAGGAGCAGATCCAGGTTTCATGGGCTTAAGGCTTATACAGTTTGAGGGTCCCATTTAAGAAAAAGAAGACAATTAAAATACAAATGCCTGTGGCTCTTCTAGTAGGAAGCCTGCAAGTATGGGTCCCTGTAGCTGAAGTTTCATTAACTTCACAGGAAATTTGCCTCTGCATGGGAGTGTGGGGTTGAAAAAGATTAATTCCTACTAGAGGGTGGAGGGTCTTGGAGGAGATTGCCTGTGAATTTTCCACACAGATGTGGCTCTTGAGCAAAGAGAAGGGCGGGTGAGGGAGTTAGGTAAATTAATGAGTATCTTTTTTCTAAATTAAATTTAAATGTAAACATTATTAATTGACTACTAGATTCCAGTCTTTCTGGACTTCCTGTTTAGCCTTATAGCCTCTTACTAGCTTTTCCTTCTTGAAAGGGCAAAACACCTCTGAGAGAAGCAGAAGGGGACAGTACGATGGGTTTGTGCTCTGGCTTCAGGCAGACTAGAGTCTAAGTTCCAGCTCTCTTCTTCCTCTCTTTGTGACCAAGGGCAAGTCACTTCTCTCTGAGCCGTCAATTAAAGAGGGTTAAATCAGATGAGGGCTGTAAAGAGCTTAGACCTGTGCTGGTCTGTAGGAAGTAAATGTATGGTAGCCATAGTTTTTGTTATTCCCTCTTGTACATTTAAAAGCAGAAATGCATACAAAATATATCTTTGCTTTGTGCTATTGAATGTCACACATCTTGCACATAATACATTTTTAAAATGCTTTTTTATGCTTTAATATAATTATGATTAATATAAAAATGCTCTAATGTACCCGCTCACAATCCTGTCACTCAGAGACAATGGCTTATAACAATTGTGTGTATTTTCTTCCTTTCTCTGTGTGTATCTGTGTGTGTATGTGTGTATTTAAGACTCAATGGTACACAGTTTCTAAATGGTCCCCTAGTGGTCTGAATTAGTTAACATGGCCTCTAGATCTAACTAGCAATGGCAGACTCTGATTTCAACGGGTTTCAGTAGGAGAGGAAGACAAAAATGATGAAAGGAGTTTAGGATGTTTAGGATTCTCCTCTCCTTTGGTTGAAGTTATTTAATGTCAGTACTGGACCTGATTAACTGACATGTAATAATTGGATTACACCAGGTTCCACTGTACTCCCTCTCTTGAGATCCTGTGTTTTTTTTCTTTCTAGCACTTTTCAAATTGGTAATGATACATGTATGGTTATGTGATTAACATGAGTCTCCTTTACTCAAGAATGAGTGCTCTGAGAGTAGGGCTTATGTGTATTCTAACTCATCCTAACCCTAAGCCTAACCCCGAGCTCACCTCTGCATCTCTGGGTGAGAGAGTAGCCACTCAGTAAGTGTTTGAATGAACACACGTGTATGCACAATAAAATAAATAATATTAGTAGAAACAGATTTCTAATTTTATCCACTTCTTCTGCAACAACTACCACAATGACCAAACAGAAAAAAAAGAGATATAAACTGTTACCTGCAGTATTTGTTTCTAGCTTTTAAAACCTAATCAGATGTAAAATCCTGAAACTCCAGCTAATTAATAGGATAATGCTTGCCCATTGAGATGAAATGTTTTATGTTTCCCCAAGCCTCTGCCTCTGCTTCTGGCCTCACTACTCCTTGGCTTGCTGGTTGTCTTTTCTTCTAGCCTGACCTAGGTTCTTCACAGAGCACTATGAACAAGGTTCAGTGGATTTAAACCTTGTGACAAAGGATCCTGAGAATGGTGACATGTGTCAGCTTCTCCAAATACACTCTTATGTGCCATTCCTGATAAGTGTGAGCACTTAAAAGTAATAAAGCCAACTTTGTTTCAATATATTCTTTTTTTTAAATAAATTTGTATTACACAACACAAATAACTACTCCATGTTTGTAAGAGAATATGAGAAAAACATAATGAAATAAAAAAGTGGAAAATAAAATTACCCACATTCTATCCCCTAAAACAGAGGTCCCCAACGTTTTAGGGGACCATGGACCAGTACCAGTCCTGTTAGGAACTGGGCAACACAGCAGGAGATGAGCGGTGGTTGCTAGCAAAGATTCATCTGTATTTGCAGATGCTCCCCAGTGCTAGCATCACTGCCTCAGCTCTACCTCAGGCATTAGATTCTCCTGGGAACACTGGTCCCTGGTGCCAAAAAGGTTGGCGACCACTGCCTTAGAGGATATTTACTATGAACATTTTGGTGTATAATCGTATATACTTTTGTTCAGTATTGTACATATATTGGTATGTGTATTTTTAAATGGATTATACTGCCTTTTCATGTAATGTGAGTCTTTCCATGTCAATAATAAATGTCTATAATACAACAGAAATATAGTATTTAGATGTTGTCTACTACTTAGTCATATGGTTGTCTCATATGGTATTAATTCAATCCCCTCTACTATTAGGAATTTAGGTTACTTTTAGTAAACCATAGCAAAACAAATAAACCATGTGTCTAAATATTTATATACATCTTTAATTATTCCTCAGTATAAATTCTTAGCACTAGAATTTCTGAGTCAATAAGGTTTCTCACATTATTGCCTATTTGACTTCCAAAAAGTTGTATCTGTTTTCACTGTCACCAGCAATATGTGAATGCCCTGACTATTTGCTCTTTGCCATTTACGGTAACCCTAATTTGGGTGAAAAAAATAATCCTCTTTGGTAACTAGGGAGATTTGTTTGTCATTTGTACTTTTATTTTGTATTTTTCTCAATATCCTTTGATCATTTAAAAGCAGTTCATTGTTTCTTATTGAGAAACTCTTTTCTTATTGATTTGTAAGAGCTGTTTGTGTATTCAAAATGCTACCCCCTTTTATGTTATGAATTACTTTCGCTGATTTGTTAATTCAATTTTTCACTTTTATGGGGGGTTAAAAATACCTTCAGTCAAATGTATTAATATTTCCTTTAGCTTCTTTATATTATTTGACTATTTACTAATTGACATTAGCCTTAGTATAAATCAAAAATTGGTTGTATTTTCTGTTCTGACACTAGGTGTGTGAGAATTGGTAAGTAACTTAAAGTGTCTGAGTTTGTTTTCTCATGTGCAAGATAATACCTGACCTGCCAACCTGCCAGAGCTTTTGAGGATCAAAAGAGGTAATGTATATGCAAATGCTTTGAAAAGTTTAAAGGATTGTTGTTGTTACTCAGCTGTCTGTCTCCTGACACTAACCATTAGTCTAAATGAGTTCATGTTTACTGTACTGATATCAGCATTGCTGGATTTGAGACCTTTCTGGCCATTTACTAAGAAGTCATCTTGGTCTAGAAGTGTATTGGATTCTATGCTCTTGTTACTAGAAAGGTGCTTGGAGGGTGGTGAGATGTTGCCTGCCACGTCTCATGGCCTGGATTATGGATTCTGGGCATCCTTCCCACCGTCCCAGCTGAGAAAATGGGCCCTGGAGCTATTCTTTGATGTTGTATATGTATTTACTTCCACAGACCTCAGTCCTAGAAGGGTAGCTAAAGAAATCTATTCAGGGAGACCAGAGTGCCTGTTCCTGTCCAACAGAGTAGTTGGTGGGAGGAAACCCAAAGGCCTTCTGTCCACACTCCTTTTCCTTGAGGACAGGAAAAACAGTACTCTTTCTAGCAATTAACATTTGAAACAGAAACACTGACCTATCATATAAAATAGTGGTTTAGTATTGTTTTGGGGTACACACTCTGAAAAGAGTTGTTTACTGGGAATACCTTTTATTGTGAGAGAACCATAATTCTCCCTCTCTGAATGCCAGATTTTAAAAAAAATCAGAGAGGCAAGAAAAACAATTAAAGTACCTCATGCATCAAAGTAATCATTAGTGGAAAAACAAAGTATATTCTTTCTGGCAATCTCTGCCAGATGGTTGGAATGGCTTATAATGGAAGAAGCTTAAATGTTGCACATATTATTACAAACATAACCTTCAGGTGTTTTGTTTTTATTTCAATAGGAGGGGAAGATCGTGTATGCGTGTATAAATGAAGTCTTCTTGAAGGTCAGAGGACTCTGGAAAGTTGGTTAGGTTAGACATTTGAACTCATCTGGGTCACTTACATTAAGGAGAAGGAAGGTTAACTAAATATACTAAAAGCAAATGTGCTGGGTTTCATTCATCTTCATAATGGCAGTGATGCCGCTAGGTATTATTATCCCCATTTCACAGATGCAGATACTGGATAGGAGCCATTAAGCCCAAAGTCACATACCCAGTAAACGACAGCATTAAGTTTCTAACAGCAAAGTCATCATTCTTTTCATTGAGCCACACTGTCTTCCTTGAAGTTAGAAGATAAAAATTAAGCTTTAAAAATGCATAAAAATGATCATAAGGGTTTTAAGAAATAAAAAGTGCTGTACAGTAATGGAGGAATACAAAAAAATACCCCAGGAATGGCTTCCAAATTTTGTTTGGCAGAAGGCTTCAAATTCTATTAATGTGAAACAATTCTCTGCAGGGACTTACTAGGGTAAATTAATTGTATTCTGAGTATTCTATGGCAGTGGGGCAGTCTTTCCTATTGCCTCATAAAGAGTCACACACATACCCTTCAGAGTTCATTTTAGTACTTTTAGCCTGACATCTAAAGGGGCTGCTACTCTGACAGACACAATCTGTCCAGATGTTATTATTTTGCACTACATTTAATTTCTTCCTGCCAAAGATTTAGACTTCTTTTCTCTGATAAAGATCAGGGGAAATTGTCTGGTATTTACAAAATCCCATCCAGGCGTATCTGTTACAGTGTTCACTTAGCAAAGTTTATTAGATTATTAGGGCTTTAAACCCTAGGGCTCTTTCATTATTGAAATTAAAAAAAAAAGAAAGAAAAGAAAAGCCCAAACATCTTCAACAAATTTAAGTGGTATAATTAGACCCTGGACTTGTCTTACAGGCATTTCAGAATTATGAAAATGATTTAAATAGTATTTTCTTCCTGAGAAACTTGTGGAGTTTGACAAGGATGAAAGGAAAGCAGTTATGCTCCCTTGGTCTCTGAGTTAATGGGGAAAGTGATATCTAGAACTGAAATAAATTTGCTATAGTTGTATGGTGAAATTACTCCCATAAGTAGTTAGCTGTACCACACAAGGCCTCTCTTTCTCTGTCTAGTTAAAATGTGGGCACTACAGTGTTAGAGGAACCTGTGGGTCTACCATTTCTTTGCACAAAATCAACTTAAACACTGCATTAGACTTCTTAAACTCTGAAGTCTTTGTTTATGCCTACTATACTAGATGTGCTTTGCATGCAGTCGTTATATGCACTTTGAAGTTGAAAGTTGCTGGCACTATTGTTATTTTCTCTATTGTGTGTGAATACAGACATGGGAGAGTTGAGAGGGTAACCTGAATTAGTCAAAATAAGGAGCCAGTAACTGATCTGCAACTTTAGCTATATGATGGACATGGGGGAGAGGAGCTAAACAAAAGCAGTTTAATTATGTTTGTGTTGAGGAATGAGGTGGAGTGGTTCTAACCCAGGCACCCAAATTTTGGAACATCAAAGTTTGCAGTAGAACAAGAGAAAGCAGCTTAAGAACATTAAATGGACGTGTTTGTTACATATGCCAACTTGAGAATTTTTTTCTATTATATATTTACTTGGCAGACAAATTATTTTTTTAATAGTTTAACAAATTATTAAAGCCCAGTTCTTGTGAGACATTGAGACTATGTTATAAATGTCTCAAATTTAGGCAGGACCACAGTTGGGCTTTTCCTTATTTTGAAGGCAGTCAGAAGCGGTTTATACAAAAGCTGTAATAGTGCAAACATATGTTTGTACATTGCATATGCAGGCAATAAATGCTGAAATGGCAGAAGGGAACTCAAGGCAGGAGGTAAATATTTTATAAAAAATGAATGATCTAGAATGAACTCTTATTAACTCTGGCTCTGTTAATTTGAATATTGTGCTAATTTGACTTGGACTGAAGTTTACTTTCATCCCATTTATGAAGAAAGAATATGCTAAACAGATTAATAGTGTATATAAGATTTACAGGAAGTCATGTTTAACTTACTTGAAGGACTTGAGCAAGCCTATTAACTGGGGCTGATAATTACAACAAGCTTTGCTTATTAAAGCAAACCTGATAGAACCTCTACTTGGAAACACTTTATTAGCAGTGAGTTTGAATTATTCTAGGTATGGAAAAATAATAAAAGGTAGTGTAGTGTTTAAGAGAATACCTGCTGTTTGTTATTCTTAGAAAGCAATTGTAAATCACACTTCACTATCTTATGCTGTCCTTTACTTCATCAGCTCAGATTGATGAAGATGTTCCAGGAAAGTATCCTATTTGTTGAGCTAGCCATTCCTGAATTTGAATGAGAGGCCATCTTGGGCAGTAACTTAATAAACTGGCCTACCTATGCTATAGACCAAATATACACAAGGAAAGGGATAATTATTGAGTTCAAAGTTTTTTTCCATTTCTCAGGAGGGAAATTCTAATTGAACAGATTTTATGTTATAATTTTAGTTGACCATGAGTTGATCAACTAAAGGTTTTCTGGAGTCTGAAAAATACCAAGAGTTTATATGCCTGAATTTTTTATTATAACATTTCTAATGTTATACACTTTCTTCTACCCTGCTGATACTTTACCACATAAATAAGAGGGGTTAGTTTTAGAAAATAAATTAGTAAATGCTGGTAAATATAAAATAGAATGTGAACATCATCCAAAGTCCTAATGACCATGGTCAACATAGGCTTTCCGGTTTTTACCTCTGAAAATGCCCAAACACATGTATGTAAATTTTCTTACAAAAATGGAATCATATTGCACATATTAAAAGCAGTGGTAGTGATAAACCCAAGAGTGTGTATGTTTATTTTCAATTATTTTAGGCCTTAAATAGGGTATTAATTTGTAATTACAAGGCGGACTTGAACTTGAGAAATTAAATATAATTCTACATCTGAGAGTATTCCTCATATCTGTTTCTGTTAAGATCAATAGAAATTCAGCACAGAGAAGATGGCTTCAATTATGTTTATAGGTCCATTATAGTTCAGAATTGTGTGTGTGTGTGTGTGTGTGCGCGCGTGTGTGTGTGTGTGAGGGAGGGTGGGAAGAGCAGAGGGAGAGAAAGAGAGAGAAAAGAGGGTGCCTGTGTATGCTGGGTGGAGATTTGTCCTTGTTTTATGGTTTAGTGACAAGAACATTGAACTGGGAGTAGGGAGATATGGCTTGTTCCTCTGATTCCATCATGACTCACTGGATGACCTTGGACAATTAATTTTATTTCTCTGAGATTTAGTTTACTCATATAAAATGTAAGGTTAGACCAGATAGATCATTTCTACAGCAATTTTCTCCTTAACAAGTCTGAGTTTCTTTTTTTTTTTTTTAAATTGAACTTGTCTCTCTTCCTGGAAAAACCTGAGGCTCCATGGAGTCTTCCTAAAGACAGGAGGGGTGATGAGTCTCAACAGTTCCTTTGGCACCAGTTAGACCAAAGGCTGTAATTTTTAGCCTATCAAGCATTTGACTTTTGAAAGTGCTAAATCCCCCATTAGGAGTAAATGTGGAAGCTCCAGGTTATTTATTGTTATTTACACTTTTCATTTATAACTGTCAGTGTCAAAGTCTCTGTCGACATAACTGCATCAGTAAGGTTAGCTTTAATCAGTTTAGTGGCTGCTAAGTCACAAATATATCAAATACCCAATCATAATGCAGGAGTCCTCTAAAGCCCAGCTGAATTATTTATTTTGTTAGGATGAAAATGTCTGGGCTTTACAGGGTTTTCTTTGAAGAACTTGATTTGGCTTGACGTGTAGAAGATGAAAGATCAGTGATTGTCTCTCAGATTTTTATTCTGTCTTCCTTCAAGGCTTTTCTTTTTTCATAAGCTGTTGTTATCACTTTTAAGTCAAGGGGAAAAAGCTGTGATATTTTTTATCCTCGTGGCTTAAGCATGTGTGAAAAACTTTTACCTTTGATTTCTTGTCCCATTTCTGTCCAATTTCATGTGGAAGCTGTGTGACCTTGG
Organism: Cynopterus sphinx; assembly: GCA_030015415.1. Classification (NCBI taxonomy): domain Eukaryota; kingdom Metazoa; phylum Chordata; class Mammalia; order Chiroptera; family Pteropodidae; genus Cynopterus; species Cynopterus sphinx. The sequence goes on from CM057388.1 coordinate 87,052,430, forward strand.
ACTAACCACTCAACCTGTCTGAGACTCATTTTCCTCATCTGTAAAATGGGGGTCATCTATATCTTGTCTAAATTTCAAATTGTAATGAGATCCAAATAAGATAATGCTTTAGTTGTCATAAAAATATAAGATTTTATTATTATCATTAAGTTTAATGCTATTATTTAGGTTCTCAATAGGTAGGTCTGATTTGATATAACAGATATGACCCTGAAAAATTAAGTGAAGTCAGTTTTATAAATCAGAAGTCTTCTATGCCTTACCTTATACCTTGAAATATTGCCACAAATTTTGTCCTCTAGAGGTCATTAAAAAACTAAAGGATTCAACAAACTTATTCCACTGAGAAATGAACAATATTCAAATAAAACATGAGCACTGCAAATCATATTAAATGCAATGCTAAAAATGTAGCTCCAGAGACTCTGAAAAGGGAAATAATTCATCTTGCTTCAGAAATACTTGGGACCTTTTGGGAGATAGGATGGGGTGGGGGTGGGGTGGCTTGCTGACAGTGGGAGGTCAGGGAGTGGAGAAGACAGGAAGAAAAACATTTAAAATGTGGCTGTCCTGAACAGTTCTCTCTGTGTCAGTCCAGTTAGCTATTACAACCCCCACCACACACTTAATATTCTTTTTCCAGACATCTTTAATATGGACGATGAAACTGTAGGAGAAGTGTGCCTTTGTACTTACAGGAAAGTTGTGTGGTCTCTCTGATAATCACTTTTGTTTTCTTTTTTTATTTCTGGCCTTTCAGAGGCCCTGCTCACCAGCATAGCAGCAAAGAGATAAATTCCTAGGGCCAAAGCAAAATTCAAAAGAAGCAAGATTAGAAAATTGAGAAGTATGAAGGGAGAAAGAGTATTTGAGTATATTAATGTGGTCACTAGTAGGAAGAAACTGTTTCAGCTTTACATACTGAATTGTCTTATGGTTAATTTGAGTCATGGATAATTAATTTTCACGTGCTAAAGTGAATTTGCATGTATCGAGCATGTACGAACTGATAGTGACATTTATTGGAAACTGAAGAGCTGGGAAGTTTTATTCATGATGTGACTGAGGCTGTGTTCCCAGGAATGACTTTTCAGCCCCTTCTAGTTGCAAGGCTTTTGGAAAGCTCAGCCCATGAAAACACATTGGCCTTGGAATCAGAACACATAGGTTCCAGTTACAGCTTGGTTACTTTATAGCTCTGGGGCCCAGGAGAAGTCATCTGAACCCCTTAGGGGTCCTTTTCCCAACCTCTAGGTTAGGCTAGGTCTCCCTGCCATCCCACCCTATCCCACCTGCTTCCAATTTAGTTATCTTTTCCTCCATATGAGCACTTACCAAAGTAGAAGTGATGCCCTTGGGATTGGGGTGGAGCAATGGGGGATGTTTGTCCCTTTCACTGAACTAAAAGCTCGGAGAGCATGCTCTGAGTTCACCTCTGTATCTCTACCTTTTAGTTCAGTGTTGGTGAGTAGATAGACATAAGGGATTTTAGCGATGTTTGTGGAAGTTTATTTAATTTCTCTAAATCTTGAGTGTCTCATCTATAAAGTATAGGAACTACATGTCCAGTGTGTATTAGGTATGAGACTATGAAGATATGTATGTAAAATTGCATATTAAACCAAGTAGCACTATACTCACTTATGTAAGGGGTGGTTATGAATTAGGCCTGTTCTGTGTAGTTCACATTTTAAACTCTAGGGCTGTCTTCTTAATGGAGTTTGGGCAAACTGAACTTTCTGAAGTGCAGTTTCTTTGTACAGAGACATGAGTAGACTAGCACATTGGTCCTTAACTGGGGTCCATGGATCAGTTGCAGTGGGTCCTCATAACCCCTGAAATGGTTTGTGAAATGTTTTTTATGTGACTTTTTTTTCTGGAGAGAAAGCACATAGCTTAAATTAGATTCTTAAAGGGATCTACACTCCCTCCTTCCCTGGCCTCAAACAGTTAAGAACCACACAAGCCTAGCTAATCTCTAAAATTCCATTCAGCTCTAATCGAATTCTATGAAGAATATTAGTCTCGACAAACAGATTCACGTTTATGATTATTTCATGAACTCAAATATGTAGGATCAGTTATTTTAACAGCACCACAGTCAGGATTTCGAGGTTTAATAATATCTATTTGGGTACCAATTGTTGTCATATTCTTTTACCACTCAGATGCCTCCTTGGCTTGAGGGAAGAACTATTATTCTGGATGTTGCCTCCCATCTCCTTTCTCAAATATAGTTATTTCATGCTCACCTGTGTTACTTTTGAGATAAGGTTGGGTTTTGGTCTGCAGAATTAGAAGCTTTACTTGTATGTTTGGTAATTGAGTGCAATTAATATCCCTTAAAGAAGTCAGTTAGCTATAGCAATGCTGTATAGCTCAATATAAGCATTAGAGGAGTTGCACCCTGTAGGAGCCCAGCTGTTTTTGTTCTCATCATAATGAAGCTACTGTATACAATGTAGTTCTCTTGGGAGGTGATACAGTTAAAATCACAAGATCTATAGAAATAGCAAGATTGATCCACTTATATATAATGAGCTTTCCATTTTAGTAAAGAGAGGTGGGAGTTAAATGACCAGATTAAGAAGTATGGGTCAATTTTTACAGTAAATAGAAGTGATCTTCCAGCCTATTTTAGAATCCTATTCAATGTTGACACTGGAAGAGAAGACTGCTGACAATATGGGTGACCTCATCTTAGTCTTTGGGAGGGAAGCATCCTCCAACCAATCATTTAGAAGAATATAGTGAAAAAAGAAAAAAACAAAAACAACGACAGAGCAGGAGGCAGAAGATCAAGTTTTTATTCATGGCTCTGCTACTAAGTGGATAGTGTAACATTGGGCAAGTCTCTTCTTGATGCTGAGCCTTTCAGGCTAGCTGTCACCTAGGGCTCCTTTCCAGGGCTGTTGTAATTATTCTTAGTAATAATTATAACAATTGAGTTTCCATTTATTGTTTATTATGTGCCAGTATGCTAAGGGTTTTAAAATATAATTAATTTAATTCTTACATTAATCCTGTTAGGTAGGTGGTATTATTTCCATTTTACGGATGAGGAAAACTGAAGCTCAGAGAGAGAGGTAAGTAACCTGTTCAAGTACTACTATCTGCCCACTCCTTCCTGATTTCTCTTCTCCCACAACCAGTCATTCCCGAGACCTGTTGGTTATACTTTTTCTCCATCCTTACAACCACTGCTCTGGATTGAGCCCTCAGCTCTAGCCTAGACTATTTAACTGATTCCTAACTAGTCTTCCTGCCTTTAGTTTTATACCCTTCTTCTAGTGTCCATCAGTTTTTAAAATGTAACTCAGGTACCATTTCTTCTAGGAAAACTTCCCTGACCCAACTACTCCACTGGATTAGGTTACCCTCCTCTATGCATCTCTGGTTTGCTTCCTTAAAACATAATACTAGCCTATATTTAATAACTGTCTACTATCTGCTAAGTACTGTTCAAAGCTCATTATATGTATAACTCATTGAGTCCTCAGAACAACCGTAGGTGCTATTAATACTGTGTTTTACAGATGTTCAGTAATTTGCCCATCATCACAAAGTTATTGAGAATTTGAACCCCAGACACACTCGAGAGCCGAGCCTCTCAGACTCTGTTCTATCCTGTCTTTTGCCTCAAGTACTACGCTCACCAGGAAGCCTTCTATGGCTCTTTCCTAAATTGCTTTTTTGAAAACAATTTGGATTTCTAAAAATCCAAACTGAACTTTGAAACTGAAAATGAACAGTTCTTAGGCATTTTTAATAGACTCGAAGTCCTAAAATGACCCCAGGATCAGATAACCTTACATTGATATAAAGCAAAATTCTTTAAAGCATTTTTACTTCTGTGAGATACCTGGTTCCTATTTTCCAGGTAAGAAAACTGAGGATAGAGTGTGATATGAAGTGACTTGCCGAAAATAGTTTCTCAACCTTGCCATTATCTTGGGCTGCATAATTCTTTGTTGTAAGTAGGCTGTCTAGTGTACTGTAGAATGTTTAGCAGTATTTCTAGCCTCTACTCCTAGTAGTGACAACCAAAGATGTCACCTGGAGGGCAAATTCACCTCCTTTTGAAAACCACTGGCCTGAAGTCTCAAACTGGCAGGTAGCAGTTGGAAAATTGGCCTTCTGGTTCTCTTGCCATTTCTGAGTTGGCTCACATTTTCATTCTGATGAGGAAGACTGTGGTGCTTTTGTGTGTTGATCTTTCTTTCACGAAGTGTTCTTTTTATAGCATAGAAATTGTTTGGCGACTAACCAAAGAGGAGCTTACAAGTGATTTACTGGTGTGCTTTGTTGACTGAATCTAGTTCTTCAGTGCTGCCTGGTATTCTTTTCCTAAACAGCTTGAATGTATGTGCATGTTGTCTTGGAAGACTTGATAGAAAAGGTCATGTGTATCAAGGTTTTATTGCCTAGAGGCTTACGTGAATCAGCGCCTTCATTTTACTGAATTTCTGTTTGCCTCAAGTGCCAGGTTTTCTTCATTGGAAGTATTTCCTTGACAATGTTAAGTATTTTGGTAGGTGCATTACTTGATTTTATTAGTGGGCACTGATGCTGTTCTTAATGAGAAGGCTTTGCAAGGGTTGTTACTTCTCCTAGGGTTTTGACTTTCTGAGAAAATTGCTTATTCATAAATTGTCCCTATGTGTAGGGCTGTGCATGTCCTACCCCGAGAACCAGTCTCTCCTTCATTCCTGTCTCACCCCAAGAGAGAGAATGGGAATGCCTTGAGTGGAGCAGGGAATCTCCTTGCCTGGCTGGACTCCTTCACTATGGCCCTCAGTGGATTTCCAGGAGGCTGAGTTAGAGCGGGGAGATTTCTTCCTTTTTCACTTTTGTATTTTTTCAAATTACAAATGTTTTTTTTTGAGCTGGAAAAACGCATGTAGTATTTAGACGTGCTTAATTTTAAAAAAAGACACAATACTGAAAAAGTAAAGAGTGAAAGTAAAAAAGTGAAAGTCGCCATTTTACATCTTCCTATCTTACCAACTTTGCCAACTGCACACACGACAGATCCTGATGTGTTCAAACTTTTCCCAGGAGCAAGATTGATTTACTTAGGTATATACAATGAGCTTTCCATTTAATTAAAAAACCAATCACAAGTGTAGGCAGTTTGCACAGCGAATAGAAGGAAGTGAGCTTCTGGCCAACTTTAAGATCCTAGTCAGTGCACTTGTGTACATACATATACACTCAGTACTTATTCGGTTTTTTCCCTACATAAATGGGACCATGTGATGCATATTGTTTTGTAACGTGCCTTTTCACTCCATAGATCTTTGGCATCTTTCTAAACAAGTAAAGACTTTATCCTTTATTTTTATTATTTATTTGTTCAGTTAAAAATCATTGTTTCCTTTAAAAACATTTGCATAATATCCCCATTTACCCACTACCTTATCGGCAACCATATAGGTATGTTCTTGATTTTGTTTTTCTCTTACACACAGTGTCGAAGGGCATATCTTTATTCATACGTTTTCATGAGCTTGAAAGGCTGTTCCTGGAGAGGAACCTCCTAGAAGTTGGAATGTTGGGTACTTGGCAAGATTTTCAGGTGCGGTAGGCCGGCATCAAGCCCTCCACTGCCTCCCAATGTGCAGAGAGAGCTAGGGTTTTCTATAGCTCATTGGGAAAGCACCGAAGTGGTTGCTCTAGAGCACGATGGATTTCTAACCTTTTTGGCACCAGGAACCAGTGCTCCTATGAGCATCTAATGCCTGATGATCTGAGGTGGAGCTGAGGCGGTGATGCTAGTGCTGGGGGGAAGCTGCAGATACAGATGAAGCTTCTCTTGATCACCAGCCACTCACCTCCTGCTGTGAGGTATGGTTCCTAGCGCTATTGTTACTGGTCCGTGGCCCAGGGGTTGAGGATCCCTGCTTTAGAGGGCTGACCCTGAGCAGTCTGCCTAGGAGATTGGGTTCCCCTTTATCGGTGTGCCAGAAGCCAAGGAACACAACTTCTTCCTGGTTCAGCCCTGTTAGTTGCCTCAAGCAGCAAACCTAAATCCTGCTGTCATACCGCAGGCCTGAATTTGGAGGGCATTTTTGGTTAGATGCCTCAAAAACTTTATTTTCCTTTTTCTGTCAACTAGGCAACAACTGTTTAGTGAGTGCCTACTGTATGCCAGGTACTGCTGGCCACTTTCAGACATACACATGATAGTATTCAGCTGTATTCCTGAAAAATGTAGGTCAGTCTGTCTGTGGTCATGCTCATTCTATTGTTCTCAATTAAAAGCCTTATAGAAGAAATGTTTTGCTTTAGGTTGAGTTATAATTATATTTCACAAATATTCTCGTAAAGTGGATTAGTTCATTGTTTTTCTTTCTTTCCTTCTTTCCTTCTTTCCTTCTTTTCTTCTTTCTTTCTTTCCTTCCTTCCTTCCTTCCTTCCTTCCTTCCTTCCTTCCTTCCTTCCTTCCTTCCTTCCTCCCTTCCTCCCTTCTTTCCTTCCTGTTCATAGCCATATAAATCTCTATAGAAAAACGTCAAATTCTGTTTTCACAGAAGGCAGGGGAATAAGTTGTTTACACATCATCATTTGACTCTCTTCACCCTGGTCCTCATTACAACCATCTCAGCCACCCAAGTGAAGTTTATTTAAACTCCCCAGCTATCCATGCAAACAAGACCCCTACAGCTAAGGAGTTTGGAGGAAGAAAGGACGGGGATTGTCTGCTGTTTCCCTAGTCTCTCTACTGTGTTCAGAATATTTCCTTTCATGTGTTAATTCACTACCTGGAGGTTTGCCTTTAGTTTTGTGTTCTTTTTCAGTTCCATAAATTACGAAGGTGGTTCCATAATGTCACGATATTTCATAGTAGACAGGGAGCTTTAGAGGTCATCAAATATAACCCTACGACCTCTGTGTGCCTCTGTACAACATATTCTGTGTCAGTGATCATTTGGTCTTGGAGTGAAACATCTTCTTATGAAGAATTCACCCCCTTAAGCAGCAGCCAATTTAATTTTTGGCCAACTTTAACTGCTAGTTCGTTATGCTTTCTGAGCCAAAATCAATCTCCTTGTAATTCTTTCATCATATTGGTTGTTCTCATGTGGATAGGCTTCTACTTGGTCATTATGCCCCTAAATTTCAGTGCCCAGGATTGCCAATACAGAGCACAAGGTAGCAATCATCTCCTATGGTCCACATATACTTTTATTGAGGCAGCCAACCTAAGACACTTACTACTGAGTCAGTTAGTATTGAACTTCAAGTCAAGCAAAATTCTCAAAGTGTTGTCATGAGCCTTCATTCCATGTGTTGGGATGTTGGTCTCCTATTAATATATGACATCTTTTAAAATTTGAGCCAAAATTCTAGCCTGTTGAGATAATCATGTTGAAATGGGTTAACTGTCCCTTCTAGCTTCATGTAATTTGTCATTTTGATGTTATTAAGTCACTGATAACAATGCTGAGCAGAGCAGGTTCTTCATAAGACACTTCCTTTAAGATTGACATTCATCTATTAACTAGCACCTTTGGGCACAGCCACCAAAGCAATGAAGGAAGCAGCCAGTGGCATTCTTTACAATTCATAGCAATCTATGTTGGGCATGACTGTTCATTCTGTCCTAGGCCCTGTTGAAACCCAGAAGCAGTGTGTTCACTGTAGTCATTCGTTTTTCAGCCCAGACCTCCCATCATAAAAGGAAAAGAGGATAGTGTGGCATGACTTGTGCTCACAAAACTATGCCAGCTTCTTGTGATTGTTTCTTCCATTTTGAAATGCTCACCAATATTCTGCTGAAATCTATCTTGGGATTGATATTAGACCACAGAGATTATTTGTGACAACCACCTTCTCTTTAAGGAATATGGGAACCAGAGGGGCTTTGTTTCTGTTCACCCTCACTCCTGCATACCTGCCTTTGTTACCACAAACATTCTTTTCTTTGTCACCTTTCCTCATCCTGGACTGAATCACCTTCTTCACATTCAGTTAGTTTTCCTAGGTGAGAGCTGCTTAGTATGGTAATGGTTGCTAATGGGGTAACATGTTTTTGACAATGAGAAATCCATTTGCTTTCTGAATATGGCCTAAATCCCAACATGTGATTAGAACTGTGGTGATTTTGGGCACCATGGAAGCTTACTAATGTAGTGTGGCAGGCTCAAACCTTTTGTTTCCTCTCAAATAGGTGACTGCCATTTAGACTTCTTGTATGGCTCTCTGCCAGTTGTGTTGGGAGAGATTTCAAGCCAAATTGATTGGCTAATTGCTTGTGGTCATCCAGCTTTTCAGCTACCTGTGTAGTATCTCTGGAGGTAATTAGTACTTTCAGAAGTGGAGGTGATTGGTGTTATTCAGGGTCATGGCTTCTAGAATAGGAACAGGGGCTGCACGAGCTCATAGTTAGAGGTGAATCTTTTTTACTTTAAAATGGTTACTGAGGACTGATGAATTTCTTTAACAATTTTTTAAAAATCCATTATGGAGGAGTTTGATATACAGTTGCCTTCTAGAATCATTTAAAGTGGCCAGTTGGATTCTATATATTGCACAATAAACTCGTTGGTAGGAAACAGCTTCAAAAATGTTGAGCATCTTCTAACAGTTACTGAAATTTCAACTGAAGTCCTGTCCCAGCATGTAGTGGAATGTTTTCCAGCCAGTGTTGTGCTGTAAAGTTTAGATTAAATTTTTTGCTAAAAATGTCTTCATGTGTAAATGCCATGTAAAAACCACTGGTATCTGACAGTGATCCTCAAATTTAGAATCATCAGAATTCAGGATGACTTCTTCCTTTTAAAAATCATGTTTCTGGGTCATTTATAGGACAGAGAGCGACCAAGCAGAGGATCTCAGGACTCTGCCATTTCTCCCCCAAGCCTGGCATTTGTCAGTGTCGTCACACTGAAATCCTACCTGTGGCAGTAAAGGAAGGCCTAGAGTCATCTGCTTATTTTGATTGTTCCTTTTTATAATTAAATGGAAGCTGATGTTATCATCTTTGAAAGATCCAGCTTGAGGGTGATATGCTGTTGCAATGCAAATAAACAATGGGCTGGGGCCACTGCTGAGCCGAGGGCTGGGAAGCCTTGGCCCAGCCAGCTGTTGTGTTGTAGTTGTTCCATGCTGTTCAGGGTGGTCCCCAAGTCTTTTGCCATGCTAGCTGGAGTGTAGAGCTGTCCTCTTAGAGATTCTTCTAGTTTTCTCCCTTTTTGTCTTAGATTCCTATCCTTGACTAATGCTGGAATTCAGGTAAGGCTCCCAGTGATCAGACAAACCCTATCCTCTATTTTGGGCTTGGCTTGGCTGGGGTTCTTTCTACAGAGGATGTAATTTAGATGGTTCTCTCTTAAATTCTTGCTTTAGAGCCTCTCACAAATGAGGGAGAAGTGCATGAGATCTCTTGTGTTCCATCTCTCTGATCAGAGCTTTCCAGCCTGCTTTCTGTACTTGCTGGTTTCAGCAAGTTTGATTTTTACTTTCACTTGCTTGTCTATTCTCAGCCTGCCTCCTCTCCCTGACTAAATGGGTCAGATTTTGTTTCCTAAAAGGATATTAAATTGCTCTTTGCTGGAAAAGATAAATAATCACTGGCATGGTGTGTGTGTGTGGGGGGGGCAAGGAGTACATGGGTGGGGAGTGTAAGGCTTCTTTTTTGAAGTCTGTTTTTAATATCAGTGGCTCTCTTAGTTTTAAGATTGTTTGAGTTCAAATCCTGGCTCTGCGTCTGTGCGACCTTGGGCAAGAGATTTAAGCTCTTAAAGCTCCAGTTTCCCCATCTTAAAAATGAATGGTAGAAGAATCTATCTCCTAGAGTTGTAGTGATAACCAAGTGAATGAACCCATGTGAGCTTATGTTAGTAGATTCTAAGAGGGTCAGCAGAAAAGATGGGAAGGTATAGGGGTAGTGGTACCTTTGCAGTCACCTCCTTTCACTCCCAACAACAGATAGCACTGGAGAAAGTTTTTTTTTCTCCTGAGGGTCCAGTGTTTGACCCAGAGGAAATTGCACAACCCATCTATCCCCAAACTGTTTCTGTCCCAAGAGAACAAGCTAGATCTTCTGAGGGGGGATCAATCAAAGAGCTGTCTTCGGCAGTGGGAAGTGTCATGAGAATAAACAGCTGCTCCCTCTAACCCACACCCCTTCCTGCTGCTAAATGACTGGGGAAGAGGAAATCAGTCATCAAAGTCTTCTGCCACCTGTGCACAGCTGGTAGTTTCTGAGGTCACTCCAGTGGTGAGTAGAGATGTTTAGAAAGTATCCCCTGGGCCAAGTCACTGATATATTTATTTCTCTAAGGCCCAAGGACTTGCTGCCTCCCCCACCCTCTAGGCTCAGAGCTGGGAAGCTCCTTTTTAAGCTAGGACACACTAGTCTGAGATTCCCCTGGGTCTTCCACAGGGCTGCTTTTGGAAGAACATCTTTTGAGAGTCTTGGTATGAAGAAAAGGAGCAAGACTAGGCTTTCTTCCTTCTTTCCCTCTAACATTCTTTGAAAAAGGAAGACAAGAAAGTCATTTCCCTTGAGCTGCTTCCTGCCAAGTGTCATTATCCCAGGGGATCTAGGCTATTTCAGCCTGACCTCCCTTCTGGCTTTAAGGTTACCAAGTCAACTGGGAGTGTACAGACTGGGTCCAAAGGTAAAGCTAGTCCTGTGTTCTAGATGGAGCAGCATGGCTGGTGACTGGTAGAGGGCAGCAAAGTGCCAGGAGCAGGTCTAGAACTGCTTAATGGCCGGATGGCAACCAGACTGGCTCACAGAGCAAAGGACACCAGAGGCCCCTCATAGTCAGGTGAGAAGCAAGATGATCCCCAACTAGGGTAGGCGGGTATATCCAAGAAGTTTTAACAGAACATGGCTAAGACGAATTACAGAGGGGTCAACTGGATATAGAGTCCAACACATCAGGGTGGGAAAGTCCAAGATTTAGCAAAAGGGGAAGGAATATAAAGATAAAGTCAGAACCAGTGCTGGGTCAGAGTTCAATTCAGGGTTGGAATAGCCAGGATTCAAGAGATAGAATTGGAATGATTAAGCTGCACCATCTATTGAGTGTCTCTCAAGAAAGGCATATAATAGAACTGTTAAGACCATGGACGTTAGAGTCAGACCTGAACTGGGGTTTGAATCACTGCCCTGCCACTTATTAGCTAAGTGACTTTTTGTCGAGTTACATAGCTTCTCTGCATCACTCTGACATCACACGCATGATGCTAAAGAAACATTTGTTGAACAAATTGCTTTTATTCAGAGGTTATTTCTAGCAAGATGAGGATTACTGATAGTAGCTCCCTACCTCAAAGTTCTGTTCTCTTCAGTTCAGTACTTATTCTTTTCCTCTGAGATAAGTGGAGTAGCTACTTGATGTTGCCTTGGTGCCTAGCCAGTAGCGGCCCGATTATTAGGGAAATATGAATCCAGCTAACGGGCACTCAGAAACCAATATGAGAGATGGAATATAAAGGAGGTCTCTGGGAAGAATTCTGAGATAAATAAATTCATATGAAAATCAAGAAAACAAAAATTTGACTTATTCTAAAACATCTTTATACTTTCATGGCTCTTCTAGTAGAAATAAGCTAAAAGAAAACATAGTTAAGTGACTAGGTATTTTATGAGTCCTGGGCAAGGCAAAGGTTTGAATTATCTTGTTAAATTAAGTTACCAAGTCAATGCAGTGTTACATCCTGAATTACAGTACAAAACAGATAAAGGACATTAGTGGGAAACCTGTGGAAAGCCGAGTAAAGGCTGTAGTTATTAGTATTGTACCAATGTTAATGTTTAAATTTTGATAAATGGTCTGTGGTTATGTTAAGATGTTCATATTAGAGAAAGTTGGGCAAAACTAGCTTCGTAATTCTTTTGTAAGTATAAAATTATTTTTAAATAAGTTTTTAAATCTAGTGGCCAAATTCTCTTGCATTCAACAGTAAGGAGTTCTGATTTGTTTTTTTATTTCACTGCACTGTGTTTGATATTTTTGAAAGTACATAGGGTTGAGGTGACACAGGATACTTTCTACTACGTACAGTTTCTTAACAATGTATACATGAATTTCCACATGCCATTAAAAGCTCACCTAAGTGTGATTGTTAATATGCATACTATATTTAGTATATTTATTGATGTACATTTAGTTTTTCTTCCAATTTTATGCCAGTACATATAATGCTGCAATGAACATTTGTGGAAATATATGTGTGTGCTCACTTTTGATGTTTCCTTAAGCATAGAGACCTACAAGTAAATTTAAGGCATCAAAAAATATAAACTTTTAAAAAGGTCTTGATACTTAATGCCACATCACCCTGCGGAAGGTTTTGACCAATTTATACACTTAGGAGCAGTGTGCGAGTACCCATCTAACTGCACCCTGATCCACACTGAATCCTATTACTAAGAACTAACAGTTTCCTTCCCTGCGTCCTTGCTCCAACTTGACTCCCTGCTGGGCATCTCTAGGTTCAACCTATGGTTTTATAGTGGCCAAGCTGAGCCCCATCATCCCTCATACTTTTGCCATTTTGTATATCATTTTTTAACATGTTAGCTATATGCATGATAATTTGAAGAAATGATCTTTGTAAAGAAAATATCGTATTGATAAGTAACTGGAGATTCTTTCTCTATAACTTTATTTCCAGGAATATTGTGAGATTTGCAGATGAATATTTTTATTCCTTTTGATATTTATATGTACACGCATGGATACTTTAATGCCACTAAAACGATGGGATTGGGAAAACAAGTGAAAGTTACCATTTAGGGAGCCACCACCTACCAGGCTTTGGTGATCACCAACCTGGCATGGCCTGAGTTTAATAAAATGCATCATTACCTAGCACTGTGAGCTCCTCACATACAGTGCATAGCTTCTCAACTAGCTAGACGGGTGTCTGAAATCTGCCCATTTAACCTGAAGTAGTGCAATGGAGGCAAAGTGGTCTAGCATATTCTTGGTGGTACAATGTCCTATCTGCTCCTAGTTCACTGGAATGGATCACAGTTAAACTCAAGAATTTCACTTGATACCAGTGGTTGGGGAGGAGAGCTTTCTGACCAGTGACGTGGCCTCCTGTTCCACCACTGGGATTGTTCTGTCAGAAAACGCACTGCCACCACTGGGGAGGTAGGTCTTTCCACTTCTGTCGCCCTTCACAGTCTCAGCTCCTCCTGTATTTATAAGACTGCTTAAACAGTCTTGTCTTGTGATTACATCTGGAGACGGGAGACAGCATCTTTTGATAGTTCAAGTCCTAACGCATTTAAATTGTTCTCCTAATGTTGTAAAAGAATCAGATTATATATTCTGGTTTGCACTAGACAGCAATAAATGTCAAGGTGCCATTCACTCTGGTATTTAACTCCTTGATACCATCTGTTTTGGTGTTCCTCACATGGACTACACACTAGTGTTTTTCTGTCTCCTGGCTCAAAGGGATCAAATTGGGAGATAAATCTCACTATTCAAAATATATGAAAAGGCAGAGGCAGTGTGTAAACATTGCTTTAGAAAGCAAGGCATAGCAATAAAGTCAAGGACGGGAACCTGATTCAGGAGGAAAAAAAATTCACAAGATTGTCATTTACTTTATTTTTAAAACTGCAATAAGAAAACAGTAAAAACGCCAGCGATGCATTTCAGCCAGGTGATATGAACTCTTGCTAAACCAATTAAACTGTCAGTTTACTATGGTTTCACATTTTCTGTAACATATTAGGTCACCTTAGGACACTTAGTCACTTATGACTTTTTACCACTGATGCAAAATCAATTTGGCCATTTATAATCTTATATTTTATTATGAAAGTGTATTATTCTGCAGAAAGCTGCTGGAAAAACTAGAGGTTTCTGAAGCCCATTCATTCCTTTCCTGTTCAGGTAGAGTCATAAAGAAATAAAACCATTAATGTTATCTGATATTTTGTGTCTTATAGTAGTTTTTGATTTATATCATTTTTCAAAAAAAGACATACCAAGTATACAATTTCTAACCCTGATGCAATTCTGAATGTTAGATAATATTGCAGACGTTGAAAAGTGAGAATTTGGACTAAAGAGCTCACTTTTTCACTCACATTTACAAATTTTTTGAATGTGTAGGATGAAAGTATCTTTTGTTTAAGGGTGGGCTTTTTTGGTGTCCTGTATTTGGAGTTTGGAGCTCCAGCTCTCCTCAGAGCCTGAGCAGATGGCTATTCATATTTAATACCATGACATTTTTCAGTTTACTTTTTGGAAATTGTGTTATAGACTGATAAATCAGTTGTATTTGAGAGAAGGTGGGGGGTGAGATGAAGGCTTGGAGGCTTATTATTATTAATTATTAATAATTTAACTTCCATTTGGAAATACCCTTCCTTTTTTCCTCTCTAGGACAAATAAGACCCTGCCTTTGGAAGAACCAGTGGCAGTACTAAAATGCACATGACAGAGTCGCAGTTTTAGGTACTCATTAGCACAGTAGAGGATACATCTGTTCCCATAAGATCATATAGCAAATGAGAACATAATTAACATAGACTGTATAGTCTTTTTCTTCTGTTATGAACTCAACAAGGGCTTCCTTTAACCCTCCCTTCTGACTGTTAATAACACTTGTAAATACATCTTCCACCAACTTAAATGAAATGTGTGCCTCTGGCAACTGTGGCTGCATTAACTAGACCATTTAATGGTGAGATTTAAACTTGAGGTTCTCTTCTTTTTGGGTTTAAGTCATGGTTACAGGGTAGGTAGGAGTAATCAACTTTATTAATTTAGACTCGGCTTGTAATCAGGCATCTCAAGTTAGTACTCGATACAAGGACTGTGTGCTACTTAGGTATTTGTCTGTCCCCATTCTCTCACTGACATCTTTCTTACTGTGTATTCTTTCTCCGACTGCAGACTCCAGTCTGAACACGCGAGAACACACTGAATGAAAATAGAAACAGTATGAATTGAATAATTAAAATGAGAGTCACTTTGTCTTTCTGTTTTGCTGAGAAAGGTACTAGGTTTAACTGACTTTCTGTGCGCCACGTATGGGAACAGGAGCTTGCACCTGCATTGTTTCACTTAAACTCACAATGACTTTGTGAGGTACATGATGTCGTTTCCTACTTTAGAAATCAGGTTGTGGCTCAAAGAGATTAAGTAATCTGCCCAGGACGTTAAGATAGGAAGTGGTAGAGTTGAGTTTCCAATTCGGAACTTTGACTCTAATTCTGGTATTCTATTGGTGTTCCCTAAGGGTTATTTATTATTGTCAATATAGTGAAGTCTTGATAAGCCAGACTACATAGGGAATGGTAACACATACCATAATCAGGGTTTAGAAGGCAGACAAATGAAGAATATTGACTGTTTTTTTTTTTAAATTAAGAAACATTAATTTGTATAAAACATAGTAATATTAGAAAATTCAAAAATACAGATTAGATAGAGAAGAAAATATTTCACTCATGGTACTAAGACAGAGATAACCACTCTTTACAGCGATATATATGGTTTATAATATACGTACTATTTGATACCCTGCTTTTTAAACAACCTAACAATAACTTGTGAACATTTCCCCATCCTCTTACATAGATGTCATCATTATTTTAATGGCTATGCAATATTCTGTTGTTTGAGTATACCATAATATATTTAACCAAGCCATCAGAGTACCAGTCCTCTGGTTTAAGAATGCTCCCCTGATGTCACAAAATGCATGGTAATGTGGCTTGTTAAAATATTCAGATTGTGCATTTCGTCATAAATAGCTATGGGTGAATGTACACAGTGTTATGTACTTCTTTTCAAGCTGGTACTTTCCTAGGATGTGGCCTCAAAGTGTGACTTCCACAACTTCTGCTTAGATGTCTACAGGCAACATTAAAGCTCATAACTCCTGACACAGGCAGCTAGAAGCATGGTGGCCGAATACAAGGTATAATTTAAAGGAAACAGAAACTTCCTTTTCCCTGTAAATCTTATTGGAATTGTCCTCTGGGTTGAAGTATTCAAGACTTTGTTAAAAGGTAACTATTTCTGTTTAATTAATGTTGTGTCAAATCAATTTGGTGTATCCACACAATGGAATATTATAGAGCCATTAACAATAATATTTTCAAAGAATATTTTGTTTTATGAAAAAAATGATCATAATATTTTAAAATTTTATAAAGAATGGGATATAAAACTATATGTATGTGTGTGTGTGTGTATGTGTGTGTGTAGTTTTTTTCTTAGCTTGGTAAAAAAAAATCCACATGTATCTATGATGAAGTATCTGGCAAAACTTTTACACACACACATACAAATATATCTTATTTGAATGAGGAAAACATGAAGTTATGACTTAAAACTTAAAATCTTAAAAAAGTACCAGTTTTGATTATTTACTATTTGTTAGGCACTGAACTAGTAGCTCAGTCTTAACAACACTTAATGGAAGTTACCATTATTGTCCATTTGAGGAAATCATTTGTCCAAGACTGCAAAGATTAGATGGGGCAGATCCAGAGCCTTTTTCCAGAGCCTTTGTGTCATAAGATAAAGTTGAGGAGAAGATTCAGGAAAGTTTAGTTTTTAATTTTTCCTAACTGGTTGAAAACCAAGCAGTCAAGGCAGTACTGGGACAAGAAAATAGAAGTTGATGGCCAGATTATAGGTATGAGATTTATGTTGGTGAAACCTGAGAGGTCCTTTGGGACCAGAGTTAGTTCAGGGGCTCTGCATCCCTGGAGTTAATAATATCTCACCTCCTAGTGGTACTAGGAGCTTAAGCATTAAACAAGGCAATGTGTGTAAAGGGCCAGTGGTACATACCTGCTCAGCAATGGTAGCCAGTATTTTTATTTCTCTTAAGACCTCACTTGTTATAAGAATTAGAGGCTCCAAGAGGCTGGAGGCAGGACATATTTACCCTACTGAATCCTGTCACATCTTACTAGTTTTCAAACATTCCTGAATAGTTGAAATGCCATTTATTTGAACCTTTCAAATAAACAAGTCCTCGTCAGCTTTTTGGACCTGACCAGCCTTTTCAGAAAAGTAACACTGCTTTTTGCTGGGTTATTTATTTACTCACTAAAAATAGGGACTTTTTGTAATACAAGGGAAGCAGGAGGCAATTGATTTGGAGTTAATAGGCAAGCTTTTTTTTTTTTTAACCCCTATAACCTGAGGAGGCTTGATTAGGTTCCACTCCTTTAGGAATCTTAGAGAGTCTGGGAATTTTGAGAACAAAAGCTCTGCAGGAAGGCTACCAGAGAGAGAAGATTCTTCATCAGTTTTGTACATTCTTACAATTTTCATTCTGGTTTTTTTTTTTCCTTCTCTTCAGTCCCTAGAATTGAGTGGTGTTATCTTGAAGCCATGAAGATTTAAGAAACAACCAAAGTTGGCCTCTCTTTGTTGAGCTTATGAAAGCCATATTTAGTTTTAGAAGGAATGTGTTTTTCCCTTGGGAGCCCCTCTATACCTGCAGCCATCAGAAATTCCATATTAAAATCCCACATTTAAGTCTTTATGGCTAAAGTCTGTGCTAGCGTGTCTGGAACAAGTCCAGCTGTCAGACTGAGATATTGACTTTCTCTTCTCAAGTGAGTGGTTTACATCTGCTGGCTCCATTTCTTTACCACTCATTCTGAAACACCTTGTAACCTGGCTTCTGTCACTGGCTCTTTACTGCAATTGCTCTCCTGCAAGTTACCAACTGACATTTTGCTGAATTCTTCGGGCCTTGTTTTTCCTTCTCCTCCTTTTATGTTTCTCTTCCCTTGGCTTGTGTCACTGACTATGTTTCCCTCCTACCTCTCTGAGCATTCCTTCTCTCCATTTTGGTGGCAGTCTTCCTCTTCTGTCCAAACGTAACTGTTCTCCAAAGAAGTGTCTTTAGTGCTCTCTTCTTTCTCTACTCTTCACTTTCATGGCTTCCGTTGCCACCTTAAAATAATGAGCTCTCCAGTTCTGACTTCTTACCCATGGCCCAGTCCTAAAATGCTCTTTTAGAGTCAGGCTTTGTGCTGTGAACTTTATATACATTATCTCTAATTCTCCCAGCACTCTGCAAGGCAGATAATCTTAAACCCATTATACATAAGAGGAAACTCGCTCAAATGAGTTACATATGTTTCTGTTTTTCCATTTAGATCTCCTACCATCAACTGAAACTCAGCAGGTCCAAAAAAGAATTTCTTCTTTGGATTCAAATTCCAAACTCGTTATCACTTTAAGACAATGTCACTCTCCCACTTTCTGGTATATCACTTGCAGGCCGAGAAAGTTTAAAAGCAGACAGGTCATTGCTTTCGAATAATGTCCTCCCTCCCCAATAAAACAAACACCTTCAAAATCCCCCAAGCCTGACTCATTACAACTTTGTATCTCGAAAATTAAAGTTTAACTTACTCTACCGATGAGCAATTCCCAACCATCATGAGAGCTAATTTTGATAACTTTCATGCACTGCATGCCTGGAGTTAAGCATAATTCTCAGCTCTGTCTGTGCTTTCTTTGGTCCATAGGTGGGGCCGGTTTAGGTCCTGCACAGTTCCCAGTGCACCAGTGGTAATCCTGCCCCTTTCTTCTCTCTTGGACTAGAAAGCCTATTGGAATGTGAGTGATTTAGTGATGGTATTTCTATAGTATAGGAACAGCTTTCTATTTGCTATTTTTTTAAAAAGAAAATTACTTACAAATTTTGTAGTTCAGTATTAGTAGCAGCTGATGCAAAAGGCATATTCACAGCTGATCTAGAACCAATGTGTTGAAACATGAGTTTGAAAACCACTTCTGTAGATTAGGGAAGGCCCAAATGCCCATTGGTGAGGGACAGGTCAGCTTCTCTATGCGGCGTATTAGCCTAATGTATACATTTTTAAACTTGATACTACTTAAGCATCAAAGAAGTAAGAAAGTTCACATCTTATTGAAGTTCATAACAGGATCACCAGGTGACAATGTCTCATTGAGGATTCTCCACATGCCAAACCAAATGCTTTATCTGGGCTGTTTTTCCTCTGCCAGGATCTCTGTGACCATTCCACTTTTTAAAAAACAGAAATCCGCCATAAGTGCCATAATTTCCAATGGGAGAAATAGAGCCAAAAATTCCGTTATAAACCATTCTTGTGAAGTCAGACTAAAAAGAAAGTATTGACTCTGAGAAATTTAGCTTCTCTGTTCAGTATTGCAGTTTCTTCTGTTACTAAGGTATGGGAGCCCGGAATTGCAGTGACACCATTCTTTAATCAGGCTTGACTGGAGTGGAAGCATGGTGTCAAAAGAGAAAATTACTCTGATTAGCTTTTGGTGAATTGTCTTCTTAAGAAGACAATTAGAACATGCCTTTTTTTTCTTAATCTGGAGTTGGGTATTTACTCACTATCACAAAAAGCTGATAAAAGGCTGATGTGTTTTTCCGCATTTTAACCAATATCTAGTTAAACAGATGTATAATGTGTCCTATATGTACTGCATTCATATATACTTGTCTACAGCTAACACAGTACCTAGCATGTACTTGAAGTTCAGTGAAAATTTATGGAATGAATTTGTTGCTTTAGCAAAATAGATTAAACTATGATGATCAGCGTAAATAAAAGTTTGGTATGGGTAAAATCTAATTTGAAAATTACTGAAATGCTTGTGTTTTATGAAAAGCTTTATTCTAAAATGTAAAATATTAATATCTCAACAGCCAAGCCACTTTTTTCCTTCTTTGGATATACATAATACAGAGAGGGATTTTGACCTTTAATTTAGCACACACCAATTGGGGCAAGAGCAGTGCGGGAGGGGATAAAGTTGAAAAGATGGTCACGTGGAAGCTTCATACCATCTGGCCACAGTGAGTCATGGAGGATCCTGCATCAGAATCATTTGGGAGGTTTAATATTTTCTTGGGCTGTCTCTATAATTTTTATGTCTTGAGAGCGAAGAATTTGGCTTGATGCTGATTAGAGTCTGACCAGCAGCCAAGATTATCTGTGATATCCTCAGAGAGTAAAGTTATTGAACAGAAACCTAATTACAACTAGTTTAGCTCACATATAGGAAACCAATTCAATTGAGAAATGGTTGTGTTTATTATGTGCTTACACTTTGTGATATCTTCTGTGGAAATATGGGACATGTTCCTTGATCCAGAGATGCTTAAAGGTAAGTAAATTCCAAATTAAATAGTTAAATAACGGTACCAGCTTGTCTGAAAATCATAACTTGAGAAGAAACAATGAAGATAATTTAGTCCAAACTTTCTAATTACAGGGAAGATGGAATCAGGATAGGGACAGAATTACCCAAGGTCTACCAGGCAGTTAGTAGAAGTTAGAGCTAGTACTCACGTCTTCCAACTCTTAGATACATTTTCATTCTCTCATATAGGTGGTTATATGACATTTTGACATGCTTGCTTTGATCAGCTATTTTTATCCTGGGAACTTTTTGATGAAAACATTTTAATTGGGAGGACTTCAGCGACAGCCTGCAAAACAAACTATTAAAGCATTCAGCTATTTAAAAAAAATACCCAATAATCTGCACAACAGATGGCCTTGCCCTATCCCTCAGTTTCACTTCATCCCTCCGCCTTCAGTATAGAGATCAGTGATGAGGTGGAAGTGGGTATTCAAGGATGGAATGAGCATCATGGATGGGGTAAAGCTCAGAGAAAGGGTGAGGGATAGGATTGGGGGTCAAGCACCATCTGGCAGGCAAAGCACACATCACCAGGAGTCATGTGTTTCCCACACTTGCTCATCTTTGAAAGGCCATTAATCATTCTGGGCACATTATCTGCTTATTCTCTGAGAATTCTTTTATTTCTTTAATAGTCTATGTCTTAAAATCTCTGATTTCAAACTTTAAAGAGATAAGAATGGAGTATGTAGGGTTATTTGTGTCAAAATAAAGTCCCATAGTCTCAGTCCCAGGCTTCACTGGGAATCCTTGAATCAGTGTTTGCCAATTCTCCTCTAATTAATCTTCCATATAAAATACTACAGAAAAGTAATATGCTTTTGCTATTTTAAAAACTGTAAAGCTTGACATAGAGTTTTGAGAGAGTAGGACCGGTAGGCTCTTCAAGGTCTGTCATTTTTGAAAATCTAACAACTTAAAATGTATTTTTTTCAGATTCTAACTATATTATTTTTTCACTTTGTGAATACAGTGTTTAATGTACAATTATTTTTAAAAAATTACCTCTGAAATGTAAAAACTCTAAAGACCAAAAGGACTATATACTTAAAAAATATTCATATTGAAGAAAGTAGAAAGTAAAAGTTCCCCGTAATCTGGGTAGGGATTGGGGAAAAAGTATCCGGGAAGTAAATGATAAAACAGCCTCTAGTGGTCTGTTTTTGTCATATGCCTGTATCATTATGTCCAAATCAGAAAAACCATGCCAGAATGTCAACTATAAATATAAGATGTCTGGTTTTTAGCAAAACATTTGAGAGTCTTTTGTAATACCCTTGTGCATAAGGTTGTGAAATTTGACTGCATAACTAGCAATTAGGCAAATTCACAGTTGGTTGAGCAACTGATTCAGTGTTAACCTAGAGGAAGATGTATTCAGTGAAGGGCCACAGGGCTGTTTTTGGCTTTACCTGGGCATTCATTTAACAGATACTGAGCACCTACTATGTAAAAAAGTACCCTCCTTAGCACTGTGAAGAATACAAAGTCCATGACCATATCATGGGCCCTGCTATAGAGAAGCAGATTTTTGGTCATAGTTGATCACAGAAACAGGCTTTTCACTTTGCAGATAACACAAAGCTGGGTGGCGTAGTTTAATATATAGGATGACAGAATCCAGATTTAAAAATGACCTCAACTTAGAGGAACTCTAGGTCAAAACCTTCAAGATGAAATTTAACAGTGATAGATGTAAAATCTTGAATTTCGTTTTAAAAAATTACATATGTACAGGATATGAGAGATGTGACTTGGCAGCAGTTTATGTAAAAAGTTCTCTGGGATTTAGTTGATCACAAGTTTAATATGAGCCAAAATGTGGTGTAGCTTATTCTTTTTAAAGCAAAACAATTTTAGGCTGTATTAGAAGCATGTGTGCTGATCAGACCACATCTGGAGTATTATGTTCAAGTGTAGTCACCACATTTTGCTAACATGACAAAGTTGAGTATATCCAGAAGATAGTGACCAAGATGGGTCTGAAAATCA
The DNA here is from genome assembly GCA_030015415.1 of Cynopterus sphinx. NCBI lineage: Eukaryota > Metazoa > Chordata > Mammalia > Chiroptera > Pteropodidae > Cynopterus > Cynopterus sphinx. The sequence goes on from CM057388.1 coordinate 87,074,590, forward strand.
TGTCACATGAAAAACAGTAGAAAGAAAGAACAGGGGAGATTCAGCTTTTGCATTAGGCCTCCTCAGCACAGACCCTTTAAATCTTGTTTAGGTTCCCTCGCTATATACTTCCACACTCCTCGGAACAATCCTCATGGCTTCCCCAGTAGACTGGGGCTTTCTTAGAACAGGGTAGGGTGTCTGTGTGTCCTGTGACATCCGTGGTACCTAGTACTGTGCTTGATACAGGGTGAGTCCTCAGTAATGCTTAGAGAATGAATGAATTTTCCAAGTGTGAAGGCTGGGGAAAGCTGGTAAAAAACTATAGTGCTTGGCATCTATAGTCACTAAATGACAGAACAAAAAAGAACCTGAAAAGTTTTTAAATGATTCTTTTTATTTTCTTTCCTTTTGGCCTCTGCTAGGACCTGACACTAGACTTATTTGTCTTCTTTAACAGAAATCTTAAAAAACACTGTTTCCCAAAAGAACATTTTAAAAAATGAGTTAAAGTTCAGGAGATGCAAATGAAAACAATGAGACATTTTTTTTTACTTGCAGATTATGAAAGGAAAATATTTAAAAATGATATCCACTGCCAGTGAAGATTTAGTCAAATGGACAGTGTTATACATTTTTGGCACAAGCCTTTTGGAACAGCAGTTTGACAATGTGTATTATCAGGGGCCTGAAAATATTCATGGCTTGATTCAATAATTCTACTTCTGGGACTTTCTCCTATGAAAGTCACCCTGAATATAGAAAGAAAGAAAAAAGCCTTATGAACAGAGGTGTTTTCTGATAACAAAATTTAGAAACAACAAAATATTTAATAATAGAGGAGTAAATGGTTGTGTAACTTGGGATATATCAATTTGATAGACTGTTATAAAGCCATTATAGTTTGTAATTTCTGCAAGATATAAACTATGTGTATAGTATAATAACAGCTGTGTGAAAACAAGAAAGCTTAAATCTGTATGGAAAAAATCCTGGGAATTTATACTAAAATGTCAACAATAGCTGATTTTCAGTGTCAGATGATCTGTTATTTTTGTATTTGGTATTTTTTTTATGCCTACAGCACCTGGTCTTCCTAGGTGGTCTTCCATCCAAGTACTAACCAGGCCTGACCCGGCTTAGCTTCTGAGGTCAGACAGGATTGGGGTTGTTCAGGTTGGCATGGCTGTGGACTGTATTTGGTCTTTTTTGCATTTTCTATTTTTTTTAAAAAACATTTTTATATTGATGACAGTTTATAGTGTTCCCTATTATATCTAGGAATAGACCTGTAGAGTCCAGGTCTTCAGCACCCCTGTGTATCGCCAGTTATATCAAGGACAATCTGGAACTGTGAGGAAAAAACAAATCCAAGCATCTTCAGAGTAAAATTGATTTTAATTTTTTTTAAAAATTGATTGAAATTAATTTTAATTCATTTAATTCAAAACACATATATGTAAATATGTAACCTAAACACTTCGATCATGAGTATGTTAATTAACTTCACAAGCAAAAGATGATGACTCTTTCAAAGCATTCCAGATTTTTGAGAGTCAGTTGCCTTTTGCAAATGGAGATGAAAAAGTTCCTTGAGTGACTGGATCCTGGAGATGAGGAGGGAAGAATGAGAGATTGATTGCTAATGGATGAGTGATGACTTGCTATATACTGGAAGAACCTAGATACAGGTATTATCTTGTTAAATCAAAATGTATTTGAGTGGATATTTAGATATTGCTCAGATGTAGGAAAGTTCAAGGTGTCAGACTTCTGTATACTGTAAACATGCATCTATTCTAAGCAATTTACACTACTCCATAACTCAACATTCAATTCATTCCAATTTTTTTATTGAAATTACTAGTAGCTTACCCAATATCTGTTGTTTAATTTAGCATGCAGTTTACCATCTACAAAGAAGACATGTTCACAGTCAGATGCAAACTTCATTGGGGGCTGCATATTAATACAGCCTGTCCCCTCCTCTTTAATGATGGCAGAGATTCTTGGTCTTTGACTCACTTGCATCACCATTTTTTTCTTCATTCTCACTTATAAAAAGTACACTTGCAGAACTGAGAAAACGGTCTGTAATGTTGTAGGAGGCAGGAGTATCAGCATTTATCAGGGGGTAAAGAAGAGATCTTGTTTCACTGAGAAGATGCAGAATGTTTGAAGACAGTCTAAGTTTAAAGAAAGTGGACTTCTTATAGACGTTCACATTTGGTGACCCTTTGTGACTTACAGTTCTGCTTAGCATGTATATCTATCTCTATGGAATTAATTTTCTCCTCTATTTCCACGTATATTTCATGTTAAGGATAATGTGGACAATACTATTAAGAGGATGAATTTAATAACAACTATTTCTGCCCCTTACCTGTTTTTTGTCCTTTTTTCCCTTCCTCTCCCAAGTTTTCTCCTCTTACTTTGAATATTATCCTTCATCTTTTCATGTATCCCCTTTTTTCTGTCTCTTCTTCACAACTGACAAACTCTCTTGATTTTTACCCCAAATTTCTGATACATAAACATTTCATACAGCATTAGATTGACATTTTTTACAGAGCCAAAGCATGGAAATTCCTGGAGAATGGATTTGATATGTATTTTTTTCCTTAAGATGTCCTAGACTGGTTGATTTGACAAGAGATTTTTTAATTGATAACCTGAAGGTGTGATCTCCCTCAGATAAGCATTCTTAAATGGGGAACTGGGTCACTTGAAAGAAAGCCATGTACTTCGAAGCTCCTTTCACCTCAACCGCAGTTAACTTTACAGTCACACTGGTCTGGCAAGTGTTAATAGCTGGATGATTTGCCTGCAGATAACTCCATTGGAACCCGTAGATTATTTCAATGGTGAATAGCCAGTGAGTCTTTTTATCTCCTTGTAGATAGAGATTGAAAAATTCAGAAAGAATTCTATTGGAGTAACTGATGGCACAGACAGTACAATTTTATGAATATTTTCTCTCAGTATGGCCAAAATATGCTAGCAAATCTCAGTAGAAGATGTACTCTTTCCATTGTTCCATAACTTCCCTATGAAGTAGGGTTCTTGATTACATGATTTTCCAACCTGTTTTTTTTTTAAGTAAAATGGTTTTAAGAATAAGTGTCTACTGATAGTTAAATATGAATAAAAATAAAAAATAAATAGTTAAAGGAGCAGATGGTACCCCATGGGGCAAAGATATTGTGGTAAATTTGCTTTCTTTACTACATGCATTAGGTCATGTACAAATGGCCAGAAAACAAAAGAAAGGTGCCCTTGAGGCTGTTTGTACTTAGATGTCAGTTTTCTTTTAGGAAAGGTTAGTTTTCTTTATTTTTGTTTTCATACAGCTATAAGCTCCGATGTTGTTTGTTAGTTTCTCTTTTTATTGCTGCTTTTTTAGTGCTGCTTCATCAAGGGATTGAGTTTCTCTTTGAAGTATCTCCTCTATAATGCAGTTTCTTAACTCCCTAGTGATAAACTAGACTTGAGCCAGTAACCTAGATAGTACGTTTTGCCTAAGTTGCTCCTGCCTTCTTGGCAACATTTGAATCTGTAGGGTTAGATATGATAGAATGATTATTGATTGGGGCTTATTTCCTCCTCAGTAGCTTTGTTGGTCATGGGACATTTCCCTGTCTCTTTTTGGGTAGCCAAAGACTGTCCATTTCCAAGGCTAAGACCTACCTCCTCTTGTCCATCTCAAACTGGCCTCTTTCCTGTGTCTGAATTCCCAGGGCACTTAACTGCCACCCTGATAGTAGTCTCAGCACTTAATTTTTTTATTCTCTAGCCAGTCCTTGTATCTTTCTTTTTTCTTTCTAATTAGTTTGAAATGCTCTGAAGAGGGAGATCATATTTTACAGAACAATTCCTTTATTACCAAGATGTATGTGGTCCAGTTATACAGTTTGTGATTAGAAGAAGAGGGCTCTGGGATGTCAAAGAAAAAAATTGGCAAGGGGGATGAAGGATTAGTACTAACTTTTCAGTAAAGTACTTATTAAAAATAATATGACATATCAGAAAACATAAACTGGATAACAATGAGTGTTAATATTAATTTTAAGGTTATAGTACATTGAGTTATTTGAAACACTTCAGCTATACTTCTTTCTATTCCATCATCGAGATTGCTTTGGGGATCTGTGCCTGAACATTGGCATGGCTGTTACCAAAGAAAGACTCAGGGCTACATGGATGGAGATCTTGTGGTCCCTTGTCATCCTGAGACAGGCTTGAAAAGTTAGTGTCTGCTTGTCTGGTACACCCTGGCCAGACCTCCAGCCAGAGAACAGGGAGCCCTATAGATCAGGTCATTGGTGTCTTCCCTGCTCTTTCAGCTACAACCTTGTGTGTGTCTGCCTTTCTCCTCAGTCACTTCTGCTCAGTGCATCAGGGTAAGAGTCAATGAGAATAAATCCAAAGCCAGATTTAGGACAGCGATGGAGAGGAAGATTGAGTGCCATAAAGGCAAGTAAGAAAGGGGAAAGGTGGGAATGGTGTGAGTCAGCCCCCTATTGACTTCCCGCTGTGTTGTCCTTTCCTTCTCTGCCAATGACTTGCTGCAAAGGAGATACAAGTCCATGGTAAGTAATAGAGATATGCACAAAATGTATTTATAAGGGGAGTTGGTTCATTGTATCATTGTTTATAATAGTGAACAATTGAGAATGGTTGTGTAGAGCAAACTGTGATAAAACCATTGAGAATGGTGTTTTCAACCATTTCTAATGAGTGTAAAATGCCCACAAAATAATACATATAAAACAGCAAGATATCAAGCAATATTATGATCCCAGTTGACTATAATACACATAAAGAAAATTCTATAAGGAAATATACTAAAATATTAAGGGGCATTATTTTTGGGTAGTGGAATCATGGATAGTATCTTCTTCTTGTCGTATATTCTAAAATTTCTCTAATGCAGATTTATAAATTTTATAATTAGAAAAAAAACTCTTTACCACCATCTTCAAAACCCACATGTCAAGATTGAGACAGTTATTCTAACAAAAGTAATATATTTGCATTATGAAAGAATTTTAAATATAGAAACAAGAGGGGAAAACAATAGTAATATATTGTCTTAAAATGTCCTTTAAGTAAAACTCTCCCTTTTTGGAAAGGTTTACTTGAAGTATCACTGTAGTTTCTGTTACCTATTACAATTTTGAGGGCTCAAATACTGGGTTAATACAAGATATTTTAAAATAGGTCCTTAAAGTTAGATGGCATCTTTATGTATGATTTTTAGAAATGAAAAAGACCTTTTATATCTTCTGACCCAGCCTCAGGATAAGTTCACCAGTAGGTTTTGACAGTATTCTTTGCCAGACACAGTTTTAACGTATCTGAGACTCAGAGAATCTAAGTGACTTCCTTTAGGTTACACAGCCAGCTTTAGAAACCTGGAGATCAACAGTCCTTTGCTCTATCACTTATATTTCCAATGTGGGAAGATGTTTTTGGCTTTCCAGGGGTTGTGGCTTTTTAAAAAACATGAAGCTCAAATTTCTTTTTCTGAAAAAAAGGAATTATCTATTTTTCTTGCAGGTATATAACCTTTACTCAAAATTATCTAGAGACAAATTAATACATTTGTATATATATACATTATACATATATGTGTGTGTGTATATGTATTAATAAAATATATACAAATGAAATGAGGATTGCATATGTATATATAAAATGAGCAAATTGTTTTGGTGAAATAAAGAAATTGGTGCTTGTGTTTGAGAATGTATCCAAATTAAACCAAAAAATACTCTTATATTAAGCAAATATTTGGCTTAAAATTCACTTAGGTTAATGTTTTATAAGCTTTTTTGTTGTCCTTTTTTAAAAATAGAGTTATTTGACTTTTAGTCAATTTCTGAATCAAAAAGTAGAATTTCAGAAGTCTTTAAATGCATTTATTGTAGAAATGATTCTTTTGGTGGACTTTTGTAGTAGTGTGTTAAAGAAATACGATAATTCTTTTATTTGATCTGCTTTAGAAGTAGAAGTTGGTTTGATTCAAACAAATTCCTGGAAAACCCATGTGATTGTCTTTATAAACAATTTAACAATATATTCTTCCAAGGAAAGAAAAATGGACAGTACGAAACATAAATTACTTCAAAACATGAATCCTACTTGTGAAAAGGTTCCTAGATTACCCCTGTGTGCTGCTTGGTGGGCCTTTTGGTATTAATAGTTTCCTCTTTGTCAACTTTTGCCCAGTTGGAGCTGGTTTGGAAGCCTGCTTTGCTCAGTGGTGGTGACTCTGCTACCCAAAGTAGCCAAGAGAACATAGACTGTAAATGAGCATTGAGATCTCCATGAAGGGTGCTTTCAGCAAATGGAGAGCCCTGAGAGAACTTTGAAAACGGTCCTACATAAGATCTCATATCTTGTGTTTTAGAGAAGATAAAGCCTTGTACTTTTGTTTAATCCTTAGACCTTCCAAATGAGGCAAGTTATATACATCTGGTATTTTCTCAGGCGCCACAGCTAGTCTGTCTGGTTGGTCTCTGACTCTTAAGAAAAAGTGGGTAGGGTTGCTGTTTGTTTTCGCTACCACCACTTGATTGCACTTCTTTATTGAAAACATCCATTTTTTTTTCTCACAGACTTTTTGCACAGGGCCCTGTATTTGCCCATCAATGAATATTTGATTGCTGTCTTCTAAATGGAAATTCAAAATTTAACATTCAAATATTGAATTTTCCCTGTATAGAAAAACAGAAGTCTCTGCTAGAATACTTGCTTGAATACTAGGAACCAGCTCCTTTAAGCGAATTGGCGTGTTGATACTGAACAGAAAGACTGCCCACCTGTTGCTAGTGAATCCAAACACTTAACACTGGGAATTGCGGTGGAGAAAGATTGGTCATTTTATTAGAAGTGCTGCCACCAGGGGAATAGAAAGCTAATGCTCAAAGCCCCGAAATCCCTGATTCAGAGTTTGAGATGGGTTTTTTAAGGGAACGGGTGTGTGGAGGCACTGGTGGGACAAGTTTCAACTGGAGGACTTTGGAGCTTGGTCATTTGTGGTAAGGGCATTAGCACTAGATCTTCCTGGACAATGGACCCTTCACTTTGGAAAGGGTTCTGGTATTGAACTTCTGATTATGTGCCAGTCCTTTGGTTCGTTCTCTCTCTCTCTCTCTCTCTCTCTCTCTCTCTCTCTCTCTCTCTCTCTCTCTCTCTGGCAGTGGGTTGGGGGCGAACTTTGGTTCCAGGTGTAGCTGGAGGTCAAAGTTCTCTTCTTTGAGCATGGTTTGCCTGGATGGTTTTGGTCTGTTGTCTCCGAAAAGCAACTTAGAATCTCATTGAACTGTTACTGTGATTACAATTTACAATGTGTGTGTTCTCCTTCTCTACTTTAAGTGGATTTAATAATCGCTGTACTATTAGTCCAGTCACTTGTGTAATAGCCAGCTAGAAAATTTGGATCTTTCAATAACTGATGGGAAACTTAGAATCTTGGAATTCAGTTAAACTGTGTATTGAACACTCCTTCAGCTAGGCTTCTGGGGTGGGTGGGAGGCAGCCTTTACATTTGATGATGGTTTAAGACTTAGTCTCTATTCTTTGAGATCTTATTGTAGACCAGGATTCATCGAAAAAGACCAGTGATATCCAGTTTAAGAAAGACACATGTGGACAACCAAAAGAAGTGTGTCCTGGAGTTCATTAGTAATGGCTGTGGATACCAGGGTCCTAAGATGCTGAAACAATGAGGAGAAAAAGGTTATGTGTGTGGAGGGAGTAGCAAGAAACAATGGAAGAAGGATCAGCCATGGCTGTAAGAAGGTACATGTGGCCTCAGAGAAGTGGGGTACTGTTCATTAACATGTGCTGAGGTTAGTTGGGGATATCATGAGGTCAGCATATACCAACTCAGTGTCCCACACTGTATGAGACTGTTGGTCTGTATAATGAACTAGAACCATGAAATAGTTTTTTCATATCCAGAACTCCATTTACAGAGACAAACAAATGTAAGAAATATCCATATAGCAATGTGTGTACAAGGAGTTAAAAAGTTAACCTTTTATCCAGAAGACCTCAGTCAGCAAATACTTAACAAGGTCAGACATCATGGGGGATATAAAACAAAACAAAACAAAACAAAACAAAAACGTGTGTTACTTAGCTGAGAAGATCAAAATTATACAAATGAAAAGTTGACTCGTTACAAGGCCGTACAGGGCAGTTGCTTATACACAGCAACTGTCAGTGGAATCCAGGGTATGGTCAGCTTCCTGGGTCCTTGGATAGTCAGAAAAGGTTTCCAGGTTTTAAGCTAGCCTTGATGGTTTGACAGGACTTTTGTTGGTCCAACATAATGCAAGATCTGCAGAAACATTCTCTTTTGCCCTCTGAAAAGTCGCAGCATCTGACCTGTTCTCACAAACTCCTCTCCCAAATAGGCTTCTGCACTGAGCAATAATAGATTGAACTATCAACTCCTTAAAGCACACCTGCTTGATAATTAGCTCAATCACATTGTGTTTCAGTCATTACCCTTGGATTTACCAAGGATGAGCTTAATTCATCTCCCACATTAAAGTGAGTGCTTGCATGACCAAAACTCAACTAAACAGAATTTCTGTCTCTATTATGTCACTTTAATGCTGTGGTAGTTTTATTGCAAACTAGGTATTGGGTTGTAATTTGCCACCCGAATATCTGCACAAAGATGGTTAGTGTATGCTCTGAAAATATTTCAGATGGCAGAGGTGCTCTCTCTCTCTCTCTCTCTCTCTCTCTCTCTCTCTCTCTCTCTCCCTAAACAGAGCTTCATTTGAAGTAAGACTGAGAGGAAATGAGCTGAAACTCTTATTCAAGGAATTTAGAGTTGATAAGATCAACTGTTCAGAAACTACTTATTCTGGTTTTATAGCTTATAAATGTATTGATAATAGATGCAGCCCCCTGCTGCCAGAGTTTTACAGAGCTTAGTTTGTGTTTTAACCAGACTCCCTTTACCTCTGACCCACTGCTGCATGTGAAGGGATAAACTAACTGGTGGAAGGAAAAGGGACACCTTTATTATATATTGGATTACTAGCTAGATGCCTGGAATGCTCAAATCGAGCTGCCGGTTGCTGTTTAAAAGGGAAAAATACAGATTAACTAGTTCTAGGAATGGTGCCAGGCGACTGTACTAAGGCAAACTATTGTTGTGGCGCAACCAAAACCCACGAAACAAATTGAGATTAATTATGAGCCTTTATTAGCTGATCGGCGACTGACCCTCTACCACGCAGGGTTAGAAGGGACCAGTCCCGGGTTCTTAGGGGAGGCAGTTTATAAAGCTCCCCCCCCGCCCTACTGCATTCTGGAACAAAGTAAGTTAAAAAACAGAAGTTGGTCCTTCACAAAGCTAGCAGAAACTGGTCATTACAAAGATAAATGTAGCCGGGGAATTTGCTAGTTTTAAACATGGCCTTGCAGATGGTCTTGTTATCTGTACCCTGGAATGTTGTGCTCTTCTCTCTTCATGCTCGTCTTGTGACTGATTTACGGCCTAGGGATATCACCTCCTTGTGGCTGGTTCACTGGGAAGTTTTAACCATAGATGCTTTTGGTCTCTGCATCAAGTGTACTAAGTCAGTGTCCATGCAACTACAGTGTCCCCTTAGATGTTTCTGTTTATTTCACTCACAGCAGCTCACCCATTAAAAACTCCTTTGGAGGACTAAAACAGTACTGACAACAGGAGACGCTTCTACACCAATGGAGAAGAGTTGAAACATGATTTTAATCTTGAGTGAGCATTATTAGAGGTACATGCATGTCAGGTAGTCCAAAAATGGCTACAGAGTCTGGAAAGAATTTCACACATTTTGATGGAGAAAATGTATATACGCAAACATGGAAGAGAGAACAATTTAAAAATTCTCTTTTTTTGTGGGACTAGAGGACTTACTTCGTGCTTGTCTCATGTATACTTTGTGAGAGACTTCTGTGCTAATTCTGGAGGTAAGTATGTATAGTTCTAAGGGTCAGAGACACATGAGCATGCACTGTAAAAACAAAAGGTTGAGGCTTCTGATTAGACCTATTCTGATCTCAAGGAGACACCCTAAAGAAGGGAGGATGAGTAGGCAGAGACTTCTCTTATTAACAAAAATGTCATCAGTTACCCTTACATTAACTGGCATCATCAGATAGTGGGTGTTTTTCTTGCTTTGTCAAGCTTCCTGAGGGTTAACTAATTTGTGGGATAAAATGTCTTCCTTACAAGATGCCACTGTATAGGAGCTAGAAACCTGCCTCACATCACTTTATTGGTTGCTTCTGTAATTACTAGCTGTTTAAATAAAGCACTTCGAACGAGGCTTTGTAAAAATAGAAGGAAAATAATACTGAAGGACTAAGCAGGCTAAACCTAAAGGAAAATACAATCTCTTCCCCAAATGTCTCACGGGTGTCAAAGTGGCTTTAGAAACCATTGACAAATGATAGAAACTTAAAAAATGTAATTTGATTGGCAGCTTGAGAGGATACTGATGGCTTTCTGAAAGATCAGGCCCTGAAAATATTTGGGCTAGTACTCGATAAAGTAATTACAGAGACATATCAATCCTTGGTTGCTTATGTGCGCTGTCTGATGACGATGGCTTTTACTTAACCTGCCCTGCAAAGGATTCCTGACTAGCTGCTTGTGGGAGCACTGCCTGTTCACTTTCTTTTATTTCTCCCTGAGGAATGTAAAATTCTTCACAGGGACTTTAGTGAAGCATGTGTCCCAAGAGAGTCACGTAGGCAGCTTTTGAGGGTAGTTTGTCAGACTAAGTATTTTCCTTTTTCCTGCTAGACCCTCCTTCTCTTTAGGTGTGGGGTGGCTGGAGGGTATCACCATAGGAATACGACTTTTGAGTCACCATGATCACCATTTAGTGAAAAATAAAATCCAGGCATCCTGTTTGGACAGATTGTGAGCTGTGACATTAGACCTTCCTGGTATGCAGAATGGCTTTCATCACTTTGCCACTCCATTCACAAGGTTAAAGGTCTCAGGAAGGTATTTGACTTGTGACTCAAATTTGCCCTCACTGCTGCGCAATGATGGGTCTTTGCTTGAACCACTTAGGAGGCACCCATGGGAGCAGCATACCAGAGAGAAGCGAAGAAACAAAAAAGAGCTCATTATAGCATTTGAAGTGAAGAGGGCTTTGCCTTTGTGTGTGCGCGTGTGCATGCATGCTTGCATGCATGTGTGTGTTTTTAATGTTCTGCTCAGGAATTAAAATGATATTTTGCGGTGTTTTGTTCAGAAACAGTAGTCATTTGTCTTAGATGAGAAGATTCTCAGAGCAGGGACTAATGTCCCTTCTGCCATTTCTGTCTTGACCCAGAATTTAATGTTTCAAGGGATGAGACTACGATTCTCCATGTGTCCTTACTGACCATTAAAAACTGTTATATACTTTTTAAAAAAAAATGTATGTTTGTGTATATATGTGTATGTATGTGGGTATGTGTATGTGCATGTGTGTATACACTCTTTTCCAAAAAGCATTCTGTCCTTTCTGGATTTCATAATATATAAGTAATAAAGCCACAAGTGTCCATGATATTAACATTTTTATGCCAAGGTTAAGAAGTCTTAGTCTAGATGATTCATGATTAAACTATCTGGATGACCTCAGTGGGTGTTGCATAACCTGCCAAATATTCTCAAAAGAAAAAATAATTTTAGCTCATTTTAAGAAACAATCCTTTACAACAAAAGCTTAACATTTTTGTATAACCCTGGTCAAACAGCAACATTTCTCAGAATTTTTTAAGTAACAGCTTTATTGAGATACAAGTCACATACCATAAAAATCACCCTTTTAAAGTGTATAATTCAGTGGGCTTTAGTATTTCACATAGTTCTGCAGCTGTCACTATTGTATAATTCCAGAGTATTTTCATAATCCCCAGAAGAAACCCTGTACACATTATCAGTCATTCCTCATTTCATATTCCTCTTAGCCTGTGGCAACCACTATTTTACATTCCGTTTTTATGGACTTGCCTATTCTGGACATTTTGTGTAAGTGGTATCATACAATAGTTGTCTTTTCATCTCAGGCTGCTTTTGCTTAGCATAATATTTTCAAGTTTCATTCATGTTTTAGCAAGTATCAGAACTTTTCTTTCCTTTTTATGGCTGAATACTATTTAATTGTATGAAAATAAACATTTTATTTGTCTATTTATCACTTGATGGGCATTTTCATTTCTTGCATCCCCAGGAATTTATCCTGAGGAAATAAATAGGTAGGTACATAAAGAATTAGTTATAAGATAGTCATTGTGACATTATAAAAGTGAAACACTGGAAATGACCTGAATCTCCAACATTAAGGGATTGGTTCAATTATGGACCATCTGTATGATGGAATACTGTAGAGCTTTTAAAATGGCATTATAAAAGGATTTATAATGGCATAGGGAAATGCTGGCTTTTTAATGTTAAGTGACTAGTACATAAGGTATGATTCTGTTTTTTTTAAAATGTATTTAATATGCAAAAGAATAATATTGGAAGAATAGGTAAGAGAAAACAGCAGTTTTCTCTAGATAGTGGGATTATGGAGGGGTTTATTTTCTTTTTTATCTGTATTTTATAGTTTTTCTAAATTATCTCATAATTATTTTTGAGTGCATAGTATGTGACCTTGTGTTGTATACATGTATTTTGTAAAAAGGAAATTTAAAATTAATGTTTTTCTTAAAAACAATCCAAAAAGGGGGTATGGAGGATTATGTGTATTGTGTCCACACACATAATGCATTTACTAACTTCTGGAGATGCGATAGGATCTTACAAGCAGCACTACATGTTATGTTTTAACTCCTAATGGATTAAGATGTACAGATAAATGAGATAAAAAAAGGCATTGAGTCACATTTTTGAAGTGGTTCTGTGTAGCTCTGATTTCTCATTGGAGTGTCTAAGCTATTCTTCCTCCTACAAGGAAGTGATTGGAAGTAGAATTCAGTTTTATCTCCACCTACATGGTCTGACATTTTGATATTTCCAGACCTGCAGGATGTTTGAAAGCAAACAACTTGGCTTCTACCGAAAAAATTAATTATGCTGCCACTTTCACATTGTGATGGGCCTTTGGAAGAGGACAAAGCTATTCAAGTAGGGGAAAATTAGATGGTTAACAGGATGACAGTAACATAAAAGTTTTGAGTCTGGAGAAAAGGACCTCATTAGGCATTGATTATCAGCATGGTCTAAAGTCTTTCAGAAAGTGTTACTACATTCCATGCCATTATGTGTGGAAGAAATTTAAATTTGTTTTATTTACATCATAAATGAAATTTGTGTATTCTAATAATAGGTTAGTCTTGCCTTAGGCTGCATCAGTGCCTCAGCTTGTCAACCTGTTTACTGCTCTGACTGGCTTGGCGTACCAAGCCAGTCACCAAAATATAGACACAAAGAGTCAGACTCATTTGTGTGTTCAACATACAACCATTCTGATGGCCTTTTTGGAGATGAAGTCAATTTGGTCCAACAGAAATATATATACAGTCCCCCCTTATCCATAGTTTCACTTTCCAGGGCTTCGGTTACCCATGGTCAACCATGGTCTAAAAAAGATTAAATGCAAAATTCTAGAAAGAAACAATTCATGTTTAAATTGTGTGTCATTCTGAATAGCATGGTGAAATGTCAAGCCATCCCCGTGGGTCCAACTGGGACCTGAATCATCCCTTTGTCCAGTATATTCAAGTCGTATATGCTCCCCACCTGTTAGTCACTTTGTTATCAGATTGGTTATGGGAGAAGAGAGAGAGAGAGAGAGAGAGAGAAAGAGAGAGAGAGAGAGAGAGAGAGAGAGAGAGAGAGAGAGGCTGGGAAACACCACATTTATCTAACATAGCATATTATAATTTTTTAATTTTATTATTATTGTTAATCTACAGAACCTACTTTATGAACTAAGCTTTATCGTGAGTATGTATGCCTAGAAAACAGAAAACGTATATATAGGATTCGGTACTATCACTGGTTTGAGACCTCAGCTAGGGGTCTTGGAATGTATTTTCCACAGATGATGGGGGACTACTGTATTTCCTCTAGACCTACTTGGGTTACTTTTATGGGCATGTAGGGTGGAAGTTAATATTTCTGAGTCTGGAGTCATACCAACCTAAGTTCTAATCTTTGAGCCTCAATTTTCTCATCCATTTAATGGAGTTGATAATATCTATCCCAAAGGGTCAATGCACATATTAAATGAAGTAATCCTTGCATTGTACTCAGCACATTGTCTGGTACATTGTAAGAGCTCAATAAACTTTTTTATTTTTATTTTTTGGTTTTAATGAGTATGCCAGGGAATTTAAAGAGGAAAATAGAGAGCACTTCTGCTATTTTTCTTTTTTCCCTCTTAGTACACTTTCAAATTTCCCATTCTTTATTTTTTTTTGCCTAAATCAATTATTAAGAATTGCTAAAATCCAAAAATTTAAGTGAAGCCTGTAAAGATATTTCATAACACATTGAAATACTGACATAAGAGTTACTGGCAGGTAACAAAATAAAATGCACAAACACATAGAGTGCTCATACCTAACAAAGCCTGTGCTCAGCAATCATGAAACTGTTTCTACTGATAGTTGTCTAATTTTTTACTTTTTTTCTTCTTGGCCTTTGGCAATTCATAATGATAAACACATATCTAGATTTTAATAGATTTAGCCTCTTAAAACATGAGGCTTTTGTGGGGTTTTCTATAATTCTCACTAAAATACCAGTCTATTAGTAAACTCTCCTCCCCCTCTAACTTGTCCTTTTAATCTATTGCAGACTCAAAAATAGAAACACAAAACTTATCAGGACTTAAGGTAAAGCAAAAGTATTTGGCTCTGAATAAATACTTGGGTGGTGGGGAGAGGGAACTCCATTTTTGCTGCTGAGATACCTTTCCTTTGATTATATTCTGATTGTTTTCTATGTTCTCAATATTTGGGGATAGTCTACGAGGGAAATAAAAAAAAATATTTCTCAGTAAAATTTGTGGCCATATTAGCATATGGAAGGAATGTTCTTTTACTTGCTAAAAGGAACTATTCAGAATTACACATAATATCTAAGAGAAATAGCCCAATGCTGCAGTGAATTGTTACTTTGGGTCAGGTTTTGCCAGAATCACCAGAAATGAGCTTCTCTAAAGTGGTAGATAGATGAAGTGGAATCAACGGTCATTAAGTCAAATCATGAGTTTCCAAGAGTAAAATATTTAGTGCTGTGATCAGGTCATCTTTCTTAATAGACAAAGGGGGAATATTTCTATCCAAATGTCTGGTTAATACTTGACAATAGACTAATGCACAATAGTCACAGTGGCAAGCTAATGTTTTGAGAGTACACTAAAAAAACCCAGAAAGCACCCAACTTAAGTGTGAATGAATTTTGACTTCGTAATTTGAGCCCTTGCTAATTTGACAAGACCAATGAACAGTTCATCTCTGATATACTTTCAGGTACATTTTCTTGGATTATGGTTTATGTCAAACACTGATTAGGCTTTCAGGTGAATGCCAGATGCTAGCTTTGACATTTGTGTGTTTATGTACAAATGATTTATAAGATTCATTCATGAAGAGTCCTGTCTATTGATATTTCTGAGTTTCTCTTACAGATACACAATTAAACGTTATAGCTGGGGCTTTGCATTCTGACCAGTAGCATCTATTGGCTGTGTGATTTGGGGTTAATTGCTTAATCTTTGTGTCCCAGTTTCCTGGTAACAACCATTTCTAAGTGTCACTATGAGGATTAAATAAAAAAAAAATAGGCACAAAACACCTAGTATAGTGCTTGTACATCACAGAAATCAGTAAGTTAATATTATCAGCTAAAGCTACACTTGGCTTTGGTGATTGGCTCAAGAGACAACCAACAAGTAAGCTATATGTCTTATTCTTGTAATTTGTTAACTCTCTTGAAGGCCCTGGGACTTGTTACAGTCTGAAGGAATGAGACCCTGGGAACTGAAGACAACTTGCTCACAGAGAACTGAGAGGCAATCATAAGAGTATTTTTGACTCACCAAAATGAAAACTTCTTAAGGCAATTCGTGAACGTAATTAGAAGCTATATATTTCTTTTTTAAAATGTATTGCTCAATTGCAGTTGACATACATTATATTAGTTTCAGATGTACAACATAGTGATTAGACATTTATATATATATATACCTCACAAAGTAATCACCA
Source organism: Cynopterus sphinx (assembly GCA_030015415.1). Classification (NCBI taxonomy): domain Eukaryota; kingdom Metazoa; phylum Chordata; class Mammalia; order Chiroptera; family Pteropodidae; genus Cynopterus; species Cynopterus sphinx. Next base: position 87,090,802 of record CM057388.1, read on the forward strand.
TGATAAGTCTAGTAACCATCTGGTACCAGGCTCTGTATTTCTCTGGCTAGTGAAACTTTGATATTTGATGCCTTCCCCCTCTGCTGGACCAGAGGTTTAATGAACTTCATCTATGAATGAACCATCATTACCATAATAAAGGCTCACTAATCAATGTTGAAAGCCACAGGTTAATTATTACATAAGGGTTGTATAATGCAACTTCAGGAAATATATATTTTTTTAAAAAAAGACCATTAACATATCTTTGATACAGGGCCAGAAAACAGAAGACAACTGTACTTTAATCATTTAGGAGAGATTTAACGACTCATGCAGCACATATCTGAAGCACTGAGTATATTATGGTCACAGTGTTGAAGAACAACTTTTCCTCCAGACGAGTGGGATTTGGTCATGAAAACTAAGATTTATGACAAATAAGGGATGGGTTGGGTACTGGAGAAGAATACCAGTAATGATTACGTTACCCACAGACTTGATAGTGTTCGAAATTAAGTGTCCGGATTCTAGAACACATCCCAATTTGCTTTTACTATCTACCCCAATATGATTGCTTAAAAGATTTCTTTAGTTTAATTGCCTTCTCTTTCATGCTCTTGTCCTTTAATTTAAATTCCTTATATTCTATAAAACCAGATTTTAAATTCCCCTACCTCAGGCTGTGTTCTTTCAGTCCATATACATTCAGTATATATTCATGTAAAATTCTGTTTAAAGGCAGAATGGTAATAATCACCATATCATATTAGAACCCTATTTAAAGAAATACCTACCACAAAACCTACAGACTTTTGATTTGGCCATGCTAAGCTGGGTACTGTAAATGCTCCTAGAATTGAGTGGATAGGAAAGATTGTACAAAGTGGGATATTTTGCTGATTCCAGAACAGTAGTGTTTCTAAATAAATAGCTCTATAACCTCCTGTTGTAGTTGTATTGGAAAGTAATACAAGTGGGATCTATTAGTATTGAAAGGCCCAGAATAAAGGCACAGTCAGAATAAAGGTATTCCTAACCTTTCACACATTTTAAAATTAATTTAAAAGGTAATTAGGGAAGGACTTTATATCCACATCTTCATGTATATACATACACATGCGTGTATGTGTTAGCATGTGCACATGACATACATGTGTACAGATACACATATTTCTAAATTTGGACTAGCAGATCTTGAAGGCATTTGAGACAAAGTTCAAAACCTATACTTAAGTAAATGATGGCTCAATTTGAGACATTTTGCTGGACCTGGAAACCTGTTTGAGGAGGAAATGGATATGACTTTAGACCATCTGGAAAATGAAAGTGGGAGCAGCTGTGGGCAAATGTATTTGGAGCTCTCTGACCTACTGGGTGTCAGATTGGATATGAGGCTCTCAAGGGATTGTGTAGGCCTTCCTCCACCATGCCTCCTGCCTCTGAGCAGGATATCAGATTCCCATTTTGACCCTTTCCTCTGCATGTTCTTTTCCTGTTTGTACAACTTGCCCAGGGTCACATGATGAGTTAATGGCACAGCCAGATAGTAAATTCTCTCTGTAAGCAAAGACTTGGTCTATAACTTTGCTTATTCTTAGGGGCAAAGTTGGGGGCACAATTCAAGTTCTCAGTAAATGCTTGCTGATATGTACCTTAAAGGCAACTTCTTTGGTTAATTCAATTGGCAACTAAGCCACAAAGAGCTGTTTAAAAATAGCTGGTGTCCATTTAAATTAAGATCAAACAACATTATTTGTCTTTCATTCTAGGGGAAAAAAAAGAGGATGCACCTAAAACAGTTGTTTCTAAAGAGCACATCCAAGATCCTGTGTCTTTCAGGAGCAAAAGGAGGCAAATTCAAGCAGGATTTAAGGGTCCTTTTGCTCAGTAGCACCTAGAAACAATTTTAGTCAAGGTTTTAGATTTAAATGGTTGTTACCCAGGTTAAGCTAGAGATTAGGAAAGGTGGCAGATGAAATCAGCTCAGAGTCTGGCACCAGTTACAAAAGGAAGCAGGTCATTGGGTTGTGTTTATAGAGGAAAGAGAATGGATTGTAAGATTGTTATCGCTGGAATCATTATGGGGGAAGGGGAGACCAGACTGTCATTTTGAAGCCTTGGGCCCCAGACTAAAGGAGCCTAGAGTGCTTTTAGGACTCACACATAATTGGCCATACATTCCACAGGAAGAAACCCTGCCTCTGGCTATGTCCCCTCTGCCTGGAAGAAATGGAAAAGGAGGAGGGATCTGCGAAGGGGGGGGAGTGGAGAGGGGCCCCTCTGACATCCTGTGAAGACTTCTAAAACATCTCCAGATTTTCCAGCCTAGTTTCAGGCTTTATATTGAAAACTGGCCGATGTTAGAAGCCTTAGTTAACAACTTGGGGAAAAGGTTTTTTCACTACAATATCATTAAGCAGTGGCATTTGGAGTTTATATTCGGGTTTTTTGGAGCTGGTGATCTCCTTGGCCTTTGATGTAAATGTTTTGTGCTGCATTGTAGTTTGCAGCAAACCCTGTCTGTGACCCTAGAGAGAAGAAAAATGAACTTTTTTCTTTACTTTACCCTTTGATGATCCAGGTAACAGAGTGAAAAATAGAGAGTACAGTTTCACTAGCCATAGAGGCCTTGGCTGTAGTTCACCCTGGTGAATCATATACGATGATCAACATGAAAATAAGCAGTTAGTAGTTTTCATTAGTATCCAATTAGTAGGTGATTTGGTTGCTAAATGTGTTTGCTGATTCATTAACAGGTAAATTACATTTAATGGAAATGATTCAATTTGTAAATAAAATGCTACACATATGAGTTTTAACCTTATAGATAGAAATTCATTTGTTGCCCTCCGCCCCCACCTCAGGCCCCCTTCCTCCCTCTCTTTCAAATTGTACACAGCACACAGACAATTAGAGCATGAGGGCAGATTGTTTTTCTCATTTAAAGTATCTCTTTTCTCTGGAAATCCTCTGCTGGAGCATGTCTGTCTGTGTCTCCAGATGAGTGTGAATGACAAATGGTGCATGTGCACGTAATACTGATGGGAATTGTTGGTGCACAGCGAGAGCAGGAAAAGCCCTTTGCAATCCTGTGAGGGATTCGCGAAGGTATTTGAGAATTTGAAGGAGCTTAAGGCTTGATTCCGCTGCTGATATTGAATTGCAGCATGACCAAATGATTAACAAACTTGTCCTTCTTGAAATGTCTCAGGGCAGAGAGGTTCTCAAATGACTGCATATGGGTTAACAACTTTAAAAAGCGTGTTCCTGCTGTAAAGAAGTAACTTTGCTGGGTTTTTCTAAACAACTGGGTATGTTTGGAATAGAGCAAGATAGATCAAGTCAATATACTGAACTGGAAACCTTATTTCATGTTATTTTTTTAGTAATCTCAGAATAAGCTCTGCAGTGCAGAGTGATACTTTGAAGACTAGTGCCTCAATTTAATTTAAATAACTTAGTTTCAGCATTACTGTCAGTGATTATAAAAGTTACAACACATTCCTGTTATAACACTTTGGGTTGTTTTTATTGTCTTTCTGACTTTTCCCTCATCTTTGACGAGATCTCAGTCACAATTTCCTGGAAAAGCATTCAGTCTTTTCACACAGGGGATCACATTGTATAACTTTCTTTGTTATCCAATAGAAGTTTAAATTAACAAAGATAAATAGGTAAGCAAGACAAATGTCAATGTTGGTTGTTTCTTTTAAAAATCTGTGTTTAAATGAGGGAGTTTTTTAGTGTCACAATTTATTTGGTTTTATAGCTGAAAGCAATAAGATGCTGTTTGTAGGCCTTTGATCTTTCCTATGGAATGATGGGAGCAAATATGTGGCCCAAAGTGGTTGGTGACTTGCTAGGGTAGGTTTACATTTCTGAAAAACTGGCTGTGGTTGTATAGTTAACATCGGTATTTTACTTTTGACTCATATTAATAGGTTGTTGAAAGTTCAAGTGAACATTGTTGAGGTTGAGTGAGTGAAAAATTATTTAGTGACATCAGTTAAGTACAGGAGGAGATTATTCACTGCTAGCTTCCATCAGGATATCTAATTTTTCCTAGTGGACCTGATCTGATTTTCTATCATGTGAGGGTCAGATGACCATTTACCTCAAAGCCAGCTACTATGCTCATAAAAGTGTGTTTATTTCCGCTCTCTCAGATATGTGGACATAAACATTGGGGTAGAAACATTTTTTTGCCCTTTTTTTACAGTGCTTTTCTCTTAGTGGATTTGTTGTGTTTTCTCCTTTTAGTTTATATTCAGTTACCGATGATTGTGTACAAAATCCTCTTAAAAGGAAATGGTTGATGACTTTATCTTTTTAAATCAAAGTTGAATTATGAAAAAACGAAGTCTTTAAGTAAAACAAGGTTCAAAATATATTCAAATATAATAAGGATTCTAATAAGGGTTAGATTCTTGTTTTTTAAATATAGATCTGTTCATTGGATTGTCCTCATTGATTGCATTTATCAACTTTCTTAGTTAATCATTTGACTTATTGACTTCTCTATCACTAATTTTTGGATTTTCATTTACAAGTCATAGAGATCATCACTGAGTTGTTCAATTTTTGCATTTGGACTGTATTTGGCAGCATCAAACACTCTTTACCCTGTAGAAGCTTGTATTCTATACATAAAATAGACCCTTAAAAGTCTATGGATGGAAATTTGGGGTAAATTTTCTTATTGCCTAGAATGGTGGGGGCAATGAAAAGACAAAGCACTTAACCCTATGCAAATAATCTACTGATATCTCCGTTTTAAAACAGCTCCCTGGATGTACTCTGACCCTTTCTCTCTGAAACTAATTTAATCTAACAAAGCCACAGTATTACAGTGAACAAACTTTAAAATTCTGGCTTTTATAACTCTGTTTTCCATATTTGTCTAATCAATTCCTACTTTCCTATATTTTCCCAAGTCGACATTTGACTGTATGTCATATTTTTGAGCTTGCTCTCTTCTCTATCAGTTTATAAATTCTAATAAGTTTGTCTTATGGACTGGGAGCCTTGTCAGTGATTAGAGATAGATAAGTGCACTACAACCTCATTTGTCATACTTATGAAGCAGGACACTTTTTGACTTGACTCCTACAGCCACGTGGACATTTTAGCTGTTTATCTAACTGGGCAGTGTAGTGGCTCATTCTCTTTCACCTTATAAAAACAAGATGTTGTATGACTAAAATAGCTAAGTATTTTTCTCAATAGATTCTGACCTATATTACCAGGTACTGTGTGTAAAAAGAGAAAAAAAAACCATCAAAAACACATTTGTGGTTTGAAAAGTCAATCAAGGCTAACAGAATTGAAAATTTTGGCCTAGTTCTTTTCAGAAACACCTTTTTTGGGGGGTTTTTGATCCAAAGTTGAATTATTTAATTTTATTTTTTGACAGTGAAGACCTGGACTTCTCTAATAATGATATCTTCTTGTAATATCATCTTAGAGTTTATAAATATACTTTCACAAACATATAATTTCCAAAATGGTGGTAGAGAGGAAATACTACTTAAAATTCTTTTATCTGATTTTTTTTAAAAAGAAAGGTGTTTTAGAAATGTTTCAACATATGTTTTTAAAGAAAATTTTGAAAATGCAGAGTATAAAAATATAATAAAAATTCTTCATAACTCCATTCAAAAATAACAAAGGTTTTGTGGTTAATATCTAGTCATTTTCTTTGCATGTGTGTGTCTGTATTACGTTTTATACTATATTATATACACTGCTTTGAAACCTACTTTTCCTAATATTTGTTTATTGTGGATATTCTAGTGTATTAAGTAGTTTCCTAAAACTTCATTTTTTATAAATGTGTAGTTTCCATTGTATGGATATAAGATAATTTATTTGGACTTAATAATCTATTTAGATTGTTTCTGACTTAACCAGTTATAGCTTATGCTTTGTTTCCCATTCTGGTTGATAAATATCTGGGTGCATATCTGGGTCTTTTATCAGGAAAAATTATTTTTTTATGTAGAAGTAATTTATTGAAATGGAAAAATTTTCATGAAGCATTATTAACTTAAAAAAATAAGTTGGAAAACATTCAGTACAATATTCAGAAAGGAAAAGTTTTGTGGGGTGTGTGTAGAGGGCAGGTAACATTAAATCATTAACAGTGGCTATATTTAGAGGGAGCATAAGGGATTTCAACTTTCATTTTTACACTTTATAATTTTTTCATAGCATAACTCAGTGACTTTTTTAATTTAAAATTTAAAAATTTTAATTTTTAATTACAGTTGACATTTAATTTTATTTTATATTTTTTCAGGTGTACAGCAGAGTGGTTAGATAATTACATAATTTATGAAGCGATCCCCGTGATTAATCGGTACCCTCTTGGCACTATACATGGTTATTAAAATATTATTGACTATATTCCCTATGCTGTACTTCACATCCCTGTGACTATTTTGTAAACTACCAATCTGTACTTCTTAATCCCTTCATCTCATTCACTCAGCCCTCTAAACTCCCATCTGACAACCATCAGTTTATTTGCTGTATCTACAGAGTCTGTTTCTGTTTTATTTGTTCATTAATTTTGTTCTTTAGATTCCACATGTGAGATCATATAGTATTTGTCTTTCTCTGACTGGATCCACACAGCACAATGCCCTCTAGGTCCATTCATGCAGATGTCAAAATTAATATTTCATTCTGTATAAGAACCATGACTTCTTTATCTAGTTGTCTATTGATGGGCACTTAGCTTGCTTCTGTATCTTGGCTATTGTAAATAACACTGCAATGGACATGGGGATGCATTTGACTTTTTGAATTACTGTTTTGAGTTTCCTTTGATAAATACCCAGAAGTGGAATTGCTGGGTCGTAAGGTAGTTCTATTTTTAATTTTTTGAGGAACCTCCAAACTGTTTTGCATGGTGGCGGCACCAGTTTGCAACTCCACCAACAGTGTACAAGGGTTCCCTTTTCTCTACATCCTTGCCAATGCTTGTGGTTCTTTGATTTATTGATGATAGCCATTCTGACAGGTGTGAGGTAATATTGCATTGTGGTTTTAATTTCCATTTCTCTGATGATTGGTGATGCTGCATATCTTTTCATATGTCTATCGACCATTTGTATGGCCTCTTTGGAGGAATGTCTACTCAGGTCCTGTGTCCATTTTTAAGTTTGATTGATTGTTTTTCATTGTTGTTGAATTGTATGAATTCTTTATTTTGGATGTTAACCTCTTATTGGATGTATCACTAGCAAATATTTTCTCCCATTCAGTAGGTTGTCTTTTTGTTTTGTCGATGGTTTCCTTTGCTGTGCAAAACTTTTAAAAAAGTTTGATGTAGTCTCATTTGTTTAGTTTTTTTTTTTATGTTTCCCTTGTCTGAGAAGTTATATCAGAAAAAAAAAAATACTAAGAGCAAACTTAGAGAGTTTATTGCCAATGTTTTCTTCTAGGTGTTTTATGGTTTCAGGCCTTACATTTAAGTCTTTAATCCATTTATTTATTTAATCCATTTATTCTCGTATATGGTGTAATTTATATTTGTTTTTTCAGTCTCAAGTGGTCACTTCTTATAGGAATTTTGTTCAGCTAGTCTTCAGATGGTTCTTCAGGTCGATTGTTCTATAATTTAGTTGTAATTTTAATGTGGTCATGGGAGGAGGCAAGCACAGTGCTTACGTACTTTGCCTCATGTCTGAAATTCTCTAGTTTTATCTTTTTCAATGTATCTGTTCATTTCCCCAAAACTGTTTGTTGAATAGACTGTCTTTATTCCATTCTATATTCTTCCCCCCTTTGCCATAGTTTAATTGACCATAGAGGTGTGGGTTTATTTCTGGTCTTTCTATTCTGTTCCACTGATCACTGTGTCTCCTTTTATGCTAATACCATGCCATTATAGTACAGTATTATACTATATAGGCTTGTAGTATAGTTTGATATCAGGTATTATGGCATCTTTAAATTTGTTCTTTTCTCTTATGATTTCTGTGGCTATTTTTTTTTTTGTGTTTCCATATAAATTTTAAGATTATTTGGTCTAGTTCTGTGAAAAATGCCATTGATATTTCGATAGGATTGCATTGAATCTATAGATTGCTTTAGGTAGTATGAAATTTTAACAAAGTTAATTCTTCATTTTCATGAGCATGATAAATGCATCCATTTATTTTTATCTTCATTTTCTTCAATGTTTTATAATTTTCTAAGTTTAAGTCTTACCTCCTTGGTTAAATTTATTCATTTATGAAAATAATTTTTAATTCTTCAGTTATAGTTGACACACAATATTATATTAGTTTCAGGTATACAATATAGTGATGACATCATATAACTTACAAAACAATCACCCCGATATATCTAGTACTCATTTGATACCATACATAGCTATTACTGACTATATTCCTTATTCTGTATTTTACACCCCCTGACTATTTTGTAACTGCCAATTTGTACTTCCTAATTCCTTCTGCTCTTTCATTTAACTGCCATGTCCCCCCTTATCGGGCAGCCCCCAAAATATTCTCCGTATTTATGAGTTCCTATTTTGTTCCTTGATTTCACATGTGAATGAAATTATATGGCATTTGTTTTTCTCTGACTTACTCTACTCAGCACAATATACTCTAGGTCCATCCAGGTTTCAGATGGCAAGATTTCATTCTTTTTCATGGCTGAGTAATATTCCTTTGAATATACGTATTACCTCTTCTTTATTCATCTATTGATGGAGACCCTATTATAAATAATGCTGCAATGAACATATAAATGCACATGTTCCTTCAAAGGAGTATTTTGGTTTTCTTTAGATAAATACCCTTTCTAATACATAGAAACAAAGGGTGGCAGCCAAAATGGAGAACAAAGAAACATGTCTCAAATGAAAGAACAGATAAAGCTCTAGATAAAGAACTAAACAAAATGGAGACAAGCAATCTACCAGATGCAGAGTTCAAAACACTGATTATAAGGTTGCTCAATGAACTTAGGGGAAGAGTGGATGAACTCAGTGAGAATTTTAACAATGAGATAGGAGCTGTATAAATGGAGATAGAAAACATAAAAAGAACCAGGCAAAATGAAGAATATAATATCTGAGATCAAGAATACATTAGAGGGAATCAACAGATTGGATGAAGCGGAAGATTGAATCAGGATAAGGTAACAATAGAAAACACCCAATTAGAACAGCAACAAGAAAAAAGAACCAACAAAATGGGGATAGTTTAAAGGGCCTCTGGGACAACTTCACAGGGGTACCAGAAGGAAAAGAGAGAGAGCAAGAATTTGAAAACCTAGTTGAAGAAATAATGATGGAAAGCTTCCCTAACCTATTGAAGGAAATAGACATACAAACCCAGGAAGCTCAGAGAGTCTCAAACAAGATGAACCCAAAGAGGCCCACATCAAGACACACCATAATTAAAATGTCAAAGGTTAAATATAAAGAAAGACTTTTAAAAGCAGCAAGAAAAAGGTAGTTAGTTACCTACAAGGGAGCTCCCATAAGACTGTCAGCTGATTTCTCAACAGAAACTTTTCAAGCCAGAGGGATTGGTACAAAATATTCAAAGTGATGAAAAGCAAGGTACTACAATCTAGATTACTCTATCCAGCAAAGCTTTGGCAGCACATATACTATAATTAGATTTAAAGGACAGATAAAGAGTTTCCCATACAAGAAAAAGCAAAAGTGGTTCACCACCACCAAGGAATTGTTGAAGGAATTTCTTTAAAAGGAAAAATTTTTAAAAGATAAAAATATGAATAATAAAGTGGCAATAACTACGTATCTAGCAACAATTACTTTAAATGTAAATGGATTAAATGCTCCAGTCAAAAGATAGGGTGGTTAAATGGTTTAGAATACAAGACCCTTACATATACTGCCTACAAGAGGTTGACTTCAGATTGAAAGACACACACAAACTGAAAGTAAAGGGATGGGAAAAGATATTTCATAAAAATGGAAACAAACAAACAAATAAAAGTTAGTGTAGCGATATGTATACCAGACAAAACATACTTTAAAACAAGGGCTATGACAAGAGACATAGAAGAACCCAGCAATCACACTTCTGGGTGTTTTTATGAAAAAGCCCAAAATCTTACTTCAAAATAACATGTGAATGCATATGTACACTACAGCATTATTTACAGTAGCCAAGATATGAAGGCTGCCTAGGTGTCCATCAAGAGATGAATGGATAATGAAGAAATGGTACATATTTATAATGATATATTTATTACTCAGCCATAAAAAATAATGAAACCTTGCCATCAGCAATAACATAAATAGATCTAGAGGGTATTGTACTGAGTGGAGTAAGTCAGAGAAAGACATAACATGATTTCACTTATATGTGGAGTCTAAGGAGCTAAGTAAAAAAAAAAAACAAACAAAACAGAAAGAAACTCATAGATAGAACGAACATTTTGATTGCCAGATGGGAGGGTGTTGGGATTGGTGGAAAAAGGGAATGGATTAAGAAGTCCAAATTGGTAGTTATGGGGATGTAAAGTATTGCATAAGAAATATAGTCAATAATATTGTAATAACTATGGGTAGTCAGATGGGTACTAGATTTATCAGGATTATCACTTCATAAATTATATAAATTGTCCAAGGCCAAGTGTAATTGAAAAAAATTAATTACAAGAATTTCCCAGAGTCATATGACTAATATAATTTGTCTTTTGGTTTTCTGACAGTTTTTAATTTTATAGTAAACTTAGTGAGAGATCTGTAGTGATTTAGCTGTGAAATTTGTGAAGGAAAACAATATAGCCGTGGCTTTAAAATAGCTTGTTTTTACTATTTTTTACATACTCTAATGTGTTTGGAATTTGATATATTGGGAAGACTGAATATGAATGTATGGCTCACTTCTGAAAGGCTTTCTTTTACATTTTCAATGTTTTCTGCTTATACCTAAAGTATGCCCTACAGAGGTGATATTTAACTGAGAAATAATAGCCTAAATTGTTTTGTTGTTGTTTTTGGTCACCAGAAGCTTGTTTATAGTATTTTTCTTTGTTAAGTAGTATTCTTTCTAGTTCAGCATCAAAATATTGAAAAGATTACTTCTGTCAGGATAATTCTGCTCTAAAACCATAATAAGTAACCCTAACATCTATAAAATTTCATGCAATTTTTGTCGACTCTCATTTTTGGAAAAGGAAAAAAATACATCATTTTTATGTTAAGACTCCAGAATGAGATGCAACATTAGCAATCGAAGATGGTTTCCTTAATTGAACCATAACCAAACCAAATGTGGAATGTAAAACAAACATCTCTCCCCACCCTCACCCCTGCCAACAAAACAATATTGCCAAAAGGACAAACCACATCATTAGTCTTTATTTATTTCCCATGGTACCCAATCTTAGAATCACTAAGCACCATGGCTTTTGTCTGAGTTTGGCCCATTCTAAACTTCCAGGTCACCAGAGAGTATATCTGGTCTTTCCTTAGGGCCTCTTGCTCTTTGTCTTAGGGAATCAATGTGATAACACTGTTTTCCTTCTGGATTTCCAGGTAAATAGGACATGAATCAGAACTACAACAGTCAGATACTTAAGCCAGGATAAGGTTTATATGATTTAAGTCTGTGTTTTCCTTAGTATCACCCTACCCTGGGAGTCCCCTGTCCTCTGTGTTTAATAGTTACCATTGCTTCTGGAGTTAGGAGTGCATTGTTGGAAGTCTTCTTCTTACATCCTAATATGCCTTTGGTGGTGGGGGAGCTTTTCAAATGTTAACAGGGTCTATGTTCTTAGGCCTTAGCCATTGTTATTTCAAATCATATTATTTTAATGAAATAGGAGTCTATATTATATGAACTTTGTGGAGTTTGACAAAAAATTAAAGATGCTTAGGAATTGTGTTCATGTTATACTAATTGCCTAAAATATGATGGGAGTGTTCCTCACTTCAGTGGTTTTATGTTGATTGAACCTTTGTGATAGATGGCAAATCTCAGTGGTTTTAGTAATAAAGACCCAAATAGCCTCATAATATTTCTGAATGTAGCAGTTCTTTGGTGTTTCAGAAAATGACTATTTTTTTCTAGTTTTGTTGAGGTATAATTGACATATAACATTGTGTGAGTTTAAAGTGTACCACATAATGGTTTTATATAGGTAAATGTTGTGAATGATTACCACAATAAAGTTTGTTAACACATCACCTCACATAATTACAGTGTGTGTGTGTGTGTGTGTGTGTTGAGAACTTCAAAGATCTACTCTTTTAGCAACTTTCAAATAATCCAATATAGTATTGTTAACTAGAGTCCTCATGCTGTACATTGGATCCCTGGAACTTAATTCATCTTACAGCTGGAAATTGGTACCCTTTGACTACCTTCACCCAAGAAGTTGACAGTTTTTTTTTAATCAAGGTGCTTATAATGAATTCAGATAGTGATAATAGTTTAGGTTCCTCTTTCTTTTTTTTTTTTCAAATATGGAATGCTTCATGAGTTTGCATGTCAGGTTTGTGCAGAGGCCATGCTAATCTTCTCTGTATTATTCCAATTTTAGTATATGTGCTGCTGAAGTATGTACTCCCTGTTTCCTAAATGTTTTCAGACATTTTGAATATGTGCATTTGATGAAGTTATATTCTGAAGAACATTCATGTTATGGTAAGCATCTTGAGAATAATATTGATTGATGGGTTCACTCAATCTGGAAGTATTTATAGAGCATCTACAAAGTGCCAATCACTGTGCTAGGTACTATGGGGGTGATATATAAAATGCAATTTCTACTCTCAAGGCAATTTATAGTCTAGTTGAGAAAGAGACCGTGTACATACTATCACTTTTCAAGCTAAGCCCGGATGGTAGGGAGGCAATTGATGAAAGGATATGAGAGACTATGACATTCATTCTAAGTTAGTTATAATGGCCCGAGCAAAATCTTAGATGCAGGAAAAATGAGCTTGGTGGATGCCAAAGAAACTATTTAAGCTGGTATAAAATGTTCCTTCAAGGGAATAGTATAGTGGAAGAGAAGTTGAAAGGCAGGCAGGGGACAGAATACCCTCATTTCTGTTTCCCAGCTGTTTTTTATGAATAAATATGAATAAATAAAAAAAACTGTGTCTAATTTAAAGCAGCACCCAAAGAACAATATCTTGAGTTAATCTGTACAACATGTGGCATTGTAAAATAATCCTTCAGGCTGTACTAAACAGCCTCCTTTTTAGTCCATGCATATATCTTCTGGACCACCCAATGAGACTAGTTGGAAAGGAAAGATTTGGATTAGAAAATTTTCCCAGGGTGGTTTATATCTCATTGAATCAGGCTGAGCAGCTGTGTGATTTCAAACTCACTGCTTTCTAGTTAAATGATATAGTACGTATTTCTGGATGTTTGGAAGTAAAAGTCATTGATCAAATGATCTCATATATGAGCCCTTTATATGAATACTCCACTAGCCAGGGGACAGCCCAGAATCTGTCCTTCACATATTATCTGTTTTTCTCTTGTTCTGTCATGGCCACCACCATCATTTGTCATGTCCTTTAAAAAGCAAGACCTTAGAACTTTACCTTTCAAATTAATATTCTAAAACAAATTTTGTAATGCTTTGAATTAATGGCAGGGAACCAGAGGTATATGGGTGATTTCAAATGGCAGATGATGAATAACTCATTTATGTGTGACTTGGAAAGTCTTTATTCTTACATTGACTATGGGTGAGTCTGTATTTGAAATTTGCTTTCGAACTAAATAATGAAGTCATAGTGGTCTGACTTGAGCTGCTGGCCTAATTTCCTGCAACCTGTTCCATGCTGGGTAGAGAATAAAAACATTGCCTGTTAACCAACATATTATTTATGTAGCATCATTCTAAATGCAACTATCATGTCTAACTGCAATATTTTATTTTGTGGCTTACAACTATTTCTTTTTAGTTTGTCCTCAATAAATATGGAAGGGACCTCAATCAGAGGACTTAGTAATAAAAAGCAGGAGAGTTGTATATAGGGAACTTATAGTGAAAGAAATATAAGGATACAATGGAAAGATTAGGGTTCAATGACATAATAAAATCTTTAAAAGATTGCATGGAATAAAGGGGTTGAAGCAAAACCAAGATAACATGACATTAATGTTCAACAAGTTATTGGTCAAAAAAAAAATAAAAGTTCACAGTAAAAAGTAGTTTCCATGAGATAAACAAAAATTGGATGATTTATGCACTTCCAAAATGCAGTTGCACAAGATTGGGCAGCCAGCAGATGACTATGGAACATGGAATGGGAAGGTTGTAAATTATTTTTGAAAAAGCAAATGAGAATAATCTTGTTCCTTGACAATAGGAAATATGTCATGATGATTTAGTGATTTTTTTGATACAAATTGGAACCCAGGTAAACTTTGGGAGCTCGTCTTAGGTATCATAATTAGAACTGGGTCATTTCTGTGCTTTCCAAGAGTCTGCTTCTGCAGATCAGGGTTTATTTAGAAATTATACTCATTCAGTAAGTCATTATGAATTAAATTTTATGAATGTTTCTAACTCTGTTTTGGGGACATTGTGTATTTTCAGCCATTAGCACCTCTTGGGTTGAATAATGTAATGCATTCCATATATTTAAACCTGCTGTTTCCTTCCCACTCTATCAATCATTTTAATCTGTTTTAAGCTTATCTTTGTTTAGTTTAGAAAGTTTCTCATATCTCTACTATATTAGGATTTGGTGAATGGGTTCACTTTACCTTGTCAATATCCATTATTATTTAGAGACTGATTATATCCCTTCTCAACCTTCATCTATTCAGACCAAAGTGCCTGAGGTCTGTAATTTGCCTTTGGATAGTAACTTTTTATCCCTGCTAAAGATCCCCTAATAAAGATTAGCTATATTTCTCAAGCTTTTTCTGTCTTGTTACACAATAGTATGATGTAACCCAGGTGAAAAAGCATCTTGTTTATACCTGTGGGTGCCATTTTGTTCATTTTCATACTTTATGGATGATTTACATCTCAGCAATATTCTTTGTATTTTGGGGGGAAATGTATGCATTGGGACTGGCTTAGTACTGCTTATGCCTTTTGTTGGCTGGCCTCCCTGAGAGTCTGCTGAGTTGTCTGTGATATTTGTTCATTGGCAAGAGAATGCTAAAGGGTAGTGTTTATGCCTAACATCTTTTTAAAAATTCATTTAGCCTTGCATTTTCCTTTCGTGGTAAACTTCTGGGATGGTAACCTGCTAGGGCCCATTAGCTAAAGTTTAGAAGACTATGTGTTTGAGGTTCCAAAACTGTTACCTATGCAATTCCTGCCAGTTAGATGACTTTCACTAGGGCTACTTTATCAGGGTACAAAAACTTCTCAGCAAATTTAGCTTTTTATTAGGCATTGCACAGTCTCTGTTTCAGGAAGACAGTCTATACCAGGAAACATAAGGGAAAGGAAAGAGTGTTTTCTTTGTGGGTACCTTTTAAACAAATTAGCCATTTTGACAGTTGGAGCTAACTGAGAAAGGCAGTTGTCATTCAGAAAAGATGGTTTTAACATCTGTGTTTAGGGACACAAAGTGAGGCAGGTGGTAATAAATGCCCTGGCCCCAGGGTGTTTAGCATAGGCATGTTTCTTCTAGGATTGATGGTGTCCTCAACTGAGATTACAGGAATCAGTGGCACCAAGAACCTCTTAAAGCAAATATAGTTAAGTACCTACTACAAAGATAGGACTGAAAGAAAAAAAGAGACAGACTTTGAAGCCAGTCGGCAAATGATCAGTGAAATAGCCAGGCTCATTTAAGCCGTGAAAACTTAGAAATGTATTTGCATCTTTTTCTTCCTTCTTTCTTCTCATCGCTATTTCCCTTGATCCCTATCCTCAAGGTCCCATTAAAAACCCAGAGCAATATGAGAATGAGGAAAAAGACAGTTGGGTGAAAGGATAAATTATTTGAGTATTTTGGTTGCTTTCTCTCCCACTGCAGTGCTATATGTTGCATGAAAAGTTTGAGCTCTGAAAGACCATGAATTATATTAACAAAAACAGGAATTTGTCTTAAATATTAAATCTTATAGTGATATCAGGATGACCACAGAGGCCATGTACAACTAGCTTTGTTTGGCAAGAAACTACATTTGCATCCTTTAACACCCCCTTCATATTTATACATCAAAGGAGAATGTCTGAAACTCAAAGAAAAAATACATGCGGTTTCTGAGTTTTTAAATCAGAAAATTACAATTTTTTTCCTGTACTATTCCTTAAATGTCTTTGAGGAGGGGAAGAGAAAAATATGGCATAGATGATAGACCTGCTCGCTCTGAGCATCGGCTCTGGGTAGGCTGCATAGAGGGCACCAGGGACTTATAGGGGGACACAGAGTTGTCAGAGTGAGGGCTGGAGGCAAGGCTTTCTCTCGGAAAGAAGTGCTTGTGGTATCCATTGTTTCCATGTGGAGCCCTCGCCGCTCCCAGTGTGCAGACTCAGCACCACCATGGCTGAGCCTTCATCAGACTGAGTAGCAGAGGTCACTCCGCCCAGCACTGCCTGAATCTCCACCTCCTGCAACTCGCGGCCCCACCCAAGCCACATCCAGGGGTGTCCTCGCTAAGCTGCCTCTTCCTGAGCAGCGCCTAGACTCACACTGGTGGCAGTTGGCATCGGTTTCTGGTGTGGCCTCTTGAGGCAACTATAAGCACAGCCTCTGGGGATCGCTTGCGGAATCTTCACAGTGGCCCTGGAGGGACACAGGCTGGGCTAAACTTGGCCTGCAGCGACTCCTCTCGGGACTGGGCCGCTGGACACCTACCACACAAAGCCATGCTAAGAAGACCAGGAGACTTAGGAGCTTCGTTTAGCACATAGAAGCGAACACAGAAAGGCAGCCGAAATGGGAAGACAAAGAAGCAGAAACCATGTGAGAGAACAGAGCAGAGATCCAGGAATGATGGAATCAATCAATCTAACAGATGCAGAGTTCAAAACCCTGGTTATAAAGATGCTCGATGAACTTGGGGGGAGTGTAGATGAATTCAGTGAGAACTTTAACAAAGAGATAAAAAACATAAAAGTGGAAATAGAAATTTTTATGATTTTATAGGGAACCAGTCAGAAATGAAGAATACATTATCTAGAATGAAGAGTATACTAGATGGGATAAACAGAGTGATTAAAAAGTGGATCAAACCACTGATTTAGAGGACGGGGAAGCCAAGGACACTCAAGTAGAATGGCAAGGAAGAAGAAGTCAAGACTACACTAATAATTTAAGGAGCCTGTGGGAAACTGTTAAAGGTAAAGATATCCATGTCGTAGAAGTGCCTGAAGGAAGACAAGACGTCGAAGGGCTATTTGAAGAAGTAATGATGGAAAATTTCCCTCCCCTGGTGAAGGAAATAGACACAAAACCCCAGGAAGCTCAGAAAGTCCCCCAAACCAGGAGCCTGAAGAGGTCTATACAAAGACACATTATAGTTAAAATGCCAAAGGTTAAATACAAAGAGAGAATCTTAAAACCAGCGAGAGAAAAGCAGTTACTTTTCTATAAGGGAGAACCCATCAGACTGGCAGCTGATTTCTCAAAAGAAACCATGCAGGATAGGATGGGTTGGCACAAAATATTGAAAATGATGAAGACCCAGGATCTACAACCAAGAATACTTTATCCAGTGAAGCTATCATTTAGAGTTGATGGACAGACAAAGAGTGTCCCAAACAATAATAAGCTGAAGGAATTCATAAACACCAAGTTACTATTATAGGAAATGTTAGAGGGACTTCTTTAAGAAGAAAAAAACATGTATGAAAATTAGGAATAAAATGGTAATAACCACATATCTATCAACAACTACTTCAAATGGAAAAGAATTAAGTGCTCCAACCAAAGGACAGGGTGGCAGAATGGATAAGAAAACAAGACCCCTACATATGCTGCCTACAAGAGACTCACTTCAGATTAAAAGAGACATGCAGACTAAAAGGAAGGGGATGGATTAAGATATTGCTTTGATGGACATAGAGGGTACTGAGCTGAATTAAATGGGTCAGATAGAGAAAGACAAATATCGCATGATTTCATGTACATGTGGAATCTGCAGAACAAAATCATCATCAACAACAGCAACAAATGTGGAAATAAACTCATAGATAAGAGAATATTCAGAGGGATACTAGATGGGAGGGGGATTGGGAGGACATAAAAAGGCAATGGGATTAAGAGGTACAAATGAATATTTGCAGAATAGACATGGAAATCTAGAGTGTAAGGTGGTTAATACTGTTGTAATAAATATATAAGAAGGAAGAGGGATACTAGATTTTATGGGGTGATTACTTTGTGAGTTATGTGAATATCTGATCACTATGTTGTACAAAAATACAAGCAACTAATTGTCTATTTCAATAATGACAAAAAATGACAAAAATATAAAAAATCTTTGAGGATAATGTAGTATGGTGTGTCTGCAGACAGGGCAACCTACTATCATCTTCAAGTTCTTTGGGTATTAAATAGGGTTAAAACCAGTTTAAGGTCTTTCGGTCCTGGTTGGTCTGTCCTTGTGGATCCCTTTGGAAGGGATTAACTACATCAACACTATTTTTACTATTGTATGGTTCTCTTTCTTACTGTGAGGTAACGTGATTTTACTGTGTACTGTACAGTTGCACTACTTGAGGATGATGACGTGCCACTTTATATCACCTAATGACTTATTTCTTCCTACTTTATATGTGATTAAAAGTGTATGATCTCTTACCTTATAGTTTATATTCAGTGGTTTTATATGTTTAAAGGAAAATTCTTTTGAGAGTAACAGTTTGTGATGAAGGTTGTAAATATTTGTTTGGCATCACCTATAGGTAAAGGATGGTATATTGAACAAAAATGTATTGTGTACCTGTTTTTGAGATATGTTATGTAAAGCACTGGGCACAACACCTCTTACCTAGGAGGTGAGAGATGTAGATCTGAAATTGGGCAGTAGCAGGACAGATAGAGAAAAACTGGAGATGGGTGTGAGAAACAGTGGGGAAAAAAGAGCTGATAGGACTTGGTAACAAGATTGATGAGGATGAATGAGAAGAAGGAATGAAAGCTTTTTTTTTGTTTTTTACTTGAAGAGCTATTAATAACAGAACTAGTATGGTGATACCATGACCAAAGTAGCGAAGTCAGTTGAAGCAATAAAGATTGTGGGGCAGTTGCTACAGAATGAAAGATGATGACTTTGGTCATGTTGAGTTTGTGATACAATTCATCTCCAAGAGGGAATCAGAAATGTTGACTTACAGGTCTGGAGAGAGGTTGAGACTTACAAGAGAAATCCAGGACTATCTACATAAGGTATCCAAATTTAAATCATTGAAGTTGGAAAGTTAGCTGAGGAATTGTTTTTAGAAAAAGATCTAGCAAGGGGATGGTCAGAGTATCATAATGGGAACCTTGAGTGTATATTAGCATGGAAGGCAGAGAGGTTGAAGAAGGAGCATTGTTAAATACCACAAAGAGGTAGAAAAGGATGGAGATTGAAGCGGCCATCATGTTTAGCAAGTCCAAAATCATTGGGGACAGTTGAGAATCAAATTTTCTTAGAATATTAGAAAGCTGCATTGATTGGAGTTAAGGAAGTCATTGTTAATGCCTCTTAGTTAATTAATTAATTTGTTTATTTTAACGTTTTAATGTCACCACATATTTGACCCCTTTTGCCCCATGTACCGCCCCCCCTCACTCCACCCTCTGGTAACCACTAGTCTAGTGCCCAGGTCCATGGGCCTCTGTTTTAAATTCCTCTTTTAATGCATTTGTTAGTGGAGGGAAGGAGAAGAGATTAGGTGAAGAAACAAATATTAAGACAGATAGGCAGGACATCATAGAAAATCATGTTTAATATCCTCACTTTTATCAGATAAAGTAAAGAGAAATGTCATTTGCTAAGAGAGGGCAGAATTTGGTTTGAGACTTGGGAAATTTGTGAAGAGCAGAAAATGGGAAAGGTTTAGGGCAGCTGCCCTGGGAAATGACAGGTAGTCTGTACGATATAAAGAAGAAAATCTTGTAAAACATCAACCAGGGCTTAACTAAAGTTAAGCTATATTGTGAGTTTATAGAATCAAAATGGAAAAATTTCAAGTGTTACTAGAGAAAGTCATGAAATTAGGAATGTGAGCAGAGAAAGTAAATGACTTGGGAATTGGAAAATTGAGGATAGAGGAGTTACACAGTGAGGAGGAGTTTGAGGTATCCACCAAGAGCCCTGAATATTTGGAAAAAGAAAAGCGGTTACTTAAACTGTACATTTTCTAACCATTCATTCCCTTGGAAACAAATGAAATTAACTGTTCTTCCAAATGTGGCTTAGAAAAAGAAAGGATTCCTTCCACCCCCTGACTTATTGCAGTGATAGTGATGCTTGCTACGTCATCACTAAAAAATCAGAAGTGAATTTTCATGTGTGAGAATTCAGTGAGGCCATATGAAACATGAAATGGTGTTTTCTGTCGCTGCCCGGGACACTTGGATTCGGAAAAAAGTCACTTCTTCCCCACCCCTTGGGAAGTGCATGTTATTATTCTTCACTTGTTATTAAAGGAGGCTGTACTATTCAGCCTTGAAATATGTTTGTGTTGCCATGGTTTGTGTCAATATTCCTTCCCATCGTGCCTATAGCTGCTGCGTTCCCTGAACCCTAGCAGGTGTGATCTAATGTACAACCTAAAGAAAGATACATAAAAATACTTGTTAGCACTAGATTCTGTGTGCACTTCAACAAAGTTATGATCGTGACATTTACTACTACCCACTACAGTTGATTTTGCAAAATTCCTTCTAAAACTTCTTTGCTCTTCCTAGGCACCGTGCATTTGACCTAAGATGACTATTCTTGTGAGTGACACAAGAAGCTATTAAATCGAGCTTAATTTTCTGAAATGTAGAGGACTGTCATGTTTCACTCTAGAGATACCAGTTTCCCACTATTACATTTCCTCTTCGATTTTTAAGTGTGTGAAAAATAAAGGGATGGGAATAGGGATGAAGAAAGGTGGGTAATGCTGAATACCTGAAGCCTTGAGCTCAGTGAAGGGAACTAGGAGAATCGGGCCTAATATCATCTCTGTTGCATTTAGGATCTATGATAGCTATTTCTGGATGCTTTTTAAGATTCTCAGAACCTCTCCATGTGTTTTATGAAACCCTATCTGGTCCCCTATAGTTATTAGCTGAAAAACCCTTTACAAAACCTCAAAGGGGTTTCTGAGCTTAAGTAGATACAGATTGCGGAGGGTGGGGACTATATAGCTGTGTTCTGCTTGGCAATGGTCCCAAGAAAAAAAATCTAAGATGAAAAGTAAGTGTTGGCAGCAGAGGAGTGGAGGGAGGGCGCCAGCACCTACGGCCCATTGAAAAGAAAGAGGTTGATTAGAGGGATTCCAGAAAGGCCCCAGGAGAGGGTGACCTTTACAAATGACACCTTCTCTGACGTCTCCTTTTCTTCAAGCTGGAATTCGTCTTCCCTTGCCTAGGAGCCTGTAATTTAGTATCTTGTATTTGTTGTTGTTGTTGTTGTTATATTTTAGCAGACAATTTAAACATGCCTTCTCTTCCCAATTGGACGCTGAGCTCTTGAGAAGAGATGTGGTAACTTGTTATTTGTTTCACCCACAGCATTTGTTCCAGGGCCTTGCCCATAGTGACTGCTTATTAAAATTTGAATGAACAAGTGAATGTGGGTTATGCTATGCCATTTCTTCCACTGATCCTGCAAGTAGTTTTGGAGCAGTAGAAGGGATTTTGAGGGATAGAAGGGATTTTTGAGATGAAGGCCTACCCTCCAGGAGGTGCCTATCTAAGGAGGAAGGAGACTAGACACCAAAAACTGTTCTACCTGTGAGTCCATAGGCTGCATTTAGTTCTGTGTTAGCATTGACTTGTTCATGTGTCTTTCTCATTTCTCTAGTTAGAGTTTCTGGTAATATTCACTTTGCTCTGAAAACTTTGGTTAATTCTCCTTCAGTTATTTATTTTCTGGGCCCAGTACCCCAATAATTCAATAATCTGATTCAGTGAGGTCTCGTTGCCAAATCTGACAATGAGAGTATCACACTCCTTCCCGGGAGTTGAGTTACTCAGCCATTTCAAGCCACAGGAGAATCTTAGAATAAATGATCTTATTCAGGCTCCAAATGCCCAGCCTAGGAGCCTGAGAGAGAATGGCTGGTTCTTTCCTCAAGCAGATTCAACCCCAGAGGGCCACTTCCATCTCTTATTTTTCTATTCCCTTTTCCTGTTCTGGTGACAAACTAGACCGGTTTTGTGACCATAGTTTGATCTTAAAAACACAGAAGTTCTTTGAAAATGACTTTAGATTTTTGGAGAATATTGAAGTAGCTGGTTTGTTGAGATTTTTTTAATCAGGGCATTCTATTTCCTGTGTTTGCTAAGAATATTATGAATGAGTTAACATGTTGTTATAGGTTAAGATAATCTAGAAATGGATTTGAAAAATCTATTTCAATTACCTTCTGGGTGCTTTTAGTGAAAATAATAAATTTCGAAGAATTAGGAGAGTCATAAAAATAAGTGTTATGAGGGGAGTACATCTCGTTTTTCACTTTCAAAATTAAATATGCACTGTGGAATTATGCACTGCCAGGGTCACTGCATTGCTTGTGGGCATTAATAGCTGCCATAGGTAACTCCTGAAGGAGGTGGAGGGGACCATTTCCCATAACATAGAGGTTAAAGCATGCAGTTTACTGAAAATATCCTAAATAAATAGCAATCTAATACTCAGTTGTGCACTAAAAGGGATGCTGCTTCATATTTACAATTTGCATACGGATACTTTGTTGGAACTTGCATTTGTATATATAAGGTATTGATTTTGGTTCATGGAACATGAGGTCATTTCTGTTTAGTTTCTCTCAGTTTAAGTCTTATTTTCTTTCTCTCCTTACTGTTCGCATAAAGAAGGCAGAAAAATCACTTCAGGTGATTATGTCTGGAAATACTAAATACATTGGTCTATTTTTATTTCAGTTTTCATATTTAAATTGACTCTATAACTTAGTAATCAAAGTAGCTATCTACTGCTAAAAACTAGAATTTGCATGAACGGTTAATAGCTACTGTACAGAGCTACATAAATGGATCTAAAATGTCCTCAGTCACTCTTGTAGCATCGTCTACTAAAACCCATGAGGACCAGAGTCCCTGGCCCATATGGAGTGGCTTGGTTGAACTTGTTGGGATATAATACAGTCAATTGCCTGGCCTTTCTAATTGTGCTGAAGATTTAATGCCAAAATGGTACTAGGGCTTAATGAGATGTGGACTTTGGGTTTTGATAACTGTCATCCTGGTTGCTTACCAGTTACCACATGTAAGTCAGATGGAAAAAGCACTATTTTACTGAGACAACAGAATCAATTCATTTACATCTGCCTACACATTTTAAGTAGGCAAACTTTTTATAGTTTTTGGTTATAGCAATCAAAATTCAGAACAAAACTTTCCACCTTTTGAGTGCATTTTCTTGTGTGAAATGTCTTCTTTTTGCCCCCTGTTTAACTCAATAAGAACATACACAGCTCATTAATTAGTAGGTACCCCATGGAGGGGATTGCTTGTGACTTTCCAATATGAAATGACAGTATTTGCATGCATTTATTTTGCAAAGTGCCCCATGCAACAGTGTAACCTTAATTTCATTGTTTTGTTTGCTTATATATAAAATAATAAGAGTGTTTTTTATTGCTTCTCAATACTAAAATCACATGGCATAATGTTATTCCTTTTAGCAGTTACAGTTTCTGTGACAGGTTTGAATTTTTAACTTACAGAGGGAAAAATATTAATATCAAAATATCTTTTAATTTCATGTGGGATGCAAGTAAAAAGACATTCCACAGATAACTGTAATTGAATTTTATTGAAGGAAGAGACCTTGTAAATAGGACAACAGCTGGACACATTAAATTAAAAACAAGAGCCATATCACATGTAAAGTACTGGTGTCTAAGAGGAAGTCGATTGTGTGTACACAGCATCACATTTTCAATACCAGAAGATCAGGGACAAACTTTTTCCCATTGGCAAATTGTAATCTGTGTAAAATACCAGGTATATTTCCTTAAGCTATTTAAATGCAAAAGGGGCATTCAGAATGAAAGATGATACGAAATCAGCACTAGATATTTTAGTGTCATTTCACTCACAGTTTGAGAGTTGTTTCACACTTACATTTGAGTAAGAAACTTCCTCGCTTCATGAATAAAAATTGTCAATGACAAAAAAAAAAAAAGTCAAATCAAATGTTGGTAGATTGTAACACGTTTCTCCATACATTTTCATCGAAACTTCAGAATTATACTCCCAAGGGAAAAACAAAATATTTTAGTATTGGGCAGTGTATCTAATCTGTCAGTGACACTTGAGTTCAGGATGGAAAAGGCTGTGCAGATGTGAGCATTACCTGTTCATACAGATTGGAGATGGGGCTGAATAATAACTAGGGCCAGGTGGGAAGGACAGGCGATGGGCGTTGCAGCTGTTTGTATCTACCCACTGTCATGGTATGCCAGCAGCTGGAGAAAATTTTGGTATGAATTCTTAGGAGCTACTGTCGCTTAATGTGAGCCTTCCAGAACACATACCAAATCATGGCCTACTTTCCTAATTCTCTTATGTGAAATTTCTTCAGATTCAATCCCTGCGAAATGGGATCATGAACGGTTTTAGTCAAAACCGTGAAGTGCACTTTGTGTTTCGTGCCCTTTAACCTTTCCTTCATTTTTCATTACTTCTCCTTTCCCCTAAGGTGCCCAGTATCTGATGCCTTTAAAATACCGCCCCAGCTGTGCTTATTTCTCCCACTTCAACACCAGCACCCTGCCACACCCTTTCTAGAAAAATACCTTGTGATCAAGGTTTTGAGTCTATTGTCCTATCCTCCTCTTCCTCTTCTTAAAGTTAGCAGCTAAGTATTCCTGTTCTTTCTGACACTGTCTGCTTGGAAGGGCAATGTGCCAGTAATCAAAAAGGCTTAATGTATTATCTTTCATAGGAATGTTTTCATATGAACTAAGGTTTTGTGTGTGTGTGTTTTGATGTTGGCAGGGTTGCACAGTGCCCTTAATAAAAAGGAATGAAACAGATGATAGCATTTGTCAGTTGTGTGGCCTTCTCAGCACTCTTCAAATCTCATCACTTGGCTGACCCCCTTCTTCGCCTGCTAAAGCTATCCCTGAATAGGAAATGTTTGCATCCATTTATTTCTGTCAATTAGAAATACAATTAAAAATTTTTCCTGGTTGCCCATTGGAGGCGAGAAGAAACTTTCAAGATCATCAAAGTGTTCATTCTCATTTAGAAAGATGACATAGTTATTCAAAATTCTTCTCTTATTATGCTTAAAGAAAATATTTTTCCTTAGAGCATTGGTCAGAGTATTGAGGTCCAGATTCATGGCCATTCTGTTGCATAGATGTTTTATTTGCTCTTTCCAGGGGCTTATCCAAAATAATTGAGTAGCTGTTATTTTCTACATGAGACCGATTGCTATTGTCCCAACTTTGTTTATTGTTTCCATTAATGTCTAATACAGAATGAAAATGTTGCTGAATGTTCTTAGAATTGACATGAGAATAGCAGTGCTAAGAAGTGAGTGGGTAGCATTTGTGCTTTCCTAGTGCTGCTAAGCATATCCAGTGTTCCATGCCAAGAGGCTTGTAAATAAAAGCACCTTCAGTATGCAAAAATCAAAACTACCCAAGCAATGTTTTGGAGTCATGAGGGGTGGGGAAAAGTAGTAGCCTGCTGTGTGCAGTTGGACAAGTTGTGCTTTGCACATTAACATCACAGTCTATGTGAAAGGTACGTACTTGAGTTGTGCAAAGCATGTGCACAACCGTGTGTGGAAGCCTGGGAGTCAACAGGACAGTTTCTGACTCTTCTGTGATTAATGTAGCCAAATTAAAAAAAAAAAAAAAGATGACAGCAAGGCGGTTGTAATTTGACTTGACACCTTATAAAGGCAAGGGTTGCCTGTTTTACCTTTGTTACAAGGTCTGTTGGTTAGATATTAACTATATGTCAATGCATATTCGTGCTGCCATCTAGGAATGATTTTATTTTTGCAGTGGGAGGAGACTGGTAAATGATTTTTTGGCACATCCTGATTAGACAGGAAGCTAAGTATTACTTATTAAATAAGTGTTCCATTCTTCAAAGGTATAGTAAAACTTCTCAATTACTGAGTGGCAAAAAAATTCCTTTTCCTTAAATACCAAGACTATAGCCAATAAAGAGGAAATGCAAGCTTAAAGTCACATGCGAGACTAATTTATGAGTTTGGTTCAAGGAGCTGAAAACTGTTCTTGTATGAATTTAGGCTTTCCCCCTTCAGTTTATTTAAGTATTTCTAAATATATTTTGTATCATCTATGA
Source organism: Cynopterus sphinx (assembly GCA_030015415.1). NCBI lineage: Eukaryota > Metazoa > Chordata > Mammalia > Chiroptera > Pteropodidae > Cynopterus > Cynopterus sphinx. Next base: position 87,117,215 of record CM057388.1, read on the forward strand.
TGCAGTCCCCACATAAAGTAGTAGAGAAGACATAATGAAAGTTTATCTGATCAAACTTTGGGGTTCTTAGTCATGTAGAAACAAGAACTCGAACTTGAAACCTCACATAGAAACTGGCCAGATTCTAGGTCCTAGAATTCAACTTTCAGATATGCTTAGGTAGGTTTTTTTCTTGTGATTAAAATTCAATGATCCCACTCATAGTTTCTCTTTTTGAGAGCCCAGCAGCCCCAAGTTACCCCAGGTTAAGAGTAACCAGACTAGATGCAGATTAATTATTTACTCTGATGAGATTATAAAATTTTAAGCATCTACAGTTTTGTCTCTATACAAATAAAGCTTCATCCCAGGTGAGTTCAAATAAATATTCCAAAAGTTTTTAAAACTGAGATTTACCATGTGTGTTGGAAAATGAAGCTTAAGAGGATTTCAACACTGATTCCATAAAAACTCCCATAATTAACTTTGTAGTCAACAGCAAATCTATTGTTAAACCAATTTGAATTAGAATCCTGGCTCTGTCATTTCCTAGCTAGTCAGCTCTAGAATAGTCAATTCATCTTATTTACTTATTTACTTATTCATTCATTCATTCATGACATTGGTTAACGAAATCCAGTAAGTTTCAGGTGTACAATTTAACAGTAAAATGTGTGTGTGTGTGTGTGTGTGTAATTTTATGTTCACCTCCCATAGTTAGATTTCTTTCTTCTACCACATATTTGACCAAAAGGGTTAATTCATCATTCTCATGCACAGTTTTCTCATTTTTAGAATGGGAATAATGATAGAACCTTTTTCATAGGAATGTTGTCAGGATTAAATAACATAATGCATCCAAAGCACTTAGCATGGAGTCTGGCACATAGTCAGCACTCACTAGCTGCTCACTGTTATCACAATTTTTCACTGTCATGCTAGTTTTTCTTTTTATTTTCTCAAATTCTATTTTAAGATGTTTTTAATTAAAATATAGTTGGTATAAAATAGCATATTAGTTTCAGGCATACCACATAGTGATTAAATATTCACATACCTTATGATGTAGTCACCACTGAAAGTCTAGTAACGTTTTGTCACTCTGTGAAGTTACTACAACATTATTGACTTTATTCCCCGTGTTGTATACTAGGTGTCCATTGATAGATGAATGGATAAGGAAGATGGGATACATACAAACACATACTAGAATATTACTCAGCAATAAAAAAGGAATGTAATCTTGCTTTTACAACAACACGGTTCGACCTCTAGAGGGTATTAATGCTGAGTGAAATGCGTTAGACGGAGAAAGACAAATACCATGGGATTTTACTTATATGTGGAATCTAAAGTCAAAATAAATGATAAGTCAAACAAAACAAAAACCGATCCATGAGATCTGAGAACAGACTAATGGTTGTTATGGTAGGTTTTCACAGTGTTCTCTGAATGCCACTTATTTTCTGGCCTCTCTCATTTAGCTGTGAAGACTTTCAGGAAAGGACTATGTCTGCCTGATTCTCCTTTGCGTCCCGAGCACCTAGCCTAGTGACTGTTATCAAGTCAGCACTCTGAGCCTCAGTTTCAAAATCTGGAAAAAGGAGAATTTGAATGGCAATTCTCCTCACAGGGCTGTTACGAGGACTTAAACTATTCACATGGATGCAAGCCCCGATGAGTCACATATGTACCAGGAATCCAATCAGAGGATTGCTTGCCAACCGATGCAGTTTTTCTAATTGGTCCACCCAGGAAGGGCACCTTTTGCAATCCCTCTGTTCTTTTTCCATCTGGATAGCACAGAGGGGGAGCTTTTTTCTATTTTGCATAAAGGCACACTATGGGATAGCAGTAGCCATAAGGGTAATTACCGTAAGGTCAACGCGTGACAGGCAGACAGAAGTTTTAAAAGCAAGCATTTATTGGGAGAGGGCTCCCAGGTGAGGTTCTCCAGTCCTGAGAGAGCCAGAGAAGTCGAGCCCTGGGGCGGGAGGGCGTGGATTTTATGCATTACCTGGGGGTAGGGGTATAGGGTGGGGAACGTTAATTGAATGCTAATTGAGCCTCTGGATTAGGGTGGTGACAGGGCTTTAGGTTGGGCCCCATTCAGGTCTGGATTCCCTGTATCAGGCTGGGGAGTCTCCAGGCAGGCCTCTGGCTGGCCCTTCCCCTGAAGACCTAACAACTACAAGACTGGCATCAAGGTAAAAGTGTATATTTGGTATTAGAGAAGATGGGTGGAGAGAAGATTAGTGATTGTTGGGAATTTTCTCTTGATAATGATAGGGCGCTCCTTCAGCAGTCTGCTTTCCTGAATTGCTCATTGTTCTACTTATTAGCCTCTATACATAAGGCCCAATCTCTGTATCTCGATAACCATTCATCTTGATAATAATTTCATCTCCAATTTACCATACCATCTCAGAATATTGTCTGGCAGACTAAATGATCTCCCCAGCTCTGCTAACTCACTCTTATAACAAGGCTGGCTCCTCTTCTCCCCTTGTATCCTTTTATAAGAACTTTTAAAAACAAGAGCTGACAACTTTTATTGTTCAAGAATAATTGCCAAAAGGCTTACTGGACTGTACTTGCCAGTAAAACGTTATTTGCTGGTTTGGGAAATGGGCTTCTCTGCTGTAATGTGTCATTCCCATTATGTCATCATATATTGAGCTCTTGATTTGTGCCTGGTTTTGTTCTAGGTGGGGACATGATGAACAGTGCAGGTGGCTCATTTGTGTGGTGGTGCTTCCTCATTTGTCTGGGTGCTTTTATATCTATCATTTGGGCCTTCTAGATAACCCAGGCTGCTCCTTTCATCTTCAAAGTGAGGAATCAGGCCTGTAAAGAGGATGTGACTTTCCTAAGATCACACTGTGGGTTGGGACAAAATAGAATCCAGCTCCCTGACTCTGAGGCTAAGACTCTTGAACTTATAGCTTTTGAGACTGAACTCATAGGACAAAAAGGGAGATTATACTCATATATGAAAGTTTTCTAACATAAAATTTATATAGATATACCTAGCAGGAGCCAAAGAAAGATAATTTTAAAATACTTCATTATATACCACATCTTCTTTATCCATTTATTCATTGATAGACACTTAAGTTGTTTCTATATCTTGGCTACAGTAAATAATGTTACAGTGAGCATAGGTGTGTATATATCTTTTGAATTTGTGTTCTTGTGTTCTTTGGATAAATAACCAGAAGCGGAGTAACTGGATCATAGGGTAGGTCTGTTAATTTTTTGAGGAACCACCATACTGTTCTCTGCAGTGGCTGCACCAATTTACATTCCCACCAACAGTGTCCAAGGGTTTCCTTTTCTCCACATCCTCTCCAATACTTGTTTCTTATCTTTTTGATGATAGCCATTCTAACAAGTATGAGGTGATATCTCATTGTGGCTTTGATTTGCATTTTCCTAATAATTAGTGATGTTGAACATTTTTGATGTGCCTGTTGGCCATCTGTATGTCTTCCTTGAAAAAAATGTCTATTCAGATCTTCTGGCCTTTTTTAATTGGGTTTTTCTTTTGTCATTGCTGAGATGTATCAGTTCTTTATATATTTTGTATATTAACCCCTTATCAGATGTGTGATTTATAAATATCTTCTTCAGCTCAGTAGGTTGCCTTTTTATGTTGTGGATGACCTCTTTTGCTGTGCAGAAGCTTTTTAGTTTTATGTAGTCCCATTTGTTTATTTTTGCTTTTGTTTCTCTCGCCTTTGGAGTTAAATCCACAAAAACATTGCTAAGATCAATATCCAGGAGCTTGCTGCCTCTGTTTTCTTACAAGTATTTTATGGTTTCAGGTCTTACATTCATGTCTTTAATCCATTTTGAGTTAATTTTTGTATATGGTGTAAGATAGTCGTCTAGTTTTATTCTTTGTCATGTGGCTGTATGGTTTCCCCAACACCATTTATTGAAGAGACTTCCCTTTCTCCATTGTATGTGCTTGACTCTTTTGTCATACATAAATGCCATATATATATATATATATATATATATATATATATAGTGTCGTATGTATATATGTCATATATATGTCATATGTATATGTCACATATATAGTATACATGTAATGGAATACTACTCAGCCATAAAAAAGGTGCAGTCTTGCCATTTGTGACAACATGGATGTACCTTGAGGGTATTATGCTTAGTGAAATAAGTCAGACAGAAAAGGACAAAAAAAGTGGTTGGATTTCACTCATATGTGGAATTAAAAAAAAATAAAAAATGAATAAACAGAACAAAAACAAATTAATAGAGGCAGAAAACAGCTTGGTGGTTATCAGAGGAAAAGAGGGGTGAAAGTAGGGTAAAATGGGTAAAGCATGTAAATTATATGGTAACAGGTGGAAACTAGACTTTTAGTGGTGAGCACGATGTATATACAGATACCGAATTATAATGTTGCACACCTGAAACTTATAATGTTATAAACCAGTCTTACCTCAATTAAAAAAAAAAGAATGAAAAATGGTTTTATAAACTTCATATCCAAGTTAATTAAACAAGCTTTGATTGATTTAAGAAGCTAGTTAATCATATTCATGATTTATTTATAATCTGTTTTACATGATATAAAAATAGTTGTTACAAGTAATAGATGGAGGAAGAAGAAGCCAGAGAACAGAAAAAGTATGGTGGCAGAAAAGGAATTTACAGAAAAGAAGCAATATGTATGTTGTGAAGAGGGGCATATAGATTTTGGATTTGTTTGCATAGAGATGATAGTTGAAGAAATGAGAGGAGGTGAAATTGCTGAGGACGATCTAAACACAAACATTACATAGTAGATAATTAAAATACCCATTTCTACTTTTTGTATATCTTTCCTGAGTTCAAAATGTTTTACCAATGCATGCAGTGATTATTGATTCCCTAAAGCATATACAAGTTAAGTGACGTTCGTCAAACCATAAATCGGTGGAGATAGAGCCTAAAAGTATTACAAAGCTCTGTGGACATATAATCGACTTATTTGAATAATATGTGCTTATTCATGTTAGTATTTGCTAATTTATCTGAAGTCTAGTTTTTCTTAATCAAGTTTTAGTTTTTAGTCTGTTAAAGTTCATACATATTCACTGTAGAAAAAGAATTAAAAATATAAAAAATATGAAGGACATAAAATTCATACCATCATCCTGCTATCTAAGGAAAATTGCTGTTAACATTTTAGTATTTATTTCTCCTTTTTATATGCATTGCAATACCTTTTTTTATTACTAGAAAGCAACAGTATTGCAGAAAATTTGGAAAATTCAGAAAAAAACTTTAAAAAGAACAGTAAAATTACCTGTAATCACACTACCCAGTAATAATTACTGTTAAAATTCAGATATACTTCCTGTTGGTCTTTTTTCTCCCTTTGCATTCACAAAGAAAAATATATTATTCTACCAGAATGTGATTATGCTTATATACAGTTGGATACTTGCTATTTTCACTTAATATTAGATTATGAGTATTTTACTATATTATTAAATATTCTAGAAAACATTTTCAATGGTTGCATAAAATTCACTTTTGTGGGTCGACCATAATTTATTATGGATGAACCATATTTTATTTACCATTTACACCAACAATGTATGAGAGTACACTTCTCACCACACTTATTGTCATTGCGTTTTACCATTTTACATTTTTACTAATTTGCTAGGAGAATGATGGAATCTCATTGTTTTACCTTTTTTTTTTATTACTAATGGTATTGAACTTTTTTTAAAGCAGCTCAATTTTTACATGTGGCTTTCAACACCTCTGAATGCATAGCTTCTAGTCAAAACCTTATATACATACATGTTGAGGACGCGGCTCCAGTTGTAACAGAACAAAAACTGCCTTGCTAATTTATTTTATATGGCATTGGGCTAAGTGCCATAGCTGCTAAATAACTCGTAAACTCCCTGACAACTGTACCCATATCTTAGTCATTTCTGTATCTTCCATAGCCCCCAGCCAATGCAATAGAAAGAAAGCCTTAATAAATGTATGTTAAACGGATATGGAGGTGGAGCTTTGATGAGGGTCAATTTTAAGTTCCTGAAATAGTTTGTGAAGTCTTGACATGTAAATAAAGAACCCCGGGAATTAAAATTTAAAAACATTGCTCAGTACTCAGTCTACCATCTTATTTTATAAGGGACAATGAAAAAAAAAAACTGATCCTTTTCATACAAGAGAATTTCTTTTTGTCAAAAGGAGCCCTTTTGCAACCATGATATCAAATCCATAAATATAGCACCACCGTGAAAGAGGAGAATCAAAAGCAAAGCTACTAGAAAAGACTAAATGGCTGCAAGGGAAAAGGAATGGATAAGAACAAATAGGAGGGAAAAAAGAAATATGGAATCTGGAACTATTTTCCCTTCACATTCTTACTTGGTAAAAAGTTACAGAACATTAAATCCTCAAGGACTAGTAAAGATTGTTGAGTCCTATCCCTTAATTTTTCTGATAAGGAAATGGGGCTCAAAGAGGTATACTGACTTGGCCAAGGTGATGCAGCTTGTATAAGAGCATAGTTAGGAGTGACATGAGTGTCTTTTTCTATGAGATCTTCCTTAATTATCATCCTACTCCCATCAATAGGCCCTGCCTCAATACAGTCCAGCAGTTTGGGTTTCCCTATCCTCCTTGCCAGCTCTGTGCATTTTACATCTCTCTTTCTTTTAAATTGAGGTATAACTAACATCCTACATTATATGAGTTTCAGGTTTATAACATATTGATTCAGTATTTGTATATATTGTGAACTAAGTCTAGTTAACATCCATTAGCATACACAGTTACAGATTGTAGTCACTATGTTTTGTATTAAATCTCCATGCCTTATTTATTTCATAAATAAGTTTGTACCTTTTGACTGCCTTCACCCATTTTGTCCTCCCCCCACTCCCTGCATCTGGCACCCACCTCTTCTCTGTATTTGTGAGCTTCGTTCTTCTCCCCAACCCCATGTTTTAGATTCCAGGTATAAGTGAGGTCATATGGTATTTGTCTTTGTCTGTCTCACTTATTTCACTTAGCACAATGTCCTGAGGTCTGTCCATGCTGTCGCAAATGGTGTAATTTCCTTTTTTATGGACAAGTAATATTCCATTGTATATATGTATCACATCGTCTTTATCCTTTCATCCATCAATGTGCACTTAGGTTGCTTCCATGTCTTGGCTATTGTCAATAATGGGAGTGCAGGTCTTTTTGAGTACCGATTCCATTTCTGCATACTCAGAAATGGGATTGCAAGATTGTGTGGTAGTTTTATTCTAAATTTGTTAAAATTTTATTACTAATTAATTAATTTTTGGTGACATTGGTTAAGGAAATCCAGTAAGTTTCAGGTGTACAATTTAACAGTAAGGCACTGTGTGTTCCCCTTTCTGTCACCACATATGTGACCTCTTTTACTCCATCTACCTCCCTCTGACCCCCACCCTCGGGTAACCATTAGTTTATTGTCCATGTCCATGATTCTGTGTCCTGTTTGTTGCTTTTAGGTTTACATCCCACATATAAGTGATATCATGTGATTTTCAACCTTTTCTGTCTGGCTTATTTCACTTAGCATGATTATCTCAAAGTCCATCCATGTTGTCACAAATGGCAGTATTCCATCTCTTCTTATGGCTGAGTAATATTCCATTGTGTATATGCACCACAGCTTCTTTAGCCAGTCATCTATTGTAGGACACTTTGGTTGCTTCCATGTCCTGGACACCATGGATAATGCTGCTATGAACATCGGAAAAAGCCTTTGACAAGATACAGCATCCATTTATGATCAAAACACTTACAAAATCGGTATAGAAGGAAAGTGCCTTAGCATAATAAAGGCCATATATGACAAACCCTCCGCCAACATTATACTTAATGGAGAAAAATTAAAAACCTTCTCTCTAAGATCAGGAACAAGACATGGCTGTCCACTGTTATTTACTTTAATTTTTTGAGGAACCTCCATAGGGTTTTCCATAGTGGCTGTGCCAATTTACATTCCCACCAACAGTGCACAAGGGTTCCCACATATCTTTCTTCTTGCACTTGTTACACTCTACTATAGTCATTTTTTCCCATATTTGTCTCCTCAGGGGACTCAGCTGTTTGAGGACAAGGACTAAGTCATCATATCTGTAACCCCAATCTTTAGCATAATGCTCAACGTATCCAGTTGCTCAATGTTTTTTGATGTAGAGAATCACATCGATTACCAAAGCTGTTTTGTTATGTTTTGATGTTCAAGCCCTAAGTATCTGAAAATCTTTCCAGTCCTATAAATTTGCTAGGCATCTCATCACTACCAATAATTTCTGCTTATTTATAGGGTTTTGTCATAAGGAATGCTGCCCTTGGAAAAGAGAAAAATAGCTATTGTAGAGAAATGACAACTGCCTGGAAAAAGAGAATATGAAGGAAACAGAGGAGAATGGGGAAAACTGAGAAGGCTGGAGGAGGAAGATAGAGGGTAGTAGATGATCCTAAAAGAAATGAACTTTTGTTGTCAACCATATGCTGCTGTGCTATATGTTTTACATGCACACATTCTTCACGGTAGTTCTAAGTGTATCATCACAACCATTTTACAAATGAGAGAAATGAGAATTGTTAACTGACTTGCTCAGGGTCATATAGTTGTGAAGTGGTAGAGCTGGAATCCCAATTCTTATCTCTCTGATTTCAAAACCTCTATTTTCATTTTTTTCTTCTAATACTACATGTTGCTTCTCTCTGTATAATAGGAGCTCAGTAGCATCAAAGGGAATAAAACAGAAGCATGTGTCTTTTTAGAATTTAAAAATGACATGTTACATTTATCCCATATTAATGATATGCCATATTTTCTTTTGAGACTTTCTCCTAAATTTTCCTGATCATTCTTAGCCCTTTGATTTACTTATTTATGTAACATTACCTGTGAAGTATCTATAAGGTAGGGTAAAGGAAAAGTTATAGGTTAGAGTGGCATTAATGAAAGGTGACAGCAGTCTTTTTCAAAGTACCAATGGGACAAAAATTATCAGTCTGTGTGCCACTATTGGAAATCTGGCCACTTTGAGCCCATCTCCTACATTTTTGCCTCTTTCCTAGTCCTACCTAACTTCCCACCAGTTCCATTATCCCCATCCCATCATACCGCTTATCTCTTGATTGGCAAAATTCCCATTTCATAGTCTCCTACAACCAATGGACAGTCAATCAGAAGAGATGTTACTTGTCAGGAGTTTTAAAAGTTCAGGATGAATTTCATTCCCCAAACAAGAAGGAAATCTTTCATGGATCATCAAAGAATTCCATTTTAGCCATGTGTTCTCAAACATAAAGTTAATATCAGTAGCAGTTGATTGCAACTTGTTGGCTAAACAATGCTCCAGACTCAATAAATTTTCTATTTATTGCCATCTTCCTTTCTGGAGGCAACCTGTCACCAGCTTTAAGACAATGCAGGAAGATGGGTCTGTCTCACCCTTCCACCCCTCAAAGGCTTTATTAAATTACAAATTATGTCTGCTCCCAAGAGGAACTCAAACTGAATAAAATATTGGGTCTTTTGGTATAATATCTAGACTTGGTTTTACCTTAATTAATTTTATCATTATTCTACAAGAATCTAAGGCTTTCTTAACAAAATTTGAGAAATATAGTTAGATAACTATATTGTGGGATTTTAAACCTGGTAGGGACATAAATAAGCCATTTAAGTTCATCCAGCAGCTTAGATGGCTCAATACCTAAATCATATATGAGTGACAATTTTTTATCCTATTTGAAAGAAGATTCCTAAAGATAGACATTTTGTATATTTTTTTCTAGTAGTCTGTTCTGGCGTTTAAGTCTAAGTCTCTTTTATGGTCAAGTGGTTATCACTAATGCTTGAATTCTCTTCTAGCCAAGCATTTAAACCCAATTGATATGAGCAATTTAGAAATCTTAGGGAGATACATGACATTGAAATTTCCTGAAAAATACTCAGAGTGACATTACTGTAGAAGCCATGAAGAAATGTACCAATCTGCAGGAATGTAAGCAGAAAAGGAAAATGTATAGCTGATTCCATCATGGATTTGCATGCAAATATGGATGAAGTAATTTATGGGAGGAAGAAAACAATAGGAAGAGAAAGTAGAACTTATATTAATGTCATTAGGAATGAATCAGGGGAGGAGAAAGGTTTTTAGGGTAATAGTGTGAAATAATTGGAAGAGATAAGGCCCAATTCCGAGAGAGTAGTAAGAGTTAAGGGAATTTTCTATTGAGGGAACAAGACTGATTGTACAAAACCCATACAATCTGCACAATAACTAGTGTACTGTTAAGTAGGGAAAGGAGGTAGATACATGAAAATATTATCTGGTTTACCAGGAGGGTGGGGTAGTGGTGCACTATCTAAAGAGCTAAGTAATCCACTGATTGTGAAGTACAAGTGAAGAAAAACTCTTTAATACTGACTGCAATCGGAACAGCGTGCATTATGGGATTTTATTTAGTAAGGTCATTTGTAAAGGCCTTGGACAAATAAAGAAACACATTTAAGAAGTATTCATTTTGAACAGGTATTCAGCTGAATATACATGAGAAGTAGAATCTTCGAGGGGTGAATTTTGGAATAGCTGATTTACAAAAAATGAAAGTTCATGTTTAATCTGAATATTACCACTGTTTCACAGTTAATCGAAGATTCTGCTTAAGGAAAGAAGCTGGAATAGGTGAAGACTGTTCTCACCCAGAGTACATTCTTGGGTCCCTAAGCTAAGGAGTTGTCATTGTTGAGGAAGGATGAACTCACCAAATACATATGTCTTACATATGTTTGAAATTATGTGATCATTGTACTAGTTATTAAATGGAGTTTACATGATTCAGAGGCTATAGAATTTCACTTTGCTAATGTTGAAAGTTTTTGTCTGAGATTGGCATTTATTGGTAGGGATTACTGAGTATGTAATACTTCCCTACTTTGTAGGGTAATATTAACTGTTGATCTCTCTCTCGCTTAGAAATTGGAGAGTAATGATCTCTTCTCATTCTTCATAGTACTTCCCAAGCTTTGGAGGTTCTCATAATTGTACAAAGTTCTGAATTTTCACTCTTTATACCATTTTAAAGGTTACTATGGAGAAGCTAATGAGAATCCTTTTGATGTTCTGGATGTGAACAGTAAAATTGGAACTTTTAAAAAAATCTTAAACTGTAAGGAAAAGCTCAACTAGCTTTATTTTAAAAAAAAGATCATAAAGATAAGCATATTGAGTGAACAGACTTTTAGTATCTTAAAGTTTAAAGTTGTAAACTCAGGGCTTAAAGTGAAGGTTATTGATTTCATCCATTATAATATTTTGCCCAATAACCCAGACTTGAAAGAGATTGAGAATCAGATAAATCCTAGTCAGTGAATTTTTGATTAGGTAACAGTCTTTAAACCCAGAAGATGGCTGTAGTTCAACTTACTAAATACATTACCCAGGCAGTTTTCTCAGAGTCATAGGGATCCTGAAATGAGTCAGCCATTATCTCTGCCCTTAAGGGACTTCTGGTCTTGTGGGAAAGAGGGAAGACAAAACCCAATAATAATCCAAGGTGGAATATGTTGAATGTAGTAAGAGAGATAAACACAGAGCTCTAGGAGTTGATGAGATTACATTTGAGTGAGTGGGGATAGAGGAGATCAGATAAAGACTGGACCAAAGGATCAGGTGACAGTTTAGTGGGCCCTGTCTCCAGCAAGGATCAGGCAGCCTGGGTACAGGAAATGAGTTTTTCTGTTACTTTTTTGCAAGATGGAAAAGATTGATAACAAAAAAGGTTGATGAAATAGAAAGCATGGCCTTGATCTGAATTATGGTATTAAATCTTACTAGATGGTTATGGTGAATTATGGGTATATTATTGAAATATGTTGACAGATCAGGATAGGATGTTAAATACAGTGAGTGATTAGAAAAAAAAAATGTACCTCTATAGTCTCTATAGAATTTGTATTTGAATTTTAGAGTTCTTACTAGCATTGATCAGAAAGTTATTATTGCAATATGGAACTTCAGTGAACTCCTTTATTCTGTAGTTTATCTTGGTTACATGTGAATACATTTTATTTTACAATACCTTTGGTTTCCATTAGTAATCTGTTCAGGTATTTGGCAAGAACTATTTTTATATTTAACCTAAGTCATTTAAATGGTATTTTATCTAAAACTTTCTCAGTAGGGATGGAGATTAGCCATTAATTTTTTCCCCTTATTTTATCTAAGCTTAAATAATTCCACTTTCGTTACCTTTACTTATAAACCTTATTCCCTAACCTTTTGATAACCTTTTACTCAAAACCTCTATATTCCATACATTTTCGCCACTTTCCCTCCATCCCATAGATATTTAGAGAATTATCCTAAGTGCTAAAACATATCAGTCCTCCTTCCCCCACAACACTGATGTATATAGCTTATTGGTTTTGGGACTGCATGGCCCTTATAGTGACTATACACTATAAATGAAGGGTATGCCTATGAACTTTACAATTTTAATGACTTTCATGGAAAAAAATCATTAATGTCACTGGAAATATTGGATTTTTTATCGATTTCCAATTGGTTTCTCTGGAAATGTGATCAGCATTGATATTCTTGCTGTCTATCAGTATGTTTGCCTTAATGCTGCTTTTTGTTTGGTATGACAACTTCAGTTGGTTTGTGTGAAGATTTTATATTCCTGGTTCATCTTTCAATCTATTACCCTTCTCCATCTGTGAGCTCTATGGGAGGAGCACCACAGAAATTTTTAGGAAGCAGGGCTATGATGGATTTTTAAAAAGGTAATCAGTTCTTCCTTCTATTTGTTCCATGACCTCCTCTTCCTGGCTCCAACCTCTTCTCTCATTCCCACCCCGTGTTTCTTCACGCCCCCCCACCCCCCGGAAAAAAAAAAAAACTAACATAGAATCTATGGCCATGAAGTGTCAGTAGACTCTGATTTTGAGTTTGCACTGATTGTGAATTCTTAGTTGTAAGGAATGTTTCTGTAATAATTATTGGCAGCATCTCTTTTCACCTTTGTTTTTGTTAATACTGACTGACATTGTATAAGAAATATAGAAAGTATTTTCCTTTTTCTATGATTTCATATATTTAAAAATGACACCCCTCTGTTTTCTTTTGCTGAATGGCAGCATAATTTTATTGTTTGTTAATCTATGCTTCCATTTTCAGAAAAAAAAATCAGACACACACCTCTGCAAATAGCAGTTTGTTTTGTCTCCTTTGACTGGTATTTTTAAATACAAATTTCCTTTCTTATGGTCAATTCCTTTTGTAAATTCGTAGAAGCAGATATGAGAGAAATATGCTCAAATATTAATCTGGATTCTGACTCCTGTCTAACAAGTTAGGCACTTGGCATTGTGCTTTTCTCTGCAAATGGCCAAATCTCTGAAAATTAACTCACTCTAGTTTGGAAAAGAGTTCATCTTTATTTTTGAGCATGACTTCTGACAAATTTTCTGTTTGTGGATAAGTGCTTTCACTAACTGTTGTATAAGAACTTTCTTTTAGATCTGAAAGCTCTGAGCTGGAGAACTGTCATGGAAAATAGGCAATGGAAAAGTCTCCTAAAATTGCTTCAATTTCAATCAACTTGTTCCATTTATAAAACTATTTTATAGGCAGTTGAATTTCTGCATTTAGTGTGTACATGTGCAATCAGTGGTACCTGAAATGGAAAGCATAGGAAATACACACTTCACATAAGATTCCCTTCCTGGATAATGAAAATCATGGTATGGAAATAAATCTTCAAGCAGGAGTCAGCATTTTAAGAGTGTTTAGAGGTATCTGTGCCCACTCTGAAGTAAGACAGGATAAAATAACCCCTTTGGTGAGAGAAATAAAAACATTCCTTACTACAGATGGCGAACTGTGGATAAATACCCTGTATGTGGCATCGTGCATAATTATATTATTTTATCTTGTAACAGTTTATGAAATTTGCCTTGCTGGATGTCTGTTGTCTTCATCTTGTCTGATATGTATCTACACAGTGTATACATACACACACACACCATTTGATTCTATAAATACAGTTAACTTAGGTACTCTTAGCTTTTTCTTAGGTATGTGACTGAAGGGGGTCACATACCAGAGATTTCAAAATAAAGAACATTTAAGGTATCAGCCTCAAAATCAAAATCTGTTAATAACTAGTTCTCATAAGGAGAAGTTTGGGTACTGGAAGCTTCAAAATGAGTTCTATGAGCCAAGCTTGTTTAGGTGATGTTTTGTTTGGTAAAATAACATTGAGTTTTCTGAGATCAAATCTTAGAATTATTTATTTGTAACTCATGGGCACAGAACACAATATAGTATGTATTTGTTAGGGCTAGTTAAACTATAAAAATAAAACATCCTCGTGGCACGTAGGAGAACAATGTCAAGAAAATGAAAGGGGATGTTTTTCAGAATTTCTGAAAGAAGGCGGTTTTGCACAAGTTGGGTGCATTAAGCCTTTTTATGTTGGATATTGTTCTGGTTCTCATTCAGACTGGGTCACAAGTTCACTATAATAGATTTATGATGACTGCAAAACCAAACCATCCCTTCAGGTCTTTGGAGAGACATATGGAAAGAGAAGTGGATAAAACAAATATGTATTTCTGTAATCCATGTTGTGTTTAAAGGCGGTCAAAATTAGAGTATTCTTCATTCACTTCAGAATGGTGTCATTAAAAAGTGAATCTCTAGCCAGAATTTTTCAGTAGCTCCCAAAAGTAAAGTTATATTTTTGAGGTCTGGTACATCGTGGATGTGGGAGAATTATTTCCATATGTGTTAGAGTTAGCTTATATTTGAAGTTATTTAAAAAGAAAGCCATTGGCCCTCATTAATTCAGAATTCTATTAATTCATAAACAAGATTGCCTGAGGGAGCTTTTAAACTGCTTAAGAAAGTAAACTTTTCTAATACTTTAGAAGTAGCTTCTGGTATACTAATTTCAAATAGTTATTTGTATGTGAAGAAAAAATCCTTGCTAGGCAACATTTTGTTTTCTCTAGCTGTGGTACATACAATAATCTCTCTCTGAGTCTTGAATTCCCTCAATCAAAATTTGAGCCAATGCAGACTTGCACCTATGTATTTTCCCAACCATCTCAAGAATTTTGGATCAAGATTATAAATATTCTATACTCCCAGTTGTGAATTAGGGAGTGTTATCTAGGGACTCAAAATCAAAACACTTAAATGGAAGATTGGATAAAGGAAAAAATGTCATAATATTTTATTCATAAAATAGAAAAGTGCATTTGTAAGGATTTCACTAAAATTATGAAGGTGAAAGATCCAGGGAAATTTGCAGTCATCAGGTAAATGAGAGTAAACTGTATAGCATCCTTTAGTGCTCATTTGCCAAATAACAATGATATTCCTTTACATATTGTGCTGTTTTCACCATTTTATTTTGTGAACATTTACATATATTTACAAGAGTTATCCCAGGGGCACTTCTAACCACAGTTTCCTGAACTCTGTAGAGTGTGGCATTCAAGTAAGGAGAGAATTCTGAGGGAGCCCAAGGTCCTAGGTTGTAGGCCAAGGACTCTGTTCTTAGATTGAGACCTAAGAAGATACTTATTTTTAATTACAAATTGTTGGGGTAAAATTGATCAACAAAATCCAATAAGTTTCAAGTATACAATTCTACAGGATGTCTAATATGTATTGCATTGTGTGTACCCCACACAGTTAGATTTCCTTCTGTCACCAAATACTTGACCCCTTTATTCTTATCTACCTCCCTTTCTCCCACTTCCCTCTGGTAACCAGTAATCCACGGTCCATGTCCACGAGTCTCTGTTTGTTTGTCGTGTTTGTTTGTTGCTTTCGGTTTTACATCCCACGTATGAGTGATTCTGTGGTTTTCAAGTTTTTCTGTCTGACCTATTTCACTTAGCATGATTATTTCAAGATGCATCCATGTCATCACAAATGGCAGTATTTCCTCTTTCCTTGTAGCTCAGTACTATTCCATTGTATATATGTGCCACAGCTTCTTTACCGATCATCTATTGTAGCTTGTTTATTTGGGCTTGTTCTTGTTTTTGGAGATAGTCCTGCAGTGGTATGAACTTTCCTCTTATGACTGCTTTTGCTGTGTCACAAAAGTTTTGATGTGTTGTACTGTCATTATCATTCATTCTCTATATTTCTTGATCTCTCGTTCTATTTCTTTTCTGATCCAGCATTCTTCAGTATGTTGTTTAATCTCCATGTATTTTGGTTCTTCTTGCTTTTTACAGTTGCTCTCCAGCTCCAAAGTATTATGATCAGAGAGTAGGGTTGGTATGATTTCAACTGTCTCATATTTGTCGAGGCTATCAATGTGTTCCTGTATGTGGTCAATCCTTGAGAATGTTCCATGTGCCCTAGAGAATAACGTATAAGCAGCTGTTTTGAGATGAAAGGCTCTGTAAATGTCAGTTTTGCCCAGCTGGTCTAATGTGTCATTTAAGGATGTTATTTTCTTATTTATTTTCTGCTTAGATGATTTGTCCATATCCGACAGTCGGATATTTAAGTGACCTAGTATGATAGTGTTTTGATTTGTTTCTCTACTTAGTTCTGTTAGTAATTGCTTCATATATTTTGAGGCTCCTTGATTGGGAACATAGTTATTATAAGTGTTATGTTTGCTTAGTGAATGATTCCCTTTATCATTATGAAGTGTCTGTTCCTCATTATCTTTCTTTACCTTTTGAATCTTGAAGTGTATTTCATCCAATATTAGTACTGCTACTTCCACTTTTCTCTGAATGCTATTTGCTTTAAATATTATTTTCTACCCTTTCACTTTGAGTCTGTATTTGTATTTGGAACTGAGATGTGTTTTCTGGAGGTTGGTCAATGGTTAGGTTTTGATTTTTCATCTAATCTGCAACTCATATGCCTTTTTAATGGCAAGTTTAGTCCATTTACATTTAGGGTGATGATTTTAATATGAGGTTTTCCTATAACCATTTTTGTTTTGCCTTCTGGCAGCTCATTGTTTCCCTTGCTTCTATATCCTTGTGTTTCTGTGTTTGTTTTCTTTTTTTGGCTTGGTTTTGTGAATTTTCCTTCTTTCCCTCTGTATTTTATGTTATATCATTCAGTTTTGTGTCTTTGGTGTGTGGTTAACGTCACTTATATGTAGAGGATAGTTATATATATATATATATACACACACACACATATATATATATATATATATATATATATATATATATATAACGTATATATAATATGTATATATTATATAGTAGTCCATTTTCTTCTGTCTGTGGGTTACCTCCATTCCCTTTTGTGAATTTGGATCTTTGAATCCTCCCCTTTTCTGTCATTGTTTTCTCAGTTCATCCCTAGGTATGCTGAATGTTCATTACTATTTCATAATAGCAAATCTCTTATTGTTTAAGCTTATAATGCTCTGTTCTTAATAAGCATTGCACTACTCTGCTTCTTTCTGCCTGCTCGTCACCTTACTCATAGTTATGTACTTTGTTGTCACTTTGTTTTTAGGTGAGCTGACTTCTCTTTTCAGTATTTTTTATAGTTCAGACCTAGTACTGAATGATTCTCTCAGTTTTTGTGTGTCTGGATATGCCTTTATTTCTCCTTCATATCTAAAGGAGAGCTTAGCTGGATATATTATTTTTGGCTGGTATTTCCTTTAATATAATAGTTTGAATATTTTATTCCACTCCTTTCTGGCTTATAAGGTTTGTGCTGAAAGTCTGACAATAATATGCTGGGTTTTTCTTTATAGGTTACTGTCTTCTTTTTCCTGGCTGCCCTGAGAATTCTTTCTTCATTGTTGATTTTTGATCATTTTAGTATAATGTGTCTTGGAGAAGGCCTTTTTGGGTTGAGATAATTTGGTGTTTCTCATTGTTATCCCATTCATTATTTGGTAAGATATTATTTTAAACTCCATGTGTTTGTGTGTTTTCAGCTTTTTTCTTCTAGATTCATACTATTGTGGTTGGAGGAGAAGTCACTTGATATGATATTAATCTTCATAAATTTGTTGAGCATTGATGCGTCTTAGAAAATGTTCCAGGTATACTTGTAAAGAATTTGTATAGTCTGCTGTTTTGTGATGAAATGCTCTGAAAATATTAATTAAATTCATTTCATGAAGTGTGTAATTTAAGGGCACTGTTTACTTATGGATTTTTTTATTTGGAAGATCTGTCATTCATGTCAATGAAATGTTAAAGCCCCATACTATGCCTGTATTACGGTTGACCTTTTTCTATATGTCTGTCAACATTTGCTTATATATTTAAGTACGTTTTTATTGGGTGCATAAATATTTACAAGAATTATATCTTCTCATTAGATTGATTTCCTCCTTTGTCTTTTATTATAGCTTTTGTTGTAAAGTCTATTTTGTCTGATAGTCCTGCTTTTTTTGTTTCCATTTGCATGAAAAATTTTTTTCTATCTCTTTAGTTTAGTATGTCTTTGGAACTGAAGAGGGTCTCCTGTAGACAGCAGGCATGTAGGTCTTGTTTTCTTATTCATTCAGCTACCCTATGTCTTTTGATTGGAGCATTCGATCTATTTTAATTTAAAGTTATTTGTGATAGGTGTATAGTTATTGCATTTTTATTATTCATATTTTTGAACTTTTCTCCTGTTGTTTTTTTTTTGTATAGAAGTCCCTCTAACATTTCTTGTAATACTGGTTGTTGATGATGAAGTTCTTTACCTTTTTTGTTTTTTGTTTTTGTTTTTTCATTTTTGTTTTTGTTTTTGTTTTTTGTCTGGGAAACTCTTTATCTCTCCTTTAATTTTAAGTGTTAGCATTGTTGAGGAGAGTAGTTTGGGTTGTAGGTCTTTTCTTTTTATTACTTTGAATATTTTGTACTAATTCTTTAGGCTTACAAAGATTCTTCTGAGAAAGCCATTGACAGTCTTATGGACTCCCCTGTAGGTAAATAATAGCTTTTCTCTTGCTGCTTCTATGATTCTCTCTTTGTCTTTAATCTTTGGATTTTTAATTATGTTATGTCTTGGTGTGTTTCTTTGAGTTCATATTTTTTAAAAGTATTTTTTCAATTACAGTTGACATACAATATTATATTAGTTTCAGGTGTACAACACAGTGATTAAATATCTACTGACTTATGACATGATCTCCCCAATAAATCCACTACCCATTTGAAACCATACATAATTATTACAATATAGCTGACATATTCCCCATGCTTAACTCTATATCCCTGTGACTGTTTTGTAACTACCAATTTTTACCTTTTAATCCCTTACCACTTGCTACCCCCCAATCTGACAAACATCAAAATTCTCTCTCTCTATGTGAGGTTGTCTCTGTTGGTTGTTCATTTATTCTGTTCTCTAGATTCTACATATGACATTTGTCTTTCTCTGTCTGACTTACTCCACTCAGCACAATACTCTCTGTGTCCATCCATATTGTTACAGATGGCAAGATTATGGTCCTTTTTAGGCTGAGTAACATTCCATTTTATATATGTACCACCCCTTCTTCATCCATTCATCCATAGATGAACACATAGAATGCCCCCATATCTTGGCTACTGTAAATAATGCTTAATGAACATATGGAGTGACATGTCCCTTCAAAGTAGTCTTTTGGCTTTCTTCAGATATACACCCAGAAGTGGGAAAACTGAGTCATTCCTTGTCTCTTTTTATAGTCTTTGTTTTAAAGTCTATTTAGTTTGGTATAAGTATTGCTACCCTAGCTTTTTTGTTTCTTTCTATTCATGAAACATCTTTTTTCTTCCCTTTACTTTCAGTCTGTGTGAGGCTTTTGATCTCATCTGAGTCTCTTGTAGGCAGTATATGTTAGGGTCCCATTTTCTTTATCCATTCAGTCACCGTATCTTTTGATTGGATCCATTTATATTTAATTCATTTACATTTAAAGTAATATTTTCTAGAAATGTAGTTATTGTCATTTGATTATTCTATTTTTATCTTTCTTCTTCTTAAAGAAGTCCCTCTAACATTTCCTGTAACACTGTTTTGGTTATGAACTCAGTCTTTTTCTTGTCTGGAAAGCTCTTTATCTGTAGTTCGATTCTAAATGACAGCTTTGCAGGGTAGAGTAATCTTGGTTGTAGGTCCTTGCTTTTCATTACTTTGAATATTTCCTGCAAATTCCTTCTGGCCTACATAGTTTCTATTGAGAAATCAGCTGACAGTCATATGGGAACTTCCTTTTGGTAATTGACTGCTTTTCTCTTGATGCTTTTAAGATTCTCTCTGTCTTTCAACTAGCATTTAAATTATGTTGCATCTTGCTTTGGGCCTCTTTGGATTCCTTTTGTTTGGGATCTGTGCTTCCTGTGTGTCGAATTCCTTCACCAGATTAGGGAAGTTTTCCATCATTATTTCCTGTGATAGGTTTTCAAATTTTTGCTCTCTTTCCATGTTGGTACCCCTATGGTGAGAATGTTGTTATGCTTGATATTGTCCCAGAGGCCCCTTAAACTGTCCTCATGTTTCTAGATTCTTTTTTCTTGTTACTGTTCGGATTAGGTGTTTTCTGCTACCTTATCTTCTAAATAGCTGATTCAAATTCTGCTTCATTTAATCTACTGTTACTTCCTCCTAAGGGATTTGTCATTTGAGTTATTGTATTCATCATTCCTAACTGGTTCATTTTATGTTTTCTATCTCCACTTTCATGTTTCCTATCTGTTTGTTAAAGTTTTTACTGAGTTCTCTATTCTTCCCCTGATTTCAATGAGCATCCTTATAATTAGTGTTTTAAATTCTGCATCTGGTAGATTGCTTGTATTTATGTTGTTTAGTTCTTTCTCTAAAGCTTTTTTTTGTTGTTGTTGTTCTTTCGTTTGGGACATGTTTTTTTTTTTGTCTTCCCATTTTGTCTGCCTTGCTGTGTTTGTTTTTATATATTAGGTCGAGCCACTATGTTTCCCAGTGTTAGGAGAGTGGTCTTATGTAGTAGGTGCGCTGTGGGTCCCAGTGGCACAGTTTTCCCTGGTTATCTGAGCCAGGTGCTCAATGTATGTCCCCTGTATGAATTATGTGTGCCTTTCTATTGTAGTTTAGCCTTGGTTGCTGTTTGCCTATCAATGGGAGGGATTGACCCTGGGGCTGATTTGTTGTGATGACTGGCCACATCCATTGAGAGATCTCTTATGAATGGGCTGACCCTACAGAGCAGGATTCTCTTTAGCAGGGCTCTGGTGCCTGCCCTGTGTCTGCCTTTTGAGTGTGTTGCCCTCAGATGTGATCTTGGGTGGTGAACAGCTCAGACAGAAGCTGGCCACCAGGTGTGCAACCCAGGCCATCATGGGAGGGGCCCTGCATCAGGCAAGTTCAACTGCAGCTTGAGCCCTGCTTGGGGTCATGTGGTATAAGTCATCAAGAAATCTGCAGATGCCCACCACTTATGCTTAGCTTGGAGGTACCTCAAATGGCCAAACTGTAAACTGAGGTTGTTTGCTGCCCTTCTTAGCCTTGGGGCTGCTAAGCAAGATGTACATGGCATGCTAAGGCTAGATGCTGCTTCTTTAGGTTTTGTGAACCTTTGAGAGATTTTAGGAAAGTCCACAGCATGAGCCAAGGCAGGCCATTTGTATGGAAAAGCCAATGGAAGCATTTTGGGTGGGACTGTGGTTTGATAGAGGCGGAGTCTTTGGGAATCATCAAGGTGTAGTGACCATTATTAGCTATGGAGTCTCAAGATATGGCAGTCACCTGTATCTGCAAGCTGGGTGATGGAGGGCACAACAAAGGAACAATGTTCTCTGACAGCACTTCTGTCTCAGGATAAAGCTGTTTTTCTAGCCTTCCCCCTGAAACCAGACAACGCAGGTCCTCTCCATGTGTTCCTCGCACCTCTTTAAGCAGCTGCCACAGTGCTGGAGCTCAGATTGTGTGAGTCTGTCAGCGAGTAAGTCCCCATGTAGGCCCCTTAAGAGAAATGTCTGTGACTCCCTCAATCTCCATCTCACTCAGACACAAAACCACATGGATCTGGTTTTCAGAGCCATGGTTCTTTTGCTGGCACTGAAACCCTGGGCTGAGGAGCCTGGTGTGAGGCCAGGAACCCTCGCTCTTCCAGGGAGACCTCCACCATCAAGATATTTCTTCCTATCCTCAACTACTATATGTGCGTGTGAGGCCACCTTCTTTTGTATCTTTGCCCCTCTTACCAGTCTCCAGGTGGACTCTTCTGGGTGTCCCCAGGAATTCTGTTCAGCTAGACTTCAGGTGATTCTCAATCATTAGTATTCTGAAGTTTAGTTGTAATTTTCGTGTGGTTGTGAGAGTAGGCAAGCACAGTGTTTACCTATTTCAGCATCTTGACCGGAATACTAGGGTTAGTCTTGTTTGGGACTCTCATCACTTCGTGGGCTTGTACTTTCATTTTTTCTAGGTTAAGGAAGTTTCCAGTCATCATTTCTGGCTCTCTCTCTTCTCATTCTGGT
Source organism: Cynopterus sphinx (assembly GCA_030015415.1). Taxonomy (NCBI): domain Eukaryota; kingdom Metazoa; phylum Chordata; class Mammalia; order Chiroptera; family Pteropodidae; genus Cynopterus; species Cynopterus sphinx. The sequence continues at coordinate 87,139,695 of CM057388.1, forward strand.
AGCCCTGTGATGCAGATGTTATGCTTGATGTCGTATCAGAGGTCCCTTAAAGTTGTTTCAGTTTTTAAATTCCTTTTTCTTGTTGCTGTTCTGATTGTATAACTTTTTCTGCTTTGTTGTCTAGATCACTGATTTAGTCCTCTGCTTCACTTAATCTGGTAGTTTATTTCTTCTAAGTAAGTGACTTGACTTGCTGAAGGCCATTTGTTAAGATTCTGACAGAGCTGGGACTAGAATATAAGTCTCCTAAAACCTAGTTCATTTTTTTCTCCTATTTTAGTGTTTTGGAGGTATATGTTTGGAGACACATTTTTAATCATTAACCAGGAGATACACATGGATACTTTGTGTTCTAAGATATGTCAAATGATATATATTTTTTAAATTGGGGAACAAAGGATTACTATTAGTTACGACCTTGAGAATCACCCCAAAAGTATTTATGTCTCCTTTGCCTTCACTCAAGTGCCCTCTTGATTTCTTCAACCCAATTAAAATAAGTCTATTGCCCCAGAATTCCCCGAACCTCCTGATAAAGTCTGACTCCTGAATCCTCCCCCCAATATTTGCTCTAATCCAGCTTCTCCTCACAAGGAAAAGCCAAAAATGCTTTGGGGCTAGGAGATGAAAATACTGGAATACAAGGTTCTAAAAATTCTGCTTCCTCTCTTGTTTGTTTTCCCAATAAGGCCCTTTCAGTACGATCTCCACAAGTGAAAAGCAGATGGTGCTGCTGCTGATGGTGGTGTGTTTGTGTATGGACATGAGATAGGGGTGAGGAACTTTCATTCGAAGAAACTTAACTCTGAGACAAAGTCATTCTGAGCAGCAAGTCTTCAGTATACGCTTCTTAACTGTTTCTCTTGCTGGAACTTCGTCCTACAAAGCCGCTCTTTCACTAGGTGTTGCCCCATCAGCCCACTGGAGCTGTTTCTGCAACCTCCAAGCAAGGGAGTTAAAGATGACCTGGTATGAAACCTTCTACTGTTTTCTTTGCAGAATGTGGATGGATGTTGGGGAGTGCTCTACAGGATTGTGCGCTTTAGCACTGCTTTCACTTTAGTAAAACCTGTATTTAAGGTAGGTCAGGAGCAAGAATAGTCACTGTGGCTTTGACAGATACAGCAATCTTCTGAATCCACAGTTGAAAAGAAATTGTCTTAGCAACCAGGAATAGGTATAGGAGATAGGGAAATGAAAGCTTTTCCTATATGTAAAATTAATTAAACTATTGTTTTCATTGACACTCTGTAGCTCTTCTCTTGATCAGAAATATTTAGGAAAGTTATGTGTGATAATAACTTTCAAATACAATATTTCTAAGTGTCAAGTTAATGTGATCAGAGAGCAAAAAGACTCATTGTACTCAGTATGAGTCTCACATAACATCTTCTTCCACAAGTACTTTTGGGACCCTTTCAGGCAAAGACAGTTGGGAAACTTGACTTATTTGCTACACATGAAGGTGAAATTGGGCACATTCTTCCCATATTTTTTTTTCATTTTTAAAAATGGAGATGAGGCTTTCTGAATATAATCTATTATTTCAGAAAAAATAAATTATGACTCATTTAGTTGTAAACATAAAATATATTTATAAGTGAAAAATGGGGTTATTTGTTAGGATGAAGAAAAGCTGGCTATTACAATAGCATATTTTGAATAATGTAACCCCTTGGCTAAGATGTAATTCCCAAATTTATTAAATAGTTAAAGCAATAATCTCATAATTCTAAAAATTCATTCAGGTTTTTGTAGGCATTTAAGAATTACTGTTTGTTTTTTTGGCGTGGAAGTAACATCTTTCTCCGTTATTTTTATTTTTATTTTTTTGGAAAATGACCACTGCTGAATAAAAGGCTCTAGTAGTACATTATATTTCTTCTGTATAATTGCACTAAAATAATATATTGGCATATTGTATGGTTTATGATAATCTGGAAATAAAAATGAAAAAAAGAAAAGCCAAGACTCTCAGCAATGGATTAGTTATTCTGAATATATTATTTTTCAAACAGTGATATTATGTAAATTGAACAAAGTGTCAAATAGACTAGTTGATATTTAGGCTGAGAGTTAAACCAAGGCTTTCTCAGGTACAGAACTGATCAGTGACTAGACTTTTTGATTCTCCCAAGGAGGTCCTTCATAAGGCAGGTTAGCTTCGGTCTAAGTCTGCCCTTGAAGCCATGTTGAATTAAGTCTAAATCTGTTCTTTTATCACTGAGACCCCAAATTAGACACTGATGAAGTTTTGTGACCCTGTAGTCCTAGTTGCAACTAAAGTATTTAATAATTGTAAAAAACACCACAGTTGTTATGAAATAATGATTGTCTAGAGCCATGAGCAATCCTTTATCTTTTAGGCTGTGGGTTCCTTACTTTCTTCCTAATTCCTTTTTCTGGGGGGTACAGTCAGGGAGTACAAATTGTTAAGAACTGTGAAGAGTCTGAGATTTTCACCTGACTTGAAAGTTAGGAAATTACCCTGAGGTAGTGTCATGGATGCTGACAGTAGCCTGGGTATCAACAGTTGGTCTGGTACTCTGAGCTCCATCACCCATAAGATGTTGGGTGATGTTTGTACACTCAATGGGATGCATTAAAGATGGACTCTGAACTTAAAGAGCTCAAATGGTTTATAATGGGCAGTAAGCACACCAGCCCTGTGCTCCAGAGAGAGACATTATCTTTATTGTACTGGAAACTAGTCATCTCTAGCTTCCAAGGCTGTCAGCAAACCTGTTTTTTCTTTCAGCATGAGACACTATCTTTGCCTTCCAAGGTTGTTTTCCATAGAAACATTCTTGAAAAGATATTCCGGAACAAAGGCACTTAGTGTGTCTGTTCACAAGATGTGCAGGAACACAAGAGCTCCATGGAGACTTGTTTCCTAACACAGGCTAAGGCCAAGATGGACTCTGAAGAACTGTTGACCTTATCTATCCTTATTTCTACTGACAAGTCAAAGCAGCAGTCATTACCATCATTACTATTTCTATTTTCTGGAAGAAGAAGGTCTTGAAGCTACGTCATCTCTCCAAAACAAAAAGTCTGTACTCCATACCTAACTCCATGTTTATCTAGGAAATTAGGGAGGATGTTTCTTGGCCACCATTACTTGCCTTGTGACTGGAGATTGAGAGCCAATGTTACGAAAGTTACCATGCTACTTTGATTTACCAACATCCCCTTACTTAAAAGCAACAACAACAACAAAATGACCCGACTGAGGCTGTATGTAGCCGCAGCTCAGAGGTTCAAAGCTTTTAAAGGGCAAGACCATTTTACTGGACAGAAGGAGGTGGTATTTGGAAGCTCAGGCCAATAACTACCAGTCCCTGGAGAAATATCAGTCTCCCAGTATAGTCTTTTAAAAGTCTCTGGACCAAGGGGTCAGGACGCCAGCCAAAAGATCTCTGTTTATTTTTTATATTTTATTCATTTAGGTAGAAATGTTATTTTTAAATGAGTGTCCCATACAATCTGAAATGAACAAAAATATATTGAGTTATAGAGCTGTGTCAGTCACAGAAGTATAGAAATGATTCTGTGTCTTTAAAATTTATTTTGCCTTAAAAATACTTTTTACTTGTTTTTCTCTTCTCTGATCCTGGGACTTCCGGTCTGAAAAAAGGCTGTATTGCCAGATTATATTTCATAGACTCTTAAAGTCGGAAGGACTAGTTGAGTCTTATAGTCCAGCCTGGTCCCTAAGGCTAAGTCCTTGCTGTATCCCCTTGCCAGAGGGTCATTCACAGTCCACTCAGAAAGGTAGCTGGACATCAGAGCCCTGAGCTGGGAGAAGCTCTGGATCTATTCTAGGTTCTGTCATTGACTGGCTATGATAATTTGTCAACATCACGTCTTTTCACAGCCCAAGTGTTACTCAATCTAAAGAGAGAGGCCAGATAATCTTATAGTTTTCTACCAGCTCCAACATGCCTCCGGTGGGTCTCTGAGTTCTGGAGTATTTTTTTTTTTTGATGATAACAGAAGCCACTTGTTTATTTTAGCAAAATAAGAACATATAGATAAAAAAAGGAATAATTCCTAACACTATTAACCAAGTTTAGTGCACATTTTTAGTCTATTTCAATTTCGTGTGTGATAAAATTTAGATCATGTTGTTCTGTAATTTGTCTTTTTTACTTAAGTACCATAAACATCTTACCATTGCAGCTGGGCTTTATCCTTAAGGCATTAAAGAGCTGCTGACGAGTTTTAAGTAAGTTTCACTATATGTCCTCTCTCTCCAGATCAGAAATAGAGAAGAGAGAATATTTTCACACAATTTTGAATTTGATTCATTTCATTCTTTATTGCTTTCTGCACAGAAAAAGAACGGCTCATTGTTTTCTTTAAAGTTGAGAATGATAGATTAGTTTAGAAGTTTAGTCATATTGACATGCTACATTGCTAGCACTTGTGTATGTACATTTATGTTGTGAATAAAATTTAGAATGGCACATTTCAAGATAATCACATGGAGACTATCAACTATAAATATCATACAGCCCTCTAATGAAACATTGATAATCATTTAGCCAATATTTAGTAGCATGTGGGCCTGCTGTTACCAAAAAGCTTTTAGTGACCAAATTTATTTAAGATTTTTTCATTCTATAAAGCTTCAAAAAGATTTAAGGTAGTCTACAAAATTAAACAGTATACATATAGGACCTCTAAAATTTGAAAACCAAGGAGACCAACTAAAGGAACCAGAAAGGTGGATGTCATGAGATATCTGAGCTAGCTAATCCAATATTCTGTTGCCTAGCAACAAAAAGTAAATAGGAAAATACATTGGCTTGTATGGTTTTTATTGCTGTAGAAAAATGTTTCTACTTTTCTCCAGACAAATTTTCTTCTGAAATTTATTATATGGGCTCTTGTGTGAGAGATAATATGTTATAGTAGACATCTTCAACTACAGTTTTGCAAAGGAACAACAACCCTGTTGAAATGGATAATTCCTGTATTGACCTTCTACATAAGATGTGAGAGTGTAATATTAAATCATAATTCAGTTTAGACATGTCTTTGGAGGCTGAAATCATATGATCCAGATACTTGGCTTTCTGGTGATTTAATTTAATACAGAAACAGTACTTGGGAAATGGAGGTGACTGTCTAGCTGCCATGCCCAGTCGACTCTTCTCAAGGGGTCAAATGCCTCAGGTGACCCATTAACTGATGATAGCTTGCAGACGAAATCACATTGGCAATCTCAGTCAGATAATTCTGGGACCAAATGTCTAAGTTGATTCATATTTTGAGTAGGTGTTCAATAAAGTTTCATTGAATGAATAACTTAACCAGGGTCCACAGCCTAGACTGATTCCCTCTTAGTATTCTCTCTCTACTAGAAACCACCTTACATGAATCTGGTTTTTTTTTTTTTTGTATACTGCCTGACTTTTCTCCTTATTTATCTCATAATGATCTCCACATCTCTCTTTTCTCCTAACCAGTTTTACCCTTGTGAAGCCTACAACTGCCACATTTCTGAACAATAGCCATCATGGAATGCAAACACAATTGCACTTCAAAAATGCAATTACCATTGCAAAAAATAGGAAACAACCCCAGTAAACGACTGATTAAATCATGAAGTAACGATATGGTGGAATCCTATGCGGCTGTTAAAAAGATGTCATTGAAGAAGATGTAATGATAAGAAAAAATATTCCTTATATTCTAAGTGGGGGAAAACATATGTATATGATTATATGTATATTTCTCTCAATAGATGGAGAGAGAGACATACCTTTATCTAGAAAGAGGGAGAGGCACAGACACAGAATGTACAGATTTGGGTAGTGGAATTGAAGGTGATTTTTTTTTTTACATTTTGATTTTCTGTATTTTTAAAGTCTTCTACAGTAAGCATGGATTATTTGCGTTTAATCAAAAGACAAAATATAAAATTCCTTTGGCACAGAATACGAAGTCCTTCAATATGTGCTCACCGTATAGTCTTTTAGCTTATGTCTTGATGATCTCCTATGGTTGGATGCCGTGTAAACTCCAGTTGCACAGCTCCACTTGAATTTTCCCAAATGTTCTGGGATCTCCCAAACCAGATTGTAAGCTCCTGGTGGCAAGTGGTGGCCAGGTCTTAGCCATATCTGTATCTCCTGCCCTTAGCGCAGTGTCCAGCACTTAGCAGGTGCTTAGCACTGTTTGTTGAATGAATAGCCAATGTACCATGCTTTTCTCTCAATTTTAATCACACCCTCTCTCCTTCCTAAACACGGGTGCACTTCTCTCCTCACAGTTTCAAGTCACTGGCAGAAGCATGTATTCAAAATGAAAACAGGCAGTTTCATTCTCAAATGGTGGACCTTACAGCACACAGCTGGCTGTGGTGTGTGAATGTGAATTTGAGGATAGTTGCTGAATGTTTCCAGGGATGTTTAATTATAAATCTTATATATGTCCTTGCCTTTGTACATTGCTTAGCCTCTTATTAGGTTCATTCCCTGTCTACACCTCAAAATCATTTTAGGACTTATTTTGAACACATAAAAGATGGAAACCTTCCAAAGGCATCCTAACTATAAAAATCCGCAGGATTCATTTCCATCCTGAAATGATGTATCTGTCTCTGTCTTACCCTGAAAGTAAAATCAGACCTTGCATAAATAGTATGGTTTAAACAGCACCACCCAATGAAGTTTTCTGGTCAATTTTATTTCTAAAACAATAATTAAGCATGGTCCTCAGTAACATCTATTTTCTTTCCTTTCCCCCAGGAGGGATTTTACATTACTTCTTTTTGTCTTTGCTCAGGACTTTGGCACGTGTCAGCTTTCATTAACTATTCTGAATGTAGTCAAAGGCATTGTGGGAGGAACAAACACAAACCAAGACTGCATAAAATAATAACCATTTTAATACCATTATCCTACATGCTTTTAGAAATAAATTTTAATACCAGTGAACAAGTTCAAAAACTCTTCCTTCTCCAGCTACTGTAAGAATCCCAAACTTCCTTTGGCAGTTTGCTGAAGGGTGAAGGTTCATTTTTTCTATATTGAAGTAGCAAGTACGATATGGATTTCTGTAAGAACAAAAAACTAATGGCAAGAAACCAGCCAGCTGCATTAATCAGTACAGTACATGGGAAAGTGAGGTATAAATTATGACAGGTAGATCTTTCCCTTTCTCTTTCAGTCTCTCTGACTAATTTGGTGCATGAATTTATCTTTCTAAATCTTAAGGACTTTCTTCAGAAAATATCAGTTAATAAGTACCTCAGATTGTTTTATTAATGAGAAGAACGTGTCTTCTAAAGAGCTCATAGCAAAAAGCATATAGCACAGTAAAGCTTCATGGTTAACAGCAGAGAATCTGGACTTACTTACCCTGAAGCTTGGCTTTAATCCTAACCTCACTCCTTCCTTTCTCGGTCATTTTAGACAATTTTTTTTAACTTCAATATATATTTATCACTTTCCTTGCATGTGAAATGGAGAAAACAGAGGAAATTCTAGTACTTATAATATTATTGTGAAAATTAAATGAATCTTTGTGCAACACTTAGAAAATGCCTGCACTCTGTGCAATGTGTGCGCTCTTATTTTGAAATCTCTAGGTTGTGAAATGATGGTACTGCGGGCATTAGTGGGTTAATTTTATACATCATAAATTTCCATATAATAATATTGATTCTTTTGGTAGACAGCTTTTTAATTATTAATGCATGCATAAATTCATGTGACCGCCACCAAAATGAGGATGTAGAACAGATCTGTCACGCCAAAAATACTCCCAGCGATACCGATCTGTTCTCTGTGACTATAGCTTTTTCTTTTCCAGGATGTCACATAAATGAGATCTTACATTTTGGAACCTTTGAGGCTGACTTCTCTCATTAAGCATGATACCTTTGAGGTTCATCCAAATTGTTGCATGTATGAATAGTGTGTTCCTGTTCACCACTGAGTAGTATTCCATGGTTTGGATATACTACAGTTCTTCCATTTTCAAATTGTGAAGACATTTGGGTTGCTTCCCGTTTGGGGAAGTTACAATCACGATGCTATATGCAACTGAGTACAAGTTTCTGTGTTAACATAATGTCATAAGTTTTCATTTTTTTTTTTTTGGATAAATGCCTAGATGTGGGATTTCTGGGTCATATGAGAAGTGTATGTTTAACTTTATCAGAACCTGCTAAGTGGTTTGCCAGAGTGGCTGTACTATTTTGTATTCCCACCAACAATGGATGAGAGTTGCTGTCATTTCAGATACTTATCAGCACTTGGTATTGTCAGCTACATTCATTTTAGTCATTTTAACAGATGTGTAATGGTATCTCAACAGTGGCTTTAATCTGTAGTCCTTTAATGGTTAATGTCAAGTATCTTTTTATGTATTTATTGGCCATCTATATATCTTTAGTGAAGTGTCTGTTAAAGTCTTTTGCCCACTTTTAAATTGGACTTTTTTGTTTTTCATTCTATTGAGTGTTTTTTTTTTTTTTACTTATAACTTTTTATTTAGAAGTAAAGTAAGAATCACAACAAAATGCAAAATAGTACAGAGGATTACCATGTACCATTCACCTGGATCCTCTTGATGATAATATTTTACATAACCATAGTACATTGTCAGAACCAGGAAATTGACAGTGTCACAATACTATTAACTCAGGTATAGACTTGATTAGGATTTTGCTAAATTTTACATGTACTTATTTCATATATTGTTCTATGAAATTTTATTACATGTGTAGATTTTAATACATATAATAAAAATTAGGAAACAGAACTGTTTTATCACTACAATATCTCTTTTGTAACCCTTTACTAGTCACACTTGTCTTTCAACTCAAACTCATAGTAACCACTGCTGAATTTTCAATCACTATAATTTTGTCACTTTGAAAATGTGTACAAATGGAATCACACAGTAAACTTGAGATTGTCTTTTTTTCACTCAGCATAATGTCCTAGGAGATCTATTTCATGAACACTTTTTACATATTGTGGATACAAGTATTTTGTGGAATATGTGATTTGCAAATTTTTTCTTCCAGTCTGTAGCATGACATTTTGTTCTCTTTAAAAGTGTCTTTCTCAGAGCAGAAGTTTTAATCATGATGAATTACTCCAAATTATCATCTTTTTTAAAAAATGGTGTTTCGTGTAAAAGATCTCCATCTCAAGTCAAAATATTTCTTCCATGTCTCCGTCCCAAAAAATTATGGTTTTAAAATTTACATTTAGATCCATAATCAATTTTGAATTAATTTCTCTATAAGGCATTATTTGAGGGGGGATTCATTATTTTTCCATAAATGCGTCTCATTATTCCAACACCATGGCTGAAAAGACAAATTTTGCTCCATTAATTAACTTTGAACCTTTGTCAAAACTCATTTGGTCATATTTGTGTGGATCTATTTCTGGACTTTCAGTTTTGCCATAAATCTATACCAATACAACACTGTTCACCATCTAGAGTACTGGAGCTTTATAGTAAGAATTAAAATTGGATGCTCTCATTCCTCAAATTTTATTCTTTTTTTTTTCAAAATTGTTTTGGTTATTCTGGGTCTTTTGGATTTCCATAGGAATTTTAGGATCAGCTTGTCTGTGTATAAAAAGAAAATCTTTCAAAAATTTTGATTTCAATCCTGTTAAATCTGTATATCAATTTGGGGCAATTGACATCTTTACAATGTTGAGTCTGCATGTATTTTGAAGTTTTGTTGTTAGGTTCATGCACATTTAGGATTGCTACTCTTCATGAATTGACACTTTTATCATTATGTAATGTCCCTCTTTATCCTTGATAATTCTTTTTGCTCCATATTCTACTTTTTCTGATTTTAATATAGCCACTCTGATGTGTTTGATTAGTATTTGTATGGTATATTATTTTCTGTCCTTTTACTTTTAATTTTCTAGTGGTGCTATATGTTATGGAAGATGTGGTATTAATGTCTCCAACTATTATTGTTGATTTTCTGTTTCTTTAATTCTCTCAGTTTTTTCCATGTATTTTGGGGCTCTGTTATTAGATTAAGATGTGTATGTAACTGTTATATCTTCTTGATGGATTAACCTTTGACTTTTATAAAATGTCCTTCATCTCTAGTAACAGTTTTTGTCTTATATTAGTATAGGCACTTTACCTCTCTTGGCTACTGTTTTCATTGTTTATCTAAAACTTTTTCCATCCTCTTACTTTCAACATATTTGTATCTGAATCTAAAGTGTGTCTCTTGTAGACACAATATAGTTGGATCACGTTCTTGTATCTACTCTGTCATTCTCTGCCTATTAACTGGAGAGTTTAATAAATTCTTATTTAATGTAATCACAGATAAGGTAAGATTTACACCTGCCATATTGCCATTTGTTTTCTATGAGTTATATCTTGTTTTGCTATTTCTCTATTTCTGTCTTCTTTTGCTTTAAATATACTTTCACTGTACTATTTTAATTCTCTTGTGCTTTCTTTTGCTATATATTATTTGGTTATTTTCTTAATGCTTCTCCTCGGAATTACTATTAAATTCTTAATTTATGAGAATCTTTTTCAAATTAATATCAATTTGAAATAATATGTAAAAACTTTGGTTTGTTCTCCCTCTCTTTTATACTGTTGTTGTCACAATTATATATGTATATATTGTTTTCATAAATGCAATTTTATAATTTTTGTTTTAGATAAGGTAGGACAAAAAAGGACTATAAACAAAAATCAATTTATACTCATTATCACTAATAGTATTTTTTATTTCTTCATGTGAATTGGAGTTACTCTCTGGGGCCCTTTCATTTTAGCCTAAATAATTTTTTCAATTTTTATGGTAATGCAGAACTGTTAGTGACAAATTTTCTCAGTTTTCGTTTATTTGGGAATGTCTTTAATCTTTTTGTCATTTTTAAAAATAGAGGTGAAATTCACATACGATAAAACTAACCATTTTAAAGTAAACAATTTTGTAACAGTTATTACATCACAGTGTTGAACAACCACTATATATATGTATGTGTGGTGTGTGTGTGTGTGTGTGTCTGTGTGTATATGTATATATACATAAAACATTTTCATCATTCTAAGAGGAAACCTGGTATCCTCTTAGAATTTACTCCCCAATTTCTTTTTCAGTCGAAGGATAGTTTTGCTGGACATAGAATTCTTGGTTGACAGTTTTCTTTCACCACTTTGAATATGTAATCTACTTCCATCTAGCCTCCATGGTTTCTGATGAGAAATCAGCTGCTAATCTTATTCATCTCTTGTATATAAATCAATTTTTCCTGTTGCTTTCAGGGTTCTCTGTATCTTTCAAAAGTTTGATTATGTTGTGTCTAGAGGTGGATATTATTGACCTTATCTTACTTGAGATTGTTAAGCTTCCTGAATGTGTAGATTTATGTTTTTACTAATTGTTTTGGAAATTGTTGGCCATTATTTCTTCAAATATTCTTTCTTCCCTTTTCTTTCCTTCTGGGACACCCATTATGTGTATGTTGTTATACTTGATGGTGTTCCAAAGGTCTCTGAGGATCTGTTCATTTTTCTTCATTTGTTTTTCTTTCTGTTCCTTGCAAAATAATTTCAGTTGATGTATCTTCCAGTTCACCGATTCTTTCTTCTGCCTGCTCAAATCTGCTCTTGAGCCCTTCTTGTAATTTTTTTTTTAAAATTTATTTTACCTTTTAAGTTCAGAATTTGTATTTAGTTATTTTTAATAATTTCTATATTAATATTCTCTTCATGGTAAGACAGTGTGCTTGTGCTTTCTTTTAGTTCATTAGGCACGGTTTCCTTTAATTTTTAAAACATTTAAATAGCTGATTCAAAGTCTTAGTTCAGTAAGTCTAATGTCTGTGCTTCCTCAGAAGTTTCTATTGATAGCTTTTATTTCACCTGCATATGGGCCATATTTTCTTGTTCCATTTCATGTCTTGTAACTTTTTTTGTTAAAAATTGGACTTTTGAAATAATACAATGTGGCAAATCTGGAAAACAGATTCTCCCCCTTCCCAGTGTCTGTTGTTCCTACTTGTTTAAGTGTGTTTGCTTGTTTGTTCAGTGAGTTTTCTGAATTAATTCTGTAAAGTCTGTATTTTTGCTGTGTGTGGACACTGAAGTTTCTGTTTAGCTACCTTATTTATTAGGTAATGATTGGACAGAAATTTCCTTAAGTGCCTAATTTTTCAGTCTTTGCTGTGGCTCTGTATGTGTGCTGGGGCATGTATTTAAAAGTCAGCTAGGCAATTGACAACATTACATTAGCCATCTCTTCTAGCTTGCAGAGAGCCTCAGGGTAAACTTTAAGTGAGATCTTATTACTGCCTTCTCAGGTCGTTCTTGTGCATGAGCACAGCCCTACACATGTGAGTACCCATCTATATTCCCGTGAATATACTAATATTTTCAAAACCCCTATGAATATGTCCTCTTCATTTTTCTACTAACCTTTTTGTTTAGTTTATTCTATGCTGCAGTTGTTATCTATCACCTCAGAGAATTATAATGTTAACACACTCAGTAATTTTCTTTGGCAAACATCCCTCTTCCCCGGGAAAATGCTTTTCACACAGGCACACTACAAATCAGGTCAAATAAAGAAAGTCTTTTAAGTTGGGTTATTTTGGATACCCTAGACACGTCAAATCATGACAATTCTTTGGGAATGAGGCTTTGAGAGATCTCAAATTCCATGCAGCTCTTTCAGGAATACAGGCTATTTTTCAAGGTTATGGCAGAGGTAGAGAGTAGGAAATAGTCCTAGAGCAAGTTAAAATGCCACAAAGTTCACTGTTATCACCAAGATTCAGTCATTTAAAAAATATAATAAATGCATCCTGGGTTCCTCCATTCCTTTTGTTAATTCCTAGAATTCTGATCTTCACATTTTCGTCAGATTTTTCATTGCTTTTATGGAGGAACAAGTTTTCAGAAGTCTGTATTCTGCCATTTTTGCTATCATCACTCTCCATCTTTTTGTTTTTAATGTACTTATATAATTATATCTTAAATGGATATCTTATAGACAGCTTATAGATTACAATCTCCATCTTTTAGTTAGGTCATTAGACCATTTACTTTTAATGTGATCATTGATATGTTTTGGATCTGTCATTTTATTCTTTTTTGTTTTTTTTCCTTCTGTTCCTTATTTTTTTTTTTCCTTTACAATTTTCCTTTGGGTTATATTTGAACATTTTTTTATTAATTCATTTAATTTATTTTTTTTACTATATCTTTGTATATAGATTTTTTTAGTGATTTCTTTAGGGATTACAATATGCATCCTTTACTTTTCACACAGCCTTTTTACAGTCTATATTTTTTTACTTCAAGCTGAATGTAGAAAACCTCCACCATATAGATTTCTTTTCATGTCCTTTTTATGTTGCAGTTGTCTTGTTCAAATAAAATGAAAATGTGATCAGGCATTGTTATAATGCTTGCTTTTAACTGTATATATTTTAAAGAACTCAAGAGAAGAAGAACAGTCTAATTTATATTAGGTATTTAGGTTTTCCATTTCTCTTCATTCAGTTCTGATTTTCCAATTTTCCCTCTGGTATTATTTTCCTCTGTACAAAAAAACTTCAGTGGGTATGAATTCTCTTAGTTTTCCATCACCTGAGAACGTTTTTATTTCATCTTCATTTCTGAAAAATAATTTCACTGGCTACAAAGTTCTGCATTGATAGTTTTGTTCTTTCACTTAAAAATGTGTTACGTTTTTCATGACTCCATTGTTTCTCATGAGAAACCCATAGTCATTGAGATTGTTATTTCCCTTTAAGTTATATGTTATTTTTAGCTACTTTCAGTATTTTTATTTTTTCTTTAATCCTCAGCAGTTTGATGTTTATGTGACTGGGTATGGATTTCTTTGTGTTTATTCAATTTGAATTTCACTGAGCTTCTGGAACCTATAGATTTGTGTATTTTGCCAAATTTTGGAAAAGTTTTAGCCTCTATTTCCTTAAATGTTTTTCTGCACCATATTCCTCCTCCTCTTTTGGGGAACCTGATGACACAGATATTTAAACCTCTGTTCACTCTGTTCATTTTCTTTCTTTTTTAAAAATATTTTTCTTGTCTGTTATTCAGACCGGAGGATATATATTGATTTAAATCTTAAAATTTACTTCTCTGTCATCTCCATTTTGTCATTAAATTCTTCTAGGGAGTTTTAAATTTTGATCTAAAATTTGTATTTGGTCCTCAATTATAACTTCTATTTCTTTGCAGAAATATCCTGTCTTTTCATTCCTTTCAAGAGTGTTTGATCTTATTAGAGCATTTTAATAATATTTGCTTTAACATTTTTGTCTGATAACTCTATCATTTGTGTCATCTCAGAGCTGGAACTATTGACAGACATTGCCCATGTGAAGTTTGTTTGTTTGTTTGTTCTTTGTATGTCAAGTAAGTTTGGATTATGTCCTGGACATTTAGTATATTTTATACTATTAGACTTTGGATCTTGTTTGTATCTTATGGGAATTAGATTAATTTTATCTTCTGAACATGTTTGAATGTTTGGCATGTGATACTTATGCATGTTCTTTAGGAAGGTGAAATGCATAGTCTCCGCAGTTACCTGTTTACTGGGTTAAGTGATGCCAGTTCAAAGGTGAAGGAGAAATCTGGCTGAAGCACAAAATAATTTTGAATGTCAATGACAGTTGTAGAATTATTATAATATTTGTTTATTAATGAGTTTCTGGCAAACATAAAATCCTAGGGTCAATAAAATAATATCATTTTTTGAGATTTTTTTCACCAAGCAACAAATGTTTCTTAGGCATCTGCTCACTATTCACCTTGCACAGTTTTGAGGTCCATGACTGATATAAAGATGAATAATACCTACACTAGGAAGGATAGATATTTTTGTCTTTGTTGGGTAGGTGGGGGATCTGAGGCACAGAGAATTTTTCAGCCAGTAAGTGGTAGCATTAGGCATTGGTTTCATGCCTTCTGACTATGAAGTATGTGTGTCTCTATCTATGAAGTACAAAAGGAAGGTAATTCTTCAACAGAGGGATGAGGTAACTATCCATTCTACTTCAGTTCGAACAGAACTATTTATGGTTAATATTACAAAATTATAGATATACTTGACAACATAAAGATTGTGACATTGTTGCTCTTCATTTATTTGGGCCACTTAAGAACTTGCCAGAAAGATACAGAAATTCAAAGTATGAATATAGTCATGTGCCACTCAACGATGGAGATATGGTTTGAGAAATGCACTGTTAGGTGATTTCATCATTATATGAACATCATAGAATGTACTTAAGAAAACTTAGATCCCATAGCCTACTACTGTGTTTGTATGTGCTGTACTTTTATACAACTGATAGTGCAGTAGGTTTGTTTACACCAATATCACCACAAACAAATAATGTGTTGTAACATGATGGTATGAAAGCTAAGATATAATCAAGCAACAGAAGTTTTTGAGCTCAGTTATAATCTTCTAAGACCACCACTGTACATCTAGTTCATTGTTGACTGAAATGTTTTGTGGAGCATGACTATAATTGGCTATGATCTTTACTGAAAATTGTTCTTCCTACTTACAAAGTCAGAGAGTTTATTAGTCAATGGTGTACATATTGTTGCTAGCTGGTGATAGTTAGTATACATTTATCTTTCCAAAATAAACTATTTTGTAGTTATCCTTGATCATTATTTAATCCTAATTTTTCAGTTATGCATTAAAAAAATGGACTCTGTTGAAAATATTTTTATAAAAATGTATGACTAGAAAGATAACTTTGTATATACTTGAAAGCTTCTATACTTTGATTTTTAGGCACAAGCCCTTTTTCAGGAGTTAAAAATGTGTTAAGATATTACAATGTGCTGGCTATTGGACTAACTTCCTGGCATACATTTTCTCAGTCATAACTTTGAATACAGTCAGTTTGAGATTCCAGTGACAGATGGCCTAATCACATTCTTGTACTGTCTTCCACCTACCAGCTTGTTGTTCATTTGCCTTTTTTGCTCATTGGACAGCTCTTTGCAGCTATCCAATACCTTCAAAAGACCTTGCCAGCCAGATATCATTTCCATCTTTGGTGCTCGCTGAAGATAGCTGATATATTCTTTCTGTGAGAGAAGGTATGTGAGAGTATCAGGTCAAGCTAGGCTCACTAATTAATGATTTCTTGTATTTTCTCCCATTTGCTCTGCTCAAACACATGACCCCACTGCCTGCTCAGATTTCTGATATTTGTATCTTTCTTTATTTCTATCTTATCTCTTTGGCTTCCTGACCTCCTAACAGTGCTTATTACTAGATTGTCTTACCAAACCGGCCATGCCCACAACCCATATGGTGACACCAGTTTTACTGTCACTCAAAGTCCTGGCATGATATTTTATGAAAAACAAGGCATCCTATTTCTGATTACTTTACACTAGGATAAATGGCCTGCTTTTGTTTTCTGCTGCTAAATTGAATCATTCGATGTCATGATCAGTAAATATTGCACTAATTTGCAAGAAAAAATGGATTGGCAGCACTACTTGAAATCAAGTCAAAATTGACTATTGAGAGATGTATCATGTTGCCTTTTACATTCTAGTTACAACTTCCATTTTTATCTTTAGAATTGGGACACTTTTATTTTTCAGTTAGTTATATTATAATGATGGTACTGGTAACAAACATGGCTTAAGGAAGTAAGGTTTCCATATTTTTTTCTAAGCATTTTCTGAGTAGATATCTAAGTTGCCATTGGCTGCTCACATTGTAGATGTGATTATGTACATTTCTGTTGTGGTTAACTGTGTGGTCCTAACTTGATTTCTCAGTGAGAGGGACAATAAAGAAAATAGCTTAATCTTAGATTGAACTGGAATGATTGCAGCATGATGACAGTGATGGTAAGAGTAGATATTGGAAACACAAAGACCATTGGTTTAAATCCAGACTCAACAACTGTGTATGATCTTGATTGAGCAAGTTTACTTAAGCTCACTGAACCTTTTTTTTTTTCATCTTTAAAATGGAGATTACAACCTAATAGGAATGTTGTGAAGATCAAATGGGATATGATATATAGCACACTTTAACTGTGCCTGCCGCTGACATACAGAGACACTAAGTAACTTGCCCCAGATTACACTGCTAGGAAGTTGCATGGTCCAGTCTGAAAATGCAGGTCAGTTTGATTCCAAATACCCATGCTTTTTTTACTCTGAATTTTTTTTTTACTAGTAGTAGGGCATTTGAACTGTTATTACTTAGAAACATAAAACTCAGGACTAGAAGGAATTCAAACATCATATATTATGCTACTGATTAGGTATTTTAATTCCTTTCCCAACATATTTCACAAAAGCCCTCCTAAGATTTCATCATGCTTCTCTTGAACACCTCTAGTTTATAATTTACCTAATCTATATTGAGCTTATATTCTATAACAAAAGTAAATCCCTGTTGTTATTTAAAGTGCATAACTGTATTTGTGTATGTTGGCGTGGACAAAATGGAAGTGAAGGGACTATCAGGTAGATATACCAGTGAAACTGAGACACAGTTTAATGAGAAGTCTCTGCTTTCTTCAGGGTTGGTAGCAGGTTTTTAAAAATTTTTTGATAGAGAAAAGCACCTAGGCAGTCTCCAGTTCAGTATTCCTCTGAACTGATTTTATCATAATTTTCCAAGGTGTAGGTTTGGGTCGTGGTGCAACAGATTTTGAATGAACTGCTTTGACCTGTTCCTAGCTCCATTTTAGCTGAAATAAGGAATCTTCTTAGATTCCCACAGGATTGGGCAGTCTTTTATTGCCATGGTGGAGATACCTGAAACTTTACAACTTGCCCAGAATTTATGTGACCTAACCACTCTATTGAACTTGTAGTCACTAAAGTAATTTGTTTTTTAGGTTCCTGTAACACATATCATATTCTGAGGGGCAACCAGTCCATTTCATCTATTTCACATTTCATTACCATTTGTTCAATACCAACATCTAAGGAATTCAGCGTGTTTGGTGCTGGAGTTCTGGTTTCAATCCTCATCCTTTGGATTACACAGCTGAGTCAGTGTTCTGAGTTCTAGTAATTAAACTAACTCCAGAGGTGTTCAGCTGCTTTCAGACCAAGGTAGCGGATGATGGTCTTCCATTCTCAACTTATTTCAATTCCGTATCATATCTGAGGATGCTATTCAGTCTTGTTTGGTGTCATAATTTTAAACCACTTGGAATAATACTCTCCTTTGCTTTAATGTTATACATCCCTGTGCTTGTTCTTCAGTAATTGAAAGGGATATCGGACAAATTTGATTTGTCTAACTTTGACTTATGCTGTCCTTATCTTGGCCTTTGTGTCATTAAGAAAAAAATTGGTATTGATTTTGGATCATACCACTACATTGCGCTGCAATTTTTCTTCCTTGCCAGTGGAATATAAATCGATAAAAGGCAGCTGTTTTAGATGAGGGCTAGATATGGTACTGTAATTTATATATTGTAAATCCAGTGATAGCTAATCAAATGAGTGCTTCTCCTGTTCCAAACTTGACATGATTGAATTAAATTTTACAGAAAAGGAGGGAGAGCTGACAGTGTATATGTCTGAAAATGTAATGAAGCTCAATATAAAATGAAACAATGACTAGGATATTATTTTATAATTTCCAATGGGGAAAAATATTTAGTGAATCATGCCTGAAATTGGGGATGATCACAGGAGAGGAGAAGCAGGAATGAAAAACCAGCTAACCTGCATTATAATTTTTGAGAAATCTGAAATATAAATTTGCAGATAGAAATTTTAGGAATTATGCATTTGACTTACTGAGTTGTTTATTTACAGGAGTAGTTCACATATTCTCTACCACCTTCCTTCTCCATGTACATATTTTCTAGTGATACTACCCAGTTGTTGGGAGAAAAGAGCACTTTATTCTCTGGGACTCCTGCTGACTTCTAATAAATGAAATGCTGGCAGATCTGCTAGAACCTAATTCTGCATTTTTTAAAGCCAACCAGCAGAAGTCCAGTTTCACTTAAAAGATCACTAGAAGTAGTCAGATCTGTTTTTTAAATGGAAAAATTATGAATAAGAAGCTGTAGGTTTCCGTTCAAGATGGAGGAGTAGGTAAATGCTGTGCTTGCCTCCTCTCAGAACCACATCAAAATTACAACTAAACTACAGAAGAGCCATCATTGAGAGTCACCTGAAGTCTAGCTGAACAGAAGTCTTATAACTTGGGACTCACAGAAGAAGCCACCTTGAGACTGGTTGGAGAGGTAGAGATGCACAACGGGCTGGCTCCACACTCACCTATGGATGTTCAGAATCAGGAGAAATATCTTGGCTGCAGAATTGCCCCCAGAACAGCAAAACGTCTTGGCCCCATACTGGGCTCCCAAGCCCAGTGTTCCAGTGCTGGGAAGTTCCCACAAGTTATAGCTCTGAAAACCAGCAGAGATTGTGGCTGAATGAGATAGAGGGCTGAGGGAGTCACTGACTTTCCTCATAAGGGGCCTACATCCAAACTTACCTATGATGGATTCACTATCTCTGAGCTCTAGTACTGGGGCAACAGCTTGAGAGGTTCCAGGGACATATGGTTTCTAGGTGAGGACCTGAGGGGCAGCACTCTCCTAGACTTGCTGGCAGAGAGCATTGTTCCTTTGTTGATCCCTTCCCTGCCTGGCTTGCAGACCCATTCAGCCTCCATATCTGGGTCAACCTGGCTAACATTGGTTGTCCTTCCCTGTTGATTCCCTGAGACCCTACCCCACCTAACCTGCAGGCCCATCCAAGGTGCTTCCAGTGGGTTTTCCATACAAATGGCCTATCTTGGCTCATGCTGTGGACTTTCCTAAAATCTCTCTAAGGTTCCCAAATCCCAAACAAGCAGCATCTGGCCTCGGCATCGCCTGTACCTCTTGCTTAACAGTCCTAAGTCTGGCACTAGTAGCAACCAGCCTCGGTTTGCAGCTTGACCTCTTGGGGCACTTCCAAGCCCAGCATAGGTGGTGGCCATCTACAGATTGCTTGGTGGCTAATACCAGGTGGCCCCTGAATTTAGCCTGTGTCAGGGCCCCTTCCAGGAGGCCCCAGCCTGTATGTCCAGTGGCCGGCTTCAGTTTGAGCCAGAGCTCCACTTGGGGTCACTTCTAAGGACAACGCACCCAAAGGGCAGACAGGGTAGGCACCAGACCTTTGCTAAAGCAAATCCTGTTTTGTAGGGTCAGCCCCTAAATACCTCCAGCAGTCATGGCCAGTTATCACAACACATCAGCCCCAGGGTCAATCCCGCCCATTAATGAGCAAATAGTAACCAAGGCTCAGCTACAACAGGACACACACAACCCATACAAGGAATATACCTGGAGAATCCACCTCCCTGGAGAACCCAGCTCAAGTGACCAGGGAAGACTGCCACTGGGACCCATATACACCTGTGTAAGTAAGGCTACTCTACTAAGACTGAGAAACATAGCAGCCCTACCTATTACATAGAAATAAATACAAGTAGGTAGTCAAAGTGGGATGACAAAGAAAGAACAGAACAAAGCTCCAGACAAAGAACTAAAAAAATGGAAACAAGCAATCTACTACATGCAGGGTTCAAAACACCTGTTATAAGGATGCTCAAGGAACTCAGGGGAAGAGTAGATATACTCAATGAGAACTTTAACAGAGGGAAAGAAGACATAAAAGTGGAGATAGAAAATATGAAAAAGAACCAGTCAGAAATGAAGAGCACAATACCTGAAATGATGAATACCTTAGAAGGCATCAACAGTAGATTAGATGAAGCAGAGGACTGAATCGGTGGTTTAGAAGATAAGGTAGCAGAAAACACCCAATCAGAGAACAGCAACGAGAAAAAGGAATACAAAAATATGAGGATAGTTTAAGGAGCCTCTGGGACAACATAAAATGTAGTAACATTCACATCATAGGGATACCAGATGGAGAAGAGAGAACAAGGAATTAAAAACCTATTTCAAGAACCAATGACTGAAAACTGATGAAAGAAATAGGCATACAAGCCAAGGCAGCACAGAGAGCCCCAAACAAGCTTCAACTAAATGGGCAAAGCCCACAGCAAGACACATTATAATTAAAAAGCCAAAGATTGAAGATAAAGACAGAATCTTAAAAGTTTCAGGAGAAAAGCAGTTAGTTACCTATAGGGGAGCTCCCATATGACTGTCAGCTGCTTTCTCAACATTTCCTCAAAGTTTGTGGGCCAGAAGGGCTTGGCATGAAATATTCAATGTGATGAAAAGCAAAAACCTACAATCCAGATTACTCTTTCCAGCAAAGGTTTAATTTAGAATTGACAGATAGATAAGGAATTTCCCAAACAAGAAAAAGCTAAAGGAGTTTATCATCACCAAGCCAGTATAACAGGAAATGAGGTACTTCTTTAAGAAGAAGGAAATTGATTTCATGTAATGAAGCCATGGTGATTGGCCATGTGAGGGCAGACACGTCAATTTGTAGATGGTGGCGAATGCAGCGACAGAGCTATGAAGGCCTCGGGTATGTGAGAATACAGGGTGGTGGGGCACCGCCTGCCCACCACCAAGTGCTGTACCCTCTCCCTCTACCACATGTGCATTTTCACACCTAACCATGTTCTCGCCAAGCCTCGCGTCTGGTCCTTTACGTCTCGACTGAAGAAGATGAAAAAGTCTTCAGAGGAAATTGTCTTCTGTGGACATGTCTTCTAGAAATCCCCCTTGCAGTTGAAGAATTTTGGTATCTGGCTGTGCTACATCTCCTGAAGTCACACCCACAACAGGTACTGGAAGTACTGTGACCTGACCTCTGCAAGCGCTGTCACCCAGTGCTGCTGAGACCTGGGGCCTTGGCACCATGCCTGGGCCCACTCAATCCAGATCGTGAAGGTGGAGGATATCACAGATAAGCAAGTGCCACCGACCAGCGATCAAGCAGTTCTATGAATCCAAGATCAAGTTCCTGCTGCTCCACTGGGTCCATGTCAGCAGCACAAGCCACACTTCACCACCAAGAGACCCAGCACTTTCTTTTAGATTCTGGGCCTCCCTGTCTCTTCATCTACCCAAATAAACAATTTGGGAAAACTGGAACAAATAGAAGAAAAAAGAAAAAAAAGATAAAAATATGAATAATGAAATGGCAATAACTACATATATAGGAATAATTACCTTAAATGTAAATGGTTTAAATGTTCCAATCAGAAGATGAGGTGGCCAAATGGATAGGAAAACAAGACCCTTACATATGCTGCCTACAATGGTCTCACTTGAGATAAAAAAACACACAGACTGAAAGTAATGGGATGAAAAAAGGTGTTTCATGAAAATTGAAACAAACAAAAAGCTGGGGTAACAATACTTATACCAGACAAAATAGACTTTGAAACAAAGGCAACAACAGGAGACAGAGAATGAACTCAGTTATCCCACTTCTGGGTATTATCTGACGAAACCCAAAACACTGCTTTGAGGGGACATGTGATTCCATATGTTCATTGCAGAATTATTTACAGTCGCCAGGATATGGAGGCTACCTGGTGTCCATCAGTGGATAGTAGATAAAGAAGAGGTAGTACACATACACAATGGAATGTTACTCAGCCTACAAAGAGAATTACATCTTGCCATCTGCAACGTCATGGATGGACCTAGAGAGTGTTATGCTGAGTGGAGTAAATCAGATAGAGCAAGACAAATGTCATATGTGGAATCCAGGGGACAGGATAGACAAACAAACAGCAGCTCATTGATACAGAAAGCATATTGATGGTTGTCAGTTTGGGGGAATCGGTGCACGGAGCAGGGATTCAGAGGTCCAAATTGGTAGTTACAAAATCGTCACAGGGAGGCAGAATAGAGCGTGGGGAATATAGTTATAATATTGTAATAACAATGTATGGCGTGAGATGGTACTGGATTCTCAGGGTGGTAACAAGTTGTATACATATCTAATCACTGTGTTGTACACCTGAAACTAATATATGTCAACTATAATTAGAAAAAACAAAAATGTCATTTTTTTACAGCTGTAGACCTTTCTCGGTTATACCTCTCTTGGTCTGTGGTCTATCAAAATTGGCTTAGGAAAGCGCTTTTCACCTTGAAACTTGAAGAAATCCTGCCAGTTTTTCAGGAGACCTGATTAAACTGTTTGCAAATGGAAGAGCATAGCACCTATTTGTATGTTGAAAAGCATATGCAGTCCCTTTGGGAGTGACCAGGCTGGGAACTGATAAGAGGATGCTGTTTTATTTAAAAGTTGCCAGAGGCATATTTACATGATATTCTTGCCTGAATCGTTGTTCTAAATGCATGAGACCTGACTGGGGGAGAATTGACTTTGGAGAAATGCTTGGCTTCTGAATTTTCATCTTGAAAACTACTCTGAGCTTGCTTGAATATGTTTCGGAGTGCTTATTTTCCAAGCTTTCTTCTAACGACGACAGGGTTAAAATTATCTTATAAACCATAGCAACTGCCATGGGCTGTTCTTGTGTCAGCACAAGGCACCTTATTGGAAAGGAGATTAATCACCAGTGTGAATCTTGGGAATGATGGTTCTAACTTGTATGAAGAAGAGTCTTCTTTCCTGATTTGAACTTGACACAATTCAGAGAAAATTGAACATTATCTGCCTCATTTTTGTTAAGGAACATTACCCCCCTAACCATCCTCTCCCTCCTTCTGTGATATGCTCTTCTCCTTGAGCTTCTCAAAACTACTTTGGAAGCTTGTTCTTTGGATCATTTAATCAGCTTGTTTATTCTCTCAGGTTATTATCAAGGCTACTATTTGCTGAGAGATTTTTATGAGCTAGTGACAGCACTGTTCGAAATACAGGTATTATTTCATTTAATACTCAGAAGATCTATAGAAAATCAATCAACTGAGCCTATAGTGAGGAAAAAAGAGAGCCAAGGATATACCAGATTCTTAGTTACCACCCAACTTTGCTGGAAAGGGAAAAGAGCAAGAGACAAACAAAAACCAGAAAGGTAGTAATCAGAAAGGAAGGTGGGAACCGGGTGGGACAGGATTCTGGAAACCAAGAAATTTGTGTGATATTGGGTATGAGCAAGAAACACCAATCTGTACATCTCCATCCTCTTTTTATTGCTCATGCTTTGTACCAATTGCTCTGTATATGGCCATGTTTAGGGGAGTCACTGGCCCTCCGAAATGGGATGAAAAGTTTCGTGTTTGCACATGTAAACGTCTTCGGGGGAATGGGTTTGTAGATTTCACTAGGCACCCATGAAAGACAAAGGTATGTCAGTAGGTACCATCAGTTTTCCATTGGACATTTCTCATTGTCCCCTCAAAGTCAATATTTCTGAAACTTAATTTCACCTTTGTGCTACCTTCCTACAAACTAATTGCTCTTCTTACCCTTCCTGTTTTTGCTGGTGCTATTACTCCTCTCGGAGCCCTCTTTTGCTTCCCTCCACACATCTAGCACATCCCTATTACCTCTAGGATTAATCTTTTCACTGTTCTCACTTTTGCCAGCTGCTCTTGGAACCTTTCCTTCTTGTATCTGAATCATTGAGGATACTTTTAACCATTATCCTTGCTTCCTAACCCTCTCGGTTTTACAATGAGGCCAGTTTAGTTTTTGAAAATACCCTGATCACACAACATGATATTTGAGAACACAGAATTTATGAGCAGTGGAAATAGAAATGTCCGGGTTACAATCCCGATTTCTCCTTTTATTTACCATATACCCTCGTAATGTTGCTTCGTATTTTTGATCCTCATTTTCCTCATTTGAAAATGGGTGTAATGCTGGTACCACCTCCTAGGCTTGTTGTGAAGACTCAGTGACATGATCCATGTAAGGCGCTTAGCAGAGTAGTAGAACGCTGTAAGCTTTCAAGACAGAGAGCTATTATTTCTTACTGAAAAACATAAAATGTCTCCCTAATGCTTTCCTCACAACATACAAAATTTTTTTTTTTTGACTTTTCAGACCTACCAGAATCTGGTACCTATTGCTACCTCTCCAACCTTACCTTACTCCCAGAAGGTGTATGCATCAAGGCTATCTCTCCTAAATGTGCTCGCACAATGCATACCTCTCTTCCACTTCACAATTTTTGTTCATGCCCTTTCCTCATCTTAGAATGTCTGACCCGCTTCATTCAGCATTCTGTCGAGCCCCAGCTCCTGAATTCCCACCATCAGTCATAGTCCCCACAGTTCTTGCCACTTTCTAATTTCTCTTATACTTTCTAATTGTCTATACTGCCCAATTAGTACTGTATAATATTATAAACACTGTTCTGCACGGTTTGTTCCTTACTGATGAGTTCATGGCATTGAAAAATATGAAGCCATTCACTTCTTTCCTGCTTGTTCACTGCTCATTTCATGTTTTTATGTCTTTTCTAGTCTATCAAAGCATCTTGTGGACCGGGATCGTGTCTTGCCATTATTTCCTGTTCCATGACTTGTAGCAGTTTCTAGTTACCACATAATTACTTGGCATATTTGTTAGTTTATTTGGTTGTTTTATCAAACTATCAAAGTTTGGAGGCAGAAATACATTGTTGTAAGCTTGCTGCCATAACTTGTTTTCTTTGAACTCAAGTATTTTGAGACTTGGAATCTAATGCCAATAGGGGTGGCTTGGGGAAAGCCACCTCCCTTCTCTGGATGCCTCATTTTTCTCATTCCTAGAAATATTTGTTTAAACAAGAGCATTAAGCTAGAACGTTTAAAAAATCTCCTGACTCTGGGAATCTGATAAAACTGCTCCATTGAAATTTCCCAGATTCACTATCTATCTTTGCCCTGGCTTGCTTGGGTTTTGAGAAAATGTAGCATCTCAAACAGGGCTTATGTGCTGTCCTTAATTAAAGCTGTGCCTCTCCTAGTGAGCAGACAAGCCTCAGTTTGGGAAACCACATCAGCAGATTTCATTCCAGGGTGGGGAACTATGTCCGACAAGGAGCCCCACAAAGTATGTGTGCTTCTGAGGAAAGGGAAAACTGAGTAAACAAATACTCCCTTTGCTGAAGGAAGATGTGGGTTGAAAATCATTTTACAGAGGAGGTATCCTGGAGTGTCCTGGGTAACCAGCCAAAAAATTTGATCTGGTTTCCGTGACACAAGGGCGTATTAGTCTCCTTTCCATTTCTGACATCTGTATGATTGCATCCCCTCCTGGAGCTCAAGGGTTGCTTTTGTATGGCACAGACCATCCATGCTTGAGAAGCCTGAGCGTTGTATAGCAGCATCTTGATGCCGCTCATCCATTTCTACCAAGGGACCAGATCTGGGTCAGCATTAAGTTGCAAGGTGCTTTCTCAGGATATTTTAGAGAGCAGCATAGAAAGAAGAAACAAACACTGGCATGTCCTACAAAATTTTAACTAACCAGTAGACTATCTGTTAATGGATGTTCCATGCACCACTAGCTCCAAACCCTCACTAATTATGCAAACTCATCAGGGATGTCACATGGTTTTCTTGCATTTAATGGGAGGTTGTGCACCACACTTTTTTTTTATTCTGCTTCAGAATTATTGACATGATATTGACGTTCACAGGCAGGCTGGTTTCCTGTTGTGGGCCAGAGAACAAAAATTTTTTTTTTTTAATTTCCTGACTTTACCTATTATTTCAGAAAACCTGAGAGAGTCATTAATACTTAATGCTGCATATAGTGTTTCTACCAATAATACTTCCCCTAGAGTTTAGTCTTCAGAGTACATAGGACAGGGTAATTAGGTCTATTGATCTTTGCTACAGCCAGTGGTATTGGAATGGCGATCAACTTTATAAGTAAGATGTAGATATTCATTTTAGCTAAGGAGCTATGACAGCTCTTCTTTCTTAAAGATTCTTTGTCCTAAGAGAGGCATTGCTAAGCAGCTACTAGGATATCATACAGAGCTGAAATCTCTTGGTATTAGGAGCCAGAATGAGTAGGTGCTGGCTGTGCTAAGAATGAGAAAACCTTAAATTTAAGTAGATTTGGCTCATGGGACAAATTTTATAAGCTCGAAAACTCTGTCAAGGAACTTCTACCACTGCCATTTAAGTTGACAAGTGAATTCTCTAAATGAGAGTTTCTCAGGTAAAATGATCAGCACAGAACCCTTCTCAGGAGACTCTTCCTTCGCTTCATTGAGCCTCAGAGTGAAGCTGGTAATAGCTCAGCTTGGAGCTGGGAAGAAGTCTTAAGCAGGTGACTCTGACAATGGTACCGAAACCTAGAGACATAGATAAATATCTATCCAGAAAACCGGAGAGTCTGGGCACTTGGCAGGGTTTATTCCTGGACTGCCTCATGTGTAATTCCTAGAGTCAAAGAATATAAGCTCACTGAGCCAGAGGGAGGCTCGCAGGGGGCTGGGACACCATGTATTTATTGCATATAGTAGCCACTCTGAGTTACTTTCCCTTTGGTTTCCCAAAGAGGGATTCTTTTAAAACCAAAGAGACTCAAATATTCAGAAACAGTAGGCTCTGGTTTTTGGCTGACTTGAGTGGGGTGGCAGGATGGAACTATGACTACCAGACAGGCATGCACACACAAGATTTTAGTTACAAGAGGTTACCTGAGTCAGGTTCCAGGTAGCAAGATTAATTAAAGGTCCAGATAGAATGTCTGGATTGAGTTTTCTTTTTATCTCCTTGATCCTCATAACCACTCCCATCCTCAATTTCCTATAGGGCTTATGGAAATCATGGCTGCTGCTTTCCAAACACATCTGTATATCTGTATACATAGCCTGAGTCAACTATTTCAAGATCCAAATTCATTTGAGTTTGTATATTAACAGTGTTTTGCTTGTCAGATGGCTTTGGAATACAAAAATAGATTCTTCTGGCTATAATTGGGTAGTTTTGAGACTAGACCTGTCTGCCAAGTACCTCGCCACCAGAAGTATCTAACTATTTTTATATGATGAAGCCCATTAGATATACTCATCTGTTTCTGCCTTTGAAAAAATTTTGAAATATCTAGATTCAATTGAAAGTTCAATAAGATTTTATCCAAACAACATGAATGTTTGTTGCAATTTTGGATTATTTCATTAGTTTAGTTATGACTTTGCATCTTTACAGTAGCTTGCTATGGGCCTTTTTTTAATCCAGAAAAGGAAGGTTGGGATCTTTCATTACTATTTCCAACAAAACCTCTTTTCCTTATTTGGGTTTTTAACTAAAATTTCTTTGTAAGACATACATTTTCACTAAGTCTACATACTTGTGGAAGGATTTCCTTTAAGTAGCCTCAATATTAAAGAATATACATAAGCCTGAAATTCTCAAGACAAGTTTAAACTACCACCCTAAACTCTGTGATTAGTTGGGTGGGAATTGTTTGAGGATACTTGAGGGCAGATTTCAGCCGACATGAATAGCTATGTTGATTTTTGTGACTTCAAAAGAGCTAGTTCAGAGTTAGACTTTTTTTCTCTCAATTTAACTTGTATGCCTTGATCTATACTATATGTAAATGATGTTTGATGATAAAAGGGACTGAGTCAAATTTAGGCAGCAACAGCAGTACCCATTAAGCAGTTTATAAATCACTTTCTAGATATGCAATAGAGATTTAAAATGGTCTCATGAGAGCTGAATCATATAAGAGAATTTCCTGTGTAATTAATCTGAAACAAACAAAAACAAAAACAAAAACCCTCACTAATTTCAGTTAGGAGGGTCCTTATATTTTTTTAGCCAACCAGATGAAATTCAATTTTATGCTCCCGATATTCAAACTTGCTTCTTTTTATCTCACTAGGTTTATCCTCCCTTTCTCCTCCCCTCCCTCTCTCTCCTTCTTCCTCTTTCTCTGTCTTCCTTTAGGAATATAGCTCTATAATTTTAAGTATATTAGCTAGAGATATGTAATTTGCTAAAACTTTGTACCAAAGCACAAAGCTTACATTTTAAAATGACTCACAGATAGAGTGAGAATGTGAATTATTGTTCAAAAAAGGGATACTTCTGAGAGTGAACAGAATGTTAAAAATAACCAGGTTAGTTAATCTATAAGGTATAAACCAAAACTGATTGATAAGGTTGTAGCATCACCCTATTCACTAGAATGTTAAGGTGTAAGAGGCTTAAGAAAGCATCTAGGTTATTCTCTTTTGAAGAGGAAAGAGGACTGAACCCACAATGACTGCTTCTAATCCCAGTCTTCTAGCTCCCAGCTCAGGCTTCTTTCAGCTACTTACTCTCCTTGTCTTACCACTCTAGCAAAGATGGAAGGACATACAGTACAAAGCCACCTCATTCTCATAGATTTTTTTCCGTCCAGCAAAGCTTTTAGATGTGAAACTTTTCCGATATGAGAATATCCAGCATCTCTAGCTTCCAAAGCAGTGCTTCACAACTAAACAATTGTACGGATTCTGATCGACTCTCCATTGCAAACTCATTGTTGTCTTTCCCTCACTTTCTTTAGTTGGAATGATAAATTCATGAAGCTTAAGCCAATTAGGTGTTATAGCAACATCCAGATAGTTTCATTTCAAAACCATCTATGAGTGATCATTTGTTAACCAATAAGGTAAGGCAGTGGAGTACAGTTTTTTTCCAAGGTAATGAACTTGAGTTGTACATCTGGGTGAGAGGTAAGAATGAGTAAGAGTCTTAGCTGTGGCTGACATGTTTGAAGGAAATGGGTCAGAAACTGGGATTATGGTTAGAAATATAATACTCACTATCTCCTCTTGCTGTTATCCTGTATATATTCTTTCATCCCTGTTCATACACTAGATTCATTTGCACTGGCGATACAGAGATAACCTCATTAATGAAAAGGATGAGCTCCAATAATACACTTGGTTGTCAGAAACTTCATTCCCTGTGATAGAAATGACAAGAAAAAAACATACAGATGAGTTTACATAAAAACAAAGACTCAGAGACTTATAGAACAAAAATATTGTCAGAATGGAAATATGGATGTGATTGATACAGGACCCTCGACATTTATATAGATATCTTGCTCCCTTTTTTATATATAGTTCAATAATCATTTGTTGAATAGCATTGCTGGATGTCACTGTTGAGTCCCCAAATGAATATGAATTCTTCCTTTTGTTTGTTGAATGACTCCAAGTTGGAGGATACTCAGTGGCCAGCAGGAAGAACATTGGCATTTGTTTTCATGAGGGACTGTACATTTGAATCCCAAGGATTGGCTAAGGCTAGGAAGCTTGGAAGCTGCAGCCTACCACACCTGGGCTGGCAAGGGATAGAACATGAGGGTGTTATCTCCTTGTTATCTTCCCTCCCTTTTTCCTTCCTGGTTGATATTGTCTACCTAGTGACTTGGTTATCCTGGAACTTTCTCCTTTCTCATCCAAATAAACTTCTGGATATCCAAGCAAGCTGTCCTTTCGGTTTACAAAACCACAAAGTTTAACAAATGACTAGAAAGGAGCTTTAACATAACTAACTTCATTTTAAGTGGACTTCCTAGAAAAATTTTTGATGGAGGTATATAAAATAGCACAACTATAGCTATGGGCTGGTCAGTGACTTCCTAGAGTCATTTGTGCACTTGTTGATCTTTCCTACCACTTTCTCTCTCCTCATATTCCTCTTGTATGCTCTTTATAGTTGATATTTCTCTACGTGGCCCTCATTTTGGCTCACTTTCAAGTCTTACTCTCACACTTGAAGTCTTTCTCTATGTTCTGCCTCTTCTCCATATCATTGACCATGTTTAAATTAAGCTGATGGGTGTGTGTATAGGAAAAGAGAATAATAACCTGAAAGGTACTGTTAAAAATCAACCTTTCTAATGCATTCAGAATATATCTTCATGTAAATACATTTTTGTATTTACACGAAGCCAAAAGCTATCTTTTTTTTCTTTACCTGTGTATGAAGTTTCATTTTGTGTTATGCATCTTTGTGTAGGAGGATGTGTAGGAATACAATCAAAACTGTAGGTGGTAGTATAAATTTGCAAAGTTAGAACAAGTATTTGGGTGTTTTCTATTTTTTTTTTTTGTAATACTATGTGCTGGGCACTTCAAATACATAATCTCATTTAATTCTGACAACAATCTTGTGAAGGTGTAGAGTCTTGCCTGTAGTCTCACAACTGGTAAGTGGTGGAACTGGTTGGAATGAAGATTTGTCTGGCTGCAAAGCCCCAGTCTCTTTCCATTACACTGTACTGCTTCCAAATATAAATGATTCTGGGTTTTTCTACTTCCCGGTATAGCATATAAAGACCAGGCATATTTCCCCATTGGCCTCAGTGTTCTTGTGTTCAGTTTTTTTATATCCCCAAATCTGTAGGGTAATTTTCCTATTTACAAAACATTCTAAGCTTTGATTTTTATTTTGAGATTGGACAACCTCTTCCCTATTTTCTTTCCTCAACACATATTGATTACTTTGAAAACTCAAACTTATATTTGAGACTAAGAAGGAAAGGCAGAGTGTGTTAAATTTCTCCTTGTCTTCAGGGCATGGTTTCTATTCAGCTCTCTGCCCTTCTTGTAGGGAACAACCTTGTAGGCTCGGGCTTATGTTTAATTTTGTTTTATGCTGACACGGTCTCCTCTCTATTCTCAGAGTCCTTTCATGGCTGCTTCATAGTAGTGTAGCCAAGTCATGTTGGTGGCATTGTAGTGCTTTGGGCTTCAGTGCTTGTCTAGTATAGTTAACAGAGTTCCTTTCTAATATATCCTACCCTTAGCACCAGATATTCATCTTTCAACTGCATAGTCATTCACTTAATTCCAAAGGATAAGGTTGTGCCTTTGCCACATATGATCAGGTATTAAACATAGTATATATTCTTTTCCAAGAACACAAGTTTTAAAATTTAAGGCTGCGCCACATAAAATTGCTGATGTTTGACTTTTTTCCCTGGGGAAAAGAAAGGAGATTTTCTATGGTTCAATCTAGTACTTTAAAATAATACTATTTAAAAATAAAAATATAAAGTGACTCCTCAATGTACTTGATGATGCTAATAAGAATAAAATCTAGCATTTATAGAGGGCCTGATATATACCATGTACTTTATATGTGATTTCTCATTAATTCTTCTCAGCAACAGTGGAAGGTGTTATTAATACTATTACTATTATTTCTTTATAAAGAAAAAACTGAGTCTCAGAGAAGTTAAGCAATTCACTCAAAGTCATAAGTACTAACTGGCAAAACTGAAATTCCAAGTTAGGTCTGGCTGATTACAAAGTTTGGGCTTTTCCCAACTGTATCGTCATTTTTATGTTGTGATTGAGTATAGAAAATGCATATGGTGAGGCACGGGAGGCAGAGTTCTTTGGTGATCACACTCAAAGGCAAGCTGTCTTTTGTCCATTTCTAACTATGGCCTACAACTTGACCTTATATTTTACTATCCTTAAGCCTAGACCACCTCTACTTTCTTTCACTGGTTCAATTTCTTTCCTGGGGCATTCTTGGAGACAGAGTTCCAGAAAAGACCACCCACCTTTATTTTTTGTAGTGTGAGAAGGAGGTGGGGGACAGTTGGAAGAGTGGACCAAAATGAAGCCCTGTAGATGGCCCAGTTTGTGATAACCAACACGATATTTGTCTGACCTTTGTCCTCTTTATATTTACCTTTGATTTGCAAAACTACATAACAGATCAGATAATTCAAACAAAGGCTGCAGCTTAAATGCTATTCTCACATACTCAGCACAACTCCAGGGGCAATTTTGATCCAGATGTGCCTTCTTCTGTGTAATCTGATGAACAATCAATCTCTCTGAAAAGCTGATGACAGAACTTGTGTCTCCTGGTACTTTATTGATACTTTGATCAGGACCTGTTTTAAATGGATACCATTAGATTTAGTATCTAATAACTATATTCCATGTCTACATATGGAATATAAACCTATTAGATTTTTGTAACTAAAGCAAGATATTTTGTAGGACTCATACTTTTAAAAAATGTATGTAGTATGAACAAAATGGCAAATGCAGGATGGTAAAGGTTTATAACAGATTTTTTGGTTGTCAGATTTTAAAAATTATTTTTAAAGAAAGATTAAATTGTAAGACTGGGAGCAAGTTAGAATTCTAGTTCATAGAAATGCAAGAGATCTTGGCACAGTTCTGTTTTTCATGCTAAGAAAAACAACCTAAAATCAAACTTGAAATAACAAGTTTGAGAGGAAAAGAGATGGATTCAGTATTTTGGTCCCAGTGCATTTGAGGTGCCCCTGAGACACCCAGAAGGCTTGTCTGGAGTTCTAGAGAAGTGTCAGGGCTGGAGAGAGGAGAATCCTCAGAAGAGGGCAGAGTTGACACCTAAAATGGAATGAATTAATAAAGATGTTTTGGAACTAGTTAAAAATATAGATTCCTTGGTCCTGTTCTTAGAGATTCTTTGATAGGACCTGTTTTTGTTGTTGCTGTTTTATATTTGTTGTTTTCCTTTTATTTAACAAGCTCCCTAGGCCATTATAATTTGCAGCCAGATGAGTTCATTGGCTCATCCATCGATTTAGGACTTGGCTGATGCTTTTTGCCTCCAAAGGGGATCAAAAAAAAAATGTGAAAGATTCTTTTATCCTTTCAGAAGAGGGTGGTTTCCAAACCAAAGTAAATTTTAGAGATATATTTTAAGGAAATATTTATGAAATCTCCAGGGACAGTGGAGTCATTTCCATTGCAGTCCTAGGTTTGATTTATTTGTCAGTTTAAAGGAAAATAAATAATTTTTGTGATTTCTTTAACCCAGATATTGAATGGGTAATTTTTACATATTTTCCAAAGTTAAATAAAGAGTGATAATTTAGGGAAAAACTCAGGATACTAGGCTATTTTTATTATGTTAAATAAACAGAATAAGCAACCATTAATGGCTTCCATATGAAAATTACTGTTTTATTTTTTTAAATAGCCCTATAGATGTGAAAATCATGTCTGAACTTTGAGAAAAATTTCTTTTTGGATAGTATAACATAGGGTCAATTACAGTTCTGGGACAAATTAACCCAAACCACTTATATATAATGCTGGGCATATTTAAAGCTGAATTTTGGTTCTTTCCCCTAAGTGTTATCTCCAGATTTAAGTGTAAGCCCAGAGCACTCCAGTCTTCCTGAATCAGATCTATTTCTTATTTGGGACAGATGAAACCATCAAAGATTTTCCCCATTTGACTATGTCTTGGGAGAAGAGGGTGCCATTCCTTTCATATATGTTTAAGGCCAGTTCAGTCAAAATAAAGAATGGAGGGAAAAGTGGCAGTTATACGTCTCACAGGGTTAGAAAGGGTCCATGAACCAGACTTGTCTTCTCAGCTGACATAGAAGCCTAGAATGGGACAATTTTGGACCATGGTCCAAAATATAACTTAGAAATGTGAATTGATCTAAATTCTTGTTTATGGAATTAAAACAAATTGTATCTACTTTGGTTATCAACTGAGTCCAGTATTTTGTTTTGGCCGAGCCCTGCTGGGGTCATATTTTACTTTGTGAATTTTTTCTGTCGTGATCTTGTGTCTCTTTCACACCTCCAAATCATTTGCTCATTCTCTCCCTCTGCTGATCTAAACAGATGTTCTTCAGTGAAGCTGGACAATTTCTCTATTCTCTAGCAGGAATTCTCATTTGATGAGAAACTTAAAAACTATTTTTGAACGATTGATCAATCCCCAGTGTGTAATTATATCAATTGTTTATATTGAAAAAGTTTTGTTGAATATTAAGGGGGAAGTTTTTAAAACAGTTTTATATGGGTTATCTGTTTCTCACAATAGTCCTGTGAAATAGAGAGGGTAAGGTAGATTTATTATTACTATTTTCTAGACTAGAAACCAAGACTTTGGAAGGATGTCAGTCCAGAGTCCTTGCCATTCAGCTTTCCTGTAGAATCAGGAAGAGGAGTGATGGATGAGAGAATACATGAGCAGGGGCTTTGAAATGGTTTTGCAAATGCAAGCATAGGGTCATCATCATTATTACTTTGCCTTCTAGGGATAAAATTATTAAGCACAATCTTAAGAATCATATAGTCCATATAAGACTATGTAGAAGCTGGACTGAGTCACAGAGTTGGCTCCTATGTTCTTTTGACTATAACACCAGCTTATAAAATACTATTAACTTTTCATGAACCGATGAGGTGGGGTGTGTGTCTGTGTGTCTGTGTCTGGGTGTGTGTCTTTGTGTACACTAACTAGAGTTCCTTCTCTCTCAGTGACAGAGGGCTTTTGAACTTAGCAGTGTGCTCATTTTCTATACAGTCATGTGTTGCTTAAAGTAACATTCTGGGAGATGCATTCTGAGGACTGTGTTGTCAGGAGATTTCATTGTTGTGCAAACGTCAAAAGAGTACACTTTCACAAACCAAGGTGGTGTAGCCTGCTATACACTTAGACTATGTGGTGTAGCCTATTGCTTCTAAGCTACAAGCTTGTGTAGGGTGTTACTGTACTGAATAGGCACTTTGTAACACAATGGTAAGTATTTGTGTATCTAAACATATCTAAAAACAGAAAAGATACAGTAAAATTATGGTTTAAAACAACAAAAAAAATGGTACACCTGTAAAGAGCACTTACTATGAATGGAGCTCAGAGGACTGGGAGTTGCTCTGAGTAATCAGTGAGTGAGTAGTGAGCGACTGTGAATCCCTAGACGCCACTGTACACTATTGTAGGCTTTATAAATGCTGTACTCTTAGGCTACACTCAATTTATAATTTTTTTCTTCAGTCATAAATTAGCCCTAACTTACTGTTAACTTTTTTACTTTATAAACATTTCAGTTTCTTTTTGAAAATTTTAGTCTCCTTTGTAATAATACTTAGCTTAAAACATAAATACATCGTACAGCTGTACAAAAATATTTTCTTTCTTTATATTCTTATTACATAAGCTTTTCTTCTGTTGAAAAATTACTAATTTTTTATTTTCTAAATATTCCTCTTAAAAATTAAGACAAACACACATATTAGCCTAGACTTGCACAGGATCAAAATCAACAATATCACTGTCTTCCACCTCCACCTCTTATCGCACTGGAAAATCTTTGGGAGAATAACATGCATGGAGATGTCATGTTTTATCATAACAATGCCTTTTTTTCTGGAATACCTCCTGAAGGACCTGCCTGAGGCTCTTCTTGAGGAGGTGTCACTCTTTTCAGAAATATGCCCATGGTGGTTTACTTGATTTGTTTCTTTTCTTCATCATAAATTTTCTTGTAAGCAGATAATGCGCCATGAACAGTCTTTTCTGTTGATGAAAACCTTTCTGTGTTTTATTCCATGTTTTCAGACCTTTTAAGGAGCTGTTGATGTCTGTAAAAGCTTTTGCTAAACCCTTCATTCTGACTTTTCTCGGGGGTTCTTCTTTTTCTTCGGCAGTTTTTTTTTCCTTCTTGCCTCTTCCTCAGCTATGCATTCTTGTTCCAGTTCTAACAACTCTTCATTAGTCGATTCCTCAGAAATCACTAGTAGGAGTTCCTCAATGGCATCCTCATTCACACCCAGGTTACATTTGGTTGCCATCTCAACCACAGTTTTGTTGATTTTTGCAAACTTGGCTTGCCAGCAACATTACTACTGCTATGAATACACTAAGTGATAGGGATTTTTCAGCTCCATTACAATCTCATGAGACTACTGTTGCCTATGTGGTCCATCGTTGACTGAAACATCATTATGTGGCTCATGACTGACTATATTTAAGATATTAAATACATGATCCTTTGAAATGCTGCTTGTATCCATACCTTCCACTACTTAACTACTCATGTACATTTTCTGTTTGTATTGACTCTTATATTTGGGAGTGGGTTATAAGTCTTGGGATTTCTGATTAAGAGCGTTAGAGTTTATAATTAAGTGTGTTGAGAAGGGCCAATGGAAATAGAGATGTCAGCAATGGCTTCTTTTTCCCTCTTGGCCCATTTTCTTTTTCTTAGTTGCATTCTCTCACTGTCTTTAAACACATACACACAAGTAACCCCCCCCCCCACACACACACTGCACACATATACACCTAGATAGTTAATTCTTTCATGTGAAATTAAACAAAATGCAGACTTCATGGAGACAACGCATAAAAAATAGCTTTAGAGGCCTATTAGTGAAATTCATCTGAGTGCCTGAGGCTTTATACTTCTATAAATCTTTACAGCCTTGACAAAATGTATCTCTAAGTGTTCTTCATTTAATCGACATATGCTATCACATGGTATATTGTATTTTAGTGTTCTTGATTTTTTAACCAAAATTCCTTGTAATGAAAGCTTTAAGAGATGTCTTAGATTTAGTTGAAGTTACCAAAGATTTGGTAAGGTAATACTAGTTTTGCTGTTAGTTTTTTTAAAACACACTTGCTATTTTCTTCTCCTAAAGGGAGAGAAAGAAGTGTGTTTCCCTTCATGATTTTATAAAATTACATTAGACTTTATATAGACTTACCAGATTCCTAAGCAGAAAAATGCATGTATAAACGCATGTTAATAAGCATATCTTGATGAAAATTAGACCTGTGAACCACCATTTTCTAAAGCAAACGACAGCTCCATTGCGTAGAATATTCTCAATTGATTCTAACAAAAATTGTAGAAAAATGTATTTCAAAGAACATCTCTGCATGAGCTGGTTAAATACTGGAACCTCTTATATATCTAATTTTTATGGCTACTTCAGATGAAAAGTTCTTCATGGTAGACCTTTCTCTCTGAATAAAAAGAAAACCTCTTGGAGAAGTCAAAATAGGTGATAGCAGCTTTGTTCATCTGTCTTATGCCCACATCGAAGTTGTGACAGAAACACGGAGCAAACAGCAAGCAGAGTCACCTGGGGTCTGGATGAACAACCCCTACAACTAGGGAGAGAAATAAGCAATCACCCTGTAATGGGAGGAGGTAGGACCAAGAGAGGACATGAGGCTGCCCATTCTCCATTGGCTGAATGGGACATAGGCTGTGGTAGCAGCAACTGACAGCTGCAGATGCCTTTTAAAGGAGCCAAGTTTGCGACTGGACTTTCATGGTGATGGACTCACTCAATCTAAGAACCAGTGCCGCCGGGTCACTGCTCTGGGAGCACCAGAGATTTACAGGGGGATGCTGAGTTATTGGAGCAAGGCGTGAAGGTGAGGCTTTCTCCCGGACAGAAGTGTGGGTGATTTCCATTGTTCCTCTATTGAACCCTCCCCCATTCCAGGGCATGAACTGAGCACCATCATAGCTTAGATGTCATCAGACTGGATGACAGAGGTCACTCTGCTCAGAGTATTCCCTGAAACTTCGCCTCCCCAAACTCAAGGCCCCACCCAGGCCACATCCAGGTGTAACCTCCGTGAGTTAGGTGTTGCTTGTTGAGCAAGCTCCAAGACCCACACCGGTGGCAGCTGACCATGGTTTCTGGCAGTTTTTTGAGGCAACTATAAGAAAAGCATCTGTGCATTGCTTACTGAAACTTAACAGGTGGCCCCGGAGGAACACAGGCTGGGGCTGAATTTGGCCTGCACCTGAACCCTTTTCAGGGCTGTGTCACTGGACACCTACCACACAAAGCCACGCTAACAATACTGGGAGACTTAGGAACTTAGTACATAGAAACAGACACAGAAAGGCAGCCAAATGGAAAGAAAAAGAAGCATAAACCATATGAGAGAACAGAACAGAGATCTAGAAATAAAGGAGTCAAGCAATTTAAAAGATCTGGAGTTCAAAACACTGGTTACAAAGATGCTCAATGAACTTAGAGGAAATATAGATGAATTCAGTGAGAACTTTAACAAAGAGATAAAAAACATAAAAGTGGAAATGGAAATTATGAAAGGGAACCAGTCAGAAATGAAGAACACATTATCTGAGATGAGAAGTATATTAAATGGAATAAACAAAGTGAATAAAGAAGAGGATCAAATGACCTATATAGAGGGTGGGAAAGCCAAGAACACTCAATCAGAAAAAAGAAGCCAAGACTATAATAATAATTTAAGGAGCCTATGGGATACTATTAAAGGTAAAAATATCCATGTCAAAGAAGCACCTGAAAAGGGAGAACAAGAAGTTGAATATATATTTAAAGAAATAATGATGGAAAACTTTCTTAACTTGGTGAAGGAAATAGACTTAAAATCCCAGGAAGCTCAGAGAATCCCCAAAACCAGGAACCAAAAGAGACCTACACCAAGACACATCATAATTAAAATGCCAAAGGTTAAATACAAAGAGACAATCTTAAAAGAAGCAAGAGAAAAGCAGTTACTTACCTACAACGGAGCACCTATAAGAATGGAAATTGATTCCTCAAAAGAAACCATGCAGGACAGAAGGGCTTGGCACAAAATATTCAAAGTGATGAAAACCCAGGATCTATAACCACGAATACTTTATCCAGCAAAGCTATCATTTAGAGTGGAAGGACAGATAAAGAGCTTCCCAGACAAAAATAAGCTAAAGGAATCTGTCAACACCAAGTCAGCATTACAGGAAATGTTGGAGGAATGTTTTTAAGGAGAAAAAAAAACATGTATCAAAATTATGAATAAAAATGGTAATAACTACATATCTATAAACAACTACCTCAAATGGAAAAGAATTAAGTGCTCCAACCAAAAACTAGAGTGCCCTAATGGATAAGAAAACAAGACCCCTACTTATGCTACTCACTTCAGATTAAAAGATACACAGACTAAAACAAGGGGATGGGAAAAGATATTGCTTTGGTGGACCTAGAGGATATTTTACGGAATGAAGTCAGTCAGATAAAGACCACATGATTTCAGATACATACAGAATCTGAAGAACAATATAAGTAACAATAACAACAGAAACAAAAGCAGATTCAGAAACAGAATATAAAATCGATTCAGAGGATATTTTGAAGGCTACTAGACAGGAGAGGTCTTGGTGGGGCTGGTGAAAAAGGGCTAAGGGATTAAGAAATACAAATGGATGGTTACAAAATAGTCATGGAGGTATAAACTGCAGCATAAGAAAAATAGTCAACAATATTTAATAGGTAAAGGGGAAGATGGATGCTAGATTTAGTAAGGTAAGCACTCTAATCACTCTGCTGCACGACTGAAACTAATATAAATTATTGTACGCCAACTATAATTGAAAAAAAAACTCATTGAATCACACAATATAAGTATGAGCAACTAATTTATTATATTTCAATAAAGCTGGCGGAAAAAATACCTTGGTGAATTCTATTGCCACCATTCATTTTTGTTGTTGTTTTGAAGTATTCCTTAGAAGGACGTTTCAGAATTCATTGATCGATTCTGATTTTCCTGCTAACCTTGAGTACAAGTGATAAGATCTCCTAGTTCATTTACTGGGAAGATTCTTCTTTACTCAGTTAGTTGCTTGTAAAGGAAGATGTTCTACATGAGTAGACTTCAAATGAAAGCAGTGATGACATCATTGCAGCTTAGACTATTTGGAATGGACACACGGATGTGCTTAAACAAAAGCCTTACCTCTTCCTTTTCATACTTCTCCTAGGGAAAGAGGTGGACATCAATTCGGTTTGGGAGTTCTCCTCTCAGACATTGGTAGTCTTCTTTGATGACTTACAATTTAGTTAAATTCAAAGCAGACTGCTCCTCCTGTTTTGTTAGAAAACTGGGTCTTCGTTCTGTACAGAACTCTAGTGACTCCCTTTAGACAGTCTTTTTAGAATGCATTTAGGAAATGTTCTGCTTGTTCGGATCTGTAGCCTACTCTATTAATGGCAAAGCCATCAGCACATGCTTGTTTTCTTTTCTTTTTAAAAAATAAATGACCACCAAAAGAGATTTCAGAACAAAACGAACCCAAAAAGTCTAGATTGACAGTAGTCGTCAATTTACTGTCTCCAGACACTATAAATAACTACATTTCAGAGTTGTGAACACTCAGTTATTACAGTGCAGTGGGTGAAATCAGATGGAGTGGGACTTGGAATTCTTTGCT
Source organism: Cynopterus sphinx (assembly GCA_030015415.1). Classification (NCBI taxonomy): domain Eukaryota; kingdom Metazoa; phylum Chordata; class Mammalia; order Chiroptera; family Pteropodidae; genus Cynopterus; species Cynopterus sphinx. The sequence continues at coordinate 87,180,609 of CM057388.1, forward strand.
GAAGTCTACAGAAATCTGAATGTCCTGATTTGTAATTTCTAATATCTGGGCTGGGCTGGTATTTATAATATATTGCCTGTTCTCTGTGTCAGGGAAATGAATGTTTCTGTGGTCCATTCAGTGTAATTCTTTGGTCTGGGGAATGCTCAGATAGTGGAGGATGTCAGGTGAAGCCAAAAGAGCCTTTCCATCACATTATGACAGAATTATATTTATCAATTCCAAATACTGAATTTGACTCTGGTTTTGGTTTTGGTTTCGTTTTTCCACTACTTTAGTTTCTCCAAAGAAATCAGCCTTTGAGAGGCCAAAGGAAGAAGAGATTGGTGGTACCACAGGTCAAAGAAAGTGCAAGGTCAATCAGCCATCTAAGTTCAGAAGGGTATTGCTATTCTATGTGGCTCCTGCCACATCAGACAGAAAGCAGAGGCTTCCCTCTCCAAAGTCATTCATGTCCCTTTGTGTCGACACACTGACTCAGTGGGGAACCTTGAAAGCAATGGAAGCTATCCTTCTAGACAGAGGACTAGGTAAAGTGCTGTTGGAAGACTGCCTTCTCTTCTTAGTCAGACATTTGACCTTTTTGGCTCCAGAGAGGTTACAGCCATCTGAATCCCTGCCTGGGTATAACATACATTCCCCAAAAGATAGATAGATGGGAGTCACACTCTTATCAGAGAGGATTACGCTGGCCTTGCATGGGGTGAGGAAAAAGGTATCAAGGAGAGTTCCAGCGAGAAGGAATAACTAAAGTGAAGCTTTATGTTTCAATAAGGATTTAGCATGTAAAGAACATACAGGGAATTATTAAAAAAAAGGAATTTCAGGCATAGAGAAGAAAAAGCATGCACAAAAGCCAAGTGGTGTATCATATACCCGACTTACAAAATCAGGGTGATTCAAGCCCTGCATTTGTAGAGCTCACAGTCAGTAGAATATCCATTCTGACTTGCTTTCCCAGTAATGAAGATGACTTTGTCCTAATGTACTCACCTTCAAGCCATGCTCAGGAACAGGTCACCGTGCTCAGGAATGTGCAACCTGTGCAGTCACACGGAGCCCTGCACAGAGAAGGGCCCAGAGTTTGATTTAATGAACTCTGCTGTCATCTGCATGAAGTTCTTAGTATTTTTTTTTTATCAAGAGATCCCACATTTTCATTTTGCACTTGACCCTACAAATTATGAGGACACTTCTACTTGTATCTTACAGTACTTTAACAAGTGTCAGTCTGAGGTAAAACAAAAATATCCACCGACCTTTTTTGTACCCTTTGTCTTCTCCATGACACTGCAGCCCTGTCCCAGTGTGGGAAGCTTTAGAATAAATCCATTTTACCTAAGTTTAGAGGACTTAATGACTTTTCCTTCCAAGGACTATTTGTCTTCTAAAAGAAGATAACAGACAAATGTTTTCTAAGGAATACATTTTTAAGGTGGATTTTTTTTTTCTAAAACAGGGTATTTATCAGAGTTGTTGTAACAGCAGCAACAACAGCAACATTTGAACTGTGCTGTTTACAAAACTCACTCTTGCATATTCTTCCATGTATAAGGCATAGGCAGTCATGAGGTTGCTGAGTTCATAAAAATCAATTAAATAAGCTGGGTGGATCAGCTAAGCTCCCTCTAACAAGCACATTCATCCTGTGTCCCATGGAGGTCAAACACTCATCTTCAATATGTAGCAGTCCCGGTAGTAGCTGTAGCACTGAGTCCTGCTCTTTCCTCCTTTGCCAGCATCAATTCAGGTAGAGATTTTGAGTAGCAAAGCATACAAAAGAAGGACAGGTAGTGTCAGGCTGAAGGGCCCTATTCATCATGTAGGCACTTACACACATGGACCCATCTAAGCCAACTGGCCTGAAGATGCCTAGACCAGGCTTTCCTCTCTTATGAACATCATCATTGTACCATCTGCCTGACCAGCATCTCTTTTAATTATTTACAGTCTGATCTCTCAGAGAAGGAAAGCTTGTTTGCTTTGTTATTTTAGCTAGACAAGCCTAAAACAAAGTATAAAATTTTAATGTGTCACTGAGCTCCTGTTGAATATAAAATGGACCTTTCTTCACTTGTACTAAAGAAGTGTTAAAAAAAGATTTTTTTGTCATTTTGACAAATTTTATTGAGGAAAGATTTGTCAACTTGAGACATCAGCAAACTTATTTTCAGAAAAGTTATTTTTTTACTTAATAGCTTTTGGAGGATTGAGAGAAGGCATAAGAAGAATAGGAGAAATTAGATTTAGCAATCATTTGTGCACTTTAGGTACAAAAATTAAAACACTTGTCCCTTAGCCATTAAGGAGTCTCAGGTGACTGGTGCGGGTGATTAGAGAAAAGTTCCAGGAGGTTTAGCTTTATGGACACAACACCAGGGGTCAGGGTGATTAATGTGAACAAGTAGTAGTAATAATACTTATTCAGTTTCCTCTAGGCTTTCTCTATGCTGAGCATTGTGCTTTGTTCTGTGGAATAAAGATGAATCTAATAAGGCCTTTGCTCTTGAGCTCAAGGACTAGGTGGGAAGATCGACATGTTACTAATTGGGACATCTGATTACAACTGAGCCCATCTGACTATTGTTAAGAACTTGGATTTCTAATCCAAGGCTTGAGGGCAGGACTCTAAGGAGCAGCAGCAAGGCAATCCAGAAGAACTGGAGTTCTGGCCAGGAAACCAGACAGGAACTGAGTCAGGCAAGATAGATTGTCAAGACAGGCTCAGGATTGCTGGAACTGACCGAGGTATATAAATCACAAAAAATTAACCAACGACCCAGTTATTGCAACTGGGGTAAAAAATAAGAGCCTGACTAGAGTCCCAGGGAGACTTGACGCTGTATACCCAGCTTCCTAGGAGCTTCCCTAGCTTTGGAAATTCTCCCGAGTCAAGTTAGGGATGAGCTGCTAGGGGGAATTTTGAGGAGGCCTTGTCTATGGTCACTCAAGAAAGAGTGGGGATGAAAGTGTGAAGGCAAAGGTAAACGTGTTATGGTTTCTAAAAGCCTGAAAAAAAGAAAGTTATCTCTGACCGTTTATAAATTGTACCACTTAAGTTTTGGTTAGTTTGGAAAAATACATTCTCAAAAATTCTTAGTTGGTGACTTCCCAAGTAATTGAGGCAGTGCATGTTAGAGAATCCTAACAAGTAAATAAGTGCTGAACTGATCTATAGGAACAGAAAATGTTCCAGACTTTGAGAAGGCTTCCTTTTGCGTAGTTTCTGTTTTGAGTCTCAGATCGGGTAAAACCAATTCCTAATCACAATGCTTTAACTTAAAACCATTTATCTTCTTTCAGTTAACAGCTTTCTTGGTATTACTTTAGCTAAGGTCTAACTTGTCAGTAAATTTCTCTTCAGGCACATTTAAGGATTTGTCATACATCATGGAAAGTCATATTTTTAAACCGTAGTACTTTTAAAACTGTATCAGCTTAGTGTGTATTTTGTACTTAAGCATACAAAAATGAAATTTTATTGATGTGTGCAGAAAATGGCCCTTATTTCCATTTAAGTTGCAAAGAGAAAATCTGATTTACTGAGATATTAAACTATGACAAAAGGTTGTGGTTACTGCCCATGAGGACTTTTGCTCCATGGAATGTGCTTGATTCCATGTACTACGTAGATGATGATTGTTTATTTGTGATGCTTATGACAGGGCTGGCCTACCATTTTTCATTTCCTAACAGTTTGGGGAAGTAGAATAATATTCTAGAATATAATATGCTTTTCAAAAGTTTCAAGATAATTTATATTATTTGTAATATAATGTTTTAAAAATAGATTTTAAGTCCCTATGTATTTAGATACATACCAAGATAGTAAACTTGTTTTACTGTTTTATTCTTTTGGAAGATTTGAATGAAAAATTACACTTCCCTGGGTAGTTTTTGTGACAATCTGTCTTACTGGAGCTAAGCCACATTGTTCATAATAGAAGCTGGACATTTTTCTCTTGTCTCACCCTACCTTGACCAGGCTTTGCAATATGAATTTGGAATTTGGACCATGTGTGACCCTTATTCGTCTATTTAATCTCTAATCCTAGCAAAGCATAAGCAGGCTCTCTGCCTTTATAGCTTTTCATGCCTATGCTCACATTATGTGGATTACCACGAAGGGAGGACATGGTCCCTGACAGGCAGATAAAGGTTATGTTGTGGCCGCCAGACCCGAAAGACACACGAACCACCAGAACTCAGTGAGTTACAGGAATCACACTCTTTATTCAGCCAGCTGGGTCTGCCAGGGGTACGCAGACCCCAAATTAAGCAGCCCCGAAATGTAGAGGGTTTTTAAGCCCAAAATTCTATTCTTCATCCTGTCTGAACACAAAGGTCTATTTTTTTTCTATTCACTACCTGTCTACCCACTGGTCAGGTGTGCAAGCCGGGGTACAGAAGCAGAAAGCTTGTTAGAAGGTTATGTTTCCATAGTTAGTAGCCCGTGTTCCTATGGCGATAGCCAAACAGTAATTTCCAGCAAGTAATTAATTTTTAAACAATAATTCTCCAGGTAACAGTTAGTTTTCTAAAGGATATTGTTTCTGAGGACTATAACAGCTTTTAAATGTGTCTTGCTTCTTTTGATTATATCAGTTGTTTTCTGGCTGGAATAGGCATATGTATCTCAACTACTAATTTTTCAAAACATTCTATGATCTGCATATCAGACTCTTTTCGGTTGCCATATTTCAGGCTGAAGCCACTGTTTTGTCAACTGTTGATATAGAGCTTGGTCCAGTTAAACAAATATTTATTGAATGTCTCCCTCTGTGTCTGGCTCTGAGGTAAATACTGAAGCTCAAATATAAGAGAGACATTGTTCCTATCCTCCAGGGGTTCACAGTCTAGTGGAGAAGACAAATGAATAAATAGGTATTTTCAATATATTGCGATGGACTCAAATAGAGGAATACAAAACGTGCTTACTAGTGGAGCCAATACAGGGACATTGTTTCTGCATCTTAGTGTCTGTCCTTCTAGAGTAGTCACCCCTTATCCATGGTTTGCTTTCTGCAGTTGCAGTAACCGCTGGTCAACAGTACTCCAAAATATTAAATAGAAAATTCCAGAAGTAAACAATTCACATGTATTAAATCGTGTGCTGTTCTGAGTAGCATGAGGAAATCTTACGTGTCCTGCTCTGTCTCACCCAGGATGTGAATTATCCCTTCGTCCAGCCTCTCCACACTGTAGATGCTCACCTGCCTGTCCATCACTTAGTAGCCGCCTCAGTGCTACGAAGTGATCAGACAGACTGTCACGGGATCACAGTGCTTGTGTTCAAGTAATCCACATTTTATTTAATAATGGCCCGAAAGCGTAAGAGTAGTGATGCTAACAATTCAAATATGCCAAGAGAAGCAGTGAATTGCTTCTTTTAAGAGAAAAGGTATGTATGTATGCACGTATGTATGTATAGGGTTTGACAGAATCTATAGCTTCAGGAAATCACTGGGGTTCATGGAGTAACATCCCCCGTGGATAAGAGGGGAATACTGTACTTGCTACTCACTAAATAGACTTTTAAATCTTCCTCAAATTTCACTGGGAAGCCATTAGGATCTTGAGCCACTTAGTAGCCAACCTTTTATCATAGGGAAGAGTATTTATAGTGGGGATGCTGCTGAGATTGGCTACACTTAGCTCCTGGGATGCCTGAGGCCATAGTGAAGGCAGTTGTACAACTCCAGTTAAGGTAGGGGTTACTTTGGGGATTTCTCTTCTCACGGGTGAAGGAATAGACAATGAGTGGAGGCAGAAGGGGGAAAGAGAATGAGATAAACCTAGAGAAGTACTGAGAAGAAGACGAGAACTAAAGAGGCGTGTATGATGCACTCATCGCCCCCACTCCCCATCTACTGCCTTCAAGGCTAAGAAGGAGACTGACCTTGGTGTAAGGCTTCATATACTGTCCAGCTGTATATGGCTATCTACTCCTTCAGTTCCTTCTTAGCAACTTGCACACAGACCTTTTTGCTTAGGGACATTCTCAAGCACTTCTGTGTTTTTTTTTTCCTCCTAGAATTCATAGGCCCTTCTCTGTTCTTTGTTTTATTGCTTTCAGCTTACTTCCTGTTCTCTTGATTAAAAGATAAGGCCCGAATAGAACGACAGGAAGTTAAAAATGAAGCAGACCAAGCATTGCTTCCTTGTGTCCACACCCTGTCCAGGTGAAGTGAATCTAGAGTGATTGGGATAAAAGTACTAAATGGAACCCGCTTTCTGTATGTCTTGTTTGAAGAAAAAAGAAGTGGTTTAGAACAGCATTCCTTACTCTTTTTGGCACCAGGGACTGGTGCTCCTATGGGAATCTAATGCCTGATGACCTGAGATGGAGCTGAGGAGGTGATGCTAGCGCTGGGGAGGGGCTGCAAACACAGATGAAACTTGGCTCCCTAGCCTGCCACTCACCTCCTGCTGCATGGTCCTGTTCCTAACAGGCCACAGACCAGTTCCAGTCTATGGACTCGGGGTTGGAGACTCCTGGTTTACAGGCTTTGTTGTTGTATTTTTTTTTTAATTTTCAGTGGAGTTATTTAGATAAGTTTAGAGCTGTTTTTTTTATTATTATTATTTCATTCTGCTGTATTGTGTGCAGATGGAGAAGTCTCACATATTAGCTTGGTTTAAATGATGTTAAAAGGGATACATTTGCTGCCACTAGTAGGGGACTAACTGAAAAGGATCACCTCCGACAGCACAGGATGGACCAGCTCTTGCTTTTCACCTCCTGAGGGTTGAAACACTCTCAACTTTATTAACAGGAACTTGCAGGGACAAGCCTGCTAAGCTTATCTAGTTCCAAATAAACACTTTAATTCATCAAAAGCTTACAGGGAGGCTGTTCAGGTTTATAGAAGAAATACCTTAGAGAAGCCTTTCACAGTTCCAAGGCAGTGAGTGACCTGGTTCTGAAGCTAGAGATTGTTGGTTTTACACACAAATACATAGGCTGTTAGTATTGGGAGTGGGCTGCAGTTGCAGCCCAAGGGTCTGTATGGAAGATTGGAGTCCATTAAACGATGTCACCCAGGGTGCAGAGTTAGGATATTTGGCATCTGGTGACTCAGGAAAAAATATGAGGCAAATCTGTTTAGATATAAGATTTGGGGTATACTTATTAAAAGCATCAAACCTTTTATTTGACAAGAAGGTAGGTTAAAGTTGAATATCTACATCATAGTAACTAAGAATTCAAAAGTAATAAAATATGCCATCAGAGTAGAAATTCACCTGATGAATGGCTTTGGGTTCTCATTTAGCCCCTAATTTCTTAGTAGAAATTATGTGCATGTGCCTATACATATTAACTGTAATATGTTTTTCTTTGTATTTTTTCATGTTTCCCTTTAATATTGTAGCAGGGAGTTCAATTTTTGGATTTAATTGGACTCTTTAACAAAATTCCGCAATTTAAAATGGCCACAGTGTTTTAATTAAAATGCATTTTCAGCGAGTCACGATGATAAATTTCTTGGAGAGGCAAATAATCAACTTGGAACATCAGCTTGCTTTGATGCCAGGGTCAATTCCTTCCTTCCTTCCTTCCTTCCTTCCTTCCTTCCTTCCTTCCTTCCTTCCTTCCTTCCTTCCTTCTTTCTTTCTTTCTTTCTTTCTTTCTTTCTTTCTTTCTTTCTTTCTTTCTTTCTTTTTCTTTTTGCTGAGGATAATCATAAACAAAAAGATTATGATTTTATTACATTATTCTAGTTAAAGGGAATACATCAAAAGGAAGATTGTGTTTGGCAGCCCTTTACATAATGGTCTTTTGTTATAAGGAAATGTGACTCCCTCCCCAAGCGTATACAGAGCAACCCAGGATACTTCTGGCAGCTAGCCATGGAGTCCATCCTGGCTTTGGCAAGAACAGATGGTTTGGGGGTCTGTTGTTCACATTTGATTTCCTTGTTACAAATTTTGAATGAAGTTTTTACTGAACCCTTTGTCCTGCAGTCTGCAGCTCCTGACATCAGGGGGCAGTTAGGTGCCGGTCATGACACATGCCAACTTGACACCCCAGTACTGCCATTTGTTCAGAAATTGGATTCCCCCTGCCTCTGGCCCTCTGCTGGGTAGAAGCAGTAAATGTGGGTATACTGCCCTCCGGTGTTCAGCTCCGAGAGGTACTGAAAAGCCAGAGCTCTGAACTCTGTCTGGGAACCCAGAAAATGCTTGAGCTTGCTCTCTGGCCTTGGGGAACAAACATGGAGGTGCCTGTTGGAATGCCAGATCCTTTTCAGAACATGTGGGTGCCATGGTTCATAGACTTTCAACTCTGGGCAGGACCTTGAGCTCATCCATTTCACTAGCTTCGTCTCATTCTACACAGCTTTATTGAGAATCTTCTATGCTTTGAATTTTTAATCCAACAGATATTGATTAGCACCGATTGTGTGGTAGACACTGTGCTCTGAAGCCAGGAATGCAGGAGTGAAAAAGTTGCAGCGACAAAGAAAAATCCCTACCTTAATAGAACTTCAATTCTATAGTCAGGGCAAGGATAGAGGGCAAGGAGGTAGCAAACAAGGAACTAAACGAGGCCATTTACAATGGGATGTAAATGCTATGAAGGAAAAGCAGAGTAGAGTTAAAGAGGGATGTGGAGGATGGTGACATTTTAGATAGGGTGGTGAGGGAAGCTGCTCCAAGGAAAGAGTACTCGAAAGGAAAGTTGAATGAAGTGAGGGAATATGCCATTGAGAATCTGCTTAGGAAACTGAAGCCCGAGAAGGGAGGAGACCCGCCTAAAGACTCCTACCTTCTTCCTGGTAGAGGTAGGAAGAGGATACACGTTCCCTAATTCCAAAGCCGATGTTCTTAGTCTCTAAGCTACATCTCGGTCAAGGAACAGAAAAAAAAATCATTATAGAACTTCCATGTATCAGATACACAGCTATACCTTGGGTTTTGAGGAGACACACAAACATGAATTAAGGGGAACTCCCTGCAAAGAGGCTAAATGTCTAAATGTTTCTTTCTGATGGGTATCTTTTGCATAGAAAAGGCAGCAGTCACCGGCAGGAATGGCTTTCACTCCTCAAGTCTGACAGTGTAATCCCGTGGAGTCTGGGACCAGCCAGTTGAGTACTGGGTGGCCTGGGTGCCTTAGAGGATGGGATTCCAGGGTAGCTGCAATGTCGAGTCACTTCCCGTTTCTCCCCCAACCCCTAGTTCAAGCAGAATGGCTATTTCTTGTATTCTCCTGGACTCCGTATTGGGACGGAGGAGCTGTCTTGGCTTGCTTTGAAGGGACCCAAGTCAGGAGGACTCTGTGGAGGGAAGCTCTCTCTTATTCACAAAGTGGTGGGGGTGAGGCCCAAAGGTCATCAGATTCAGAGACGACAGGGTCAAACAACCAATGAACTGGAACCCCATTTCCGTGGCAGTCCAGGCGCATAGAATAGATGGAGGAGATGCTGCTGCCTTTGTTGACAGTCTGCCCCATGTGCACTTTCTGTCATGCCGCTGGCCCTTGCTGCTTTTACCTCCCAACTCCCACACCTTTCATGGGGCTGTCTATACTGTGTGTTTTGGCCTAGGAGCTTTCAGAAGAAATGGTGTACTGTTCTTATTTCGTTTTACACAGTGGGTCAAAATTAAACGGGAGGATTTCTCTAGTTGGCCTTTAAGGCCTGGTTTTTATCTCTATAAAATCTATTATCATACATAGATATAGATATGGTGTCATATCTAACAGCCTAATTATGAACATGTCCTTGAACACACCAGTAGGTGTGTAATAGGTGACCGACTTAGTCTTTATTTACCTCTGTTTTATTTAATACTCAAGGAATTGTTTTTTTAATGAGCATTTGTGCAGTAAACAAATCTCTAGCAGAAAACATGTCCTTTTGAAAGATGACTATATTTTATCTCCTACAATAACATATTCTTTTCTGTCCACCCCCCCCCCCAACTCAGAGAGTGACACATGTTATAATCAAAAACTGTGAGTTTGAAGAATATAATCTGAGGTCAACTTTTAGGATGGCCTGTGTGAGTGTAATCAATCTCCTGAGGAAATAATTGCCTCCTCTTTCCATTTCCAAGGAGAGAAATGTTCCATGTGGTTGGTAGAAGGGGGAGAAATTCTTTCTTTGCCTCTGGAGCTTGCTCATATTTAGGACCTCTTTGTTGCATATACTTCTTTCTTAGAGTTTTCAGATTCATTCTCCTTCTTTCTCCTCTTCTTCCTCTCCCTGTTTTTCTTTCTCATAAATCAGCCAGCATATCTTTTTGGCTGATCTTCACTTCTGTGTCATCCAGCCAGTTGACTCCTCATTTATCAGTTAACAACTAATTGTGCACTGATCACCCTAGCCTTCTCCTAACCCTGGCTAGGGAGGAACCTGCACTGACTGACCTCATTTCATTGTATATCTTGCATCAGCAAATAAGTGATAGCCTTGGGGAGCTTAAAGAAAGTAGTTAAGCAGGAGTTTCCCAAGTTTTTAGCTGACTGATCATTTTTTTTTTCTTTTGAAATTTCTTCCAATAATCGTTCTTCGTTCTGATTTACCACTTCATTTTGTAAAGAAGGGTGGCAAATCAATCTTTTAGTGCTGATTTTAAAATGATAATAGCTTATAGTTGCACAACACTTTAAAACCATTTTTGCTTTCGTCTCATTTTCCTCCTGCAACAACCCTGAGAGGGATGTGGGACCATCCTTGTTTGAGTATGCGACAGCAAAATGTCATTGAAAGCATTGCAGATTCGGAATCAGAAAACCTGGTCTCAGTTGGCTGTCCACGAGGTGACCGGTGTCCTCCAAAGATCCTGGAAATAGATTGTTCTCTGATAATTAAACTTTAAACAAGATACAATAGGTCAAAGCGGAGAGGTATCACTGGAAATTGTTAGCATCGTTTAAAAGTTACATGTCAATGAGAACAGAGGCTGCAGAGAGTAACTGAGGCCACTTTGCAAAGCCTGTCCAATTCTGTCTAAGGCCATGGGTGTCTAAGGGCCAGGTTTTATGGAAGGTTTAGCTTCATTTTGGAGATTCTTTGTTAGATTGCAGACACCTGTTGTCACTGAACACTTACATGATTTAACGAAATCACCTGGTAACGATTTTCTAGGCCCAGTAATCAACCTTCTGATTATACAGGCACCCCTAATTATTTTTTGCACTTTGCTTAATTGCACTTCATGGATGTTGGGTTGCATTTCTTTTACAAATTGAAGGCAAGATCCCCCAAGTGCAAAAGTATTACTACTTGCTTTTTTGAGATGCTCGCTGTATTGCAGTTATCTGGACCTGGACCCACAATATCTCCCACATATGCTTGTAATTCATCTTTTGATAGAGCTTGCCTATGGAGAGTTTGGCCAGAGAATGTGAGAATCTAATCTCCCTAGTATTAATAATTCATATTGCAAATGCATACTTAGGCATTCTGGTTGCCTGTGTTATTTTCTTTGGAACTTTCTTAGCGTGAGTCAGATGAATACTGGGACACTGAAAAAATCAAATGTTTTGATGGGCAAAGCTGAGGACCAAATTTTGGATCATAGTAAATTTGTCAAAGTTAAGCCTCCACTGTGAAGCCTCGTAGTGGCTTTCAGGTCACTTGGCCTTCCCTCATTATCATCATATGTATATTCTTTTTAACGTCTAAGGATTTTTGTTTTTATAGGCTGTATGAACTTGGGCAAGTCATTTCTCTTATTGGAGGCTTAGTGTCTGCATCTTTATAGTGCTTTAGAAACTGTACAAATGTAAGACAGTAGTACTATGATGAGGAGGAAGAAGAAAACAGGTTTTGGCATCAAAGTAATTTGCCTGACATCATATATCTAGCTAATGGCTACCAAAAGTAGCATAGGACCCTCACTGTATTTTTTAATACCAGTGGAGGTACACAGGGGCGAGAAGTGGCTATGATGTGAGATAGGGCTAGGAAGGCAACAACAGACAAAACTCTTGAGTAGGTGAAGTGAGTGTGACTTTTATATCAGAGGTGAAACAATGAGGCTGAGTTCCACCTGAGAAGAGGGGATTGGTCACAGGTTATTGGAGAATCTGTAATCCTGAGAAAACCCCTAATTCCACAGCTGATTTCTTGGTGTCCAGTTCAAGGATCCAGAAAGCCCCATCAACTCGTTTTGCTTCTGCCCAGGAACAGAGATTTTCCCCTAAATTTCTCTCTTGTCCTCCCTCTGGTTGCTAGATCTGTTTACCTGGGAAGCTAATGACATTTGCCTCAAATCACTGAAGATAATTCTGTGTCTTATGTGTGTACCTCATAAAAAATCTTTGATGGCAGAGACATATTCATCTTTAATCCCCAGGGTCTAACACAGTGCTTGGGAAAATGTTAATGAAAGCTTAAATCACTGCCTTATTGAATGAAGATCTCTTTGCGAGTGAGTCTGTTCTATTTTCTTTATTCTAAGTCCGGATGATGATAGGAATAACAGAGAGTGTCTAAGATGATTGGAACTGACTCATAGATGTGCCAAAGATGAATCATCTAGTTCGACTTTCACATTTTACAGATGTAGGCACAGAAGCTCAGAAGATTAAAGCTACTTCCTGAGGTCGTACAGTTAGTGACAGAAGTGGGACCAGAAGCCAGGTCAGCTGATTTAGGGTAGGATAGGTAGGACATGATGATAGGATAGGATAGGATAGGATAGGGAGTTGTAGAACAGAGGACTGACCCTACCTCCACTTGGCAACAGCCTGGGACCCTTTAGGCACCGACCACTATGTTTAGTCAACTCTGTGCTGGAAGGAAATGGTTAATTGGATTCCTTAGGATTTCTTCACCACTTGTCCAGTGTTTCTCCTGTCTGGAACCAAAGCCTGATTGCTAGGAGAAGTAAATACCATCCACAACACAGTGGGAGAAAAATCCGAAATGTGAATCATGGTTTTATGCAATCACAGACTTTTTCATGGGACCCTCAAACCTTAACTGAATGGCTGTTGCTAATGAATGAGAGAAGACATATGTACATTCCAATATAAAGTTAACGATACACAATTGTATCAGATTCTTCATTCCTTTGACATCGGTAAGTGTTAGAGGCTCCAATCTGTTCTTCCTGGCTGTAATTTTATGAGGCTTAGGTAGTATCATGGACTAGGGACTCAGATGGCTGTAGTTCTCTAAGACTGTGGGAAATCCTATAGAAATTGAATTCTGCTGGGAAACCACTGCTTTGTGCTTACTATTTTTTATTGCCATAAACAGTATTAAGTGTCAAGTTATTGTCCATCAAACCAGAGAAAGTAGTTAAATAACCACTGCAGGTAGAGACCTATGGTAATTCCCAATTTTTTTGTCTACCTACCAGATGCACTATGTATGCAGTTATAAAATATTTGACTTTGAACTTTTTATTAATGAAGATAGATGCTTTTTGTGTGTGTTTAAAAATCATATCGAGTTTTTATGTATACTTTATAAAATGTATATTTTTATTTTAATAGGATTATGTTTAATGTAGCCTTTTGATGAGAAACATTTATCTTTTCTAGATCTTTTGTTCCAGCGGATTTACTGTAATTTGTATGTTAGAGGGCTTACTGATCTATAGATTTTATATTATAACATGCAGGAATAGCTATTGCTATATTAGTGAAGAAACTGAGTGCCATACAGACAGTGTGAAACATACTGATATTCATGGATTATAATATTGTTTGCAGAAAGAACATGTTGAATTTTAATTTCCTGAGAATGTCAACTTGCCTTGCAAGAAATTAGTCTGGGCATAGTGTTTACTGATGGGATAGTCTCACATACTTGATCAGACATCATGTCATCTTATTACATTAATATATTTTAGAGGCATTGCCAATTCTCGTAGTCAGAATTCCATCTTTCCTTTCGGTGATGTGCACTTAACACCAGTGAATAAGCAACCAGTTAATGCAAAAACCAGTAGCTGGCACAAAATAGATATTTATTTTTAGATATCATGTATTGAGATCTTATTCATGCCTGGTATTGTACCAAGCTATCTCAAGCTAGCTATCTGTATCTATCTATCTATCATCTATCTATCTATCTATCTATCTATCTATCTATCTATCTATCTATCTATCTACTCTATCACCAAATCACATTTAGTCCTCAAAATAAATTTTGTGAGGCTGGTACTATCATCTCCTTTTTACAGGCAAGACACTGAGGCTCAGAGAAGCTACATAAGTTTCCCATACCTCCATAGTCTATAACCTGTAAAAAATGGTAGATCTATGGTTTGAACCCAGTTTACCTGATTCTGGGGTCTACTTAGCTATACTGCTTCTCATGAACAGGCTGGCTGGAACTGGCTTTGAGATATTAAAATCTCCCCTATCTCTGACAAACAACAAAGTAAAATTCCACTTCTTCAACCAGAGGAACAGACACATACTTGTTGAGAAAGTCTGTGCTCAAGCAGGCTGTCAGAGGCTGTCTACATTCACAAGTCAAGTTCCTAAGGGAAACTTCTTCCAAGGACAATTCCATTCTCATTTATTCAAAACCTTTAATTTTAAATGGGACCACTTCAATATTTCCTGTTTTATTATTTCCTGAAGGGGAAAACTCAGTGGTTACTTAAAAAAAAATAAAAATAAAAATAAAACTTGTATGTAAAAAAGAATGATTGTCTAGAATAGGAAAATTCATAGAGACAGAAAGTAAAGTAGTAGTTGCCAGGGAGAGGGTAGAGGAGAATGGAAAGTGATTGCTAATGTGTATAGGGTTAGCTTTGGGGATGATGGGATCAGACATTGGTGATGGTGGCACATCTTTGTGAATATGCCTGAATTGTATACTTTCAAGAGGTGAATTTTATGGTATGTGAATTATATATTTTTTTATTAAAAAAGGAAAAGGAACATCTACTTAGAGCATTCATGTTCTTGAGAGTTCTCAGTGGCCTATGACTTTGAACCAAAGAACAGTGGATAATGAAATCAGCTGTGTCCAGGAGCTGGTCAGCATGGTCTTCTAGGTGCCACCGGATATTTTTAACTCCCTGACTATAAATTTTCTATATGAAAGTCAGAGAGCCAGTTTGAGTCCCTGCCTCTCTGTCCCCCCTCTTTAGAATCAATGTAAATAGTTAAAGTGTAACTTCCCCAAATAACTTCATTTTTTCCTGAAATGTATCAATTTGCTACACATACGTTTTTTAGAAAGCACTAGTTAATTCCAGGCCAGAATCAGTTAAAACACCCACAAATTGAGAGTGAGGTCTTAAGAAGGCAGAGCAGTAGCTTGGCAATGTTAAATTTACTTGCTGTAAATATGGAATGAGAACATAAGAATCACTTTCCAACAGGATGATGAAAATTCATCATGCTCATTATCTGTTTCTTCAGAAGCACACTACATTAATTTTCCAGCTCAACTAAGAGGAAGTAAGGTTTCTTGTTCCTAAAAAGTTGCTCTGATGTTCAGAGAGGCAGTCCTATTCCATTAATGAATGCAATCTGCTCTGACTTGCAATACTGTTTAATTTGTCCTAAAAACCCTAATGTTGATAAGTGTCAAAGAAACAAATATCAGGATTCCCCCTCCTTAAATCAAGGCTCAGAAGGGGTTTATGAAACTTTGTTTTCCAAGGATGCAAATGCTTACAAGTTTGTGCTCGATTATCCATGCTAATGAGGGAGAGAAATGCTGTGCTGAGGATATCTCCTTGCCTGTGGGCCGTGCGCTGGTACTCATTTCACTCTGGAGAATGCATCAGAGTGGATGAAGGAGGGAAATAGAGAAGCCCTGCTGTTCAGTCTCTCCTCCGTGAAGTCCTCTTCAGATATCTGTCCCACTCTAGGCTGTGCTAGAGAATGATGGCTTTCTCTCTCGGTCCAAAGAGGCCTTCTGCAAGCGAGGTGAAAATAATGAAAGGTCTTTGTGTTGAAAAGTCCTCTTGCTCAGCTGCAGGCTGGCGCAGAGAAGTGAAAAGCAAGGCAGAGCAATGAAGTGCATCAACATCGGTCATCCTTTTACCTACTTTGTTTAACTGTGTTCATAAGAACCTGAAAGCAATGTAATCTGCCCTAGGACACCTGACATTTGCTGGCTTATCTTTCTGGTCTTTGTAAAACACATCTTTCTATCTCATTTTAAAGGACTCCTAAAAGCTTCACAAGTTATCTATGTTGTAGACTTGCCTAACACTTCCTGAACAGCAGTCTATGTTGTTGTGAATGGTAGCAGCTATTCGATAGCTTCTAGAAATGCCCAGAAGCTCAGACATGAAAGTGGTGGTTGTACCTTGGCTTCCTGTGGTCTCAGTACCTCCAGGTCTAAAATCCTTGACTCTTTGTTTGGCCTCTATCTTCTTAGTCTCTCCTGACCAAACTGAGTTCTAGGACACTTGCACCTTGGACACTTTTTTTGTCCTGATGTCTGCTGTGGTTACTCAGGCCTCTCTGTCCACCCCCCTACCTACTGACTTCTTGACATCTGCCAGACTCTGCCAACCTAACAAACTCTCAGGGCTAGCCTCTGCTAACCATTTTCCTTTGACATGAAATGAAAGCTGTGACATCCTGTTTGCACACATGCAATACCTATTCTGTGGCAGATCTCTATCTGTTACCACGGAAAGATCTCTATGGTCCTTTCTTGGTTGTCAGTGCTAATGGAAGAAGAGAAGCAGAGGCATAGGTAGTCTGATAGAGTGAATTACCCAAAATTCATTGTTTGACATTGGAGTAGACATGTACAGTCCATCAGGGCGCCACATTTAAACAGAGACTGCTCGAAGTCAGATTGGGACTTCCATTTTATAGTAAGATGTTAGGAGAGGATAGAACAGAGGAAATGGGAAAAGGAAAAGAATGAGAGGAAAGCAGAGAAGATGGGAACATGAGAAATAGAAAATGTTAAGAGACGTAATGAGAGGTGGACTGTTTCTATGAGTTAAAATAGGTGTAGTGCTTAGTGCTTCCAGAGGTAACTGGCTTGCTCTGCTGGGCTCTCCTTTTCCTTCTGTTCATTAAATGATAACCTCAGATTTGCATTTCTATCACGGTTTCAAGCTTGATTACTCTAACAAGTGCTCCTCAAATAGATAGCCACCTTTTTATTATACTTTATGTAGAGAAGAGATTTAATAAGTACCAGGAATTACAGTGAAGCTCCCAGCTCCTAGCAAAGAATGTGAGCTTGCATAGTGTGTGATGAGCCACACTGTTGCTTTGGTGCTGGGCCAGGGCCTTAGGGCCAATAGTCTGTCTTCCACATAGGAGATGGAAGGGAATGTCTGCAGTCTTCAATAAGTAGGATCCCTACGGTAGTATTTAAGGCTGTCTTTCCTTGGAGCAATTGCAGTTTTGAGAATGGGATCTCTGATGATGAATCACTGGATTGCACAGTGCATGGATGTCTTTACAAGTGACAGTGCCTCTGACCTAAAAGGAGTTATGAATTTCTGTCCTAAGAAGTATCAGGAAAATTGAAGCCCCCAGAAACCCTAAATAAGCTGTTGTGGGCATAGTAGAAGTTGGATTTCACATCAGGAAGGAAGTTCCTTCAGGTCAAAAATCATGCCTGATTCTCCTTCAGGCTCTTGGCACCCTCAGTACAGTGCCTAGAAGAAAGCAGGCACTCACTATACACAGGAGTAAAGTCTAAAGAGGTAAGGGTAGCTTTTTGCTGTTTCATTACCCTGGCCTGGTTAAGTTCCCTCATTTACAACTTGCTTCTTTTCCAACCTCTCAGGGCATGTGCTTATACTGACTTTCTACTTCATTAGCCTTGTCCAAGGGTTTCAGAAGAGAAGTCTACTCCAATGTCTTACTTCTGCCAAACAACCCAGAGTTCACCTTTGCGAAGAAGCCAGCTAGTAAAGATAGTGGTGCAAGTTATTTTCTCAGTTTGTCAATAAAGTTCTTTATTGGTCTCTTGTCAGTCTGGCCTCAAAGTTGTTTCAGAGAGTCCTCAGTTGCTTCATTTTGAGGTGTGACACCTGGCTCAGCTCTAGACTCTGTGAATCTGGCAGTGTAGCCAGCCAGCTGTGATAGTCACCATTTGGCCTGGCCTTTCACTCTTCGTGCTTCAGGATTGACTAGTGGGGCAGGAAAACATCCCCATTACGTTTTTGTTGATGGGGCAAAGCAGTGGATTTACTTTTGAAGTGAAGGAAATGAGACTGAGAGAGATTTCCTTCTACCCTATATTGCCAGAGAACTCTTCTTCATCAGTGAGGCAGCTGGAAAAGGAAATATAGAACTACTTTTGTAGATGCAGAGGATCGATTCGGAGAGAAAAATAATAAAAAGTACAGAATTTAAAAGGAAATATAAGGCTGTAATTGGGGGGAGGAGATATAATATCTTTTATACCGAGGGTATGGTTTCTGCAATAATTTTCAGTAATTCAGGGAGAACATTGTAATTTCAATTTGAGATAGGAGAAAAATAAATTAAGTATTTGGAACAAGCCATTATGGAGAAAGGTCCCTGAGGAGTTGCTATTCACTGTGACTATACTATAATGATACTAAAACACAAATCTTTTGCAGTCTCCTTTTTGGAAGTTTTATTGACGTACTCAGGGTCACTGTTCTCTTTTCCTTTGGGGTAACAACAGGCCAGATAGACCACAAGCGGTTTGATGGTGGTCCTGATGTTGCCCATTGATCTCTTTCTAGACCCCTAGCAATGCAACCTGCTTCATTTTCAGGCTGGGAACCACATTTTTGAGGGGGGCTGTCAATGGTACTGCAGTTTCGGTGTCACTAAAGCAACTTGTTAGGTAATTAGAAGTTCCCCTATAGGTTGCTTTCAGAGTTGAAACTGACCAGCTGGACCTCACAATTAGCTCAGGTCAAGGCATCCCAGGCCACCAGCAGCTACCTATTTCTGATGCATGGTAAATCTTAGACACTGATGGTTTCTCTTAAATGTTAAAAGACAGAAAGTCATTTGAAATAGGTATTGCTGAGCCCTCTAGGAAAACAGGATCTGCTATTGAAACAAAAACATATTATACCTTTTAAGAAGTCTCTATGTGGAGTGACAAGTAAGAAAAGGGTGGTTCTGAAATTTTGTGGCAGAGGCAGTTTCAAATATTCATATAAGTAAAACTATTTCTTAAGGTTAAAGCAAAATGAACTTTACTGTTGAATAGTTGGGAAGCTATAGCAGCTTTTCTAGCCTCTAAATAGCATTCTCTTTCCTTTTTTCCCACTTTTTTTAACTCAGAAATTTAGTGGCTCTTCAAACCTTACGTGATCAGACCTATCGTGGCATCTAGATTCCTTTCCATTTTTGCCCCAGCCTACTCCCAGCATCCTCTTTCATATGGTCCCTATGACCAGGTCATTTCACCTATCCATATGGCATTTATAGACAGGCATCAGGTACAAGACATTGCTAGGTGTGCTGTGATCTAGCGCTATATTATTTCACTTTAGGGGGACTTTATTAGTTCACCATGCATCCTGCATGGACCCCATTAAAAATTATGAGGTGTGGAGTGCCTGGAATGGGGTTGAAGCAATGGCTTAGGGGGGAAAAGGGCTAGGGTGTGGTTGGAGAGGGAGGAGTTGAACCAGTGAAGGAGTTTGAAGAAACACCATGGAATAAAAAAAAAGGAAGATACACTCTATTTTTGATTTTCTGTGATTTTCCAAACTCCTATGAGTTATCTTCAAATAATGCGAGATGAAATAAGCTAAACTGTGGTATAGTAACGCAACAGAATATGCCATAACTACATAGAAATGTGTATATGAAATAACGTTATTAGTAATGTTAACATCAAGTACTTATCATCTGCCAGGCACTGTTCTGAGCATTTCATATATATTTTATCATGTGATCCTCACAATGACCTTCTGAGGATAGGTATACTATTATTTTCCAAGGTGCCAAAAGTTTAAATGATTTGCCCAAAGTCACACAGCTGGCTAGTAGCAGAGCCAAGATTGGAAAGGATGTATTGTAGCTCCAGAAGTCATACTTTTAGCTGCAGTGATGCAGGTGAATGGATTTAACGTTAGATTCATTCTTTGGTAAAGAAGCTTAAATTCATAAGAAAAGGCAACGAGTGAGAATAGTGTCGTGGAGATCAAGGGAAAGCAATTTAGGAAGGATATCAACAGTGTCAAATGTCAGCTGAGTCAGTAATTAACTGAATAATTTAAGCAAGTCACTTAGCCTCCTTTGTAATTGTTTCCTCACCAGTCGCATTTGCTATTGCCTTACAGCTATCTTTTGAAGATTAATGAGATGATGTTAATAAAGTGTCTGTGCTTTCCTTTGATAAGAAGGACTTTTCAACATGCCAAGTGCAATTGCAGACCGTTTCCTAAGGGGTAAAGCCAAAGGCAGAATATGTGTGAATTTTATGTCTTATGCTATAGTGTAAGATGTTTTATGTCCCTCAGTTCTCATTGAGTGGTGTAACCTGCAATGTCTTGGTTTTTGGAGAAAGAAAAAACAAGCAGATTGCGAGTTTGGCGTCATGTAGGTAAACCAGGTGATGGATTGACTAATTTTTTTTTTCATTTTCAACATTCATTGTGTCACAGCGTGAACTGTTCATGATATCTAGTCAGCATCTGTTGATCTCTCATTTATTTATTCATTCATTCAATGCAAACATACATTGAGAGTCTCGTATATACCCAGAACCTATATCCATGCTGGAGTTAAGATGAATGAGACAAACAGTACTTGCCCTCAGAGCACTCGTGCTGGGAAGGTGGATTTGTAAGTTTAGGCAGTCATTACACTTCAGTGTGTACGATTTAGTATGGGAGGTACAAAATATGGGGGCAGTGCCAAGGAGAGAAACAGTAGGGTAAGTAGGTTGTTGATTTTCTCAATTGACTGGAAGTTTGTTTAATTATTCATTCTTTCTACGTGAACAAAAATACTAATGGGTTGAGAAGTAGAGAAGACAACAAAATGTCTCAATCCTAACACTACACACACCGTACAGACGTCTAGGCTGTAAGGCCCTGTAGTTTTGTAGGCATCTGCCATATAAGTGTTTTTCAACCCTCATTACATTTGGATCCAGCTAAAGTTATTTCTGATGTCCTCTCTTATCACTTAATGGCCTATATAGATACATTTTGCTACTCCAGTTGAAAACCTATAAGAATGTGGGCATCATTTGATTATCTTAAATGCTTGAAGTAGGGCACTCTGTGGATTTATGTGTAGCATAGAGGTGGGCCAGATGATACCTGGACAAGGTTTTGTGAAGGGCTGAGGCATGAGGAACATTTTAGGTCATCCCTGTGATGGACGGAAGGGGGAGCCAGTTATTTGGGTGATATTCTATGATCTGTGTGATGAGATTGAGGCTGTTTTAATCAGAAATATTAATGAATTTAGTTTATACTACCTCCTCAGTTTTATGCTATGTCTATTATTATAAAGATGTAGTTGGTGTAGATAAACTATAAAAATAACTCCCTAATTATAACTTTGGAAATTTAATGTATCACAGACTGAAAAAGGCTTCTTTGATTTCATGGAAAAGCTGTCTTTGACCATTGTTTGCTGTACTCACTTGTTGATATTTGTCATGCACACCACATTTTTTACCTCGTGGGAGGCTTTCTACTTTCCATTAATTTTGTGGTTTTATGCTTTCCACAGATTAACTTTAAAAATAGTTCTGGACATGCATCTTTTTTTAAACCTGTAATAAACTAACACCTCTTTTAATTTTTTGTTTGGAAATAAATATATCCTAAATGTCATAGTTATCAGATATCATGAGTTATATCTATGATTTTCAGAAATGTGCCTTCTTAACAGCTTACTTTTAAAAAGGGTATGCCTTTTTCAAAGTGATGCTCTCAATTTTGCCAAAGTCATTATGTATTTAATTGTTTATGTTCAAACCTATAATTTCTTTGTCAATATAGAAATCTTTTTGCTTTGTTAGGGAAAGATTGTGTAGTCATTGACCCCTATACCATACCAATTTTTGCAATCTTTTATGCTGAGATAGATTTTTTTCTCAACAATTAAGTGAATTAGGCAGGTTAAACAAAGTGCAGAATCTTGAGCTCTAGTGTTAAGAAGATGGTCAACTTTACTTGTACCTGTTTGTTTATACCAATCTCACCATATCTGGTAATGTCTGTTCGGTGTGTGGAAGTAACTTGGAGAAGCCTTCCCAAGAACCTGAAAATATTGAAAAAAAACTTGCCCCCTACAAGTTAAGCTAGGAAATCAGCAAGTTATGAATGAGAAAAGAGTTATGCAAATTCCCTTTGAAAAACTGAATTACAGAAGAACTGTGTAGTTACATCTTATTTGTATAATTTTGTAACGCATAAATGTAGAAAAAAGCCTGGAAGCAAATTACCAAAAGTTAATTATTGATAATGGTTGATAGGAATGTGATCATTATTTTACTCCTTTGAGCTTTACTTTTTAAATTTAAAAAAAAAGAGTGTGAGCAAGAAGGAGATAGACACAGACAAATGTAATGACTCCTGGGAGGAAAAAAGAAAAACAGACAGCAGACTGATTGACACGTTGAACATAGTTGAAGAAAGAATGTGTCAGTCGGGGTGTGGGGGTCGGGTGCTGTTGGTCATGAAAGCAGATAAAAAGAAGAAAGTCCCAGATTAAAATAGTAGCACTGATTAGCCCCCTTTGCCCAGGAGAGAGACTGCCTTGTGTGCCTCTGGACTAGGCACAGAGGCAACGTAGTAACGTGGTTATGAGCGAGGCCCCATTAAGAGACTGATTCCTATCCCATGCCTACCACTCCCCGGATTTATGACCTTGGGCTTGTTGCTATATCTTTCAAAAGCCCGAGGCTCTGTCGATAACATGGGAACTTTAATACTGGTACACATCACACAGGGCTTTTGTGAGAATAAAAGGAGACAATTTATATGTCTATCACAGTGCCTGGCACATAGCAATCCCTCCATAAGTGTTAGCTGTTGTTGTAACATGTTTTACTATAATACCCTAATGGATGTGCTACGCAGATCTCAGATGTAGTTACTATTGTCATTATTGTTGTTATTTTTATTAAATCATTATAGAATCAGGCTGCTGACATGGCAACCAATGATACTCAGTTCCAATCGTCAATATCAGCACTGGCTCCAGGGATGCAACCGTGTTCAAAAAACAAAATGAACTTCATTTTAATTTTTCAGAGGGCGCATAGCATTTATGGTGTGTGGAATATGATGATAACGTCAGCCATAATGAGCTGGAGAAAGAGACACGATTCCAACTAGGTTGAGACTGGTCTACCAGATTGCTTGTCAGCAGCAGACCTTTCTTGGCATCGGCATGTGCTGGCAGAACGCACCAGGACCTTTCTTTATGATCAATACGAACATGCATCTGCTCAGAATTAACATTCTCATCTGACATCTCATTTTGTGGAAACAAGTTGGCAAGCCAGTGTGTGAGCAGACCCCATAACCCCTTGGCTAAACAAACAAACAAACAAAAATACTGTATACCATTGTACTTTTACTCTAAGAAGCACTGAGAAATGGCAGATACACTTTTTTTTCTTTTTCCTGTCACGTTTGCTGTCCTCCACTCAGCATTCTTTGAAAGGCACATGAAAAGAACACTGAAAATTCAAGAGAAGAGGAGGAAAGGGACACAGGAAAGACAAGCATGTTATAATTCATCAGGATATGAGTATTTGGTAACTTGTTCTGTAGTAAAAACTCAGATGCAAACAGTTCTGAAAGCTTAAAGATATAACATAGGAAAAAGACAGGCTAATTATGAGTCTATTACAGGGGCGATTTAACACCACTTACATCAATAGTCCCATGAATCATTGATGGTGCCCGAGACCACATGGCACCAGTATTTTCATTTATCTTTCCCTGTCCAAAGAATTTAGAGCCGAAGGAAGAAGAGAAAACAGTTAATTTCTCTAGTTTGGTTTCAGTTGTCCTGGTCCATAGACGTTAACCTTAGTTACTTCCATGGGCAGATTTTTTGGAAAATGACAAACTTTACTTTGAATTCAACTCTTTGTGGCATGTGTCTCAAACTGGAACAACAACATTTTGAGGTATTCCCCTAATCTTTCATCCTTTAAACAGACTAAGTTTTCAGTGATGTTGACCCTGAAACATCACTCTGTGTGTGTGTGTGTGTGTGTGTGTGTGTGTGTAGACCAGTGAGGTTGGTAGAGGGAAGCACAGTGCAATTGTGCTGTGTCTTCCTTTTACTGGAATTGAGGCTGCCTCTAGGCCCACAAAGAGGGTCCCCAGGCATACTGAAAGGGAAGTGCTAAGCAACAGGCTTAGAAGTCTTCATTAGGGAAAGTGACTATAACTTAAATTTTAGAGATTGTTATTTTAATTGCTCAATGTCAAAATCAGCTTTTTCCAGGCACATTGCCAAATTACAGCAATGGGCCATTTAAAAAATGCTCATTTGAAACAAGCTTTCTTGTTTATGGCCATGACACCTTGAACAAGCCCGATCCCATCTGACCTCAGAAGCTAAGGAGGTTTGCACCTGGTTAGTACTTGGATGGGAGACCACCTAGGAAGACTAGGTGCTGTAGGCATCAAAATTTTCAAAACAATAAGGGATTGTAAGCTGACAAGGTCCTTGCAATCTGTGAGGTCAACCAAGGGTTGACTCACCTAAAAAAATTAAAAATAAAGTAAAATAAGCCTTCTTGAATGTAGCACTGTGACAAAGGTCTTTTTGGGAGAAAAGACATCAAATCACTCCAAGCATTATTTTAGAATAGTGCCTAGGGCTTTTTAGTAATTTAGATGATGTCTTCGTTGAACCCAGACAATGTTAGTGTCCCAGAAGCAGACAGAAATGGGGCTGGCCTGGCTGACAGCTGAATTTCCTTTTCATACAGATGTTGCCTTCACAGAGACTGAACCTTGAGAGTTTATATTGTACCTTCCCAACATCTGTCTGCATGGACCTGTCTTCCATTGATTCACCCCCTCTCCCTGTTCCCTTTCAGATTTAAATATTTAAGTTTGTGGGGGTGAGGGATGGAGAACTTAAGAGGAAGGAAATTCACTGCGGCCTATTGAGGCTGCAACTCCTAGAAGATGGAAGGAAAGCATCCTGCTATGAGGAAGATCCTGTGCTCAGATTTTTTTCCCTTATCTAAAGTAGCAAGGGGAGTTAGTGCCCAGGGCTGCCAGAAGTTTGTCCAAGAGAGTTCTAAAAATCATGGGTTTGGACCTTCTTGCAGTTTGTTAGAAGGTTGGGGCAGCAAAAGGTGTCCATATCTCTGATGTTGCAAGCAACTGAGGTAGCACTACGTGATTTGCTTCCAAATGCTTGATTTGGCTTTTCATTTTATATTGTCTTAGTCACTTTTGCAACCATCATATACAATATTAACATTTACAAGAACACCTCAAGTTGCTCTTAAAAGAAGAAAGGCAATGTCAAAAAGAATGTCAAATATCAAACACCTGCTGGAAGAAGGAGGAAAAGTTTGATCGATGAGACGGGGCATGGAATTACTTTATTTACTCTCAAGTTCTTCCAGAAGGACGAATTCTTTACTTTAGGTGTTTGATGCTCAGGAAATTGTGAACAATTTCCCTTTCTGCATACACATGTTACAGACTTCTTGAAGAGCATCCAGCATTTATCAAACCCTATGGCAGTCAAGTCATAATTGCAAAGCATAGTGGTTGTTTCAGTGCATTGATGGCCCTTGTAAGAAAACTGAGGGAAACAGAGGCTGCCATACCTAGCTCTACCAGGGATGTTTTTAGAGTCACACTATGATTCTTCCTCCCAGCTGACTTGTATTGTCAGGTTGTTACTTAATCCTGGAGATTCACCTTTCTTCCCATTCATTCTCTCACGTAGACTAACACTAGACACACACACACACACACACACACACACACACACAGACACACACACGTGCACGTGCATGCATGTCGGTTTGAACATGGTGGCAAAAGTCATTTTATTAAGTTTATAGGATATAAGCAGTTTCCGAAAGGTAATACATTCCCTAATTTTGACAATCTCAGGGAAGAGACACGTGGTTCACCTTTATAGGTGTTCCACCCCTTCCCACCTGCCATTGAATTTGCGAGAGTCACTGTGGTGATACCTCCTTGCCAAGTCTTCACCTCCTGCAAGAGCCCATTGAGGGCACTTGAGCAACTCTCTCCCCTTGAGTTAATCAGTCCAGCCTCCATGAGTCCCCAGGCTTTCACCTTCACTGTGTTTCATATGCCGGAGTAGGCTGTAGGAGACTGAATCCCAAGGAAGTGTCAGAATCCTGGCCCTTGAGTCCTGTCTGTTAGTAGCCTTTGGAAAGAACTGTAGCTCAAGGGAGGGCCTGGCCTTTTCTCAAAGGTTAGCTTTTCAATTAAATACCATAGTTTTATGATTAGAGCTGAGAGCTCTAAGATTTCATACACATATAAATAATCCCTAGAAAATGCACAGCATTAATCTTTTCCACATATTTTCTTATAATTTTCATTTCATCATGGCTATGAGGCACTGCAGGCCAATAGGGAAATATTGTTCTTGTTAAGTAGTTGGAATCCTTCAAGTTACGGAGTTATTTTCCTGCAATGTCCAGTAAACCCAGTGGAATATGGCCAAACAATTGGATTTTTTTTTTATTTTGTGTGTGCTTAGAGTTGAAACAAAAGGGAAAGAAAAAAGATAAGCTACCCATACACTGAGGTATTATTTAGAATGTTTTCATACATAAGCTCTGGAGTCCATCAGCTTGAATTCAAAACTTGGATTTTCTACTTATCAACTGTACAATCTTTAGCAGGTTATTTAACCTGTCTGTAACTCAGTTTTCTTATTTGTAAAACAGAGATGATAGCATCCCTACCTCACAGGATAGTTCTGATAACACATGAATTAATTCATATGAAACACTTGAAACACTGCCTGGCAAAGTAAACATTCCATAGATGCTAATTCTTATTATACCTAAAGCTAATTTCTAAGTGCTATGCAATATTTTTTATGGAAAGATATGGACATAATGAAAAGCACATTATACATCGCACGGATAGTCAAGAGTCCTGTCTTGTTACTGTCACCAGCCACTACATAGCTACATGCCTTGGAGCCAATCTTAATTTCAGTGACTTCGTCTGTGAAATTGGGGAAATAATAATTTCCTTAACTACTGTTGATACACATGTGTGCATATATGTGCACACACACATTCTCTTTCATTAATATAGAAGAATTAAATAATAACACACATTTTAGAACTTTGAGACACCATAAAACACTTCAGTTATAGTAGTCGTGTTGTCGTGAGTATTCACTATGTATACTTAGGCTATAACAAATTCTTAGAACAAAATGTACTATTGTATCTATAAGGTATTTTATGCTTTTTAAATAAAATAGGCTATCCAGTATTTTATCACAACTGGCTATTGCAACCCTCTAGGGCATAAGGACCGTGTTGTTTGCCTGTTTTATTCACAGTCTAGGAGAGACTGTGCATTCAGTAAATATTAAATGGAAAAATATAGTTTTATGCAAGTACAGTTGGTCTAATGAGACAGGTAAGGTGTCGCAAAAGTAGTCTTTAAGTTGTTTTCTAGCAAGTGGTTAGTGTTGTTGACGTCACACAGTGTCAAGGACCTGTCCTAATTTTGGTCGCAAACAAGATGAAATTTGGTTTGGACACAGGTCTTACAAGACTATGTTATGGCTCAGCAGGAGAAATAATAAATAGCCCAGACTTGTAGGGCTTGGGATCTCTTATTCCAGATCTACCTCATCTTTCACAAGAGAGTAGACAGTAGTCTCATGGCTCTTTCTATGTAACAAGACAACAGAACATTTTATAAAGTGTGCTCAGTGAGTACTTTTGAGTATTTGAATGCTTAAGGCCTTGGGAGGGTGAGTGGGTCAAATTTTAAGCCAGCTCAGATCTGGTACTTCTCATGAATGAGAGGAAGGAGGACGGGAATGTATCTTCCAGGAACCATGGGGGAAGAGGAGACTGTTACTTTTGTAATCACCAAAGCTTTTGCTGAAGCACTTGCAGAATTACAAACTGCTATGCAAATCCTAAATACCAGGTTACAGTCACAAGTCTTTCCAATAACAATAGTTGCATCAACTGCTGACATTTGACCTTTCTTAGGATATTCATGGAGTGTCTAGGTGGTTAAAAAAGGAAAGAAGCGCAGTCAAGAGCAACTGTGTTAAATGAACACATTAATTTTCCTAACAATACAAAACATCCTCTAGTTGTGCTTTCTTTTCAACACATAAAGGTATATTGAAAAGAAATACAAATTTTTATTAGATAAAGACACTACCAGAATATTTCATTTAAACCTTTAAATGAAGCTATGCCCTCATTATAGAACAGAATCTTTCATTCAATATGGTCTTCAAAAGCCTATTTTTATTTTCTAAACGACCATAAGTAATAATAGGTGGTAAAGAGAAGAAACACCTTAGCCTTGATTCATGAAATTATGGTCTTCCACTGGAAAAAGAAAAATCCACAAGTTGAGAACACAATAACCAGGCCTAGGTTGTCTCAGAGGTTTTCTGGTCTGGCTGAGACTGTAACCATTTTTTTCGTGGCTGTTTGCAGTAATCCATGTCTCTTTCCCATAAACTCTGGAGAAAGACCATTCCCTTTTTTTTTTTTTTTAGAAAAGATTTTAAGTAGAATGATTTGGTGAGTTCTGGGGGCTTTTAAACTCTTCAATTGGGAATCTGGGAGGAGCTATATAGAACTTTACTTCCTTAAATATTAGCAGATTTTCTTTTGAAGAGAGTCAGCTGCAAGATCTAAGAATGTGACCTTGAAGCCTCGTTTGGTAGGTGTCATTATGAACCATGGAGACCTTGAATAAGCAAGAATATTTCTCAATCAACCAAAAATTATCTTGTTCAAGTGAAAGCCTAGGAGAGAGAGAAGAATGAAAAAAAAAAAGAAGACTAAGAATCATGTCTTACAACATAGCTGAATCATTGAAATGATAAAGCAAGGTGTGGTGTTCTTAAAATCAAGTTTTATCAGTTTTAGAAACAAGTTATCATCTGGGGCTCCTCTACATTCTTCTGTGTAGCCACTTTCATGATTTCTCACAGGTGGCTTATTCCTAAGTCCGGGATGAAAACAGGCATATTGTGAGCTGTGATGAAGCCTACCTAATTTTAAAGGTGTTACACAAATTTAACCAAAATTGTAAAGATATGATAAAAGGGTAAAAAGATTTCAGAAGTGTTGCGTATTCACATTCAACCTCGGGCCCTGACAATCGCTGGAGAAGACAGTGTCAGGCTGCTAATGAGTCTCCACCAAAGATCTGGCCATTTATTAATGTAAATATTTTTATCGTGGCTACTCAAACTTGTGAGAAGATACTGTTGAGATGATGTTTTGCTTTGAAATGATAGGTAGAACTCCTATTTCTTTTCTTATTTACCTACCTACCTGTTTACTTATATCCTACTTTGTCCCAAAGAGAATTTAAAGTGCTTTACAAAAGTACACATCATAAAAGATACAATATGCCACTAAGATACATAGGAACGATTAGAGAAAGGGGAAATACAAATAGGAAAGAATGATGGATCCAGGACATACTACATGACATGAAGTTTATTATGTTTAATAGAGGTAGACCATAAACTTGGTCTGTGCTTTCTAGCAACAAATGTGAAGAGGTAAAAATGACTGGATATATGAATCACAGTGGCTGGAAGATTAAAACAAACTATTTTTTTTTTTTCAGAAAAGCTAATGTAGAATAAATGGTAAGGACTAATTGTGCTAATGGGGCAAAGAAGTGGTTAACTGTTGCAGGGTCATAAGTTTTCTAGTAGTTATGGATATTCAATTCTTCTTTCTGAGGATCCTTTGAGTGAATCCTTTGAATTGTCTTTTCTGGTCTGTAGTACACTGGGGGAAACATCTGTCAGTCTGTCTGCCTGCCTCTCTATCAAATCATATTTGTAATAGTCCTTGAAAATATTTCTTTCTTTTTTTTTAACTTGGTATTTAGAAGCCTATGCACATTTATAGTTTCATCATGGGCCTGCACAAATAAAACATTTAATAGCAACTTATTTATAAGCTTGCTCAATTCTAAGTTAATTCACGTGGAACAAAGTGCCAGAAAAAATCGAACAGAATTTTGAGCAATACTTTTAGTGTGTTTTCTGTGAACTATTCTAAAAGTGGGGGGGGGGGGGATTTTCCTACATCCTAAACTTGCAGTTTTATGTGACTTTTAAAAAAATCATTCAGTATTCAAAAATAACATTGGAATGTGTTACCTTTTGGGGGGTTTTGATCCATTAACTTTTTTTCTGGTCGTTTTCCCAATTAAAATTATGTTGATACCATATGGCATCTATGGTGTGCTAAAACTCTCTAGTTCATGAAAGAAATGTCAAAGCAGATTTGGGGGGGGGAAGGGGAGTGAATTAACACTGTTCAGTGATTCTAGTCACTAGTTCCATCAAAGACTAATTTCCAACGTCTGTTTTTTTTTATTAAAAAATTAATACTTTATTTTTTAGAATAGTTTTAGATTTAAATGAAAACTAAGCAGATAGCACAGAGTTTCTAGTTGCTCCCTTTCCTCTGTACACAGTTTCATCTATTAGTAACATTATTAGCATTGGTTTGGTACATCTGTTATAATTAATGAACAAATATTGATGCATTTTCATTAACTAAACTCCATAGTTTATATTAAGGTTTACTTTTGGGGTTGCACAGTTCCATGGCTTTTAACAAATGTATAATGTCTTGTATCCTCCATTAGAGTATCATACAGAACTGTTTCACCACTTTAAAATTCTGGATGTTTCACCTATTTACCCTCTCCTGCCCCCTAATCCCTTGCAAAGAGTGATCTTTGTAGTGTCTCCATAGATTTACCATTTCCAGAATGTCAAATAGTTATGTTACCAGTGTTGAGGTTCTTGGGGTCCCCAAGATAGAAATCAAGAGGAAACCCCAAAAAGATTTTTAGACAAATTTTGTTAAGCTTATACTCAAGTACGAGGGAGGCAGCACAGAGGAAAGGAAGGGCCTCCAGACACTCCAGGGCTCTCTCTCTGCTTGCCTGCTTTTATAACCTGGGGACAAGAGGGCTTGTATGAAAATTCAGGCTTTTTAAAAAGGCAGGCTTCCTTTTTCAGCTGTATTGCCTGGTAGCTGTTGTGAAGGCAAAATGGTGGACTGTTTATTGTCAGCACCCCAACCCCAAAAAGGTCCTATAGTGGGGTCAAACCTTGATCAGCTGCACATGCAGGATAGTGGTTTAGACATTTGCAGGGAAGTAAGAAGTTAGAAGGGAGACAAAGTCAGCTACATCTGCGTTTTTGTGTAGGGGGAGACAGGGTGGTAGCATTATTGTGGTCAGCTTATCCAGTGTTCCTCCTGGCCGTCTGACAACCTTTCATCCTTGGGCCCATTTCCCTATGCTGTCTCAACTGGAATAATACAGTGTAGAGCCTTTTACCATTGACTTTTTAAACTTAACAATGGGCATTTAAGATCTAGTCTCTTAGTGGCTTGATTGCTCCTTTCTTTGTATTGCTAAGTGGTATTTCTTTGTATGGATGTGGCACTGCTTGTTAGCCTATTGAAAGACATCTTGCTTGATTCCAGTTTTGACCAATTATTTTAAAAAAAAGCTGTTATAAACATTCATGTGTGAACATAAGTTTTCAACTCAATTAGGTAAATATCTAGGAGCCCAACTGCTGTTTTCATGGTAAGAAAATGTTTAGTTTTGTGAGAAACTGCCAAACTATTTTCCAAAGTGGCTGTCTTTTGCATTCCTACCAGTCACGTTATTCTGCATCATCAGCAGCATTTGTTATTGTCAGTTTTACGTATTTTAGACAGCCTAATACCTGTATAGTAGGATTGTTTTAACGTGAAATTTCCTAATGACATGATATTGGCATATTTTGTTTATGCTTATTTGCCATCTACATACCTTCTTTATTGAGATGTCTGTTCAGATCTTCAGTCCATTTTTAATTGGGTAATTTGCTTTTATTTATGTATTTTCAATTACAATTGATATTCAGTATTCTTTCATATTAGTTTTAGGGGAACATGTGGTGGTTAGACATATGATTTACAAAGTGATCACCCCCACCACAGTTAGTACCCACCTGGCATTGTACATAGTCATTACAATATTATTACTGCTGTACTTTACATCCCCAGGACTTTTGTAACTACCGATTTTCTACTCTTCATCCCTTCACCTTTTATTCCATTCTCCCAATCCCCTACACATCTGGCAATCAGTTTGTTCTCTATATCTGAGTCTGTTTCTGTTCTGTTTGTTTATTTTGTTCTTTAGGTTCTACATATAAGTGAGATCATTCAGTACTTGTGTTTCTGTTTGACTCATTTCACTTAGCATAATATCCTCTAGGTCTATCCATGTTGTTCCAAATCGTAAGAATTCACTTTTTTTTTTATAGCCGAGTACTGTTCTATTGTATATATGTACTACCTTTTCTTTATCCAGTCATCTACCAATGGGCACATAGGTTACTTCTATATCCTGGCAATTGTAAACAATGCTGCAGTGAACATGGGACATCTATGTCTTTTTGAATCAGACTTTTGGAATTCTTCAGAAAAATACCCAGAAATGGAATTGCTGGGTCATAAAGTAGTTCTATTTTTTTTTTTAAATTTTTTGAAGAACCACCATACTGTTTTCCATAAGTGGTTGTAAAAATTTGCAATCCCTCCAAAAGTGTATGATGGTTCCCTTTCCTCTACATCTTTGTTAACACTTGTTTTTTGGTTTACCAATGACAGCCATTCTAACGGCTATGCGGTAATATCTCATTGTGGTTTTAATTTACATTTCCCTGATGATTAGCAATATTGAGCATCTTTTCATATGTCTATTGGCCATCTGTATATCCTCTTTGGAGAAATGTCTACTCAGATTCTTTGCCCACTTTTTAATTGAATTGTTAGTTTTCCTTTTTTAGGTGTTGAGTTCCATAGTTCTTTATAAATTTTGGACCCCTTATCAGATGTATCATTGGCAAATATCTTTTATTCAGTAGGTTGCCTTTTCATTTTGTTGATGGGTTGTTTTGCTGTTCAAAAATGGTTTAGTTCGATGTAGTCCCATTTGTTATTTTTCCTTTTGTTTCCCTTGCCCAAGGAGATATTTTAGAAAAAAAATATTACTAAGAGCAATGTCAGAGAGCTTGCTGCCTACATTTTCTTCTATGAGTTTTATGGTTTGGGGTCTTACATTTAGGTCTAATCTACTTTGAATTTATTCTTGTATATAGTATAAGAAGGTGGTGGGTTGTTTTCTTATTGTTGAATTTTAAGAATTCTTTGCATATATTGGAAACAAGTTCTTTATCACATACATTCTGTAAATATTTTCATAGTCTGTGGCTTTTTAAAAAACTTTCCTGGCAAATGTTTTTTCTCTTCATTCTCATCATCACAGAACAGATGTTTTTTATTTTAATAAAGTCCAACTATCAATTTTTTATTTTATAGATCATACTTTTGATGTTAAATGTAAAACTTTATAGCTAAACCCAAAGTCATCAAGATCTACTTCCATGTTATCTTATAGAAGTTTTATAGTTTTGCATTTTCCATTTAGGTCTATAGTCTATTTTGAATTAATTTTTATGAAAGATGTAAGGTCTATATCTAGATTTATTTCTTTGCATATGGGCATTCAATTGTTTCAAAACAATTTGTTGAAAAAACTATTCTTCATAGAATTGCTTTTGTCCTTTCCCTGAGTCTTTTTCTAGGTACTGTATTATGTTCCATTGATCTTTTCCTTTACTTTGTTTTACCTTTACCATCTGTCTTAATTACTGTAACTTTATAAGAATTCTTGAAATCAGATAGTGCCAGTTTTCTGATTTTGTTATTTTTTAGTGTTGTGATGGCTATTCTGAGTCTTTAGCCTTTCTATATAAACTTTAATATTGCTAACCACAAAGTAATTTGCAAAGATTTTGATTGGGTGCCATTGAATTTATAGATTATATTGGAAAAAAAATTGACTTCTTAATAATTATCTGTTTTTTAAGCCTATAAACATGGAGTATTTCTCCATTTATTCTTGTACATATTTTGTTAGACTTATACATAAGCGTATTATTTTTTGATGCTAATATAAATGGTATTGTGTTTTCAATTGGAAATACCAGTTAATCATTCTTGATGTATAAAACAGTAACTAACTTATTGTATTAACTTTGTAACCTGAAACCTTGCTATAGAAGCTTAATAGTTGGAGGAGAATTTTTTGTCAGTTCTCTGGGA
This sequence comes from Cynopterus sphinx, assembly GCA_030015415.1. NCBI lineage: Eukaryota > Metazoa > Chordata > Mammalia > Chiroptera > Pteropodidae > Cynopterus > Cynopterus sphinx. The sequence goes on from CM057388.1 coordinate 87,214,865, forward strand.
TTTTTAAATAGACAATTGTGTCATTTGTAAACAGTTTATTTTTTCCTTCCCAATCTGTTTATCTTTTATTTCTTTATTTTGTCTTATTACATTGACTAGGACTTTAGTACAATGTTGAATAAAAGTGCATTATACGAGGGTTTTCTTTTCTCCACATCCTCACCAATACTTGTTTTTTGAATTTATTGATGATAGCCATTCTGACTGGTATGAGGTGATATCTCATTGGTGTTTTAATTTGTATTCTCTGATGATTGATTAGTGATCTTGAGCATCTTTTCACCTATTGGCCATTTTTATTTTCTCTTTGGAGAAATACCTATTCCAGTCTTCTGCCTATTTTTAATATGATTGTTTTTCATTGTTGAATTATATGAGTTCTTTTTAAATTTTGGATTTTAACCACTTATCATAGGCAAATATCTTCTCCCATTCTGTAGGTTGTCGTTGTTGTCATTGTCATGTTGTCATTGTCCTCCTTCTCCTCCTCGTCACCTTGCCCTTCTCCATCTTTTTCTTTAATACTTTAAAAATCGAATTGATCTTTTTCAGGCACTAGCTTTTGGTTTTGTTGAATTTCTCTATTGATTTTCTGCTTCCAGTTTCATTGATTCCTTTAATTGTTATTATTTTTTTCTTGTGCTTTCTTTAGGTTTATATTGCTCTTCTTTCTCTGGTTTTCTTTGGTGGAATCTTAGATAATTAATTTGAAATATTTTTTTTCTTTTCTAATATATGCATTTTTGTGCTACAAGTTTCCCTCTAAGCACTGCATTTCCTGCATCCCATTAGTTTCAATGTGTTTTATTGTCATTTTCAGTTAGTTCAAAATAGTTTTAAAATTTGTCTTAATACTTCTTCGTCCCATGTATTATGAAGATGTGTGTTTTTTAATTTGCAACTGATTGGATATTGTCTTGTTATCATTCTGTTATTGATTTGTCATTTAAATCCATTGTGATCTGAGAACATTCTTTGTATGATTTCTATGCTTTAAAAATTTTTGGGGGGGTTCTTTAGTTCGTGTTTATTATTCTGCATGGTGACTTAGATCTTCCTTAACTGGGGGAACCCCTCAACCTCATTCACCTTACATAGAAATGTAAGTTTTCTTTTTTCAAATATATATATATATATATATAATTTGTAAAGGGTATTTGTTTATATATATATAAACAAATACCCTTTACAAATATGATTTAACACAATTTTTATTTTACTTTTTTTTCCATTTCTTTATAAAAGCCATCTTGTTACTAGTGGCTCTCTCCCCTAGAGCTGGGGATGGGGATTATGCTTTAAAACTTCTTAAAGTGTACTTTATGGCCCAGAATATTTCAGGTAAGCCTAAGAGGAATGTATATTCTACAAAACAAGGTGTCGCTTTATAGGTAAGATGGCTATTTCTCTAGCTTTTTAGATTTTTTTCTTTATCTTTTATGTTTTGCAGTTTGAATATGATATGCCTAAGAGCAGATAATTTGGTATTCAACCTGCTCATTATTCTCTGCACTTCCTTGACCTGTGGGTTGTGTCCATTATGAACTTTTTGAAAGTTTTGATTACTGTTACATCAAATATTTCTTCAGCTCCATTCCCTCTTTCTGGAATTGTAATTCTGTACAATTTACACCTTTTGAATTTTTCTCAAAGTTCCTTGGTATTTTTTTTTAAGTATGTTTTTTTATTCTTTATTTCTCTCCCTATTTTGGAGTGGGAAATTTTTATTGATGTTTCTTTAAGCTCACTGATTCTTATCTTGCTTGTTTCCAGTACACTGATGAGTCCATGAAAGGCGTACTTCATTTCTGTTTGTGTTTTTGATTTCTAGCATTTACTTTTGATATTTCTTAGAATTTCCAGCTCTATATTTATATGACCCATCTGTTCTAGTATGTTGTCTACTTATTTTGTTAGAGCCCTTGACATATAAATAATAGCTGTTTTAAATTCCTTGTTTGATATTCTAAAATCTGCGCTGTATCTGAGTACGTCTCTGATCATTGTTTGGTCTCTTAAGACTTTTTCTTGAATTTTAGAATAGCTTGTAATTGTTTGTTGAAAGCAGGACACGATATATTATTGGGTAATAGGAACTGAAGTTATTAGATATCTAGTGTGAAGTTTTATGTTAATCTAAGAGTTGGATTATTTAATGTTTGCTGTAGCTGTAGGTGCCAGAGGCTTTAATTTCTTCTAGTGTCCTTGTTTTATTTTTTTTCTCACCTGTTGTTTTAGGGTTTCCCTAAGAACTCCTTCTTAAATAGGTTTGTGTCTTTTCGATGGTAAGTCATGGGAGGAGAGGAAATAGACTATAACCTAATGATTTATCTTAGTCTTTTAGCAGGCCTCTGTCCTTGGGCTGTGATCTTCATAAGTTTTTCTCAGCATTTTTTTTACTTTAGGTGGGATGGAGAGGCTAGATGGGGTTGGAGTTGTCTAATTGTCCTTCTCCTCGGTGTTAGGCTTTTATGACAGGCAGTTGTTATGGCAAATGCTGATGGTGTATTTCTAAATCATTACTTTTCTCCTCCCCTGATTGAAAAACAAAGAGAGTTTTCTTAGATCTTTACCATGATAACTTTATTTTCTAGATGTCAATCCCATGTATCTGTGGGGGATCAATAAGACTGGGGGCCAGGAGTTTTTAACTCTCTAGTGGGTCCATATTCAGCCTCTATCAATTTGTCAAAATTATCATTTATAACAGGTACATCACACTCTCCCAGAAGCATGATCTTCACTCATTTCCTTCTACCTCCTCACACAAAAATGAAAGGCTGGTTTGAAGGCACTGACGAATTTTTTGTTTTGTCTGACACCATGGAGAACTCATCCAATGGCAAAGGCTCACTCAGGGAGCCTGCTTGGTCTCAACTGTCTTGGAGGAGGTGGTTCCAGAGAACCCTCATACTTGTCACCAAGTCCTTCATGGGAGGATAGCAGACACTTGGAAATTGAAACCAAGATGCCCTAAACACAGACCCATGAATGGTGATCAGACTCCTTCTTCTGCCCCATGCCCCTCTTTTCCCAGGTTCTCTGTTATTGGTCTTAAAATAAATGTGGCACAACTGAAAAATATTACTATTTAAGTGTTCACACTAGTTAATGGCTTTAGCAGCTTCTGTTCCAGGTAAGTGGATTTCAGCCATGATTCTCTGTAATTTGACTCCCCAGATTTCAGAATAGAAGTTTGCCCTGTGACCTTAATCACCTAATGAGTCTAAGAAGCATCATTGATTTTAAGTTTGTTCAGCTATTGTCTTGTTGTTGAGGATGAGAATGATATCTTCCAAGCTCTTTATATGTTGGAGCCGGCACTAGAAACTCCCACTATCCAGTTTTCAAGGCTGCAATATGTTGTAGAATTAGCAAGGGCCTTGATGTTACACTGACCTGTATTCACATTCAGGCCCTAGCATTTAATTAGTGGTATTACCTTGTGTGGTTCACTTAACCTGTTTGAGTCTCAGTTTCCTCTTCAGTCAAATAAAAATAATTTCAAAAATATATAGTTATGTTAAAGTTAAATGAGAGGACATAAGTGATCAAATTTATCACAGATTCTGGCATGTAAATTGCAAGTACCTCATAAATTTAGTTTAGTTTAGTTTTTTTTTTCATTAAGATACCTATGCTTAAAAACAAGGGCTGTTTCAAGCCCAACACATTGTTTAGCATTTATCCTAGGAATTAAAAGAGAATTCTTATAAAGCTTTTGCTATTCTTACAATACTGAAAAAAAGTGCCTTGAAAAAATAACCTGCTTCTATAAGGACTATTATTATTTTTTTATGCCTACAGTGCAAGGTAAATGCGTGACACACCGAGAGAAGCTTTAAAAGCAAGTGTTTATTGGGAGAGGGCTCCCGGGCGAGGCTCTCTGGTCCCAAGAGGAGAGGGGCCAGAGATATCGCGCCCTGAGGTGGGGGGGTGCGGCTTTTATGGGGTTATGTGGGGGGTAGAGGTATGGGGGGGGAACGTTAATCAAATGCTAACTGAGCCTCCAGATGAGGGTGGTGACAGGGCTTTAGGGGGGGCCTTATTTAGGTCTGGATTCCTGGTGTCAAGCTGGGGAGTCTCCAGGCAGGCCTCTGGCTGGCCCTTCCCCCGCTGACCTAACATACAGCACCTGGTCTTCCCACGTGTTTTCCCATCCAAATACTAACCAGGCCCAACCCTGCTTAGCTTCCGAGATCAGACAAGATCAGGCATGTTCAGGGTGCCATGGACATACACAAGACTATCTTATTCTTAAGGGCTTGATGGGAAGTCAGTGGTTCATTTACTTGTCTCCTCCAACCACAAGTATATTCTTCTTTTAAAAATATCCAGCCTTCTACTAAAAGGGCCCATGAAAACACACTTTTTTTTCTGCCTAGGTCTGAATACAGAAACATCAGCAGCAAATACTAAGGACAGTCTTTTCGCTATAGTGATAAGCTCGATATCCAGGGTATGGAGTAGTAGAAGTTATTGAACCAATTAAAGAGAGGAAATAGTCTGATTGCACACTTTACATATTAAACAACATTTGGGGAGTTGTATCCCTTTTTACGTACTATTATTTAAGGAGAATGTTGACAGCACTAGAGTGTGTCAAAATATTGGTTACCAGGATGGTATTGGGGGCATCTACAAATCTAGAAACCTTGCTATATTGGGATGTGTATTATTCAATCTATTAGATTTATTTATCTGTATCATTTTATATTATAAAACAAAAATTAGAATATTTTCTGTTCAGGGCCAAATTTTTCATAATAACTCTGATTATACATTGTTCACATTTTTCCTGGACATAAGTCTTTTGATTTCTCCCAGCAAAAAGATATAAGAAAACCTCCCCTAGGTTAAGGGTACATTTAGTTCCTATATGTCCCCAAAGTGCCCTTGTTTGACTGGTTATGGTTTGGTAGGTTGTCCTGTGATATAGAAATAAGGGGATTGGGCACAACCCAGAGATATGCTTAGTGGATTCTGTGGATTCTGAGCTGCAAACGTTGAAGCAGGGAGCACACTTGAGCTTGAAGTTAGATGTGAACCCCTAACCATTACCCCTTGAAGTATGTGTTGTTATTCTTTCTGCAGAAAAGTTAATGAACTTTTGTAATTTTCTTTTTTTTTATTGATCCAACAATGTTAGTAACAGAAACTTTAAAAAAGAGTTATGGCAGTACAGTGTATGGATTTTCAATGTCATAGATCTTGCCAGTTAGAGAACAAATGCACTGTGCTAGAGATGAAATTTGCCTTGTAGATAATTTATTTTAGGGTAACTTAGAAGACTGAGATCTAAAGAGTGACATCACAGCAACAGTCTTCCTTCTCTTACCTCATGCTGCCTCAAGGCAAATGTAAAAGCATGACTTTGCTTGTTGGTCTTTGGGCTGTAATTTCTCCTAATATATTTCCATTCATAGAGGAGAAGCCAATGGGAAAATAATGAGCTTAAAAATAACTTCCTACAAAGATTTTTGAAATTATATGTGTTGGCTATAGGGTCGAGGGTAGGTAGATTGTAACCTCTGCTGGGAGTCACTCGTCTGAGTTGAATACTTATACTTTGAAGTTGTGTGACCCTGGGAAAGTACTTAAACTCTTCTGAATGTGCATTTCATCATGTATAAACTGGGGATTGTAATACCAAATTCAGAAGGTTGTTGCCAAAAGTGGATATCATAATATAATTGGAAATGCTTTGTAAATGCTAAACCATACAGCTTGTGAATACTTTTAAAACAAGGATAGTTTATGATTTATCCCCATCTACCTAGCACTTATATAGACCTAGTACCTAGCACAGAGCCTAATATAATAATAAAGGATTGCTAGCTGAAATTAAAATGAAGTAGTTTTAGATATCCACATTTCCAATGATTTTAAATAATTCATTGTTCCTTTGTATTGGGCTAGATGATCTCTTGGCCTCATTAAGAACCTTTAGATCCAAGGATTCGGAATAAAGTAGCATATGTGGGTAAGAAGACATTATCATAAGATAGATAAACTTTCTAGGAATTGCTTAATATTCTAAATAAAACAAAATAAACAAATTAACATATAGCAATAGTTGGAAATGAAGATTAACTTTCACAAATGGGCTTGGAAGCCCAGTCGAATTGCACTGGCATGTGTGCTCAATTTTGCTGGGCATGACATAAGCCCAAAGAAAGAATATAGCAAATGTGTTCTATCTTGTGAGGGATCTGGGGCAGATGGTGGTGGCACAACCTAGAGCTAATTTCTGCCACAGATGACTGAGATGCTGGACTAAGTGATCCCAAGGAGCTGTTGGAATACAGTTTCTCTAGTAGACGGAAAGTGGTAATTTGATTTTTCAAGACTCATGAATTGGTATCATTTGGAGTATATCTGTCATGGACCTTTGCACTTTGGAAGGAAATGAAAGAAGATACTAAGTTAATTTTAAATGTCTCAGGAAACTTCATTCTTTTTGTTTTTAAACTGTCTTCTTTCTTTAAAACCCTATTATTGTGGTTGTTTTCCCTCATATAAATGTGGCACATTGGTTATTGGGAATAATTTGTGTCTGGAGTATTTCAGTTTGAAGAATATGACATGGTGATATTACTACTTTCTTTCTCAGACCAGTGACACTAATTGTGCCTATGCCAGGGGGTAGGGACAGCAGATGTAATCCTGAATCCGTAGTCTCTGTAGAACAGGTGAGGCTTCCAAGCCATGTGGAAGCCAAACTTACCAAGGAAGCTTAGCAGTTATTCCAGATATACAGCTCACAAATGCCAAGTGTTATTTCCAATATCAAATGTATAGATTAGTGCATAGATTATTTATTTTCCATCCGGATACTCATTTAGGGGATAAATTTCATTTCCAGGTCTGGCAAATTGTCAGATATTTCCCTGTACATTTATCTAGAGAAAATTTACCAAAAATGATTAAATTTGTGATAGCTTTTATTCTTGGCTAAGAACTTGCCTCTCCTCTAGACTCAAATTGTTATGTGAGTTAATATAGAATATGGTTTGTTGTCAAATGTTTATCTCTTTCCAAAAATAAAATGTCTTGCAATACAATTTATTTTTAACTAATTAAATGAATGAGAGAAAGAAAAATAACTTCTCATTTAGTCTATTTTTAATATGTATTTTCATGACACACTGAAATGTTAACTGAATCCTGGCTTTTGTCATTTGAATATAATTTGTGTGTTTAAGAATTTATGTGCATATCAGGGTTTGGACTTCATGTTCAGCAAGAAAAATTGATTTATAGGAGCAAAGAAGTGGATGAGTAGAGGCAATGCCAGAAATGAATATGGGACCTTAATCACCACAGCAATAAAGAAATCACAAATTCACTTATACCGTGAATTTTCATGTTTTAATTTCTGGGCAATTCTCTATCTTTTATTTTACAGAGGCCTTTGAAATTGTTGTTCGCCATGCCAAGAACTACACCAATGCCATGTTCAAAAACAACTATCCGAGTCTGACCCCACAAGCTTTTGAATTTGTGAGTGAATTTTTCACTGACGTGTCTCTCTACATCCTGGGTTCCGACATCAACGTGGATGACATGGTGAATGAACTGTATGATAGCCTGTTTCCAGTCATCTATACCCAGCTAATGAACCCAGGCCTCCCTGAGTTGGCCTTAGACATCAATGAGTGCCTTCGAGGGGCAAGGCGCGACCTGAAAGTATTTGGAAGTTTTCCCAAGCTTATTATGACCCAGGTTTCCAAGTCACTGCAAGTTACTAGGATCTTCCTCCAGGCCCTGAATCTCGGAATTGAAGTGATCAACACAACTGATCATCTGAAGTTTAGTAAGGACTGTGGCCGGATGCTCACCAGAATGTGGTACTGCTCTTACTGCCAGGGACTGATGATGGTTAAGCCTTGTGGTGGCTACTGCAATGTGGTCATGCAAGGCTGTATGGCTGGTGTGGTGGAGATTGACAAGTATTGGAGAGAATACATTCTGTCTCTTGAGGAACTGGTGAATGGCATGTACAGAATCTATGACATGGAGAATGTACTGCTTGGTCTCTTCTCAACGATCCATGATTCCATCCAATATGTCCAGAAGAATGGAGCAAAGCTGACCACTACTGTGAGTACCAGTCTATAGTTTTCAGAGGAACTGGGTCCTATAGGGATGGGGTGGCCTGGCCAGTAGTAGCAGGCACTGATGGAGAGTTGCAAGAAAGAGATCAGAGGGTGGGAAGGGGTGATAGAGGGATTGAATGACCTCCTAGAATTAGGCAGTATTTTTGAGACTACAGGTTATGGAGTCATAATGCCTGGCTTTGAACTTTAGCTCCACCCACTTGCTTGCTGTAAGACCTTGGGTAAATCGTTTTATCTTCATGAGCCTCATATTTATAATTTATAAAAAAAAGGATAAAAAGAATATATTTTTCATAAGGAGTGACATGTTAAAGCACTTAGCATGTGCCTGGTACATGATAAGTCCTCAGTAAATATAAGCTATTATTTCCATAATGTTGATTATCACAATCCTCAAACAACCCTGTGAGGTAGGAGCTATTATCTCCATTTTATAAATGAGGAAAGTGAAGCTCAGTGAAACTGTAACTTGCCCAAGGGCACCCAGCTATGGTTAGTGGAAGATTCATGATTCAGAAATTGATTGCCTCCTTCTTTAATTAGGTTATCACCAATTATATTCTGATTCTGATTTCACGTTCATGCTCTCAATCATGTATATCACGTTGCCATTTTAAGTAGTGACTTTAAACGCAGGAGACCCAACTAGAACTCCCTAACTAAACCTACAGAAGAACATAAGCAAGGCAAAATGTCCATGTTTTCCAAGTTGTTTTAATACAGTCTTGATTATATGAGTCAACCTGATGGGATTTGTGATTGGGTCGGACAGTTCTTTAAGTGCAGCAGCAGTTTGCTTGGTTTCAGTCCAACATTACTGGTTACATTAGACCTGACAAGCTAGAGTACATACATTCATAATCACAGGAGGCGCCCACTTTTCAGTGAAGATAGGATACACAGCCAAGAGCTACCCACCAGAACCCTCTAGGGTGATGGTGACTGATTCCTAGATGCTGTCAGCTTTGTAGAAGGAAGAGGCAGAATGATCTAATGCACTGCTATTGTTGAGCTTCTACTACATTTCAGGTGCTCTGCTGGCCAGTTTGCATGCTGCTATTTCACAGTAATACATGAGATAGCCCCTAATATTGTTCCCATTTTACACAAGAGGAAATGAAGCTTTGAGCAATAAAATACCTTGCCCAAGAGCTCAAAGCTGGTTCAGCAGAAGTGGGGGAAATGGGGTTTCATACCCAGGCTTGTCTGGCTTGGGCGACTTGTGCTCCCAGCTTCTATACAGTGTGACTGCTGTGCACTCTGAGCCGTTGCTTTCCCAGCATTTGAAAAGCACATTGGGCCATTTAGCCTTATCTTTAAATTCTGGAAGTACTAAATGATAGAGATAATTGGTTTCTTTGGTGAATTAAACTGGGAAGTAGGACAGAAATGATGCACCCCACAGCATGGCTACTTACGGAGCTGCTCTAATTGCCCCATCCACAATATTAGCTATTTAAAACACATTCGTTGAGAAAATATTTTATAGTAAAATGAATGGAAATAGTCCATCTAGTGATACCGTTCTTCGATGGCTAATTATTCCTTTGACTGCTCTATAATTCCAGGCCAGATTCTGGGACCTCAAGCAAAAGTAAATCTTACAGAACTAGAAAAATGAAGTCAGTGCATTCATTAACCTTACATTGATTGAGGGCTAACTATGTGTCAGACACACAACAAACGGTGCCAGGGGTGTGGAATTATCTTCGATAAGAGGAAAAACAAGAAGACAACATTAAAGAGTCTTTAAAGTTTGCCTCTGATATTATTCACTTGAGAACAACATAATTAATTTGGAAAACAAGTATTCTTCTATAGTGTTTTTAAACACAAAAAAACATAGGGTGGGAAACTGATAAGAGACTGAGTGCACAGTTTTGATTGGGTTCTAGACATAAAAGGTGTATTTAGTAAACTTTTATTAAGCATCTGCTTTGTGTATGATACTTCACTAGGTGCTGGGTATTTAGAGTTACCCAGGGTATAGTTCTTGAGTCTTGAAAAGGTCAGTCTAGTTGACTCACAAACATGGAACTGGATAAATTTACCATAGTGAACATTTCACTGGAATGCGAATTTTGGATGGGCCATGAGAGATTGGTTAGTTCAATCCTGTTGATTTACAAATAAAGGAATAAAGTCCAGGGAGGCTAATCCAAAGTTAGATGATTAATAAATTAAAGAGCCAGAATCAGAGGCCTTTTGCTGCTGCAATCTAGCTAGTGCTCTTTCTATCATACCGGTCTGTCTCCCATTAGATCCTCCCAGACTTTCACTCTAAAAGCTCCATTAGGATTTTGCAAAGACACCGCGACCTTAAATTCCATAGCTATTCCAGGGTGTCAAACCTGCTCTATTTTAGGTGCCCATGTGCACATTGTGTGTGTGTGTGTGCGTGTGTGTGCATACACATAGAGGGAGTACATGTCATGTCATTATCATTTAGGAACAAAGGCCTTGGCTTTCAAGAGGTGCTAGGTGATGCAGGCCCTTTCTGTTTTGGCTATTAAGGGCTCGATTGCTCCCAGCTCCCAGCTGGTTATGAGAGCATGAAGTCTGCCTTCCTCAGGAAATGCCTCAACTAGAACAGAAAGTATATGTAAACTCTACCTTGTAACTGTTTTATAATCCTCCCGCCCATCCTAAGTAATATATCCCAAATGGTGGGGGTGGGTAAATCATTGGCCAGGTGTGATCCAGTCTGCACTCTGTATAGGTTAGAAAGAGGATGGGCCATTTGTGAGGATGAGGGGAAGTGAGGGTTGTGTGGCCTGCAGAACTCTGTTCACGTTAACAAACCCACAGAGTGCCCCCAAACAAAAGATGATTTAAAACTGAAGCCTTAATGAGAGTTTGCTGTAACACCCTCCCTTCTCTATTGTGATAAAATATAAAATCTTGCGAGTCAGTCCTACTTGAGGTTAAGTTGTGGTGAGAGAAATATTTGAAAATAATGCTTTTCCTGAGCTCTCTTGGGACAGCCTTTTAGTTAGCTATGAGGTCTGCCATACAGAGACTTTGCATAGTTTTTTTTTGGTGGTTATCATGTACCCCAGATTATGAAGGGCATTTTGGTCTTCTAAGGGAATGGAGTTCTGTTAATTTTTTATAAGTATGGCCTGTTAGTGCTTTCGTTTCTCTGTGACAGTTTTCGGTTCTTCAGACTAGCAAGTGAAAGCATGCCAGCAAGCGTTGAGGCATTGTCACTGGCAGCACTCCTGGAAGTGGCTGAGCTTTCAGTTCCCAAACTTGGCTCAGCATCACAGTCATCTGGGGAACTTGTTGAACAGAATCCTGGAGTCCACCCTGAGGATTCCCATACCATCGATCTGTGGAGAGGCCAGAGAATTTGTCATTGAAGAAGTGCCCCGTTAGCCTTGTGAGCAAATCCAGTCATCTTGTTTGGAAAATAAGGTCAAGCCCAGAGACTGGAAGTGAATGACAGTTAATGGCAAAGCTAGGGCCTCAGATTCCTCATCTATAAAATAAGATTGCTGTACAGGAGTAAATAAAAATGGTAGGCTCAATGTACCTGGCCGGAACTTGAGACACATGGTAGGTACTCACGAATCTCTAGTCCAGTAATCGGATTATATTTTCCTAAGTGCCAGTGGACGATGAGTTTTTCTTAAACTTATGTCTAAGTACCAAGACGTTTAATGTTACTCTAGTCCAAAGAAGTGAATAAACGTAGTGTATGAGCATGTATGTGCACGTGTGTGTTTTGTGAGGCGGGGTGGAGAAGAGAGGAGAGAGGAGAGGAGATAGGGAGAAGAAGGGAAGGAGAGAGAAAAAGTTTGTGCTGAAAAGTTCGTGAAAGTTATTAATGATGGGGCTGGAAATGGATACATCTTGACTCTTCACCTACATTTGGGAACTAAGTTAAATATCTGAGCTCCAAGTAAGTAACAGGGAGGTCTTTAACAGTATTTGGGTGAGAATGCCACTGTTCGATTTATCAGCACGTTATTGAATTCCACACCTTGTACCTTGAAGCAAATATAAATATGTCCAGTTTTCAATTCGTATTTTTCAGCATTGTTACACCATACCCAAATTATTGAGTGCCATAATCTTCTTTTTAAATTGCAACTGTTTTGATTCTGAAACTGTTTTGGAACGGTTGTATGGGTTATATGCAAGACCATTGTACAGTTCACATTAGAATTCATCTGCTGGCTAAATGAGTAATCATCAACCTGTTAGATATGTATTGCTCTCCCAGAAAGTTTCTTAAAACTTTCAATGATAATTTCACTTACTTTCTTTGCCTCCAAAGTCATCGCTCACATGTCCTCACATTGCTATTTGCACCTTTAATTTTCCGTACCTACTTATGTATTTTCTTTACTGATTCGTTCCAGAATTTCTCAGTCTTGGTGCTTCATTTCCCACAATTTCATTCCCTCAGCTTGTTATCTGCTTCGCTGAATGTTGTGCAAAATTGCAACCTTTTCCACCACCACTCTTTCTCCCTTTCTTTTCTCATTGTGATCTTTATTTTAGCACTATCTGAAATAGGATTCATTTCAGGAAGTGTTTATTGAACACCTGATTGTAGAAACAGTATGATAGATGTTGGGGTCACAGTTAGTGGCTGGAATGGTGACTATTACTCTGTTGCTGCTCTCTGGGGTCACTCTCTGGGGTCAAACTAGCAGGTTGCAGAGCTAAGATTCAAAGCTGGATCTGTCTGACTGCACAGCTCATGCTTCACTCATTACTCTATACTGTTCTTTCAAAAAGTTCCACTCTCCCTTCATCAGAATTTTTATTCTCCAAACATGGGCTAGGTAGGTTTTTTATTATCTTATTTAATATCCTGTATGACTCTTTACTGTTTTTCCAGCTGTACAGTCCGTTTTTGAATTCATTCTTCCTCCTTGGAGACTTTGGCTATAGTATTTCCCAATGAAGTACTAAACAGCATGAGATTTTTAGGCTTCATAACATTTAAAGGCACGCAGTAATTTCTAGGCGAAGAAAAATGTTTATGTAGGTGATGGAAGACCCAGTCACACAGCGAAATAATGTTGCCTAGAAACTATATAAGCAGTAACAGTGGTGAAGAAGAGACGATCTTCCAGTTGCAACGTTTGGAATCTGCCCGTTGAATCAACAGATGGTTTTTAGCACATTTGCCTTTTCTTCTGTACCTTAACTGTACAGCTAGGTCTTCATTACGGCATTTCCTTGGTAGTTAACATTGTCTGTTGAGAAGGCTAGCATACTCTGACATCAAGCACATCCATTTCCTTTGTTAAATTTCTGAAGATATCTTCAGTGAAGTCAATATTTATGTATGTGTGCTAGGGAGCTTTGGGGAAAATTCTCTATTGATCCTCAATAATACTTCACTATAAAATCCTTATATTTTTCTGTCTGTGTGAGTGACTGTAACTCATCAGAATTTCCAAGATGAGCCTTACTTTCCTCTCTGCTTTTGAAGGCAGAGGTTATTTCTCAGGTGTCAGAATGTCAGTGTTTTCCTTCTCATGCTATCAGTTCGGACTTTCATTTTTTTAGTCCCAGATAGAGATGCCTTTTATGCTTTGATATAAGCTGTTTTCAGTACCAAGTAATTGCAAGTGATAAAAACAAGTAAATGGCTCACTACCCAATTAATATCTGCAGGTCAACATCTGGAACTGTGGTAAGTGACTTTATTTGCACTATGTCTATTTCTGGAAAGGCAAAAATATTTACAGGACGCCATCCTTTTTTCATTCACAATAAACATAGCTTTAGTGCTTCCCATGGGGGAAAATATATGTTTTTTAAATATACCTTACCCGTTTATTTAAGAGAAGAATACAAATAAAAAAATCAGCACCACTTTTAGAAACTAAATGTTCATTTCAGGGCAGGCTTCAAGAAGTTGCCACACAAGGGAAGCTACACACACACACACACACACAGTCAAATTAGGAAATTAGGTCGGTGTTTCATGAATCTAGAATTAATTACCTTTGCCTCTGCAAGAAATAGCAGTGTGGGTACCAGTTGTTTCCCATGTTCTGAATCTTTAGAAATAAGTTCTTCCTCCTTTTTGCGGTGTGTGGATTGATATGGCAGGAACATGTTTTCAAGAGCTATGAAAAGTCTGATGTTTGGATGCTAATTGCAAGCTAACAGTTTAGCCACATTTTCATGGATGCTGGTTAAAGACACCGGATTACTGGCTCAGAAATAAAGGACAGTTTCTTTTTCACAGCAACGAAAGTAGCCAGAGTATCAGCATTTGTACCAGATCCCTGAGCTCCAATTCCCATGTGGTAAGGCAGAAAGGGCCAGATGACTCCTCCACACTCAGTGAGTTGCATAACAGGAGAGGGGCCTTGCGCTTAGGGAATTCAAATCTTTTATAACTGGGGTCCGTCTGCCTGCTATTTTCTCTGTCTTCTAAGGCTGTTTCACTATGCAAAGATAATTGAATAAAGACAGTCTGGGGAAAAGTGCAGAAACATGAGACCCACTGAAAATTGTCTTGCAACCCATGATCCCCCAACCTTTGATGGCTAAAGAACCCCTTAAGTTCCTAATGCTTTGGGAGTATCATGCAAGGAAATTTGAAGTTCATAAAGATGCTTAGCTCAGTCCTGAATTCTTGGCCAAAAGGCAGGGCTACATGCCACATATTGGATGGTGACAGAATGCACATCCAAAGACAGAACAATAGCAATTTTCTCCACTCTTCAGAGAACACTTGAAAAAGAAAGTATGAAGAGGGCGTCTGACTGTTGCCTCTGGTTAGGAGCAAACCCTGCTCCTTTGGGTCTCCTTCTGCTACTCTGTTGCTTTCTTACTTGATCTCCATCATTTCTTTACTTGCTTGTTCAGGCTCTGGAATTGGGAATGTGTATTGCTAAGTGGCTTGACGAAGTGAGGTTTGCTCTTTTATTGCACTTCTAAGGTGATACATGTGATAATCACAGAGCAGTAAGCAGATGCTTATCCATGTCTGCTGGGAGTTATTTGGAGGACCGATTTGTCCTCGGAGCATTTCAGAAAGGTTTGAAAATCCAGAATATCCTGCCAAACGGTCAAAGTCCAATCAGGCATTCACATGACCTGATGGTCTGAGAATCCGTGTGCTCCTGGGATGACAATGAGGAAGTCGAAAAGGCCTTTTTTATATTGGGTGGCCAGGGAATCAGAGAACAAAGTGAAAGCAGCCCCTACCTGGAGGGGGCAGAAAAGCCCCCGAATACTTGCAAAACCTAAAATGTCTCAGGAAACATGGAGTCATGTACACAGTTTGATTCCTCCGTGATTCTTCTTTCCCAACTTGGAATTAGGTTATTCTTGGCAGCTGTCATTCTACATCATTCATTCACAGTAGTGCCACAGGTACCCTTGGCCCACTAACCTCTTATGCCTATGCATTTTGCTCTCTTGCTCAGGTCTCTGGCAGCAAATGCTTTCTACTTCAACTATTTCTTAAAAAGCCATTGCTCATTCTCACCTGAAAGATTGAACACATATTTTGAATACCACAGAAGAATTTTTTTAAGTGAAGTTACACTGTGTGGTACACTAATTTCCTCAAGGGAGGAGGTGGTTATAATATTTGCTGTAATAAAGAATTTCACAAAAGAATATGAGAAAATTTGGGGCAGATTTCTTCCAGCATGTTGCATCCATTGTAGGATGAAATACAAACTATTACCACCAGCCACAACTTTCAGAGTGCTGCTGGCACTGGACACTATGCTAGGTCTCACAGTTTACTGTTCCTTTCCACTTTGAGGTGGATGGTGGGTGTTAACAAGGAAAGACAAATAACCTTTGTTTTGGTTAAAATACAGATGTCTTAATGTCATTTTAACATATCCCTTTGGGGTTTGGGCTTCAGAATGCATCAGGTCAGGCTTCTCAAAAGCAATGCTGGAATGGACATGTGGGACCTTATTGGGGCGATGAAAATGTTCTAAAACTGGTTTATAGTGACGGTTATTGCACACCTTGGTAAATTTAGTAGAAATTGTTAAATTGTACACTTGAAATGAGTGAATAGTAGGAATCCAAAAATACCCCAATAACATTGTAAAAAAAATTTCAGAAAACCCCCAGTGCAATTAATATATAAAGCATTTCAAGTATGACAATGTGTAAGCTTATTATAAAACAGCTAGTAAAGCAATACATTTATAAATACGTATCATTCAAATAAATTCCTGTATAAAGTAAAACAAAAGCCAATAAAAACAGTGCTGTAATCTAGAAGATAAAATTGTCTCTTTAGCAAGTGCATGACTCAAGAAACCTGCTTTCACATTTCATACGGTGGGTAGAGAATTGAGGAGTGTTGATGCCCTCTTATTATCCAAGTCAAACCTTTTCTGAAGAATATTCGGAAAGTGAATTAATTTTTCCTGTTTTTCGTTCCTCTCAGAATGCCTAAAACAGATAACGTAGGAAATGGAGTCATTATATTTGGGTGCTGTCTATTATCATTTACTGACTTAGAGTCTATTTAAGCCTTTCTGCTTTTGGCAGATAATTAATTTTGTTTCTCCTGAATATAGGAAAGGATGATTGTAATCAGTATGTTTGTACTTTCAGCCACAAATAGAGCCCATCAAAGATATACGGTACAAATAAATCTCATAAAGTATGCAGCCCAGGCACTACTTGAGTTGGCTATCTTTCTTTTGTTCAAAGAAAAATATTATATGTAGGATTTTTAAAAGTCATTCTTGGCATTCTTATAGAGTTAATAGACGAACCTCTCTTTTTCTAACTCAACTTATGTTATTAATTAGTTTTATCATTAAATCTCATGAAGTAGATCAGGAGACTTTGATTTGGCATGAAAATCAACTTGTTAACATACATAATTCTGGGTTCTAATACGGGGTTCTCTTTATGCTTCTAGAAGATTACAAATGATCAGTTGGAGGCTCAGGTTCATGGGATGAAACCTGAGAGTATTTGTGAAGGAATTTCTCTCAACTCTTTTGAAAGACATTTGTCCTTTTTTTCTAATTGCCCAGCCCTACCTCTGACTAACCCCTCCTCTAAGCTTGGCCCTTCTTGAAAATTGTACCTTACTCAGTGTCTTATTCACTTAGGCCCTGGACTTGCTTTAAAATGATGATGATTAATCATGGTTCAGTCATAGGAAGCTCATTTCTGCTTCTAGTTCTCTAATATGTTCCCTCTTCTGAGAAACAAATTTACTTCACTTAGCATATTATTTATTGCCAGAAAACTCTTCAGAGAGGCTTATCAAGGATGGAGATCTCAGTCACTGTGACTCAGTTGTAAGGGAGAAATGTTTGTGTAGGTAAGGACCTTTTGGTGCTTCTGAAATCACCTGCTGTGGAAATTACACAGTGGAAATAACATCAGTCGAGGAATCAGAATATTGACATTGGGCCTTGTGCTGCCAGGGAGTAGGGCCTTAGAAAAATAACTTAATCTGTTCAATGAAGAAGATAATGATTATGAGGGTGATTATTTATTAACTACTTTTGCTATGTTCCACACCCAGTTCTAAGCTCTTTACATTCCTTTAATGTTTTAGGTAAAATCTTGATAAGGAGGGTATTATCATTAGTATCATTTTCCAGGTTAAAGAACTCAGGCAGAAAGACTTGAAAGTCGGTGCCAGCTTCAAGGCCACTTCTGCTGCTCTCTCCTGCAGGGTGATTTATTGCTCAGGGCCAGACCCAGTCTTAGAACGTGTGGGCAGAGCCTGGCTCCCTCTGCAGGTGGGGGCAAGCTGGTTTAGTTGGTAAGAATGAGGTAGAATGGAAGCCAGGACCTTGCTAAGTGTCTTCCATTCCTGCCTGCTCTCTCAGTTCCTATTCATCCTGTTTCCTACATGTGGCCTTGAGAATTACATGTAAACTTCCTCAGCTTTTCTTCTCTGCTTCTGCTTATATTTGTATAAAACTTAATTAGATTTTTCTAAATCTAATTGGAGCTTAAATTTCCCTGAGGATCAAGACCTATTTCATTTACTTTTTTAAAGAAATCCATTCTTGTTGAGCTCAGGTTTAAAAGATATTTTAGGGGCTGGGGGAGGAGAGGGAAGTAGACAGGGTAAAGTGGGTCAAATATAGGAGGATAGGGGGAGGGTAAAGTGGGTGAAGGGCATCAAATACACGATAGCTGAAGGAAACTAGACTTTGGGTAGTAAACACAATCGAATATACAGATGTCAAGTTATAACGTACACCTGAAAATTATATAATTATATTAACCAATGTTACCCCAATAAACTTAAAAAAAAATTTAAAAAGACATATGGCACCTCCATTTTTTCCCCTTTCATATTATAAATTCAAAGAATGGTGAAATACCAAGCTCTGTGACTTGCTTATTATGCATTAAACCCTGTAATGCTCTCTTTCCAAACCCAGAAAGAGTTCTGTGGTTACTGAATTTCTGATTTACTTAATCGTCCAATTCCCCTTAACAAATTCTTAATGTAACATTAATGGATTTGTTGGTTGTAACAACCTTCTGGCACATTAAAAAAAAAGTTATGAACATTTAAATCATCTTTGAGCAGCCTCTTTATAAATTTTCTAGATATATAGTACTCTAGACAAAAGAAGAGGAAACTAAATTAGTGCCCTCACTCTGATTAAAAATAAAGCAATAATTGTGATAAATTGGCATACTCAGACTTGACAGATAGAAGCTATAGAATATATGTTAAATTTCCTGTCAGTATGAAAAGAATGCTAGCAAGCCCCAAATCAGAGAGGGTGAAAGAATACACACTGTTGGAAATATTTCCCTCTCATATCTGTGTTTATCAAGTTTTAACGGTTTCTTCCCTCACCATTTCTTCTGAATCTGTAATCCATTCATTTTTAAAAAATGCATTACTCAAACTGCTCTTCTGTGAAAAACCCCGTTCAGAATTGTCTCAGCTCTGGTTGTCGTTGACCAAAGACTCTTTGAGACACCAGGAATAATAAATTACAACAAACATTCATTTGTAATGGCACCATAGAAAATTTTCAGAGCGCAACTTTGAAGATAGAAAGGTGAGTCAATACCCTGTATGGGAATGGGTCAACTTGGTGCTCTAAGGAGCAGAACAAGAACAGGTTGTTTGATGTAGAAAGAACACGAGCCTCAGGAGTTTGCATGTGACTCTGCCCAGCCATTTCTTATCTTAGTGATATCGGGAAAAGTGTAAAATCTCCTTGACCCTTAGTTGCTTCATCTATAGAATGGGGATAAAAATGCCAGCCTCTTAAACTGCTATGAAAATTAGCAATAATTCCTAACTCACAGTAGTAATATAAAATCTGATAAAGTGGCCTTTTCTTGCTAGGTTTTCCCTCACATGGGGATGTTCATCTTTGGGGTCCTCTCATTAGCTTCAACATCACTGATAAATATTTACTGAGCTCCTATGACAAATGCCCTATGCCAGGAGCTGGCAGCACAAATACCAGGGAAGCTGTTTCAAGAAACTAAACCAGTTGGGTTGCAGCAGAAATTTTAGTGTATTTTTCTAATGTTAGGATGGTCTTTCAAGTGAGGCTGCTTTTTCAGGTACTCCACCCTGTTTCTAAGGACTTGAAGTTCCTTAGTGTGTGTTTCTTGGTGTGTCTTTGAACAAGTTTATTCAGCCTGTCTGACTGTAAGGCCTTTGCATCCATTTGCCCAACTCTTGTCACTAATAACCAAGAGGATCGATCATGGTCCCCCAAGATGTTCAGGTGAATTGATTCCTAGCCAGACAAAGCAAATTGAACACACAAGTTTTCTAACTGTTCACAGTGGTCTTCACAGAAGATTCATGAATAAAGGACAGTGTGATGTATCTAGATTCCTGGTGGGGATTGTTAGCATTCATCTTCTTTTTCTTGCGTTTAGTGCTAACATCCTTGGGAGTAGAGGAAAGACTCAAGCTGTGTTTATGGCTTCTTTGTTTTCGAGTGTGTATTGTGCAGTATAATGCTAAATTGCTTTTTAGGGTACCACTGTTAAATGCTGATTAAATTTAGGTTGGTATAAAAATGAATAAATATCTATTATACATTTTTGGTATAATTCAACAATATCCTCTTATTTTAGATATTATCCTTTTATTAAATTCCTAAATTTTCTGTCTGTTCTTATTGATCCTGCCCATGGAGTCTTTTCCCCCTTTATAATGAATGACAACTATCTTTTTGATTCTTGGGATTTGGGTTATCACTCTATTTCTTGTGATGGAAGGAGAGGGAGAACACAATGGGAAGGAAGTCAAGGGAGTTTTAGAGAAGTGAAAGGAAGATAGGAAGTAAATTAGACCATTTGAAAATGATTTTTTGTAGTTATATGCCCTCTGCAGTAATTACTTAATATAATCATTGCCCTACTCATGCTAGAACAATACAAACAAGTCACAAATTCTAGATTTTAAAATTATAGAAAATACGGTATGTCTCAACTGTGACTTATTTGCCATTTTTTAAAAAAATTGTCATTTTTAGTGTATTAGACTACCATTCTCTGCTCCTTATCCCCTAGTATACAATGTGTTACATAGACTAAGTGTTTAATTCTTCTCTTAGATCAAGCTAAAGGGAAATGGAGTTCATTCTTGGAATACTGAGGAGCCATCAATAGTATGGAAAGTATGAATTCCACCCCAAAGATTAGAAGTACAAGAGTACCTCTTGTATTATTTTTTTGCACTCTTTTTTAAAATAATAGTATATTTTTAGAGTACTTTTAGGCTCATAGCAAAATTGAGCAGAAAGTACAGAAACTTTCCATATACCTCTTGTCCCCACGCATCTAGAGCCACCCGCACTATCAACATCTAGAACTAGAGTGGGGCATTTGTTCCAATCAATGAATCTGCATCAATACATCATTATCATCCAAAGTCGTTGATTTACATTAGGGATCGCTCTTGATGTGGTGTATTCTGTGGGTTTGTACAAATGTACAGTGATATATATCTTCCATTATAGTATCATAGAAAATAATTTCATAGCCATCAAACTCCCCCGTGTTCTGACGATTCATCTCTTTCTCCCTCTTAATCTCTAGCAACCACTGACTTTTTTGGTCTCCATGGTTTTGCCTTTTATAGAGTGTCATATAATTGGAATCATACAGTATATAGCCTTCTTAGATTGGCTTCTTTCACTCAGTGATATGTACTTAAGTTTCCTCTAGGTCTGTTCATGGTTTCATAGCTCATTTCTTTTAAGTGCTGAATAATATCCCATTGTCTGAGTATCTTTCATTTTTAAATTAATTTAATTTCAAGTCCAAATCCTTATCCCCATTGGTTAGTGGTAAATTCTACCTCATCACATTTTTTTTTTGGTAAAAACAGCTTTATCAGGATATAATTCACATAGAATATATTCACCAATTTACCTATTTAAGTTATAAAATTTGGTGATTTTTAATAAAATCATGGAGTTAGGCAACCATAACCAAAATCAGCATTAAAACAATTTTATTCCAAAAGAAACTCTGTATCAATTAGCTTTCACTTCTCATTCTCCTCCCCCACTACCCCAGCAATCACTAAACTACTTTCTGTCTCTGTAGATTTGCTTCTCTGGACATTTCATATAAATGGAATCATATAACATACGGCCTTTTATGTCTGGCTTTTTATTTAACATAATTTTTCAAGGTTTATCCATGTTGTGGCATGTATCACTGCTTCATTCCTTTTTATAGCTGAATAATATTCCATTGTGTCAATATACCACATTTTGTTTATCCATTATCAGTTGACGGATATTTGAGTTGTTTCCACTTGTTTGTTATTATGCATAGTGCTGCTGTAAACATCTATACACAAGTCTTTATGGATATGTTTTCATTTGTATTTGGAATATACCTAGAAGTGGGATTGTGGGCCATTAGTAACTCTTTGTATAACCTTTTGAGGAACTGTCAATTTTCCGAAGCAACTGAGCCATTTTATTTTTCCAACAGCAATGTATGAGAGTTCCAGTTTCTCCACATTCACACCAACAGCTGTCTTTTATCATAGCCATCCTAGTGGGTTTCAAGTACTATCCCATTGCAGTTTCAAATTGTGTTTCCTAATGGCTAATGATGTTGGGTAATTTTCATGTGCTTATTGGCCCAGATGTATGTCTTATTTGGTGAAAGGTCTATTGGACATCCCTTTCTAATTTTTTAATTGGATTATTTGTCATTTCATTATAGAATTATAAGAACTTTTTATAGATTCTTAGACCCTTATAAAATATACAATTTATAAATATTTTCTTCCATACTGTGGGATATTTTCACTTTACTAATCATGTCCTTTAAAACACAAAAGTTTACAATTTTGATGAAGTTCAGTTTATCTGTTTTTGTGCATACATCATATCTGAAAAAGCATTGCCTAATCCAAAGTCATGAAGATTTACATCTATGGTTTCTTCTAAGAATTTTACAAGTTTACCTCTTACATATAGGCCTACAATCCATTTTAAGTTAATTTTCTATATTTGGTGAAAAATAGAGGTACACCTTCATCCTTTTGTATGTGGATATTCAATTGTCCCAGCCCATTGTTTGAAAATACTATTTTTCTGCATTGAATGGTCTTGGCACCTTTGTCAAAATCAATTGACCATAAACATGTGTATTGAGTCTCCACTGACATGTTGAAGAGAAATGGCAAGAATGGACACTTATTCTTCCTAATCTTAAGGAATCTTTAAGGAAAAGCCTTAAATCTCTCCCAATTAAGTATAGTGTTAGCTATGGGTTTTTATAAATGCTCTTTATTAGGTTGAGGAAATTCCCTTGTATTCCTAGGTTGTTTGTTTTTATTATCAAAGTTAGATTTTATTAAATTTGTGTTCTGCATCTAATGTGTATGTGTCCTTTATTCTACTAAATAATCATGATGATGATGATCATGATGATGATGATAATAATAATAATAATAATAATAATAATAATAATAACAACAACAACAACTTTGATACCAGATGTTCAACCACCCTTGCATTGCTAAATTGATAAATCTCACTTGGTCATGGCATATTATCCTTATGTGTTGCTGGATTCAGTTTGCTAGTATTTTATTAAAGATTTTTGTATTTATCTTCATAAGAGATGATTGTTCTGTAGTTTTCTTATAGTCTTTGTTTGCTTTTAGTATCATGAAAATACTAGCCTCACAGAAAGAGTTTAACTGTGTTCCCTCTTTTTCTATTTTAATTTTTTTGGGAGATTTTGATAAGATTGACATTAATTTGTCTTTAAATGTTCGGTAGTATTTGCTGGTAAGGCCATCTGGTCCTGGGCTTTTCTTTGTGAGAAGATTTAAATTGCTAATTCAGTATTTATTTGTTATAAATTTATTCAGATTTTCTATTTCTTCTTGAGTCAGTTTTGGCAGTTTCTTGTGGTTATTATTTGCATGATATATCTTTTTCCATATGTTTACTTTCATTCTTTTTGTATCTTTGAATCTAAAATGTGTCTCCCGTAGATAGCATATAATTGCATATATATATTTTTTTTTATCCAAGCTGACAATCTCACTTTTGACTGGAATGCTGGATCCATTTATCTTTAATGTAATTACTGATATGGCAGGATTTGCATGTGCATTTTACTCTGTTTCCTATGTCTCATGCCTTTTTGTCTCTATTTCTCCTTTGCTGATTTCTTTTCCATTAAGTGAATATTTTCTAGTGTAACATTCTAATTACTTTATAGATTTTTTTTTACTTTTTTAGTTTAGTAGTTCTAGGGATTATAGTACATGGCTAAATTTATAAGAATGTACTTCAAATTTATACCAAATTCCAGTGAGATATAGCTCTACTACTCCTTTGGCATTCTCAAATGCACTGCCAACTCTGGTGGCCAAATAACTGTCTATTTGTTTTCCTAGAGTTTGAAAATGATTTGTTATGCTGGAAAAGGTCTGCAGGAGTTCTTCAATGATTGAGTCTTATATTTCAGGCATCTACTTCTTTTGTGCTCAGTCTTCATGGAATTCTAATTTTCCTCTCTTGCTATAATTTCATACATTTTGTACTCTCTTTCGGCCATATTGTATCTCAGTGTGATGTCCTTGTTAGTACTGCTCACCAGAAATATATTGCAGAATGCACGTGTAATTTCAAATTTTATAATAGCCACATTTGAAAAGTAAGAATGGGTGAAATAAATATTTTTATTTAGCTCAACATGCCCCAAACTTAGCATTTTGGCATGTAATCAACATTTTTAAAATTGTTAATGAGATATTTTATATTCTTTTTTTCATCTCAGCTTAAACTACTCATATTTCATGTGCTCAATGGCCACATAATACAATTGGACAATGCTATACCAACCTCCCCTATGGGAAGGAATTCAGGGAACACTACTATTGTCAGTGTATCTGGATTTCCTTTTAGCGTTGATAACACCAGTTCCTCCCCTGGAAGACCACTGTCTACAAATATAAATAACTGCCCTTCTAGGTGCCTTATTGAGAGGTGCAGAGAGAAGGGGTCTCTCCGATATACAATTGATCATCCAGAACACCTTTTCAGGCAATCCAGAATTAATCTATGGGAACTAGTTAAGATTTCAGTTAATGATAGCTTTTTGGGGTCTGGAGAGACTACAAGGTAGAAATTAAAAAGCTCATTCATATTTGTGATGTAAACTCTTGATACCAAGGCTCTGTGGTGGATCACCTCCAAAAGGCTGAGCCAGAGGCCCAAGCAAAGGGCAATTTACACAGGGACTGGGCTAATGAATATGAGCATTTCAGATGCCAGTTGGAATGATCTAGACCCTCCAAAGAACTCTTCCTCGTGAACAGTATTTTTTTTTTTTTTTTGGGCCTGGAGATTAGGAAGTGGTGAGATGAGTGTGGCCATCTGTACATCTGCCTCAGTCTCTCTATTATTTTGTCTGATTAGGCTCACTGTTAAAAATAAAGGTTTCTCATTACTTGAAAAATGTTTATTTTCACATTACCTTTGCTTTTTAAGGAAGAGTCACCTCTTGCTCTCTCATCATATTAAATTTTCTTAGTCACTCCATTCTATGCTGAACCTATTTGCTTAAGGTTTGAGAACAGACCAGAGGAACTAATTTAGACTTCTGACTTTTTGTAGAGCTATACATGCTCTCTGCTCTCACATCCATCCCCTCAACTTTGGTTTCCACCTGTTAACCTCTGGCTTTGACAGCTTAGGATTCAAGTTTCTTTTTTGATATTCATGAGCCTGCTATTCAGACTCTGTCCAGATGCTGCGTTCTTCCCCATGTTCTGTGGCCAGGTTCCTAGGCTCACGTTTTCTACATCTTTATCTAGATCCCTAAAACTTATGGCCTGATTCTATGGGCCATCAGGCTTTCCTGAATCTAAATGACCTGCCTGTTTCTCCTCACTTCCATCACTCAGTTTTCTTAATGCAGCATCTAGATTCTCCTGCTTAGAGTATTAGCCAGAACCCCAACCCACGATTACCAACTTAACACCCCCGGGTCCTGGCCTTGGATTTCAAAGTAACAAGCAGAAGAGGAAAAAAGAAACACTCATTGAATGCAACTTTCAAGCCAATTAACAACTGTCAAATGCAACAGGATAAAAAATGGAAACAAATCTATCAGCCCAGCAGCTAGGAAAGCTTGACATAGACAGAGAAGACAACTTGTTTTATGTTTTCAAGTCACAATGGGGAGGTGTAGTTGGTAGAATGTGGCAGAAAAATAAGAATTAGAAGCATGGCAAAGTAAGCAAATTAGATATGGCTGTCTGTTGTAAAGACAAGAAAAATACATTCTAAGTGAGTATTTTAGTAACATCTGTAAGTTCTGGGATCAAAGGCAAAAATCCATAAATACTCCAAGACGTTTGCTACTATTTTGCTAATAGGCCAAATGAAAAATCAACTTATAGGGGAAAGGATAGAAATATAGACAAGTAGTCCAGCTCAACACATGCACACATGTCCATAAAGGAAGTCTATAAGAACTTGGAACTTCATTCCTGGGATTGGCCTCATGACCTTTTTGTAATCTGAGGTTCTGCTCTGTCAGGAGTGCAACAAGAAGTATCTCCCAAACTACAAGCTTCCTTTGGTGATCAGTTCTTAAAATCCTCATAGGTAACACTTTTAACCTTGTTAGAGCACCACTGTACCATTGATTAATATATACAGCAAGTCATAAATTTCACAGTGAGCTATTTATTTCCAGACAATCTCGTGAAAGCGGTTTGAGCTATATTACAGAAACGTTCCGTAGACCTTTGTCAGGCTGACGCTAATGATCCTGATTATTTCTAGGACTTTTAAAATGTCAGTGTTGATTAAACGAATGCTTAAAAATATGAATAGCAAAGAACATTCAAATGTTATATTTTAAATGTTTGACGATGTGCATGAAGCTTCTTTTGTTACCTGGTTAGTTCCAGGCAGCTGACTTTATTTGATAAGATTTCTCTGCACTAGCAAATGCTTGCTGCACTCTTTGGCAATAGCCAATATGACCAGTGTCTCAGTTTCATCCGTATATTCAATGAGCATCTGTTGAGTACTTTATAGATGTTCTGCACTGGGTCATGTGATATGAATAGAAAGAAATAAAAAAGCCAGCATCTGTCCTTAAAAATATCCATGGTCTAGTGAGGGATACAGTCAACAGAAACAGAGATAGACCTATGTACAAACAATTTAAGGATGCAGATTAAGGTAGAATCTAATCTCACCTGGGAGATGAAGGAAAGTATCCTAGCAGGCTGTTGCAACCACTAAAGAGGTAAGGGCAGAGTTTGGGGGAAATAGATGACTGGTAGCAAGGGACCACAGAAGCTTGGGGCTTAGGCAGAGACTGAGGAACAATGGAGGGTAGAGGGTCTTTTTTATGTACTTCTAGAACTCATCCTATGGTCTACAGCCATGTCCTGTGCAGTATGAGACTACCCAGATCTTTACATCCCTCCTGGAAGAAAAGATTCTGTTATATTGCCTTTCCCCAACCCCTACTGTGACTGGCTCCAACAGCAAGAGGGCAACATGGGGGCTGAAGGGGTCAGGTCTCCCACATTGGACCAAGCACCTGCATACATGAAAGGTTTGGAAAACAGAAGCTTATACGTCTTGGAGGCCTGGATTATTTCCAGAAAAGGAACAAAAGGGTTTTGGAGGGGAGAAGGGGAATGGGTCCTGTTTCTTATTAAACTACTTCCTATAAAATGCGACTCCTGTTAGGGAATGCGTAACTAATTAAGAGACCTGAACATCATCGATGATTTTTATACTTTAGTTGTATGATTAGTAATTAAAAATAAAATACTCTGTCAAGTCGCTGGTAGAAAAGGTAATGCACAGCTTTTTAGCATAGTGCCCTTCGAGACTCAGGTTCTAGTCAATCATAAACTTCATGCGAGTAGTTAATTGATAGCTCCCAGAGTAAAATGGACATATTATCTCCAAATGGATACATAGCTTGAAAATTCAAGCTACAACCAATCTGTGTTTTTATAGAACATTTCTGAAGTAAATACTAAGTCAAATGGCCTGGGTAAATATGATCCTAAAGTGACTAGGTTGGATCGGTGGAAGTTAAATTGGTAGGAATAGAATTGGGTAAGAAGCTCATTGAGTCTAGAATGGTTTTAAATAGACTTTGTAACAGCAGAGATTCATGTAATGACTTCTGGCTCGCACTTGAAATTAATATATCCTGGAAAGTAACTGTGTCTTATCTAAATTCTTCTTCATCTTCTTCTCTTTCACTCCGTTCCTTTCCCCCTCCTCTCTTCGATTCTTTCTCAGACTTCTTCAAGAAAAATGTATTAGTGAGAACAGATTGTAATTTCCCTTTAAGGGAACACTTGCTACAGGGTGTTTCGTCTCCAGAGGCAGATCTTTAACTGGTGTAATAAGGCCAAAGGGTTCTGCATTGTCACACAGGCCACAGACGTGAGATATGGCCGATTACATGTAGTATAGCTGTTTGCATGCAGTGAGAATTACAGCTAACCTTGTGCCTTTCCCTTGCCTTTAGGACAGGTTGTAGACTCAAAGTGGAAACTCAAGAAAACTTTCTGAAGCAAATAAATAGAATCTAGAAAGCTTGTAGTAATAAGTATTTGCTTTCCAGAGATTTTCATTGAAATGACAAATGTTTTTCCTTTAACTATTTCTCTAATACAAGATAAAATGTCCTTGAGAATTTTTTTTCCCTCTTTAATTCTGCCCCCCCCCCAACTTCCACCCCTGACCTATGGATTTTTTCATCTCCCCTTAAGAACTAGATCTCTGAAAGTGGGGCATCTCCTCCCATATGCTCACGCATGTGCCTGGGGCCTGGCACCCTTGGGGTGTGGTCCGTGGCTTTGCCTGAGGCACGACTCAGGACCTTCTGCATGTAAAGCAGATGTGCTAACCACTACACTATGGAGCCACCCCATTAAGAATTTTTTTATAAGATAATTTCTTGCGTGATGTGCTATCATTATCCAACTTGTTTATGAGGGAGTAATTATAACATTTAGTTGTCCAAGAAATGTTGGGACCAGACTGTGGTTATAGTGGTGCTGCTTGCAAGACCCTTAGTGATTGTTTAGTCACATCATATCCTTCACCAAGGAGGACACAGAACCAAATTTGGGAGGAGAGACACATGTAGAGAAGAACAGAAATCTGGAAACAACCATGGTAAGAGTCAATAGGAAAGATGTAAAGGATATTGGGAAGTACCCAGCGTCACTTTAAAAATTTTAGGTAAGATTAAGGGGTGGATTGAGAGAGGAGACATTCAATAAGGATCTGGGGAAAGGGAATTGTTATTTCTTGAGTCCCTTTTATGTACCAGGTGTCATGCTAAGCCTTTATATTGACTTTTGAATTTAACTCTCACCACAGCCACATAAAGTGGAACTTATTGTCCTCATTCTACAGATGAGGAAACTAAAACAAAGAGGAGTAAAATCACATATACTTCATTTTGGGGACTCAAGTCAAGCACCTTGCCTCTTGGCCCAGGCTGCCTAGTCTATAACCTGAGAGCAAATACAAGGGATGACATGTCATTCATGACATCAGTACATAGAGAGAAGAAAATTAGAGATAGGAAAACTAGGTCTGAAAGGAGTTCTTGATAGGAAGAGCACATGAGTGCTCCAGCTTTTTCAGTGGACAATATACAAAGCCATCCAAGTAAGGAGTGGCTCTTTTGGAGGATACATTTTAAATAAAGTCCTCATTACAAAATAAACAGAAAGATTCATGAGTGTGGAGGTGGGTGGGGAGAAGGGAAAAATCAATATTTGAGCACATAAGGTTAAAAGTAGGAAGGAAGGAAGAGGAATAGGAGAGTGATCACCTGCTGAGAGGGGACTGACCCTGTGAAAAGAAGATGGGAGAGTTGACTCATTAGGTAGATGAGTGAATAAGAAAGCGAATAAGCAGATGACAGCAAAATGACTCCAGAGAATTCCTCATAACCTGGTCTGCTCTTTGGACATTTGGTACAAGGAACCTTTTTGTTCAGTGATCCAGACAACTGATTGCTAACTCCATGCAATCATTCTGCTTCCTGTGATTTATTATGATTATTTAATCATTTGCTTTTTAAATGTTTGTATTGACTCATTATTCCAAATTTCTTGTCTTGGAGTTGATATTTGAGGTATTGTCTTAAGGGAGACCTACCCAGTGGTCTTTTGCAGAAGATGTAGAACCTAAATGCTACTGTGTTCTTTTGTTGCCAGGCTGCCAACTTTGGGATCACAACAATCTGTTTCTGACTCACGTATATTACTAGCTCTGGCAGGATGGCAAGACATGGGACAGATACTGTTTTGTATATTAACAGAACATAGCTAATCAACAGAGAATGAAGAGATTGCCTTTATTAGAAAAGCAATCTTTTGAGATATATTTTTGCACTAAACAATGAGTTTTTAATAAAACTGAGCAGATAGAGCATTCATATACCTGGTCTTGTTCCCCCTCTTTGGTGCCAGACATATGATTTCATGACACTAGCAAGAGGCCTACTGACTTGTCAGTTAATGAAAAGTTGCTAAAGGAAAATAAGTACATAAAAGCTAATCATCATCCTGTCTTTTCCCAATGTTTTTGTTGGACATCCAGCGTCTGAGCTGCCCATTCTCCATGGCAGTGTTACTGCTGGTAATACCTGTTTCCTTGTTGTAAAGAGTGAGAATCTAATTTTGTTTCTCTTCCTCTTGATAAAAGTATGACTTCTTAGAAGAGCTAGAAGAATTATTATCACTAGCTATGTGTAGCCAATTTTTGCTTTTCCTCCCTTTCTCCTTCAGTCATATTCACAGCAACTCATTTCTTTGATCCCACTTGCCCTCATCTGGATTTATGTCTTTGAGGCCTGCACTTACTCTCTGTAAATTGGCTCAAAAATAAAGTAATTTGATTTTTCTTCAAGTGAAGCAGTAAGTTTCAGATGTCCCCAGTCCAAATAGGTTTGTAGAGCTGCCATGAAAGCTCCGGAACCAGCATCATTGTATCCACACATAGTTAGTTATAGAAGTCCCTAATTTTATGCAAGAAATTTTCACATAAGAAGGATTTATTGTTACGACAGAGATTTTTGCTGTAAAGACCTTTCCTCCTTGGAACCAACTTGCTTTGCAAATTCTCTGTGTTGTGCAGAGGTTAAATGATTTATCTGAGGTAAGTCAGTAGCACAGCTGAGACTATTTCTATTTACAATGTTCTGGGCACCATACAAAGGCATTTGAAACAAGTGGGAGGATCTCTGTGTCCTGACACTCAAATCTGCTCTGAGGTCCGGCAATCCTGACAAATTGCAGCCTATTTGATCTTATGGTGCCCATCAAGAGCCCCGTGATTGGCTCCCAGACTGCTACTTATTTTTCCCTATTATTTGTCACATCATTATGCTAAATTATGAAGTCTTTTAAAAGATCGTGGTATAAGGAACAAAGTTCTCGTCCAAGTCTTACTTAACTATATTTTGGCTACTGTAAAACCTCCAAGTGGCAGAATGATGGGAAAAGGAGACAATCCTGTACTTGAAAGAGAAATTGCTTCTCATTTCTTGTGCCATTCCTGCTCTTAGAGCCATAGACTTTTAAGATGTCATAGTTGGAAGTGATTATTCAGTCTAATATCTTTCGTTTTCCAGGTAAGAAAACTGAGGTTCAGAAAAGAAAAAAATCCTAGTAGCAGGGCTAGGACCACAGCCATGGATGTTTCCACCTCCAATTTAGTGACTCAGAAGGAATAAGAGATGGCTTTTTAAAGTTCAAATTTAGGGCTCCTGAGATATATTTCAAGTAGAGTTCTCATTATTCTTCAGCATAAATTAAAAATAGTCCCCACTTTTAACTCCCATTTCCAACTGAAGATTCATGCAATATGAGTATTACTTGAAAGCATTCATTGTGAAGAGATAAATAGAAAAAAAAAAACTTGGCTAGAGCTATTTCTCTTGCTTTTCATTTTGCATTTTTTTGAAGACCACAGTTTCTCATGTAATTCAATTCAACTAGCTGAATCTTTGATCCTCAGCTATCCCCAGAAGGTTTCCTCAAGTAGAAACTATATAAGCATTGTTAGGGTTTGGAGTTCTAGGTCCTGGTTTCAAGGCTGTATTTTACTAGCTGCGTGGCTTTGGGCAATCACTTAACCTCTTGGAACCTCACTTGATGAACAAAAATAGGCATAATATCTTACTTCATGGGGCTGATTACAAAGCTCCAATGTGATAACATAACATGGACTGTGCTTTGTAAAGAGTAAAGGGCTATATCCAACCAAAGTGTTAGTTATAGGAATTCCTACCATATGTAATACATGGATTTAGTCTGGAATTTCCTGAGTTCTTGGATGATCTGTTAAACAGTGAACAACTATATCTCAATTATTCACACTAATGGTGGGGCATCAGAGCATGCATAATATAAGACAGCAATTCATCTAGATACCATTTCTGTTTGAGTTTAGAATGTATTGTGTTTGGGAAGCTTCTGAATCTGTTTGCTGAGAGTAAAATTCAACTGAGATGGAATTCCCTGAGCATACCCAGAAGCAGACCATATGCAAGTCCCTGCCCTTCTCTGGACCTCAGTTTCCTGACTATAAAAGGTAGAATTGCCCTAGCTGATCGCATGGTCCCTGCAAGTGCTGATATCCATGTGTCTGTGAGTCTGGACACATGGAAGTAAGCAGGAGAAAGCCAGTTTTAGACGATGCCAAGAGTTTTATTGGGCAGCTGGAGATGTGCATATGTTAGGGGGGGAAATCACAAGCTGCCAAATATCATTGCCTCATTAATAGAATAAGCAAAGAGAGAAGCCAATTCAAGATATAAGGAATCATGACTGACATTTAATGAACTGATCAAAAAGAGAGATTGGAGGAGGGAGCGAAAATAAATCTGTAGACTGAAGGGGTTTGAAGGATAACAATGTCTGATGCTGCTGTCACAATGGAAAACGCACAAGACAATTCTTTGTATGCTATTTCTGTTGAGGGGTTACACCTCTTCTCAGTTCACCTGATTTTTTATCTTCTTTCAATCATGTCCTTTTCAAAATTCATCTCAGAAGTGTTTCTGAGCCATTTAGATTATAACTTGTGCTAAAACTAATCAGCAGAAGTCTGTCTACAGTGCAGTGCAATCAGCAGAGACCCAGGTATTGGTCAGAGACTATGTCTTTATTTAGATGGACTGCAAATAATGGGTTTGACTAAAGTTGCAGTCAGAGCAATCTTGAAACTGTGCTGCTGCCTGGCAGGTACACAGCTTCCCATACAATTTTAGGAATGGTGCCTGCATAAATGCAGTTTTTTTTTTTATTTTTAAATACTTGTATGAGAAATAGAGTATGAAAATGATATATGTTGCACTCTAACACTTTTTTTTTCCTTTTAACTCATCTAGTACTCCTTCAGCCTCTCTGGTAATGACAGAGAGGAAAATAAGATCCAAAGTCGGGCTCTTCTGATGTAACATACTGTGTGTCAGGGACATTGTTGTATGTGGTTTGGGATTCAGTGTCAGGGTGGTATATAATGTTGTATGGTAGTCAGTCCTGGTCTTATATACTGTACCTCTCCAGAAACTACATCTTAAATCAGATTCAAGTTTTAATTGTGCGTGATGAATAGGAACAAACACATGAATAGCAACAAGCTATGAGAAATTAAGTACAGCTGCTTATTTGACCGAATCAGATAAGGGACAAACTATAAGAGGGTTCATCAGACTCTGTCCATGTAGAGAATATTATTTTATTGTTGAGTTGTAAGATTTCTTTAGAAATTCAGAATACTAGACCTTTACCCAAATATATGTTTTAAAAATATTATCTCCCATTCTCTAGATTGTCTTTTCACCTTGTTAATAGTGCCCTTTGAAGCATGAAAGTGCTTTAATTTTTATGAAGCCCGATTTTGTATTTCTTCTTTGGTTACTTGTGCTTTCAGAGTCATATCTAAGAAACCATTGCTAAAAAAGAAATCATTGCCAAAAAAATCCCAGATCAGAAAACTTTGCACCTATATTTTCTGGTAAGAATTTTATAGCTTTAGTACTTCAATTTAGGTTTTTGTTCATTTTGAGTTAATTTTTGTACGTGGTGTGAAGTGGGTATCTAAATTCAAGGATATGTTACTAGATCTGGCTTGCTAGTATTTTGTTAAGGATTTTTTACCATCTTCATAAGTTATATTTGTTTGTAGTTTTCATTTCTTGTCGTGTCTTTGTCTAATTTTGGTATCAGACTAATACTGTCATTGTAGAATGCTCACTGTTCTTACTGAGATTCAGCCATTTTCTTGAATAGATGCTTCTTGGATTGCTGCAGCCCTTTCCTTGATGTCCAGAGGTATAAAAAAGTTGATTCCGAGAATTTTTACCAGTTTTCTCACTGCTTTTTTGGAGGAGATAATTTTTCCAGGTCCTTACTCTGAAATTTTTGCTGATGTCCTATTATTAATATTTTAATACATATATTGTGTAGCATTTTATTGCTTAATTTATCATCCATTCAAGAAATATTTATTAATCACCAACTAAGTGGAGTGCTTTTCTAAGTACTAGAAATATAATGAAGAACAAGAATGGTTTTTTTCTCTGCTCTCATGAAGATTATGCCCCCGAGTGAGGGAAGACAGAGGCTAAAAGAAGCAATTATAATGCAATATGACAGGTGCCATGGTGAGGGAAGAACAGAGGGCTATAGGAGATTATAGAAAGGGATTAAATTCAGAATCAGGAGAACAAGAAAGCTTCTAGAAGGAACTTAAATGTAAATTGGGATCCAAAGAACATAAGAGATGGTTTTCAGGCAGAAAGTAGACAGGTGTAAAGACTCATGATGCTGTGAAGGAACTGAGCATTGAATATGATGGAGGAAGGTGACATGAAGCAAGGAGTTTTGAGGGAATGAGATCATCAAGGATCTTGAAAGTGAAGTTAAGATACACACTTTATCTTAAAGGCTATAAGAAGCCACTCTGATAGATTTAAGCTGAGCAATGACATTATCTTTGCTATGAATTTAGCACTTAGAACTTGTAATTTACTTATAAATTATTGTTTTCAGATTTCCCTGGATGTTAGTGTAGAACAGAGTGTAGTGTCAGCACTTTTTTACACTCTTAAAAATTATAGAGGCCTCCCCAGAGAGACATGTTTATATACATTATATCTATTGCTATTTATTGTATTAGAAAATAAAGCTGAAGATTTAAAAAACTGTATTTATTATTTCATTTGAAATTAATAATAATAAAATCATCACATGTTCACCTGTATTTTTTTCCAAAACAAAATACTTCAGAGGAATGAGTGGTATTGTTTTACATTTTTGCAAATCTCTTTAATTTCTGACACTAGTAGACAGCTGGATTCTCATATCTTCTGTACACAGTCCAGTTAGACTGATGAAAACTCGGCCTCACACAAATATGCAGTTCGGAAAAGAACGGTGTTTTAATACTTTTTTTTTTTATAGATAATTAAGGCTGTTTTTTCCTGATACTACACAAAATTTTGACAAGCTTCTTAAAGGCTAGCTGCAATTAACTTCTTATTTCTGGTTACAATAAAATGTTTCTTGAATTTCGTGTGGACCTTTAGCCATTATGTGATTTTATATCATACCACATCAGTCATTTCAAAAGAATTAGCTCACTGAGTTATGCTGATCTGCCAAGGTCAACAACACTTCCTTTATACATCAAAATACCATATAGAGCAGGTCCTTGAATAACATTACTTTGTTCAAATGTCGTTTCAATATAGTGTCCATGAGATGCTTTAGGAACTTAACTCTTATTTACCTCAGTCAGTGGTAAAATGGGTTTCCTTGTTGTAGAACCTTCCAATGACATAAAGTGGGGATTTACTTTATTTTAATACCACCACATTCTCATCATAAAAACTTTTAAGTATTGGGAAGCTGTCAAACTCATAGTGGAAGATAAGTTTTCCTAAATTCTGATTTTTGCTGGATAGCAAAAAAAATGTTAAAGACTTTATTTTTAGAGCAGTTTTAGTTTTACAAGAAAATTGAGAAGAAGGTTCAGAGATTTTCCATAGCTCCCCTACCCCTGCACTTATATAGCCTCCACCATTATCAACATCACTCAGTAGAGTGGTCAAGTGTTTTTGTTTGTTTGTTTGTTTGTTTGTTTGTTTGTTTGTTTTAACCAAGGATACACTTACATTAACACATAATCACCCAAAGTTCACATTTAATCTAAGGGTTCACTCTTGGTGTTATACATTCTATGGGTTTGGACAAAAGTATAGTGACAAACATCCATCATTTTAATCTCATACAGAGTATTTTCACTGCCCTAAATATCCTCTCCACTCTGCCTATGCATCTGCCCCCCTCCATTCCCCCACCTGTAGCAACCACTGATTTTTTTTATTGTTTCCATAGTTTTGTCTTTTCCAGAATGTCAATGTCATGTAATTAGAATCACACAGTATGTAGATTTTTTTAATTTTTTATCAGACTGGCTTTCTTCACTTAGTAATGTGCATTTAAGATTGCTCCAAGTCTTTATGACTTGATAGCTCATTTATTTTAAGGACTGAATCATATTCCATTGTCTGGATGTACCACAGTTTATTCATTCACCTTCTAAGGGACATCCTGTCTACATCCAAGTTTTGGCCGTTATGAATAAAACTGTTATAAATATCTGTGTGCAGGTTTTTTGTGGATATAAGTCTTTGACTTCTATGGTAAGAGTATGTGTAGTTCTATAAGAAACTACAAAACTGTGTTCCCAAGTGCCTGTAACATTTAACATTGCCACCAGCCACGTGTGAGAGTTCCTGCTGCTCCACATTCTTGTCAGCATTCACTGTTGTCAGTGTTCCAGATTTGGGGCATTCTAATAGCCCAGAGAATTCTAAGGCATCCTCATAAATGTGTAGTGATCTTTTGTTGTTTTAATTTGCACTTCCCCCATGACATATAATGTGAAGGATCATTTCATATGCTTATTTGCCATCTGTATATCCTCTTTTTAGAGTTATCTCTTCAGATATTTGGCCCACATTTTAAATTAGGTTGCTTTTTTCTAATTCTTGATTTTCCAGGATTCTTTGTATTATTTAGATAATTGTGCTTTATCAAATATATATTTTTTGCAAATATTTTCTCCTAGTCTGTGGATTGTCTTTTCATCCTCTTGACTGTGTCTCACACAAAGCAAAGTATTTAATTTTAATGAAGTCTAGCCTATTATTTCTTTCATGGACTATATCTTTAGTGTTATCTCTAAATAACTGCCACCATAACAAAGACCATTGAGGTTTTATCCTTTTTATCTTCTAAGAGTTTTGTAGTTTTGTATATTACATAGAGGTCTATGATCCATTTTGAGTTAGTTTTTGTAAAGGGTGTAAGTCCTGTGTCTAGATTCCTTCTTTGCATGTGCATGTTCTTGCAGCATTGTTCCAGCACCACTTATTGAAAGGATTATCTTTGCTCCATTGGGCACTTTATTCTGTTCCACTGATGTATTTGTCCATTCTTTCACTGATGATACAGTGACTTGAATATTGAAGCTTGATAGTAAGTTTGAATGTCAGGTAGTGTTAGTACTCGAATTTTGGTGTTTTTGTTTACTATTGTGTTGGCCATTTTGAGTCTTTTGCTTCTCCATATAAACTTGAGAATCAGTTGGTCAAGTTACTTGCAGGGGTTTTGATTGGGATTGCACTGGCTCTTTAGATCAAATTGGGAAAAACTGTCATATTGACAATATTGTTTTCCTATCCATGAATATGGAATGTGTCTTTATTTAGTTTTGTTCATCAGAGTTTTGTAGTTTTTCTCATATAAATCTTGTACATATTTTGTTAGATTTTACCTAAGTATTTAATTTTTTGAGGTAGTAATATAAATGATATTGTGTTTTTAATTTGAAATTCCACTTATTCATTGTTGGTATATAGGAAATCAGTTGACTTTTGAATATTACTATGGTCTTCTACAACTTTGCTATGATCACTTATTAATTCCCAGTCTTTTTGTTGATTCTTTTGACTTTTCTGTTTAGATAATCAAGTCATCTACAGTTTTATGTCTTCCTTCCAAATCTATATACCTCTTTGTTACCCTTTTCTTGACTTATTGTATTAGCAAGGACTTCCAGTATGAAAGTGGTGAGAGGGGACACCTTGCTTTCTATCTGATCTTAGAAAGCTTTGAGTTTCTTACCATTCAGTATGATGTTAGCTTTAAGTTACTTTTAGATAGTCTTTATCAAGTTGAGAAAATTCTCCTCTATGCCCAGTTTACTTAGAGTTTCTACCATGAATGGGTGTTAAATTTTGTCAAATGTTTTTCTTTTTTTTTTAATTTAAAAAAATATTTATTTTCAATTGTAGTTGGCATTCAATGGTGTTTTATGTTAGGTGCAGGTGTACAGCATAATGGTTAGGCATTTATATGACATAGAAAATGATCCCTCCTTTACGTTTAGTACCCTCCTGCACTATAAATAGTTATTCCAATATTATTGACTATATTCCCTATGCTGTACTTCACATACCCGAGACTATTTTGTAAATGCAAATGTGTACTTCATCCCTTCACCTTTTCCAATGTCCCCTCTGGCAACCATTAGTTTGTTCTCTGTTTCTATGTGTCTGTTTCTCTATTTTTCCTTCTTTTACTTTCATTAATTCTATATATAAGTAAAAGCATATGGTATTTTTCTTTCTCTGTCTGACTTACTTCATTTAGCATAATACCATCTAGGTCCATGCACGTTGTTGCAAATAGTGGTATTTTATTCTTTTTATTGTCAAGTAATATTCCTGTATGTATATATCCAATTTTTCTTTTTTATCCAATGCTCTGTTGATGGACATTTAGGTTGCTTCCATATCTTGGCTACTATAAATAATACTACAGTGAACATAAGGGTTCATGTGTTTTTCTGAATTAGTGTTTTAGATTTTTTGGATAAATACGCAGAAGTTCAATTTCTAGGCTACAGGGTAGTTCTCTTTTTTTAGAGTCAAAAGGAAAGTTTATTATATGCTCTGCAGACAGAACTTGGTCTCTTCTCAGGAGACACAGTGAGAGGGATCCCAAGTGTTTAAGGAATTAAGTTTATATATTATTCTTTAGTGCCCATTTCCTTTAATATGGACATACAGTGAGGAAGTCGGGAAGAGTCTGTAGCCAGAAAGGCCTGCTGACAGTTCCCAGCCTTTAATCTATTGGTTCCCCATGGTTTTAGCCATAAGAAATGAACAATTTTATTTCTGTAGGGCAGCCACTTTAAAGATTCTTTTTTCCCTGTTTCCCATTCCATAGAGTGTGGGAAAAGGGCTGTTAGCAATCCCAGCAGAAATCTTCCTTGGTTTTGCAGGTGTCTTCCTGGTCTGGCTGCAGGGCTGATCAGTGTATTATAGTCTCTGAACGTGGCTTGATTAACATTTTAATTCTCTTACCTCCTCCCTACATAATTCCCCCCTGAGATTTTATTCCCTTAATCTTTTTCTTTTGTTTAATCAATTAATTAATTTGTTTGTTTGTTTGTTTGTTTTATGGTGACATTGGTTAACAAAATCCAGTAACTATCAGGTGTACAATTTAACGATAAGGCATCAATATATAGCATTGTGTATTCATTTCCCATTGTTAGAGTTCTTTCTGTCATCACATATTTGACCCCTTTGACCCCATCTACCTCCCTCTTACCCCTTCCCCTTCTCCTCTAGTAACCATTAGTATATTGTCCATATCCATGACTCTCTATTTGTCCTGTTCATTTGTTACTTTAAGGATTATGTCCCACATATAAGTGATTATATGAACATCAGAGTGCAAATATCTTTTCAGATATGAGTTTTTAAGTCTTTCAGGTAAAAACCAAGTGCAGGGATTGCTGGGTCATATGGTAGATCAATTCTTCGTTTTTTTAGGAAACTCCAATCTGTTTTCCATAGTGGCTCTACCAATTTGCAGTCCCACCAGCAGTGTATGAGGGTTCATTTTGCTCTGCTTCCTCTCCAGCATTTGTTATTTCTCGTCCTGTTGATTATAACTATTTTACCTGGTGTGAGATGGTATCTCAGTGTGGTTTTGATTTGCATTTCCCTAATAGCTGCGATGTTGAGCATCTTTTCAAATATTTGTTGGCCATTTGTATGTCCTCTTGGGAGAAGTTTCAGTTCAGGTCCTCTGCCCATTTTTTTTATTGTTATTGAGTTGAATGAATTTTTTGTGTATTTTGGATATTAGGCCCTTATCAGAGGCATTGCTTCCCTATATATTACCCCATTTGGATAGTTGACTTTTTACCTTGTCAGTGGTTTCTTTTGCTGAGCAGAAGCTTTTTAGTTTGATGTAGCCCCATTCATTTTTTTTTTTTTTTTTTTGCTTTTACTTCCCTTGCCTTTGAGGTCAAATTTATAAAACTCTCTTTAAGTCCAAGGTCAATGAGTTTAGTTCCTATGTTTTCTTCTATACAATTTATTGTTTCAGATCTTATAGTCAGGTCCTTAATCCATTTTGAGTTAATATTGGGGTGTGGTAATAGACAACAAACAGTCCAGTTTCATTTTTTTTGCAGGTGGTTTTTCAGTTTTCCCAGCATTATTTACTGAAGAGGCTTTCCTTTCTCCACTTTAATTTTTTGGCTCTTTTGTCGAAAAATTTTTGCCCATATATACATGGGTTTACTTCTGGAATCTCAATTCTTTTCCACGGGTCTGTATATCTCTTTTTTCTGTCAATACCATGCAGTTTTGACTATTGCCTCTTTGTACTATAGTTTGAAGTCAGGCAGAGTGATGCCATGTTCTTTTGCTCAGCATGTCTTTGGCAATTCTGGGCCTTTTGTGTTTCTGTACGAATCTGATGACTTTTTGTTCTATTTCTATAAAAAGTGCCGATAGGATTTTGATTGGGATTGCATTATATCTGCAAAATGCTTTAAGTAAAAAGGATTTTTTGTTTTGTTAGATTTATTCCTAGGTATTTTATTCCT
Source organism: Cynopterus sphinx (assembly GCA_030015415.1). Lineage (NCBI taxonomy): Eukaryota > Metazoa > Chordata > Mammalia > Chiroptera > Pteropodidae > Cynopterus > Cynopterus sphinx. The sequence goes on from CM057388.1 coordinate 87,255,441, forward strand.
TTTGTTGCAATTGCAAAAGGAATTATTTTTTCTATTTATTTTTCTGATACTTCATTATTAGAGTATAAAATGCTATAAATTCTTGAACATCAATTTACTGTATTTGCTTATTGTTTTTAATAGTGTTCTTCTGGAGTCCTTAGGGTTTTCTATACAGAGAATCTTGTCATCTGCAAATGGTGAAAATCTGAATCTTTATTTCTTTGGATGCCTTTTATATCTTTCTCTTGCTTGATTGCACTCGCTAGGACCTCCAATGTTATACTGAATAGCAGTGGTGATAGTGGACAGCCTTGTATTGTTCCTGATCTTAGAGGGAAGGTTTTTAGTTTTTCACTATTAAGTATAATGTTGGCTGAGGGTTTGTCATATGTGGTCTTTATTATGTTAAGTAAGGTTCTTCTATAACAATTTTGTGAAGTGTTTTGATCATAAATGGATGCTGTATCTCGTTGAAGGCTTTTCCTGCATCTGTTGATATGATCATATGATTCTTATTCCTCATTTTGTTTATGTGGTGTATCGTATGAATTGATTTGCATATGTTGAACCGTCGCTGTGGCTCTGGGATGAAGCCCGCTTGATCATGCCATATAATCTTTTTCATATGTTGCTGTATTCGATTCGCTAGTATCTTATTTAGGATTTTTGCATCTGTGTTCATGAGAGATGTTGGTCTGTAGTTTTCTTTTTGTGTGTGTTATCTTTACCAGATTTTGAAATCAGAGTAATATTGTCTTCGTAAAATGAGTTGGGAAGTCTTGCCTCCTCTTCGATTTCTTGGAAGAGTCTGAAGAGAATAGGTATTAAATCTTCTTTGAATGTTTGGTAGAATTCACCGATGAAGCCATCTGGTCCTGGACTTTTACTTTTTCATAGGTTTTGGATGATTGTTTCGATTTCCATACTGCTGATCATACTATTTAGATTTTCCTGTTCTTCTTGATTCATTCTAGGAAGGTTGTATCTTTCTAAGAACTGGTCCATTTCTTCTTGGTTATTCAATTTGGTGTCATGTAGTGTTTCTGCATGATCCTTTGCATTTCTGTGGTGCCTGTTGTCATATCTCCCCTTTCATCTCTGATTTTATTTATTTGTTTCCTTTCTCTTTTTTCTTTAGTGAATCCAATAGGGGTGTGTCAATTTTATTAAACTGCTCAAAGAAACAGGTATTTGTTTCATTTCTTTTTTCCATTGTTTTTTGTTTTCAATTTCATTTATGTCCACTCTAATTTTGATTATTTCTTTCCTTCTGCTGACTTTAGGCTTCAATTGTTCTTCTTTTTCTAGTTTTTAAGATGAAGCGTTAGGTTGTTTATTTGGGTTCATTCTTGCTTTTGGAGATAGGTGTGTAATGATGCGAATTTTCCTCTTATGACTGCTTTTGCCATGTCCCAAAAGCTTGATATGTTGTACTATTTTTATCATTTGTTTCTCTGTACTTGTAATCTCTCTTCTTATTTATTCTTTGACCCAGTCATTCTTCAGCAGCGTGTCGTTTAACCTCTATGTGTTTGTGATTCTCCCTGCTTTCATTTTACAGTTGATCTCCAGCTTCAAAGCATTATGACCAGAGAATATGGTTGATGTGATTTCAACCCTCTTCTATTTGTTGAGGCTGTCTCTGTGTCCCAGTATGTGCTCAATCCTTGAGAATGTTTTGTGTACACTAGAGAAGAATGTAGCTGTTTTTGGATGTAAGGCTCTTTAAACATCAGTTATGTCCAGTTGGTCTAATGTGGCATTGAAGGATGTTATTTCCTTATGATCTTCTGTTAGGAAGATCTGTCCATATCCTACGGTGGGGTATTTAGATCCCCTACCATGATAGTGTTTTGATCTGTTTCTCCCTTTAGTTCTGTTATTAATGGTTTATTTGTTTTGGGGCTCCTTATTGGGAATATATATGTTAATAAGTGTATTGTCTACTTGATGTTTGATTTCCTTCATCATTATGAAGTGTCCCTCAGTAGCTTTCTTTACCTTTTTTTATTTTGAAGTATTTTTCATCTGATATTAGTACTATTACTCCCACTTTTCTCTGAATGTCATTTATTTGAAATATCATTTTCTACCCTTTCACTTTGAGTCTATATTCATCTTTGGAACTAAGATGTGTCTCCTGGAGGCAGCATATGGTTGGTTTTTTTTTTTTCCATTCTGCAACTCTGTGCCTTTTTGTTGGTGAGTTCAGTCTGTTCACATTTATTGAAATGTGATTTTTGAAAAATGAGGGTGATTATTGAAATATGGGGTTTCCCTACAACCATTTTATGTTTTGCTTTCTGGTAGCTCAGTGTTTCCATTGCTTCCTTGTCCTTGTGTATCTGATTTTTTGTATTTTGATTGGGTTTTGTGGGTTTTCACTCTGGTTTTCCTTGTTTTATGTTATATACTTCAGTTTTGAATCCTTGGAGTGGAATTACCATCATGAATATGTAGAGGATATATATATATATATATATATATATATATATATATATATATATATATATAGAGAGAGAGAGAGAGAGAGAGAGAGAGAGAGAGAGAGAGAGTGTGTGTGAATTTGTCTTATTGTGGCATGACTGAATCTAAGACCTGTGGACCTGTGGAGCCAATTGAGATTAATTATGAACCTTTATTAGCCTGCAGGTGACTGACTCTCTACCATGCAGGGTTAGAAGAGATATATGTATCCAGGGGACTCCTAGATCAAACAAGGCCTAGCAAACAGTTTCCTTATCTGTACTCTGGGGGTTGGTGCTCTGAGAGATCACCTCCCTGTTACTAATTTACTATTCTTTCTGGGGCCTGCTGCCCAAAGATATCACCTCTCTGTGACTAATTTACTGAAGAATTTCCACCTTTACATTAGAATCACAACCTGGTTAAAAAGCAAGCAGATTACAGAAGCAGAAGTTGGTCTTTCGCATATCTTTGTACAATACATCTCGTAGAACCACACCCTGGTGGCTGGCGGGATGACTTCTGGTATCTATAGCTGAGTTTGCTAGTTGGCTCACTTGAAAATTTTCCACCCTTAACAGTCTTTGGACTAATATATGTATTAGTTCATTTTCTTGCATGTGCTTTATCTTCATTCACCTTTTTGAATATTGATCTTTGAGTCCTCCCCTTTTCTGTCATTGTTGTCTCAATTTGTCCCTACCTATGCTGAATGTTCGTTACTATTTTGCTATAGCAAATCTCTTCTTATTGCTTAAGCTGATCATGCCCTGCTCTTACTACGGGTTGCAGTCCTCTACTTCTATCTGCTTGCTAGTCGCCTTACACATAGTTATATATTTTTTTCTTGTCATTTTGTTTTAAATGGGCTGACCCCTTTCAGTATTTCCTATAATGCAGGCCTCATAGTGGAGGATTCTCTCAATTTTTGTATGTCTGGAAAGGTCTTTATTTTTCCTTTATATCTAAAGGAGAGATTAGCTGCATACATTATTCTTGGCTGGTAGTCCCTTTAATTTAATAGCTTGAATATTTGATTCCACTCCTTTCTGGTTTGTAAGGTTTGTGCTGAGAAGTCTGACGACATTCTAATGGGTTTTCCTTTATAGGTTACTGTCTTCTTTTCCCTGGCTGCCTTGAGAATTCTTCTTTGTCATTGATTTTTGATAATTTTAATACAATGTGTCTTGGAGAAGGACTTTTTGGATTGAGATAATTGGGTCTTCTGTTGACTTCTTGAATTCTAAGCTTCCACTCATTCCCTTGATTTGGGAAATTCTCTTCAACTATATGTGTGAAAATACTTTCTAATCCCTGGTCCTTTTCTTCCCCTTCAAGAATTCCCATTATTTTTATGTTTCTTCTCCTAACGTTATCAGCTAATTCTTGTATTTCTCTTTTATTATTTTTCATTCTTCAGTTTCTCCTTTCTTCTGATTTATTTCTAGATTTCTGTCTTCTGATCCTTTCCTCTATTTGGTTGACTCTGTTTCCCATGCTTGTTATTTATTTTTCAGCACTTGCAGTAGGTTCTTCATCTCCAGAAGTCCTATTTAGTTCTTTTTGAGGTTTTCAATGTCCTTGCTAAAGAACTCATTCTGCTCATCTAGTTATTTTTTCAATTTATGAAATTGTTGATATAGATTGTTTTGGATCTCACTGAGTTTTTTCAGAAGTACCATCCTGAATTCTCTGTCACTTATGTTGCATATTTCTATATCTTCCAGCTTATTTTATAGAGATTTTACTCTTTTTTTATGAACTGCCTTGTCACTTTGGTTGTTCATGGTGTTTAATGGACTATTTATCCACTTGGGCATTAATTGAAATGTATTCTGCTTTTTTCCAGAAAAAAAAAGAGAAAGATTTATTATATAAAGGTCTGTCTATAGCCTGTTGCAAAGAAGACCCTTTTCTTTTGGTTTCCTGTAGGTGGTGTCTAAAATTCTTTGATCCCTGCTTTATAAAAAGTTTTAAAAACACCTTTTTTCTTATAGATATTCAATCATGCTTGCTACCCTCAGTCTCAGTCCCTTTCAGTGCTAGTGACAGGTTCAGCAGCATTTGCTCAGTTTCTCCTAGAGATCTGTGGTTTTTGGTCTTGGAAGATATGGGGGAAAGGGTCTTCTGGGTCAGGCGATGGGTGCCGTGGCTCAGCCTTGTGTTTTGCAACAGTGGCTGGTAATTAGCAACGTTTGATTCTCTTCCATCCCCACTTCCCTGATTTCTGCCCTGATCCATGGGCACTGTCTCTGTGTGGAGCTCACAGCTCTCTCCTGCAGGGCTGTTCAGGAAACCTGGAACCCCTTCTTTCCTCCTTCTCCCTGCAGAGAGCTCTGGCTGTAAGTGGCAGATTTTTTGTTCCTCCCAGTCTACCACCTGACCTCCATATTCTGACCTGTGGTGCTCTTATGCACAGATCCCATACCCAGAGGTGTTGGTGTACAGGTTGGGTATTTATTGTTGAGTTTTAGATGTTCAGCTTTATATTGTTACAAGGGGAGAGATCTGGGGATGTCTCTCACTCTGCCATGTTTCTGATGTCACTTTATTCCCTTATTCTTTAAGGGATGTTTAAGGATAGAGATCTGTTTCTGTAGTTTCTTCAAAGCTGAGATAGGGCTGAGGTCCCTGCCTACTTGAAATAATAATCTCTGGAAGCCTATATCCCAAGGGCCCCAGGAGCAGAGAACATGTTGTCATTTCAGCATGCGGAAATAGTAGGAATCCTTGTAGCCTAGAAGATATTAATTTAGCAAAAGGATTGCAAAGACAAAAGTCAAAATTAATAATAGAGGTAATTGACAATGAGGTTACTTTTAATTTTTGTTAATTTAAGGTAAAGATATCTCGTAAAGAGAAATTGAATCATTTAAAAACTAGAGTAGTAGCATAGACAGTGGGCTAAAAGTATTATTCAGAAAAGTCCCCTGATTTCCTGGGACGTGTGTGCTTTTTCTGTTTTCTGGAATAAGAGCTTAAGCTCTTCCTCACGTTTACAGGGATAGGTCACACCACCCATTTCATTTTCTGGAGGAAACTGTGAGGGCTCATAAGAGAGTTGTTTAATTTGAGACACATGTACCCAGTGGTTGATTCCTTATAATTTGACAGCAGTTGGGGAACTTAACAAAACTGGGTTGGACCTTTTCCGTTTCTGCTGAGGGATGACTTTCAATAGGTTCCAGTTAAAATGAAATACACTTCATTTTAGTTAATTCTTTTCAATTGGTGTGAATTTCATCTCAGTTAATTCTGTTGTATTATACTGTTGTTCAATTTCATTTAATTAAATCTTAAAAGTTTTAAAACAAAATATACATTGAAATTATGTAATACGCCACATAAACTAATAGTAGTAACCATGCCCATTGAACAATGCTGCAGGTATAATAAAAATGTTAATATATGTTAATGTTTTTTCTGTGGTTAATGTTTTATCTTGTTAATTTCCCCAGGGCTTTTATTACTGATTTAAATCTGCCACACTACTCGACTGATTGCACTGCTTCCACAAACTGCATGGAATTGCCTCAGATGAATACTGATTAACAGAAATGAACAAACATTTGGCTAGGCAAGCCATTCTTATACGCTTGTAATCATTACATATATTTTCTTACAATAAGATGGCTATGCCAGGTAGTTTCCACTCATTTTTCCCGCAGAAAATATGTCTGTGAGCATTAAATTAATTTATAACGTTGTACTTAAGGAAGCACATCATTATTAATTTACTATTGATTAGTCAGGACATAGAAAAGAGGATAATGAACAGACCTGGTGACAATGTGCGTTTCCACCCACAGGAATTTTGCTCTGACTCATCAGTTGCTTGACCATTAAAATGAAAGTCCACTAGTAATCTGTAATTTGTTATGAATCAAGGCATTTTAGGAAATCAGATGCCATTGTTTGAACATTCCATTCAAGTCAGCTCTTTAAATAAATTTCAATCCAAAGGAAGAAAAAAAAAAAGGGAACTAACGTCCTGCAGATTGGTCCACTGTTGAACTACAACTACAGCACTATAATATAGTGAAAAATCACAATTTGGGTGTCAGACCTGGGTTTCAGTCTCAGCTCATTCCTTTACCACTTTCACAACTCAAGGCAAGTCATTTCATTTCCTTCAAACTCAGCTTTCTCATCTGCAAATTGGAGATAATAACAATGCTTGACTTTCCTGAAAGTAGTGAGAGGATCAAATAAAATAATGGGATGAAAGTGTAATGTCTCCCATATCCAGGTAGAAATCTAATTCATTCATTCTGTAAATGAGGGCTGCTTACCTTCTGCATCTCGCTGTGTGTGTTAGAATCCGGGTTCAGTTGGGCAGGTCCATAGCTCTAAGTAATATTTGGATGAATTTAACAGGACTTTTGGAAGACAGCAAAAGGGTTTGATGAGACTAGCTCCCCACTCTGAAAGGGAACCGCATTAAGTCTGCCCATGTTGTTTGTGCATCACACAGTCTGATCTGTTTTGCTCTGGGATACTTGGAACATCCTTTTATGTCCTTTAAATCCCCAATTACTGATAGGTGGTACATGATCTTTGCTGGTTACCCTCTATCTCTAAGCTGCATCCTAGTGTCTGTGGGAACGAATACTATGGGGATGGGAGATATGTTTTAAATTTCCTTTTGTACATGTGACTTACATTTTACTAATTTGTAACTGCCACAAATAGATTCTGAGCTGAAAATATAATTCTGCATGTGTACCTAACACTTCTTATTCAATCCATTCACAGCACCAGGAGCCCAGGGCATTATTGCTTAAGTACATACAAGCAACATTGTGGGAGTTAAAAGAGAACCTCGTGTAGTCAATAAACTCAATATTGAATTCAAATGCCACTCTTATCTGTGCTTATCTGCTTTCGTGCCCTATCACAGGGGAATGGAATCTCCATGTACTCAGTTGCTCAAGACAAAAGAAACGAAGGCGTCTCTGGTGATTTCTTTCACTTCCTAACTCCCCTATGTCCTAAGTCTTTGTTTCCTCTCAAAAATAACTTTTAAACTTGTGTGCTTTTCTACATCCTCAGGTCTAGCATTCCATTAACTGTCTCATAGCAGTGCTTCTCGAACTTTAATGTGTATACAAATCACCTAGGAATCTAATGCATATAGATTCATATACAGTAGGATTGGGGTGAGGTCTGAGATGAGTAGCAAGGCTCTGGTGTAATGGATCTCAAAGTTTAGCCCCCAAATGAGCAGCATATGTATCACTTTGGTAACCTTTTACAAATGCACATTTTAAGGTTTTACTTTACACTTCCAGAATCAGAAACCCTGGGAGTGGGGTCTGGTCACTTGTTTTAATAAGCCCTCCGTGGGATTCTAATGCATGATCAAGTTGGAGAATCCTGCCACACAGACCATTCCAACATCCTCTTAGTTGGTCTCTCAATCTCCAGTTTTGACCTCCTCCAGTTCATTTCCTATACAAGTTCTATGACATCCTCTCAGGAGGTCCTAGAGACCAAATCTATTTTCTCATGAATATGAAGACTTTATTTGTCCTTTTCATCCTTATTTCTTCACAAATATATAGAGAAATTTTTCAGAGGCTACATACAGGTAATACAATCATTGCTCTGGAATATGTATTTGTATATTCCAGAATTTTCTAAGATAGCAGATTCAGCATACAAGTATAGGCATTTTTCAGGTTTTTTGGGTCAGTATTTAGTGCTCCTGGCTACTTCAGTTATGCCTACTATAATCTTTGTAACTTAATTATCATTTAATTGTTATTTTGAAATCTAGAAGTTTTGTATTGTGTGAAAACATAAGAAGCAAATACACTTTGTAATCTTACTTGAGACAATATTTAAATGTATTTTTGAAATATATAAAATTTAAAATTTACAATAACTTTTATTATAAACTTTATATTTTATTATACAATGCAATAAAATAATTTACAACAGATTTTTCTGATATTTAAGAATGAATGGTTGGCTTCAAAAAGGAAGACTATAAGACTCGAACCACCCACAGCTAAAATGTCTAGCTTTGAAGATGTTAAAAAGATGTGAAACTGACTTATTAGAGTTTTCCCACTCATAGAAAGGAGGCATCTATACAATAGATTAAAAACTGTAATCAAGAAACAAAAATATGACAAAAGCTACCATTCCTTTGGTTTTATAGACTCTAATAACTTATCTTATTGGGCCTCAGGCAACAGAACCTTTTAGAATAGTGCTATTGTGTGAATTAAATTGTAGATTTATCTTAACATCAATCATTCAGAATTTAAAGGAAAATGAATTAAATATTTCAAAATAGTGTTTTATAAATAGCTTATGCTGTTTTGTTCTAAAATAAAATAGTGTTTGTTACAGTATTTTGGAATAAAAATGGAAAAGCAACTGAAACATAGTATAAGGGAAGCTTCTGTATTAGAGTAGATGGAGAAGTACACACAGTACTGAAAAAACTAATATCACTATAGAGTGGACATTGCTACATGCCTACAGAATGAAGAGTCAGAAGAGGAAATCAAGTCATTATGCAATGAAAGAAATTAACTCATCAAATTAAAGATTTAGCATACAAATGATGAACTCAGTATCTCCGCAACAGAATTATGGTTTTGCCTTTCAAAAAGACAAATCTGCAGACATAAGCTGGACTTGCTGTTTTGCTTGGATTTGTATCAGCACTAAACTGATCATTGAAGATGATCTATAATGTCAGAGCTTGGGAGAAAAACGTGAGTAGTGCTGAAATATTCAAAGTGCTGAACAATGTTTTTAATTTTTTTTTCTGGCTTTCTGTAAATATAATAGACAATTAGTTGCTTGTATTTACAGTGTACAAAACGATGAGTTCTTTTCGATTATAGTTGGCCTACAATAATACAGCAGTTTCAGTTGTATAGCACAGTGGTCAGAGATCTGCATAACTCACAAAGCGATCGCCCCACTAAGTCTAGTACCCGCTATCCCTTTATATATTTATTACAACATTATTAACACCTAACCCCTGCTACACTCTACATCTCCATGTCGATTCTGCAACTGTCCATTTGTTCCTCTTAATCCCTTTGCCTTTTTCGCAATCCCTCCAACCTCCCCTCCCATCTAGTAGCCCTCTGTATCTATGAGTTTATTTCCACTTTTGTTGTAGTTGTTCTTAATTTTGTTTTTTACATTCCACATGTACGTGAAATCATGTGTTATTTGTCTTCCTCTATCTGACCCATTTCATTCAGCGTAATAACATCTAGGTCCATCAAGGCCATATCTTTCCCCCTTCCCTTTCATTTAGTCTGTGTGTGGCTTTTACTCTGAAGTGACTCTCTTGCAGGCAGCATATGTAGGGTCTTGTTTTCTTGTCCATTCAGCCACTCTAACTTTTGGTTGAAGCACTTAATGTTTTCCACTTAGGGTTCTTGTCAATAGGAATGTAGTTACGACCAGTCTTTATTCATGCTTTTGATACATGATTTTTCTTCTTAAAGAAATCTCTTCAATGATTCCTGTAATACTGGCTTGGTGTTGACAAATTCTTTTACCTTATTTTTGTCTGGGAAGCTCTTTATCAGTCCTTAGCCTCTAAACGATAGCTTTGCTGGATAAAGCGTTCTTTCTTGGTTGTAGATCCTGGGTTTTCATCATGTTGAACGTTTCATGCCAAGCCCTTCTGTCCTGCATAGTTTCTTTTGAGAAATCAGCTGCCAGTCTTATGGGAGCTCCATTTTAGGTAACTAACTGCTTTTCTCTTGCTGCTTTTAAGAGTCTCTCTTTGCATTTTGTTTATGATGTATCTTGGTGTGAGCCTCTTCAGGCTCCTGGTATGGGGGACTTTCTGAGCTTCCTGGGGTTTTGTGTCTATTTCCTTCACCAGGGGAGGGAAATTTTCCATCATTACTTCTTCAAATAGCTCTTCAACGTCTTGTCTTCCTTCAGGCACTTCTACGACATGGATATCTTTACCTTTAACAGTTTCCCAGAGGCTCCTTAAATTATTAGTGTAGTCTTGACTTCTTTTTCCTTGCCATTCTTCTCGAGTGTCCTTGGCTTCCCCGTCCTCTAAATCAGTGGTTTGATCCACTTTTTTAATCACTCTGTTTATCCCATCTAATATACTCTTCATTCTAGATAATGTATTCTTCATTTCTGACTGGTTCCCTATAAAATTATAAAAATTTCTATTTCCACTTTTATGGTTTTTATCTCTTTGTTAAAGTTCTCACTGAATTCACCTACACTCCCCCCAAGTTCATCGAGCATCTTTATAACCAGGGTTTTGAACTCTGCATCTGTTAGACTGATTGATTCCATCATTCCTGGATCTCTGTTCTGTTCTCTCCCATGGTTTCTGCTTCTTTGTCTTCCCATTTCGGCTGCCTTTCTGTGTCTGCTTCTATGTGCTAAACGAAGCTCCTAAGTCTCCTGGTCTTCTTAGCATGGCTTTGTGTGGTAGGTGTCCAGCGGCCCAGTCCCGAGAGGAGTCCCGCTGCAGGCCAAGTTTAGCCCCAGCCTGTGTCCCTCCGGGGCCACCGTGAAGATTCCGCAAGCGATCCACGGATGCTGTGCTTATAGTTGCCTCAAGAGGCCACACCAGAAACCGATGCCAACTGCCACCAGTGTGAGTCTAGGCGCTGCTCAGGAAGAGGCAGCTTAGCGAGGACACCCCTGGATGTGGCGTGGGTGGGGCCGCGAGTTGCAGGAGGCGGAGATTCAGGCAGTGCTGGGCGGAGGGACCTCTGCTACTCAGTCTGATGAAGGCTCAGCCATGGTGGTGCTGGGTCTGCTCACTGGGAGTGGCGAGGGCTCCACATGGAAACAGTGGATACCACCAGCACTTCTGTACAGAGCGAGTCTCGCCTCTGGCTTTCACTTTGACCGCTCAGTGTCTGTCTGTAAGTCCCTGGTGCTCCGTGCACAGCCAAACCGGCACTGGTGCTCAGAGAGAGTAGGTTCATGGCCACCAAAAGTCTGCTCCTGGATGTGGCCCCTTTTAGAGGTGTCTGCAGCTATTGGCTACCACTGCTGCCTGCCACAGCCTCTCTCTCTCTCTCTCTCAGCCACTGAGAACGGGGTATCCTTTCACCTTCACCACCTCCTACCTTCTATTTTTTCAGTTTGATTAATTATTTCTCTCTCTAGTTCTAGGGCTTCTGTTCGTCTTGATCCCAGGCGACTTTCCTTGCTGTTTGCTCCTTGTTTCTGTCTCAACTTTAATTTGGTCACAAGAAGAATGAACAGAGCCTCTATCATCTATTCCATTTTTCCCCATCTCCTCAAGTTTTATTTTTTAATCTCTTGGTATTTTGATGACTCTATTTATTATCAAAGACAAAATGTATACCAATTATTTAGCAACAGTTCTGAGAAAGGCTCTTTTTGGGACCACACCAATCAGCTAGATACCAGCAGAAAAGTTATTCTATAATTAAATATAACTGGAAAGGCCTTCTAGAGTTCCTCTTAGTGGCCTCAAGTGCAGCTCTAAGAGGGAAGGAGTTGTACTGATCACTAAGGTAGGTCAATTCAGTGGGATAGCCAATTTCTTTCTCAAAAGCTTTCAGACTTTTAAGGGAAGTATGATGTGTCTGTGGCTCTTCTTATGTCACAGACTCACTAATAGGAACTTTTCCCTTTCTGCTTCTGCTTCTCCCCTCCCTCTACCCTCTCCTCCTTTTATGAGCCGTATAATTAAAAACACACCTACCTTTTATATATTTCTTGAGAAAAAAATGCAAACCTTTTTATTCATCTGACTTTTCAATCAAGAGCAAAATAAATCTGTTCGAGTTAGTTAAGAGTGGAAGAGAGTTAGAGGTACATTTTAAGGTGGGCACACCCACTCCCACCTACATTTTCAAATCTTTTCAGCTATGACAACTAAAAACGCAAACCTGTTGCATTTTTGTAGCCATAGGATTAACCTAGAATCTCCACTTAGGGGAAAACTCTAAAGAATGTACTCACTGTAGATGTCTGACTAGACATGTGTTAAATTGTAGGAATTACAGATTTTGTAGCTGATTTAAGCATAAGACATCAGGAGCAATGGGCCAGGGACGTCATGCAGGCAGCAAGCAGGACATATTTGGGGAACAACCTCTCTCACAGAATGTGACATCTAGTGCATTAGTATGGTTAATTGACTCTTCCCTGGCAGGCTACATTTAAATCACTCCACTAGAAATACTGCTTAAAACTTAGGTTAAAATTGAATTTCACTGTTATGTTTATCTAATGTCTAGCCCTTCTTCGAAGCACGTTTCTGAATTCTGCCTGATCATTACTCTTCTCCAATTATGGATGGGATGCCCACAGGACTACAGAGTTTGACCACACCCAATACTGGGAATCTCCAGAGTCTAACCTCTTGGCAGAACTCCAAAATATGGGAAAAAAGTCAAAAACAAAAAGATAGGTATTAGAGTCAGTCAGATGTGGGTTCAAGTTCCAGCTCTGCCATTTACTAGCACTGTGGCTTTGCTTACATACCTTACCGTTTGTGAGTCTCAGTTTCCTTATTTCCAAATTGGGGTTAATAATACCTGCTCTGTTATCAGACTCACTGGAGGTAATGGAGAATGAGTGTAGAAGTTACTTCTGAGGCCTGAGGCTGGAGAAAGGTATTATGTTACAAATGTGAGGTATTTGTATTGTTGACAAGCTTACAGTATACAGACTTTCTTTCTCTGTTCAACCATCCAGGGGTCAAGATCAAGTCTGGGTTTTTGTCATATGTGAGTTCCTAGAACCACCAGCAAATGGGGACCTGAGAAAGAACAGTTAGATTTTAACGAATGAAGGATCACATTTCTTGATATGTCAGGGTGCATGTGTGAATTACATGAAACCAAATATTTTGCATGGTTTCAAAGTCTTTGGTAACATATTCCACTTGGAAAGTAATTACACCTCCCCCAGCTTTTTGAAAAGAGCCAGAAGAATATATGGCACTTCAAATATCCTACCTTCCTCTTTTGTTTGAGACGAGTTACAGGTGAAGTGAAGCTTTGGGACCAGGTCAAAATGAAGTCTGTTGTGGGTGAGAGGTAGAAGTCGAGTTGTAGGCCATATCTCTTGATGTTCAGTCTATTCTGCTGTTCAGTATACCTTGCTTGACCCCAGCTATGTAGTCTCCTCATGTATATATAAAGCCAGTGCTTCTGGAGCCTGGTTAGAAAACAATAGTGTTGAGATTATTAGAATGACCTGCTGGCCTGGATATGGTCAGAGGCCCTGCCTTCTTATGTTCAAGTCTTATAACACTTTATAGTACTATTTTTTTTCTCTGCCATAGGTTCTGGCACATGAATAAAGGTACCATTAGCAACCACAGTTTATGGAAAACGAAAAGGTTTTATATTTTAGGTCTATTGATAGAAGCACTCACCTGTTTAATAAATTCATTTCAACTAACTAAATTTAAAGGTAGCAGAATCTTTGATTTGGTATATTAGTCAGTGAAAAAAAAAATGGCTTGCACTTCTTATTTAAGAACCTGAAAGTCCTGGGCAGGATACTGATTTCTAAAATGCCACTTGTGAGGCTGGCTACTTTAGCAAGTGCAGCTGTAAAATAAGACCTAAGTCTCCCAGAATAACCTGATGTTTTCCTAGTGTGAAGCTGAAAGGATCTCTTTAATATGAATACTGTATCTCTTCTGTAAATTGTTTTTGTGCCCACTTCTCAAAATAAGCTCATAATATTGACCTAAAGCTCACACAGTGTAGATGTGAAGGATGCGGGAATAAGGACCCAAATGGGGGGGGTCTACATTTGACACATGCTTTTTGTACATGAGAAAAATTTGCTTCATGGTAGATTTGTGGAAGAAAATACAGCCTGTCTGATAAGATGTGGCAGATTTCAGATGGGAGAGTGGAGGTGTTGGCAGGCTACCATTGTGTGCCCCGTACCCCACACAGAGCCTTGGATAGTCGGCTTGATAGTGCCACATTGGGTGGCTTAGGAAGAAAGATCAGACTGCAAACTGTCTACGTTCTCATTTGTTCTTAACCTTCCTGCAGTTTACCTCAACTGCACCCTTGTCTGGTAGGATGTGAGGGGTGAAAAATGTTAAAAATCTTACTGTTGTCCAATTAGTATTCACTGATACAAAGGGTGAACTTTCAGTGGGAAAGGAGATTTCACAGCTGTGGGTTGCAGGTAGACAAGTTACTGTGAAAGATGTGTGAAAGATTGTGATTTGGGTGTTGAATTTGGACCAGGTGTCAGTGAAGACAATGTGTCCTATGCTCCTGAATGCATTAAGAACACTTTGATCCTAGTGGAATAGACTCTCACATTGATGTGTGTTCATGGAGTAATAAATAGATATTTATGGAATGACAATCAAGGTCGCATTTCATGAATGTTCCCCTGAAGTTTAACAAAGTAAACACATATGTCAATGGACATAATATTATTATGCCCTGAACTATTTGTATTTGTGTTAAATGCTTTGTAAGTGATTGGAACTTAACTCCCCAATCCATCCAGGCAGCCCCCTGGCCTAAAGCACCATACCAGACTACTAACCAGGCAAATTGAGAGAATACAGATTCTTCATTTGAAATTAATATTCGCCCAAGTCAAATAGCATTACATCAGCACATCTGAAAAATTAAATATCATACATCCAATGCAGGCATTGGGGAGCTTACCCCCTGCACCATTGAAAATATGTGTATAACTTTTGACTTTCCCAAAACTAAACTACTAATAGCCTATAATTTGCTGGAAGCCTCACTGATAACATAAATAATCAACTAAGACTTATTTTGTATATTATATATATTTTACTGTATCCTTAAAGTAAGCTAGAGAAAAGAAATGCTATTAAGAAAATTATGAGGAGAAAATACATTTACAATTCTGTATGTATTTTTAAAAAATCTACATGTAAGTTGACTTGTGCAGTTCAAACCTGTGTTATTCAAGGGTCAATTTTAAAGTGTCTGTAACTTTGATTTCATTCCCATTAATATAAACTATTGAGATTATTCAGGGTGACTAGTAGATTCTAGGTGCTGTTTTTCATAAATAGAGGTTATGCTACTACTGATTCTAGATTTTTTCTAATTTATTTTTCAATAATTTATTTATACATGGAAAACTTTCCAAAACTGAACAAAGTAAATGCTATTTATGCCTTTGTAAAGAGATAGATAACTCCATAAATGTTATTGGGGCCATCTTGAGAAATCCAGAGCTGGGATTGCCTATTAATAGAATGGTGCGTCGGGCTAGATACTAGGAGTTTTCCTTAAATCACTCACCTTTATTGAGTGCCTAATGGTGTACAAAATACAGTCTGAATTCTGTGAAGGTAGAGAACTGACAATATATATAACCTCTGTCTTCACAAATTATATCTGATACTTTTCATAAAGTGTACAATCTGTATATTTACCTGACCTATGTTGGCTATGTTTTTGATGACTGGGAGTTCTATTTTCTTCAAAATGGAGAATGTAAACAGCTGGTAATTAAGCATCACCTTCAAGTGAGGTGATATTTCATAAGCTTTGAAGTCATATGTGTTGAAAGCCTGACAATGTATCCATTGTCAATTTATCATAGGCAAATCACTTAACTTCCTTGAGCCTCAATTTCCTCACCTGTAAAATAGGGATGATAACGTTTAGCATAGTGTCTGGCACAAAAGAGGCATGTTAATATTTATACTTCTTTATATGGAAATTCATTTAGGCTTCTGTCTGAAAGTGAAAAATATACCAAATCTACAAGTAATTTAACCATATCATTTAGAACTGAGATAGGAAAGCTGATGCCATTTTTTATCATTGCTTTATGAATGTAACAGCTAAGCTTTAGAGAGAGGCATCCAATAAATATTTTTGAATGAATGAATGAATGAATGAATGAATAGAGGGAGGAAGGAAGGGAGGAAGGAAAGAACAAAGGAAGAAAGAAGGTAGACCTTCTTGTGCACCCATATTCTTTAATACTCTCAGTCCTAGACCTATTCAATGATATGTGATTCATAGCTGATAACACTGACCATTGATTGGTTGGCTTGCCTTCTTCTTTCCCTTGGTTGTTTCCCTTAGGAAAGCCAGATGAGCAACTCCATTGACATTTTTCAGAACACTCTAACTTGAGTCTTATAACAGTGTTCATAAGAATCAGGAGCACTCTGTGCATGAGAGGCTGCTCTTCTATTAACAGAGTACTCTACACGTCTCTCACACATGCTTTCTTCTTCTGCACTGGTTCTTCCTAAGTTTTGCAATGCCCATCCTTCATACATATAAATACCAAGTGCCATTAAAAGGTATCAAATGGCATGAGTCCTGGGTAGAGGGTCCTCTCAAATGCACGCTTCACTATAGGAAAAAAAAATTCTCATCTTGGGAAGATCTCCAAATAGGCTGTGCTCAGAGTGCCCCCACTCTCTGTCTTCCGTCTTCTTTTCCACAGATGATTCTTTTCCTTACAATTGTGTCACCTTTTTTTTTGACTCCAGTAATAGCTTCATTCTGCTCTTAAAAGAATTGGGGAAGAAATTGAAGTGTGTTTAAGAATTTGTTTCTACTATCATATCTGTGAAATATCATATAATTATATGGCATTTCTTTGATTTTCAGATTGGCAAGTTATGTGCCCATTCTCAACAACGCCAATATAGATCTGCTTATTATCCTAAAGATCTCTTTATTGACAAGAAGGTATTAAAAGTTGCTCATGTAGAACATGAAGAAACCTTATCCAGCCAAAGAAGGTGAGAGTTTTTTTTTTCTTTCTTTCTCAATTTCAGCATACAATTAGCAATTGTATTTAAGGTCAAAAACCATTAGGATGAAGCTTCTTAAATACATGTAATTTAGTCCTTCTAAGTAGAATATTTGGTTAATTAAATTCTATTATCTGATAAGATTCCAGTCAAGATGGTGGCGTAAGTAAATGCTGTGTTAGTTTACTCTCATAACCACATCAAAGTTACAACTAAACTTCGGAACAAATGTCATTAAAAATGGCCTGAAATCTAGCTGAACAGAAGTCTTACAACTAAGGACATACAGAAGAAGCCACCTTGAGACTGGTAGGAGGGGCAGAGATGCAGAAAGGGCTGGTTGTACACCTATCTGTGGCAGTTAAAAATTGGGAAGGATATCTCTGCTGTAGAGCCCCCCACCCCGAGGAGCAAAGGGTCCAAGCCCCTCACCAGATTCCTTAGCCAGGGTTTCAGTGCTAAGAAGTCAAGGCCCCACAAAATTTGGAAGAGAAATTAGCTAAGATTGTGGCTGAGTGAGAAAGAGGGCTTCAGGAGTCTCCGAAGTTCTTCTTAAAGGGCTGTGCATGGACTTACCTGCTGATGAGCTCACTCTGAGCTCCAGCTCTGGGGCAGCAGCTTGAAAGGCCCCAGGGACATATGGTGAGGAACTGAACTTTATGGTTTCAGAACAAGGGCTGGAAGGGCAGCTTTCTCCCAGTTAGAAGTGCTGGCGAAGGCCATTGTTCCTTTGTGTAGCCCTCCTCCATCCCAGAGTGCAGACAGAGGCAGCTTCCATATCTCAGACTCCATCAACCTGGCTAACAGTTTTCCCCTTCCTGGCAATCCCCTGAGAACCTGTCCTACCCAACTTGCAGGGCAACCCAAGCCACTTCCAATGACTTTTCTATACAAAAGCCACATCTTGACTCATGCTTCCAACTTTCCTAAAATCTTTCAAAGGTTCACATAACTTAAACAAGCATTATCTGGCCTCGGCATGCTCTGTACCTCTTCCTGAGGAGTCTCAAGCCTAACACTAGTGGTAGCTGTAGCTGGCCTTGATTTGTGGCTTGGCCTCCAAGGCACACCCCAGCATGTTTGACAGTCATCTACAGATTGCTTGGTGACTCATGCCAGGTGGCCTCTAGCAGGGTACAGGTTGTTGTTAAACTTGGCCTGTGATGGGGCCTCTCCAATGAGGCACTATTCTGCATGCCTGGTGGCAAGGTTTAGTCTGAGCCACAGCACAACCAAGGGCCACATCCCAGGATGATACACCTAAAGGGAAGACAGGGCAGGCACCAGAGCCCTACTACAGTGAATCTTGCTCCTTAGGGTCAGCCCCTGCAGAACAGCTTCTCTGCTGTAATTATTGGTCAGCCTTCACAATCAATCAGCGTGAGGATCAGTCCCTCCTATCGACATGCAAACAGCAACTAAAGCTCACCTACAACAAGAGGGCACACATGACCCATACAAGGGACTCACCTGGAGGACCTGGGTCAAGCAATGAGGAGACTGCACCATTGGGTCCCACAGGACACCTATTACATAAAGCCAGTCTACATGAGGAGACAAAGAAACATGTCCCAAATGAAAGAATAAAACAAAGCCCTAGAAAAAGAACTAAACAAAATGGAGACAAGCAATCTACCAGCTAAAGAGTTTAAAACAGTGATTATAAGGATGCTCAATGAATTTAGGGGAAGAGTAGATGAACTCAGACCTTTAACAAAGAGATAGAATTAAAAAAAAACAGTCAGAAATGAAGAATACAATAGCTGAAATGAAGAATACCTCAGGGGGAGTTATCAGCAGATTAGGCTAAGCAAAAGATCAAATCAGTGATTTAGAAGATAAGGTTGCAGGAAACACCCAATCAGAAAAGCAACAACAACAACAAAAAAAGGAATCCAAAAAAAAAATGAGGATAGTTTGAGTCTCTGGGACAATATCAAGTATACCAACATTTGCATCATAAGGGTACCATAAGGAAAAGAGGGGGAGAAACTAATCGAAAACCTATTTCAAGAAATAATGGCTGAAAACTTCATTAACCTGATGAAGGAAATAGACATATAAGCTAGGAAGCACAGAGAGTCCCAAACAAAATGAATCCAAAGAGGCCCACACCAAAGCACATAATAATTAAAATGCCAAAGTTAAAGACAAAGATAGAATCTTAGAAGAAGCAAGAGAAAAGCAATTGGTTACCTACAAGGGAACCTTTATAAGACTGTCAGCTGATCTCTCAACAGAATTTTTTCAGGCCAGAAGGGATTGGCACAAAATATTCAAAGTGATGAAAAGCAAGGACCTACAACCAAGATTGCTCTATTCAGCAAATGTATCATTCATTTAGAATTGAAAGTTAAAGAGCTTCACAGACAAGCAAAAGATAAAGGATTCCATCACCACCAAGCCAGTATTACAGGAAATGTTAGAGGGACTTCTTTAATAAGAAGAAAGAAAGAAAAGATAAAAAATATGAATAATAAAATGGCAATAGCTATATATCTATCAATAATTGCTTTGAATGTAAATGGATTAGGTGTTCTGCCAGAACCCACCAGCCAAGATCGAACAGTACCTGAGAGGCAGAGTGAAGATTGAAGAAAAAGAGATGAGAGAAAGATTCTGGAGGGCTAACAGTGAATACTGCAGCCCCGAGTTTATTTAGCGCAGCATATTTATACATCAGGATTGCATGGGAAACTAAAGCCACAAGTAAGTAGAAACAATCGTTGACATCTACACAGGGAGCCTGTTACCATCTCAAGATTCCTAACTTCCTCCTTATTGAGGGCACAGGACACTCATTTTCCTCCTAGGATTAATAAGTGTACTTCTCAGCAACTACAAGAATAGCATAAGATACGCAAACATCCTGTTGAGCAAACAATTCCTTGTCTGCTCAAGTGGCAGTCTTCAATCAAACGGCTCCCAACAGTGTTCCAATCAGAAAATAAGGTGGCTGAATGGATAAGAAAACAAGACCCTTACACATGCTGTCTACAAGAGACACACTTCAGATCAAAAGACACACACAGGCTAAACATATAGAGATGTAAAAAGATGTTTCATGAAAATGGAAACAAACAAACAGAAAAGGCTGGAGTAGAATATTTATACCAGACAAAATAGACTTTAAAACAAATATTATAACAGGAGACAAAAATGACCCAGGAACCCACTTCTGGGTATGTATTTGAAGAAAGCCAAAATGCTGCTTCAAAGAGACATGTGATTCCATGTGTTCACTGCAGCATCATTTACAATAGTAAAGATATGGAGGCATCATGAGTGTCTATCAATGGATGAAAGAGTAGAGGTGGTACATACATACAATGCAATATTACTCAGTCATTAAAAATAATGAAATTTTGCTATCTGCAGCAATATGGATGGACCTAGAGGATATTGTACTGAGTGGAGTATTCAGAGAAAGACAAATGCCATATGATTTCACTTACTTGTGGAATCTAAGGAACAAAACAAACAAACTAACAAAACAGAAACAAACTCATAGACACAGAGAATATTTGATGGTTGGAGGATAGGATGGAGTTTGGTGGGAAAGGTAACAAAAGGGAAGAGATTAAGAAGACAAATTGGTTGTTACAAAATAGTTATGGGTATGTAAAGTGTAACATAAGCAATATAGTCAATATTGTAGTAACCATGGTGTCAGGTGGGTACTAGGTTTATTGAGATGATCATATCAGTATATAAATAACTTGACAAGTTTATGTTATATAAATGTCTAATAATAATCTAAATCATACACCTGAATCTAATATTCTATTGTATGCCAGCTCTAATGGAAAATTTTTTTAAAAACTGAAATTAAATACATTTGAAAATATGTAAATGTGAAAAAATTCTATCATCTGTGAATGTTAAAGAAAAAAGACATTGTATTATAGCCAAGCCATATTTAAATGTAAAATTACCATATGTAAATATTTGATACAGCAACACAGGGTAGAATGGACTTCTCTATTCGAGATCTTAATTGATAAAACAATGTTTTTTGTTCATTATTTGGTTTCACAATTCCATCCCTTGGTTTGTGACTTTTCTCATTAGTAGCAGTGAGTCAGGATTGAGTTCACTAAATAGAAACTGGCAAGACACACTCTGTGTATACACACACACACTGCACACTCTACATACTCTTTTAAGAATGATAAAATTAAAGGTTTGGTTCCTGTTTCTTAAGGTAGCAGACAAGGGACTAAATTAAATTTTGTTTCTTATTCTCTTCATCCCCCCCCCATCCAGATTCCCTTCTTTCTTATTCTAGTTTCATGGTTACGAGTAAGGAATAGAAATTTGATAGGAAGCCCAACACAAATCTAGGAGAATCACCTTCCCCAAAACATTGCAGATGTAGCCAATCCTGCCACTGGCCCAAGAATAACTAGACATGAGTTCTGCTTCCAGATGACTTTGGTGAGATTGGGAGAGATTGGCCAATAGATGGAAAAATCAGAGACGAAATAAGTAATATTTCAGATTTGGGCTAAATTATTCCATTCATATCTGTTTACTATAGGGGATTTTGAAATGGTAATTCCTAGTCACAAATTATACAGTTTAGGGTGAGAGAATGTAGTAAAGCTGCTTTAGAAATGTTCCTCCAAAGAAGCATATCAGGAAGTCCCATTTTCTTCTCTTTTGTTGACTTCTAAACTAATGGATTCCTAGTTTCCCTCTGGCAGCAGTTTTACAGTGTGATTTGAGGACCCAAGGAGTCCCAGAGGCCCTTTCAGGAGGTCAGTGAGATCTTCCTTTTGTTAACTACATATCTATATGAAGTTGACTTTTGTTCATATAGTTCAACCAAAATAACATATTACAACATTAAATGCAGAAGCAAATGGGAGAATTTAGCTCTTCCCTATTAAGCCAGGCAGTAAAGATATTTTATAAAAATGCAAAAGCAATATCACTTTTCTCACTTTTTTCTTAAAAATGTTATTTATGTTAATTTAATGGCTAACTGTTGTTAGTTTAAAATTAATAATAAAATTTTAAATATTTTTCTGGGTTTCTGGGTTTTCATTTCTAAAATAGTAAGTATCAATAGATATATGTCACATACAGCTCTTTGGGATCCTCAACAATTTTTAAGAGTGTTAAAGGGTTTTATTACTTATCTAGTGTTGTATACCAAATTATCCCAAAACAGTGATTTAAAACAACAAACATTTATTATCTCACAGCTTCTGTCAGGAATTTGGGGGAAGCTTAGCTCAGTGGTCTCTCAAACAAAATTTCAGTCAAAGTTTTGCCTGGGGCTGTCAGTCATCTGAAGCTGGATGATCCACTTCTAAGGTGACTCAATGACACATTTAGCAAATGAGTGCTGGTTGTTGGAAAGAAGCCTCAGTTCCTCGCACATGGACCTTGTGAGCCTCCTCACAACATGGTCACTTGCTTCCCCAGAATAAGTGATCCGTGGAAGAGAAAACCATGATGTCTTTTAGGACCTAGTCTCAGAAGTAACATACTCTCAATTCCAACATGTTCGACTTGTTAGAAGCAAGTCACAGATTCTAGTCCACATTCAAGGGGGAGGGAAACTGGGCTTGAATGGAGGAGTATCAAGTCATTTGTGGACATATTTAAAGCCACCACATTTCCTGGCAACACAATATTTGAGGACTGTTTCTCTAGAGCATGAGACTTCCTTGGGAAGTATTCATCTTTCTGGGAAGATAAAATTAGGCGATTTCTCCAGGCTCTCTTTAGTCCCTGACTGTCCACTATTGCTTTCACTCTGCCCAAACCACCTGAGGAATTAATCTGGCATTGATCTTTAACTGCTAGAAACCTCTTGCATATTGGACTGAAGTGAATATATATTATATGTTAATTATTTATAAATGATATAAAATATAAATTATAATATACTTGTATATACATATGATATATTTATATATGTTAATATTATATAGTAATAATGTAATTTTTATTGCTTTATTCAACTCGGTAGAAATTTAGGAAACACCTATTATGTGCCAGAATATATATTGGTCACTGAAAATCAAGACACGATCTCTGATCTCTAAATCAGTCTATTATGTAAATGGACTTCAATACAAATAATTCTGAAGCAGTTTTATACGTGCAAAAGAAAGTCCAGAGTTTACAGAAGTAGCCTACCAGGAAAGACAGAACCTCTCTGCCCATGGAGTAATGTTGAAGGTTTCATGGAAGTAACAGAACCATATGCAGAGCTTTTTCAAGGTAAACACACCTACCCAGTAGCATTTTGAGATCACCCTGGCAACATGGACACATTTATGACTAAGCAGGAAGTTCATCAAAGCCCTGCTGCTATGACTTTTTTCTTGGGCTCAGTGGAGGGACCAGGGAGGACTCTGTGGGTGTTGACACCTCCAGGGAGAGAAGAAATTGATAAATGGGTTCTTGGCTGGGCACCCAGATTTGGTACTTTGTTTAGATTTAGTCTTTGAATTTGTTGCTGACACCCAAGTAAAAGAAAGGGTAGTAATAAAACTCCCCAAACCTGTAGATTTGAGTAAGTGGTAGTCACGCAGGGTTCTTTTGAATGTTGGGAACATGAACCTGTCCCATGATGTTTCTCATCTTTTGCAAAATGAAGCATTAGAGTCTGAGGTGGAGCCATTCTTTCAGAATTCTCTGGCAGAATAAGAAAACAAAAACAGCAGAGAAATGTATTAATTTTGTTTAACTCCCTCAAATAGGCATTGTAAACCCTCTCAGGGAGAGGAGAGTATTGGGGATTAAGATAATTGCTTGCTAAACGCACTTCCCTCTGCAATCTGATGTTATTAGGAGCGCTCGTTTTGGCAGAGTGTCAGTCCCTGTGTACATTTCTCAGTACGTTCTGCACAGCATCTCATACTGTCTAGAAAAATGCATGTTTCCAGCACCCTGCACGCCCATGTCCAGGCTCCATCCTCTGTGGTTAAAATATGATAATAGGAAAGAAATGTTATTGTAGCGTTTAGTATATGGAAGTTGTGAGCAAGCTGTCTTAATCTGATTATGAGTTGAAAATCAAGTTTACCTTATTCAAATAACAGCACACAAAACATTCAGGATTTCTTTAGGAGCATTCAGAAGCCATTTGTTTGTTTTGTCTGCCCCCAACTGGGTAGTTTGCAACATACAAAACTAATCTTAGAAATAGCTTAGTTCAACATAAGACAATTTAATACTCAACTGGTGGCCTATATCTGGGTCTCAGCACCACTTTAATATATAAATATTGAAAATAACTTTCATCAGGTTTAAAACAGTGAGGATAGAACAAGATGCACAAGAAATGCAATCAGAGTAGAAAAAAGGAAATTTTCATAGCCCTTTCCAGCTCTAATACTTTCAGCACATCTCAGATGTCAGCCTCTCTTTCCTTTGCCCTCTGGAATGTCTCTTTCACCACCTCCTTTATGATACTATTTACCTTGTCATTCGCTTATCCCCCATAAAGTTCGGTAGAATACATGAGCAGTATCTTTTCCCTTTTCCAAACCTAAAATCGATAGTTAAATAATGTATCCTGCATCTGTATACCAAGTTCAACTGCTAACCTGTGAGAAAGTCACACAATCCCTCCACCCTTCTGAAATTACATCTATGTCTTCTTGCCATCCCATTCCTGCACTCACCCTCCTCTCCTTCCCAATACATTAGGTGACACAAGCAAATGACTGAGAAGGAAAAGAAAAAAAAACTGATATTAGCTCCTGGGTTCAAAAATCAGGGTTGACTCCTACTTCCTTTCAAACTGCTGCTCTGGTTTTGCTAAGCAGCTTTGCAAGTTCAGGGGTACCTTCCACCCGATGAACAAAACAACAAAATAAGTCCTGAGTGAATCAAGGAGTTTTGGTTCTGGTATAAATCATTCTGCCCCAAATTGGACTCTTCTTTCCACCATCCATATTGTGTAAGGATTAAGTGTGGATCAATATGGGGAGCTCCTAGTCTAGCTAGGCAGACAAATACTTTCCATACAAAATAGAGCTATATAGAAAAGGATGGCAGCATCATAGATGGGGAAGTTAGCAGCTCTCCTGTGAGAGGCAAGAAAGGCTTCTTGGAAAAAGTAACTCTTGAGCTGGGCCTTGAAGAAATAGTAGAAATTCAACAGATGAAAGAGAGAACAGAAGGTGTTCTATAAAAGGGAACAGCATGAGGAAAAGTATGGGCTAGTTTCTGGACTGGTAGAAAATTATAGTTTGAAGGAGGACTGTGGAAGGTTCTCTGCAGCAGAATAAAGCCTGATACCGCATCACTCTAATTATAATTAGTTTATGTGCTTTTCTGTATTTTCATTTAAAAAAAAAAGAATAATGAGCTCATATTACTTTATTTAAAAAAAAAAAAAAGAACCTTAATGACAATGGAGAAAAGTTCAGTATCCTCGGTTGGGGATGAAAGGCTGTTTCTACTTTCAGTGATTTCCAATTAGTGCTGCTTTGATGCCGACCCAAGTAAATCATTGCAAGAAAGCAAAGGGAACCCCCTCCCCCACAACCCAAGAAGGAAACTCTCCTCTTGAGGATGTTGAGAGCCCTCCAGGAAACATCACATGTATCCAGCTGCAATATTTCAGAACGGCTTGTGCATGCAAAGGAGTCCTGTCCTTTAGTTCCACATTTAATACGTTGAATGTAAAGCCTGATGGGGAGACCCTTTTCCTGAGCAGACTGCTGTAAGCAAGTGTTTGGTTTCTCCTAAGTGAGAGCCATATTTGCTCTTCATATGTCAAATGGTATGTTTGGCATGTATGTATTAGACTAAAGTGGAATTTGAATTGGATAACATTCCCTTCAATCAGATTGTTTTACCATTCTGGGCAACTAATTAGCTAAGCTTTCTCTCTCTGTCTCTCTCTCTTTTTTTCTAGAGACAATTCTGTTGCACAGACTGCCTTAGTTCATGGGTAGAGATTCTTTTGTTGTTTGTCATCGGCTCTACTAGCATAAAGAAAAGAAATCTGGGCTGAGTCATATATGGGTAATTAATAGGTCATTTAATTTAGTTTCCGCTGTCTTTATTTAAAGAGAGAAATAGAGATAGTTAACTCGCCTCCTTTTAAAATTGTAATCATAGGTATAGAAAGCTTAATTTAAGAAAAGATAAAAACAGAATACACTTAATTCCCATGCCAGAAAAATTTTAGGAAAGAGTGACAAAAAGGAGAAAAAAATGAGAGAACCTCAGGAAACTCAGTACGAGGTAAGCTACTCCTGTCACACTCTGCCGTTCTCTTGTCTGTCTTGTCAGAGGACATTATCATCTGTTGTCACTCTTTTTTGAAAAGCTCATTAACTTCCCAACAGTTTAAAAAGTCTTTCTTCTACCCTGCAAAAGAGTATTTCTAGATTTATTGTCAAAAATCAATTTTTCTTTTGGAAACCAAAGTTTATTTTCTCACTGTGTTTAGAAGGTTCTGCACGAAGGAATGTCCTGCACTGTAACATTGCTCTTGGGGACTCAAAAGCCTTGGCCAGTTTCCTGGATGTGTTGGAGCCCTGATCCTTGTTCTCTCAAAGTTGGGTATTGCTTCATCCCACAGGCCCTGGGACTTATTTGAAAATCTGCATTTATTTCATTATTCGGACAATTCTTTTTTAATCAAATCCACCTTGGATGCTCTGTGAGTTCTAATGGAAATAATATACACTAAGAATCAAAAAGAACTCAGTGAAAAAGCCTATCAAGAAGGGATTTTAAAGAAATAAATATAAAACTTTACTGGAGAGAAAAGTCTAGAAGGAAATCTATTTAAATATTAACAATGATTGGCTGATTTAATATTAATATTAAATATTAAATTAATTAAATATTAATAGTGATTGCTGATAGTGATTTCCTTTCTACCTTTCTCTATTTTCTAACTACAGAAAATATGTAGTGAGCTTATATTTCTTCATAGTGAGCATATATTACAATGGGAAAGAAAGCCAGCAGGCTCCATTTTAAAAGATAAAGGAAGAAATGGATTTTAACGACTGTAGCTCTTGAAGTGCTGACGTTGCAGCTCATATAAATTTCTCTTCTCACTCTGTACCGATACTTTGATTTCATGCCCAGCCAAACCTGACTCTTTCCCAGCTCTCCTAACTCTCTCCTCCTGTTCCAGGAAACAGCCCTCCCCTAGTAGACAAGTCTCTCTGACACATATTACCTCTTCTCTACCCTTATTTGAGGTTTTAGCTCAATAAAAGCTTTATTGAGATATAATTCACATACCATACAGTTTATCCATTTAAAATATTAAATTCAACTCTTTTTAGTATATTCCCAGAGTTGTGTAACCATCACCACAATCAATTTTGGTGTATTTTTATCATCTTAAGAGGAAGTCCCATGACCTTTAGCTATCATTCTCCAACCCTCATCCCTCCCCAACCCCAGCCCTAAGCAACCATTAATCTACTTTCTATCTCTGTAGAATCACCTATTCTGGACATTTCACATTAATGAAATTATAAAATATGTGGTCACTTATGATTTGCTTCTTGCATTTAGCATAATATTTTCAAGGTTCACTCATGTCGTGCAGCATATATGAATACTTTTTTTTCCTTTTTAAAGCTGAATAATATTCCATTATAGAGAATGTGTATTTGTATATCCATTTATCAGTTGATGAACATCTCTCTTTTCCTTCTGGCTATTGTAAATAGTACTGTTATGAGCATGTGTGTACAGGTACTTATTTAGTACTTTTTTAATTATTTTGTGGAATTGCTGGGTGACATAGTAACTCCATGCTTTCTTTTAACTCCCAAACTGTTTTCCACAACAGCTGTACCATTTTGCGTTCTTACCAGCAATGTATTAGGATTCCAATTCTTCACATCCTCACCAGACTTCTTGTCTTTTTTATTATAGTCATCCTGGTGAAGTGGCATCTCATTGTGGTTTTGACTTGCATTTCTCTGATGACTAATCTACCTTTTGAAACTCAACTCCATCTTGGCCTTCCACATCTGATGCTCCACATCTTATTCTTAGACACAATTTCCTGGAAAGGCTACCACCACCTTTTCTACCAAGCAAAGACCATTCCAACTGCTATATTAGATTACTTCAGTGGTTTATACAGACTAATAGTTACCTACCCTGAGAAAGAATATCAGGAAAATATTTTGGAAGAGAACATGGTTGTGGTTTTTAATACCCCCCTCAAAAGATGGAAGATTCATTTATCTTGTACACATAAAGTTATTTAGACCATGAAATAAAAAAACCTTAATTTTCTTTCATGCATAAATTCAACTGAAATTTAATATGTATTTCATATATAGTATATTTATATTATACAGGCTTATAATAATGGTAGTAAATTGCCCAATGGCTAACATTTTGGGAGGCTTACTCTGTGAAAGGTACTATGCTAAACATTTTACATGCGTTGTCCCATTTAATCAGCACAGCAACTTACCATTTGCTTCATTTTACAGATTTCAGAACTAAGGCTTAGTGAAGTTCAGAACTTGCCTAAGGTTTTACTGCTAAGTAAGTGAGGGAGTACTTGGCATTGGAAACTCACATGGATTAAGCTCCAAAATCAGTGCTCTTTGCTGCTATTCCTAACAGGTTTTAAGGGGCTGTCCTTAGAATTTAGCCATCGGTATAGCATGGTTGCTAAACGAACGATGTTCTAAATTGAAAATAATGAAGCCAGGAAAAGGTTTTAAAACACAATTGCTTCCTAGGTACATCTTGTATGCCCTGTGGCAGTAATAATTACCCTGTAAAGTAGGATGACCTTTTACTTCCCCAAGTTACCTTAAGTTTCAAAGAGATTCCTGAGTTCTAGAATGTAATGACCCAGACTGTGTTCACATTGTTCACATTGTTTGTGGTGTTTGACTTTTATCTTGACCCCACCAAGTAATATCATTCCATAATAAAGTGGGAGGTGTTATGTTGTTTATTGAAGCCCCTTATCCCCTTGACGTTTAGATAGACTTTGAATCCTCTCCAAGGTTTTGATGGTCTTTATGATCAACTAAGAAAACTTCAAGAGTTGAGAGCCTGGGAGTTCAAAGTACTTTTTAAAAAAACTTCTAGGAAAATCAAATTGGAAAGCTTTACTATGAGTTCAACTTTGTTGCTATGTGCTATGGCAGTGAGAGAGTTTGGAGGTAGGAGGTGGCTTAAGGGAAACCCTTTCATTAAAGAGAGGGCCATCACTTCTTATAGACTAATAGGCATATTCCATTTCCTCATGTAGTGGGGGCAATTACTCAGCCTCAGCCTTTAGTCTTCCAGTTTCCACTCTTGGGAACTGTATCAATACCTTGTAAAACAGCATCTCTCCTATTAGCATTAATTGAACCCATCTTTTTCCTCTGTGAGAAACTATAAGGTTGACTTTTATTTTCAGAGTCCTGTATTGAATCTCTTCACTTTGGAGACTGACAGAGCTCAGGTACCAGGAGTAGGGTGTGAGGGGGTTTGAGCATAAGAGGAAGCAACTGTTGGGGTATCAGGAGTTATATATATCTCAGTAACCTTTCTTGAATTGTTCTATCACCCTGGCTTTACTGTGACTCAAGCCTTTGTGAAGATGTGCTGAGTATTGCAAGCTGTCTTTTAAATCATTATTTGAAATGATTTTTTTAATGATAATAAAATGAAATATGACATTAAATGCAAGAAAATCATCTCCATCAATCTTACTCTTTTGGTCATATCTGAAACAACTCTCAAAAGGCACTTCTGGGCTCAGGACTCCCTCCAAACACATTTCAGACCTCTGGCTCCTTAAAAGTTCAGGCCTGTATATCAGGCCAATCCATTCTTAGGCTGGAGATAGTAATGAATAATTACTCCACTGCCAGAAAATTCCCTGGCCAGTGTCTCCAAAAACTTAGTAGAGAGTTAAGATAGACTTAGGTATGAAAGCTCTTTAATTTTCTTCTACCAGGAATATTGCTTTAGAAAACAGAGTATTTAATTTTTGTTTACCACTGAGCATCTGTTGCATGGATAATTTAATATTTTATAAGTATATCTACTTCTCTACAGTCTATAGTGTTTTATTTTGTGTGTCCATGTAGATTTGAAACAAGATAATAGATGGGAAATTTGACTGGATATTTACATGTGTCTGATCATATATATTTGCATATATAATATGATAGTCAGTTTCTCTCTCACACACGCACACACACACATCATATAGAGCATAAAAGACAAAGCAAGTAAATAACAAAATATACTAAGTTCCACTCATTTCTACCATAGGAACCACAACATACAGACAAAGAAACCTTTCTCCCCTACCAGTTTTTCTGACTATATGGTCAGGAGAATTTCATAGAGTTTATATTGCTCTGAGTGCCCAACAATTCTGCTCTGCAGCTATTAGCCAAAGCCTATATGGAGAGGGGCTGTCTCTAAAGTAGGAGCATTGTAAATTACAATCAATGCACTCAGTTACACTCAGAAACCAAGAGATAGGCAGTGCTCCAGTGTGCCTTGTAATCAGCACCTTTGAGAACGTAGGTAACAGTATTCTGAACAAAAAAGGAAGGTGAACGTGTTAGAAGTGAATGTTGGAATTAAGTCATCTTTTTGATTAGAATAACACATTATGTGGCAGGCAACATGTTCTAATATCATTTTATTGATTTAAAAAAAAAACTTAATTGTGGCATTGTAGCCAAAAATGCCTTTGAAAGTCATTTATTGCTCTGATCAGCCTGATAGAGCCATTCTGTCATGCTGATAGGGAAATGAAACGTTTCTCATACTGGCTTGACTTGCCTCTTATGTACAGATGTTTTCTTTTTCTTTCAGGGAACTAATTCAGAAGTTGAAATCTTTCATCAGCTTCTACAGTGCTTTGCCTGGCTATATCTGCAGCCATAGCCCTGTGGCCGAAAATGACACTCTTTGCTGGAATGGACAAGAACTTGTGGAAAGGTAATCTTTTTTGAATGATAAATATAGTGATATTTGAGGAATGATTGTTTATTCAATTCAGGGTTAGCTATGTCATCTGCCTCCATTAATTTCACAAGAAAAATTCTAGGAAAAACATGGACTTGAGTATGTACGCATGCCAATTGCTATCACTTATAACCCTCAGAATATAAAAACTCTGAAGAATGTACAGAACTGTGTATTCAGGAACATTTTACAAAATACAAAACATAAAGCAACTTTTTTTTGTCTTTGACTTCTTCCATCTTCTCCTTATGTGGGTTGTCATTTATTGATTGATTTGAGGAAGTCATATTCCAACTAATGGCTATCAGTTACTGAGCATTAACTCCACATTAAGTACCATGCTAATACTTGTCTGTATTAGCTCTCTTTATCTTTACATCAATCCTATGAAATAGATGCTGTCATTTTTTTTTCTCGTTTTAGAGATGCAGGTAGAGGAAAGAAGAAAGGGGAAGGAAAGAAGAGTACTATTTCACTGATCAATTTTACTGAAATATTGGATCATTTGAGTGTCCATTGGTATAATCCATGCTAAAATTTATTGTCTATGAAGAATTTTCTCATTGATAGAAAGGAAATTATATATATATATATATATATATATATATATATATATATATATATTCATTTATCTAGCTAATATTTACTGAGCACCTTTTAAGTGCCAGTCATCTTGAAGTGAACAAAACAGGCAAAATTTCCTGTCTTCACAGAGCTTTCATTCTAGTAGGCTAATGATACCCTAAACCATTGCTTTGCATGTGTACAGAGTAGCTTGCAATTAAGAGTTTAAAGCAGGAAGGTAGAATGCTTAGGAAACGGCATGAAGTTGCTGTACGTGCTTTTTAAAATGTTTGTACAAGTGGTAGCATGTTTTCGAAGAGAATACAGAAGAAACCTTAAATTTGAGATCTGAATCTTTCACAGATTAGTTGCTTAACCTAGGGCAAGTGACTTAACCTCTTTGGGCCTTGATTTCCCCCAGTCTAAAAAATGATGTTGTGGTTGGGTTATAACCCCTGTAGCTCTGACAACATGTGTTTTTCCTCATTCATTCATTCATTCATTTGTTCATTTGTACCTTCAACATTTATGTTTTGAGATATTATATGTTAGGCTCCAGTAGGTGCTTAGGATATGAGGGTGAACAAGACAGGAGAGTTAACTGCTTTAAAAGCTTACATTGTAGTGAGAACCAGTATCAAGCCATAGGATAATGAATCATGTTGCTAAGTGGAAATGATTAACAATGAATGAAGTGGACAGAGGAAGGCGTTTTCATCTCAGTTCTACTACTTACTGTGTATGGCCTTGGGTGACTTACTTAACTTAGAAAGTCTAAATGGTCCTTCTCAATAAAAGAAGGGCATTTCACAGGCTTGTTGTAATTGTCAGGTGAGGTCATAAATCTAAAGTCCCTTGAAGACTGGCATATGCTGCAAGCTCAGTTCATGTTACTTCTCTGCCTTCCTCCTCCACCCCTCCTCTTCCCAACATAAGGTAAAACACATGCCAGAAAACACCTTGTTTCTCAACTAAGCTACTTTACTGACCTGGGACAATGAGAATGAGATGCTGATAAGACTAAGGTGGCATGCCACCCTGGATTGAGACACTGAACATGCAAGGAGATAGACTTTCCTTTAGCAAATATGAATTAGACTGGAGGGATTGATGATTTCATGCAGTCCTTTCTACTCTGGAAAAATAATGTATATTTATCATCCTGAAAGCTCATCAGATACTACGTAGAATTATGAATATGTACCCAGCTATTATGACGTATTTTTTTTAGTTTGTCAGAGAAAAACAGTTGATATTTGGCTTTATAAAAAGCAGATGCTTTAAAATAGTTATAAACAATGTAATATTTAAAGAGAAAATGCCCACAGGGCAAATACATATTTCTTGCATAAACTTGATTAGAAACCATCCTAATTACTCACCCACTGGTATGTTAATATGGGAAAACTGAACACTTCCTGAATGCTAATTTGTTTTAAGCAGCATATCTTTTAACTACGGTCTTTATTAAAAAGAAAATTTTATTTTTCAAAACATTTATTTATTATATAATCATTCATTTATTTACCCATTTAACCAATATTTGAGCATCTAGTATGTATCAAGCACTAATCTTGATTTCTTCATTGTTGTGATTGTTTAGAGCAAATGTTGTTACCTGACTGGATTTCTCTTCCAATGTATCAGATGATCCAGTTTAGTTAATTCCGAAGAATTTCTTCCCAGACCAACAATTTTTGAGTTAGCAGCATTTTTTTAAATTGAATTTTACTCATAAAACTGCTTCGCATCCAGTATTCTGTTGTGAAGGATGTTGCCTTGGAACCAAGAAAGTCTTCTTCTATCACAGGGTGGAATTCAGAGCCTGCTACATTTGAATGAGTCTGAAAGTTAGACAAATGTACTTTGCATCATTAAAAGAACTCCGTTAACTGAAAATGGTTTTGTTTAATATGCTAAATTCAAATATCTTAGGCTATTAAATAAAATAAATATTATAGTATGGAATAAAGCTGTAACCTCAAACTCTTGTTTATCCTTCTGAAAAAAATATATATTTTTCCAAAACAACTTGTAGTATTGATATATACTCTCCAAGGAAGGAAAGGAGGAAAGAAGGAAGGAAGGAAAGAGGGAGGGAAGGAGGGAAGAAAGAAATAAAACATATTTGAATACAAAATAAAGGTAATGTAATCCAGGAAGTGGCTCTTCCGTGGTTAGTAACCTCAGGTTATAATTAACCCATACTTAAATTACTGATTTAATGCAATGGTGGGACTAGGGAACAAGGTTAAACTAGATGGATATTTTCAAAATTACTTAGGAATATACATTTAATAATATGAAGTTCTGTAGCCTGAGGACATGTGTGCCCTCTATTTGTACCATTTATAAAGATTAGCTTTGTGCTGCATGTCTTCTCTATAGTTAAAAACTTTCCAGAGCTTTCCATTAAATTTCTCATTAATTTAGTCTTTTTTTTTTTAGTTTTAAAGAGGTGAATTTATTACTTACAACTACATTTATTTTTTTATATTCGTTTCATGCATACAGTACAATGGTTAGACATTTCCATAATTTGTGAAGTGATCCCTCCAATTACTGTAGCACCCACCTGGCACTGCACACAACCATGACAATAATATCGACTCTATTCCCTGTGCTGTACTCTAGTCTCCATAACTCTTTTGTAACTACTAATTTGTACTTCTCAACCCCTTTACCTTTTTCACCCAGCCTCCCAATCTCCCTCCCCTCTGGCAGTCACCAGTTTGTTCTCTGTATCCGAGTCTGTAATTTAGTCTTAAGTAACAGTTGCCACTTTATATTGTCAAGTTGGTTGTAACTGTGTTATTTTTACAGGCTGGGTTTGTGTTCTTTTGAAAATATTTTACTTTTAGTCAAGAAAAGTTATGAAAACCAAGGGTCCTAAAAGGAAATGAGACTTGCCGCTGAAGATAACTGATTAAAAACAAAATATTGAAACTGAAGAAAATATAAATATTCATGTCAGCTGTGTTGTCAGAGCTATTTATACCCTCCTGTGGATATGCTGGTCTCTCAACTTCTAAAGAGCTAAATAAGTCATTGTCTCTTTAAATAAGGTCACATTTCCCATCCTT
Organism: Cynopterus sphinx; assembly: GCA_030015415.1. Taxonomy (NCBI): domain Eukaryota; kingdom Metazoa; phylum Chordata; class Mammalia; order Chiroptera; family Pteropodidae; genus Cynopterus; species Cynopterus sphinx. The sequence continues at coordinate 87,290,235 of CM057388.1, forward strand.
TTAATTTTTATCTCTTCTGAATTTTTATCTCTTATCTATTGAAATATGAATGAAGAGAGTGTTTTCACAGATAGAATCTCAGGGAATACCACATCAGACTGTCATTTGTCCTTCTCACCTCCCTGCGACCACCCCATCTTGGCCTGAGGCAAACATTGGCTTCCAGGATATAGCCAAAATCTTCAAATTAGCAAGCTTGACTAATATGAGATACACTCCTTCATGTGATCCATCACATATCCTGTGGGCAAAAAAAGGGTTTCTTAAAATTGCCAAAGGCATAAAATTCTCCTTTTTTTCCATTTGTGGAACTACAGAGAATTTCAATTAGAGGATCCCTGAGACCAAGAGAAAAAATTAAAAAATTAAAATTGGAAGTAAGTTAACTGCACTGGCACTGAAAATATCTGTATGAAGAATGAACAATTTAGTAAATACATTCTCAAACACCTTTTTAGAACTGTTAGGTCAAATATACAATCAATATACTTCCTGTAGGAGTTTCTACTTCCCTGGTGACTTTGAGGCTTATCACTTCTGCATATACAACTACTAGTGCTTTCTTTGTGACATGATGCCTTAATTCCCTTTGTGACTCAGTCCTAAGCTCTTCTTGATTCTCCTCGCAGGTTGCTGGGCTAGATGGGCCTGGATCCAGATGGCAGCTCCAGAATATTTCTGTTATCTTCTGGCTTGCAGTTCTACATAGCCACTCCTGCCAATTATGTATCAGTATTCATTTTGTATTTTCTTAGGATGACTCTGGGGCTCTTAGTGGAGTATGTGGTTCACCTGGCATTAGAGAATAAACTCCCATTGAAGACCAGATATCTTATTACTTTGAGCAGATTGTGTCCTATTAGTACTTATGCCAGCCCCACCTGTGCTCAAATTGGCTCATTTTATTTACATGGGCAGCATCTGAGGGCCTCCAAGGCAGGCCCCAGCATATCCATATCCTCAACAAATAAATATCACGTCCCAATTTCCTCTTTGAAATGTGATTCTGAAGAGTTAAGGCCCATTTCTTCTTACTATCACTGTTCCATGCATCAGAACTCTTCTATCTTAGCCAGGAAGGCTTAGGAGATGGATCCATGAAGAAATTACTAATTTAACATTCTAGGACTTCTATACCCTTTAAATATCATCATCTCCTTCAAAGTAGGTGCTTTGGTAGGTCATAGACTGATTTCCCTAATGCTGCCAATCCTCAAAACATTTTTCTCCATGTTCTTGGGGAAAAGCCTTGAGGGCATAGGGCCAGTCCCTGCAGCCTACACGTTGTTGGTTCTTGGCAAGTTGATCTTCAGTGATATAGGCTGAGAATTATAGTGAGAAGATCCTGATTGGTTAGGAAACATGGGTCTTGTAATTAATTGGTGCTTATTGCGAAAAATACAGATAGAGATTGTAATCCTGGCTGAGACGTTTACTGTGTGCTTTGGACAGGTCATTTAACATCAAATTCAGCTGCCTTATGTGTAAGATGGGGATAATGATACCTACTCTGCAGGATTGTTGTGAAGATGTACTCTGGCATGTAGGCACTGCATAAATACAGCTGTTGTTGCTGTTATGTCATTAAAGTGTGGTTGAAAAGGCCGGATAAGTGTCCAGGGCAAGGGTGAGGGAGGTATAGGCCATTCTTCCTGTAAAGGTAAGCTAGAGTTTATGGAAATATCTATAATTCTTTTGGAACCAAACTGTTGAATGGGATGGCTGATCAAGCAGGTTTATACCATTTGGTGTCCATTTGGGGGTGGAGGATGAAATAATGAGGCCGTTTATTTCCCATGGCACTTAAAACTAGCTTGAAATGGGGTTTCCAGAGGAGACTTTCAGAAATATTTTAGGTAATGTCAGAATCATGGATGTACACGGCATGTTTTGCAACGCATTTTTGGTAGATATTTATGAATTTGAAATAGGTCATTACTTTATATTCACCCCCGAGCACATATAAGGTAGGTGGAAAATTGATTAAAACAAGGCTTCTGGGTAGAGCAAGTCTCCTGACCATTTTCTGATGTGGCAGATAGTTTCCTTTAGTGACACCAGGGTAACTTCATCAGAATGCCTGACTTCCACAAAGGTAAAACACCGTCAACATTTTTATCCAATTACTCTGACCCAGAAGACTTATTTCTGGTAGTTGGTCGCTGAGCATCAAAGGAAACAGACTCTTAAGACTGGAGTTTGAAGGACAAGGAGAGAGGTCTGTAAGGGAAGCCTCTCTTTGGGGAGCCTGGCACTGTGGCCCTACTCTTAGACCTCTCCAGCTTCCTTGGTGTCAGGACTGTTATGGTTATTATAGTGGTGGTTTTTCTCCCCTGCAGGCCTTAGGAAATGCCTAACATGTGCCACTTCTTTACTGTGACTAGCCCTGGTTCTTCTCCCATGGTATGAGCTTTTAGGGGCTTCTTCGAAAGAAACTCAGCTCTCCCTTTTTGGCTCTTTCTCTATTTAAGCAAGTGCAAAATATTGCTCCAGTTTCTCCGATGATTTTTACTGATGGAGATGTAGCCAAGGGGTTGAGAGTTAACAAAAACCGCACAGAGGAAAATTTTAACTTTGCATGGCAATCATAAAAAGCATCACAGTAGAAGGTTTCATGACATGACTTTGGAGTCAGCAAGCCTGGGTTTGGATTTCTGCTCCAGGATGTATTAATTTTCTCTTTTCTGAACCCTTGTTTCCATATACGTAGAGTGGAGTTAATAATTTCCCCCTTAACAGATTGTTGAGAGGATTCAGAGACATTTTGAAATATAGAATATAGTGCTTTGGAATACAGTGGGCCTTCAAGAAATGGTAGCTCTGATTGCTGTTATTTAATAAAACAAGCCTAGAAACACAGCCATTGTAGCTCTTTACTAGAAGATAAATGGAGTTAGACCCGACTTTAGCTCCCTTCAATGATCCATTTTTTGAATTCTTCAGGAACACGGCTTCACCCGTTCCCTCTCATTTTTATCTTATTTTCTCTCTCTTCTGCAAAAATTTGAAAGTTCCCATCCCTAGATGTGATTGGTGCAAATAGTGGGCATTTAGGTCTTTTGGGGATCAAGTGAGAGTTATTTGCATCTAAGGGTATGTACTGGCTGGCTGTTTTATAGCAGAGATGTTTTCAACATTTCCTACCAGGACTTCTTCATAATGATTAACCCAAACAATCTTCCAAAATTACTTACATTGGAAACCAGGATGATGGTTGCAGGCCAAATCTAGTTGCCCTGTGCTCTAAAGTCTTTTCTGTCACCCTTGGGTTCACCTTTGTAGAAAAGGAGAGAGATCATTAAAATCAGCCATTATCTCCCAAGTTCTCAAGCCAATGAATTTTATTCTTTTATGTGAGTCTGGCTTTGATCCTTGAGCTTGTCACCTGCATAATGAAATTTCATTTCCCTGTGAAAGAAAATGTATTTTAATTTGTTGCTCTGAGGTCACAAGAACTTCCTACTCTTTGCCCCCCCACATTTTACTAATCTCCATGTCAGATGGATTTTAAACCACCCTGGTTTGAGCCACTCATTTGCCAGTTTCATTCTCCCTTTTGCTTTGGGGAACAGCTTCCCAGGATGGGTCCCAGTTCAACAGAAGCCAGAGTAAGCCATCCTCACCTGAGATGGGGGTACACCAACTTTGGGTTAGAGGGTCATGTAGAGGCTTATGCTATATAAGAACTCAGACTGAAAGCTAATTTCTAAATACTATTTGGGAGGACTAAAACAAGGACCATCCTAGGAGAGGCCAAAAAAAGATCGATTGGTCTGGCTTACCCCTATTTCTCTTTACTTCAATGGCATCTCTTCTTTCCCTGATGGCTTCCTAAAAAGACCAAAGTGAAAGTGATTCAAAAAGAGCTCCAAGATGTAATTATTTTCATTAGGATAGTAGTGAGCTCTCCATTTGCCTCCTTCAGGTATCTTTGAGGCTACAGGGGAGCAGGTAGGGGAGCTGTTTGAAATGTTGTCAAAGTTGTTCAGAGTTTGTGATATTAGAGTCTGGAGTGAAATTCGCATAATTAAATCTTAAAGAAAATATCTCCCACGTAGCACCTTATAACGCCGAAGGGCTTCTGAACAAAAGCAGTGGGATTCAATGTCTATTCCTCCAAGTGCTATTTAGCACAACCACCTAGAATGAAGATTAGAAGCCTCTAACCACAGAGATATCTCAGTGAGGGGAGAGAGACATCTAGAGAAGTGCCAAGACATGAAAGGCAAGTAAGAGAAGAGAAATACAAAGTGGAGCCAATTTTCACTCTTTCCAAGACACTCCAGGCTAAGGGTAATTTTCGACCTGTTGTCCTTGTGTGCATTGCTATGCGCTTTTATTAAGTATTTATGTAGCAGTTTATATTTTACCAAGTGCTTCACAATCACTTTTATTTGGCTTAGGAAAGTTTTCCTGCAATCCAGCTACTTTATGATAAGGAAAGTCCCTCCTTGTTTGCTTAGCACCCCCATGCATACAGCCTTACACAATAGGTGACTTGTTCCTGCGGGAGAACAGGAGAGCAGGTGCAAAGGGTTGAGGAGCTGAGGGCACCTGCAGCTATTGAGTGATTGGAGTGGGGGTGGTTTACACTTCAGTTCATTTTTCCTCCCCTCTGTTATTTTTCAGTTTTATTTTCTTGCTGGCAATTAGAGAGAGAGTGGCAGTGGCAGGCTTGGGTCTGCAGAGGGCAGAGCTACTGTGATAGTTGGACACTGAAAGCAGTAGGTACTTTCTGCTCTGTTTGTGTCTCAGCGCCAGCTACTGTGCCCATGCCCACCATCACCATTGTCTTCCATCAGGCTGACTGGCTGAGTGTCTTTCTTTCTGCTATACCTCAGGTCTCTAACTGCAGCCTGGAATCTGGGGCTCTGGGAATGATTTTAAGGGAAGACAGCAGAAGTAGCCAGCTTTATGCAGACCACACCTTTCAGCACCAATAGGCAAGCCCGACACTGAGTCACCATGTTCGTGCTAGTCCCTCTTCCCTCCCATCAGCTACAACAGCCCTGTATGCCAGTGCCCTGGGTGTCATGATGCAGGATGCTGTGTCTATAGATGGGTCCTGAAGTAGTAGAGCTTCACACTCTCAGTCACAGGTTTGCAAGGGAATCCAACAAAGGCAGTCCTTGAGAATTTCATTTTCTGAAGACCAGATGTGCGAAAGCAAAAGCCAGAATCTGGTCCATGAAGTACAAACTGGAGATAGTGGGCCAGGACATTGAAAAATTCCGAGCCTCTAATTACCAGGGTTCTGTGACTGAGCATAGGATTATGTAGATAATTAACAGGTAAGTATTGAATAACATTCAATCACTGATAGAAGACAACAAATCCTCATTCTAACCCAAAAAACTGAGAGACTCCACCATTAGATTTGAAACCCTCTCAAAGTCACCGTCTTGACCGCAGTAAATTATCAGGTATGTCAGATTGGTTTTCTTAACAGTAAAATCTCACTCAGTCAGACCCAGAATGGAGCAGAAGTTTACACTATTAGAAGAGGGTTCGTGATGCAAATCAATCATAGTAGCAGGTGTATGTCTTGGGTAGGCACAGTGTGGGGACCCAGTGATTGATCCATAAGGATGGCACAGGGGCTGGCAGAGTGGTGCTTGGGCTGCGGGTGGGAACTCACCTGTCTGGCTGGCCCGAATGGGAAATGACCCAACATCTGAATAATGATATTCATTGGTACATGGGAAAGGAACTCTACCATTGTCTAGGTAGGCATTGGTTTCCAAAGTGGTGGGATCTAGTAATTGTGACACACTGGCAGGTGTTCCTGGCAGGACCCAGGCAAAAGTCCAGTCAACGGCTGCAGTTTTAGGGGGAAGCCTCCAGGAAAAACATGCTGAGAAGAGCTGAGCAGAGTAGGTTAGAGCCTCCACCCACCTAAGTTGAGCTTTGGGCGAGGGCTTTAGTCTCAGTTCATTTATTGACTGCCTACTGTATGCCAAGTCTGGGTAAAGCAGAGGACCGACCCACGGACAGATGCAATGATACGGGTAGGCCTGATCTCGCACTTTGAAGGTTTTGAGGCCTGCAAGTGCCTGTGACTAAGGCAAGAGAAGCATCAGAAACCAGTGGCAGGAATTTTGAGCTTTCTTTTAAAGTATTTCAGCAATGCCCATTCACATGGAAACAGTGTGTCCTTCATTCATTATCTTTTGTGGTTAATTAATAATGTTCAGCAGGACACCCAAAGCATCGTTTGGGGAGGCTTTCCTTTGTGTTCCCACATATATGTGAAGTACAATGCAAGAAAAATATCTACAAGTTACTTTTTCTTTTTTTAGGTGAGGCCATCCTTAGCTGACCTCACAGATTGCAAGGACCTTGTCAGCTTACAATCCCTTATTATTTTTTTTTATTTTTTACACCTACAGCACCTGGTCTTCATAAGTGGTCTCCCATCCATGTACCACTAACCAGGCCCGACCCTGCTTAGCTTCCATCTCCAGATCGGGCTTGTTTAGGGTGGCATGGCCATAGACTGCAAGTCACTTTCCCTAATTCAGGCTTTACTCTCCTTTCTCTCCCTCCCCCCGCCTCTCTCTCTCTCTCTCTCTCTCTCTCTCTCTCTCTCAAACTGGTCTTGAGTCAGTGAAGTGTGATTGTAGGTGGACTGTGAGTATACTGTTCTTCATTTTGAAGGTCATTGCATTAAAGAATGGATGTTTGCCGTAGACCATTCAAGGACCAGAGACAAACAAAGCAGCATTCTGAAGCGAGATTTGAAAAAGCGTGTGGATGTTCTCAAGAGCCATCATATGCATTACTTGCTATGGCTAAGCAAAATGGAAGCAAAACCTTTTCAGTCATAGAGACAAAGAATATGAAACACTGTGGGGAGGAAAGAGTGGAATAGGCTTTTGACTCCCAAAGCTGGTTACTTGGGAAACTCAGCTGTCTGCCCTGGGCCACAGGCAAATCACTGGTTCCTCAATGGACTAAAATTAATTTTGAATTATTCAAAGTCCTATCCAGTAAGTCCTCTCCTCAGATGCCCTGTCACTTGGAAGCTTTGTGGGGACATCTCTGCCAAAGAGTTTCTTTCAGTCAGGCCTTTGTGCTCAGTGTCAGGTGCTTACACATCAGTGTTCAATCACAGCACCAAGGAAAGGTCTGGTACTTTTGGCCTTGCTCATTCCCCCAGATTCTAAACCGTTCCTATCCCTCTTTCCACTTGTACTTTAGCTAGGACATGCTTAGAGAACATTGACTCTTCCATTTTTCAGTGTGGGGATGAGTAGATTTGAAGCATCCCTAACTTTTCATTGCAAGAGTTATTCATCCTCTCTCAGGAAATTCTTTTCAAATAACATTTACTGAATACCTACTATATGTCATGCACTGTGTCCAGAGCTTTCGCATAATGATGATAGTGACCCTCAGATAGATGGTCTGGACACTGCCTGTGTTATCTCAATTTACTAACATTCATTGTATCAAATAATCCTCCAAACAATGCAGGGTGCATTATCCCCATCTTACAGATGAGGACACTTAAGCTCAGCAGGGTTTAATTACTTCTCAAAACTCACACAGAGTGTGGTAGAACCAGATTTTAAACCTAAGTCTTGACTCCAAGGCCAGTGCTCTCTCTGCCAAATGACTCAGCTGTTCTAAAATGTGTCATGTACTCTCTGTCTCAGGAAACTATGAATGCCAGACTGCATTCCACCTCTTAAAAATTTAATCGTTGACCATTATTTTGAATTTCAGTTACTCTCACACAGTGCTCTCTCATGTCATTGAGGTATGTGACTTGTTCTCTGACCTTTTCTTCTTGGCTCCTCTATTTGCAGGGAGGTATAGCTCCATTCATGTTCTACAAGCAGCAGTGCCAGCAATAACTTAAGTGGCTACTGCTTAGTCTCTTGGGAGCACACTTTGCCCATCTGTAAGAGCAGGATATTGGACTGATTTCGAGTCCTTTCCAACTTTGAAAAGTTCATGAGTTAAAAAATCGAACTTTAAAAAATGAACTTGAAAACAGGTAAAGATCATTTCCTTTTGGTTTAACTCCAGTGGGATGAGAAAACATCTGGTTTTCGGGCCTGGGAGTTGGTCAATGACTTTGGGCTGATTGAATAATCAATCCCCATCAAACACCATACTCCGTCACATCTCCCCTTCCCGCTTATTGAGCTTTTGAATTGCATATTTTTCTGTTATTGTAAGATGTAAACTGGGTTACAGTCCTCTCCTCATTGGTTGGTTCTCTTCAAGTACACCCCTCAGAGAACCTTTTGTCAGCTTCCCCTGCCCTGCCTACTACCCTGCCTGCTTGGTAGTTAGGGTTCAAAGCCCAGGAGATAATTCTCACCAGTTTTCCCGTACATTCTAAAGTTCTCACAAGAATCCCTTTGCATTCTTACTTACTTTTCTCTCTCTCTACCTCCAGGCTTCTCTGCAGAGTGTGCTTCTTCAGACAGACATTCAGGTGATTTCATCTCAGGAATTTTCTCTTTGCCTTCTCTTCTCGGTGGGGAGCTGCTCCCCACAGTCACAGACCCATTTCCCGCCCCCCCCCAACAGTGATAGCAACTTCTCACACTTTCCTCATCATCTGGAAAATGATTTTTGCTTCTCTAGGTTTAAATGACTTCTTGATTAGATTCCAAGACCAATCTTTTTGTCTCTCCTCACAGTGAGGTTTGAAAATAGGCTCAAACCTGATTCTAATATAGTTATTATCTTATGTCGCTTATGTCCACTAAACGAGATACCAATGGTTTACATCTTCGTGGTTTTTTTCTCTAGCTTTTGCTTCCTTTCTGTTGGAATCCATTTGTCATTTCCAAAAGGCTATCGTTTGAGACCAGAGGTACTGCTTGGAGCACGGTGGATACATCTGTTTCTAACACTCCCTTTTGGCTAAAATTTATTCCGAAGGGGTACTGCTGTGCTGACAATTTCTCAAACATGTTTCCTCACATATGTGCATAAATAAATAAGGAGCAAATTGCCGCTATATTTATTAAGAGCATTTGCAAAACCCAGCTATTTTCACCTTTGTTTGATTTTTTTTGTTCTTTTGTGTAAATTAAGATTGCATTTTGCATAGACAAAAGAACAACTTCTTCGGCCTCTTACTAAGATGGCTTTTCCATTGTGCGTTCTACTTTGTTTTTTAAGCTATTTATTCTCTTTAAATGATCGCCTTTGCCCACAGTGATTATCACGGCCACAGGGTGTCCTTTCCAAGGACACAGTGATAAGTCGCTTGTGGCGAGGGGCTGCGTGCACCGCTGCAGTCTTTCCGTTAGATGGCGCTCTACGAATGTTCGATCTGTTCCTTATTTGCGCATCGCTATAACCAGCAGCAAACTCAATTTTTGTGAAATCGAGTAGTTTTTGGGGGGCGGTAGTCTTTCCAAGACTTGCTCTCAAACTCTTACCACCATTCTAATGCTCAGGGGAAGAAGTGAAGTGAGTTTTCTAACAGCTTCCTTGACCTAGATCAGCACTAACAGTGTTCAAAAGCAGCAATGTGCATCTACAGAAACTTTTAAAGAGAGGAATTTCTTCTAAAGGTGGGAATTGGGATGCTAACAATTTATGCTGTTAAGAAAGTCCATCTCTGGATCTCAGTTGCTTCATCTACACCATGAGTGGATTGGACAAGTTGATCTCTTAAGGGTGCTTCCATTTTGAATGGCCTACATTTTCATTCATTGGTTTCTTTCCACTACACCCTTGCTGCCTCAGCCAGCTCAGAAATGGGAAGAAAAGATTGCCCATTTTACGCTTCTTTGCCTCTATTCCTCTCATACAAGTGCTCTCTTTGGTTCAACTGTCCCAAGATAAGCATGCCCAGATGTCCTGTCTTAATTAGGTCCCTTTTCTCTGTATGGCTTTTGCACAAGTTTTCCCCCTTCTCTCCCCCACCTCAACCAATTTGCCTAAACAGAAGCACACTCCTCTGTTCCCTTCACAAATAGTGTTCTTGGTATATTATAGTAGTCATGTTTGTGCTAAACACATGGGAAGACACCACATGTAATGCTTAAAGGTGACACTTTTGACATCACGTAATATGTCCAGTTAAGAAAACTTTAGACTGGGGAGGTAAGCACTTCCTTTTATTTATCTTTCCTCCTCTGCTGGCCAGTATTCATTGCCAGAACCATCTCAAAGCTTTAGGAAAGAAGCAGCATTCTGGAGTGAGGACAGTTAATCTAATTAGAAATGAGCATTACTAAGCAGATAACCTATTATTAAAATTCCTAGTGGCCAACAGTGTCCCCATTCCTGACACTCTAGGCAGTCTGCGGATGTGGACAATTGTGGCAGTGATGGTTCATCCTCATGCAAAGCCTGTCATCAACCGTGTACACCAGAGGCACAGAGAGAGCGAGCAGAAAAGAAATACTGAATTAATTAATTAATGCAAAGCTACAGAGACACCCCTCACTGAGTCCCTCTGGTCTTGAAGCTTCGAGAATGCATAAAATTCCCCAGGGGCACGTCGCATATGTCGCATTGCTATAGCTGAAGTAACAAAGGCAGGGAGGCATTAAGCACACATTTCTCCTGCATTCGTTTTTCTATTGTCCTTAGAGATTTCACATCACCTTTGGCGTTTGTCTGCTGGCATGATCTGGTGGTGTAGGATTATTTATTTCTCAAATTTCAACATTTTATGTCCCAAGAATGCAAATATTTCACTGAAGAGCAAAACGGTAAACCTGTGTTTGGGAGAAGAAACTCTATACACCAGGCTGTCCCCAAGGGCTTTCAAAGGGCATTCCCAGGAATCTGCTGAGTAGGTAAGGAGTGATGTTTCTGCAGGCACTGCTGTGAGCCTTGTAAACCAATACACACAGCAGACAAATTATCTTATACAATGGAGCAGTGTGGTGGGGAAATGTCAAATATTCAGTTAGCATGGATGATTTCTAAGGAAGCAACAGTAGCATAGTGGTTCAGAACAGAGGCACCTGGACATGGATTCAGCAACGTTTGAACTCTGGCTTTGCTACTGACTAGCTGTGTGACCTTGAGCAAGTAACTTCACTTCTCTGTGCCTCTGTTTCTTCATCTGCAAAAAAAGGCTAATAATAATAGTGTCTATCTCATAGAATTCTTAGGAAGATTAAGTGAGATAATATGTGTTTTCTTTTCCCTCAGTGCTTGGGACACTATCTGGCACAAATAAAGCCCTCGATGCTGATAGCTGTTATTAGTAGTATATTATTATATGTAAGTACCACAAGGTGCTCTGTATGGCATAAAAAGGAACTACCAAGCCTCATCCTTAAAAGAGCTTACAGACTATATTGGGCTCACAATGGATTGTACATAAAAGGAGCATGAACAACTCAGGATGACCCCAGGATACATTTAGTTGTGAAGGTAGCAGATCAGGATGTATCAGATTGGTTCAGGGAGACCTCAATTCTCAGGAGAAAATTTTAGGTATCTACAGGGAAGGTGACCTAGAACTTGAATAAGTTTTTTTGCCTCTGTTTTGAGAGCGGATACTCGTAAGCATGTATATGCATATTCACATCTTCACTAATATACTGTCCTTTTAAAACAGGCAGGTTGTAGCTACCTCACTGAAGAGTAGAAAACGTATAGTCTGTGTTTAACCTAAGAAAGTATAGTTGGTGACCTGATGATAACCATCTAGGATGCAAAGGAATTCCAGGGCAACATTGCATATATTGGCCCAGATATGCATTATGTCGTAAGAAATCCTCTTTTGCCTGGGGCACTAGTGATGACCAACATAACTCTCATTAATAAGTAGGCCCTAAGATGTGTATTTGAGTTAGTCCTGCTTTTTAACTTTTTCTTTTGTTTTTTTTTTGCCTTTAAAAAAGTATACTGCGTAAAATTTCACTTATTAAAAAATTAAATTATTATAAAAATAAAAATATAAAATATATGGAAAGACAGGGGGAAAAAAGGTTCCCCAACATCTCTTCTCACACGTTAGAATTCCTTTTTACCATTTCTTTAAAACTTTTCAACGTATATTTGAACACAAAGTATATGAGAGCAATGAACATGCAGACCCTTTTTTACCCCAAATGGATTCACACTGTATATTCTTAACCACCAGTTATATCTGTTACAGTGTACCTTGAATTTGGTTCCATATCAACACATGTAGATCTGCTTGGTTTTTTTTTTTTTAATGTATGCATAGTATTCCATTATAACACTCACAGCTTTTAAGATTTCATTGTATATTTTGTCTGGCTATGGAGAAAAAGATAGGGATTTGAGAAAGAGAAAAAAAGATTTGGAATTGGGAGAGAGCTATTGAGACACCATGGAGGAGAATGTAAGAACACGAAGTTTTAAAATAGTGCCCCTAAATTTTAGCTGCTATAAGCATCAGTTGGATCCGTACTTCTGGTTAATGCTTTGTGGAGTAAATTAAATAAAGGCAAGTTTTAGGTCTAAGCCACAGGCCAACTCTTTCCAACACTTCTGTACCCAGAAACCATGCTTAATTTACTAGAATCCTTTGAGGTTTTAAATAGCATATGGCTAGAGTGGAACAGTGGATGCTATTTTGACTTTTTAAAAATTTGGCAAGCTTTTAAACCCAAAGCTGTTTTTATTTTTTTTAAAAAATGAGTCACCATGGATTGGGGAGCAGTGTTTAGTTCTGGCTCCTTATTCATGGTTTGGAGATAAGAAACAAAAAAAATAGAGCTAAAGGGACACTTTTCTAAATGCCAGAAAATAATACAGTAGAGCTGCAAGGGGTCAACTTTGGGACTAATTTGATTTAATATTTATAAATGATTTGGAAGAGATAGTATAGTGAAAAATCACTAAATTGGCAGATGTCTTTGCACTGTTCCAATGAGGATAATAAACTTCAGGAAGTCGCTTGTTTTGTAGGAGTGGGCATAAAAGTGGCTGGCAAGCTTCAATACGAACAAGTACCAGGAAATGTCTTTAGGGACACATTCCCAAAGTTCATTTCAGAAGATGTGTAATGAGCCTTACCTCTTTATCTGTGAATAGGGTTTCTGCTTAAGACAGAGAAGAGGGAGTTGGTGGTGTCGTGAGAGGAAGATGATATTTAAACGCAGAGCAGTATAGGAACATAAAAGAGGAGGCTTATTAGCCTCTTAACTAGCTATTTCCCACTATATATATAATTTCCCACCAGATACACACACACACACACACACACACACACACACACACACACACACACACAGAATGCTATTACATATTTTTTAAAACAGCTCCCAAAGTCAATTGATATTTGATGGTTAGTGATTTTAGTATTCACTAACTTTGAAAGTTAAATAAGCTGAATATGTTAAGTTGCCATTTTAGAAGAAATGCAATCTGATGTTCTCCACTTGACTACAGCATATTTTTCTTTCTAGAGGATGACTTTAATTATAAAAGTCAGAACTAGATTTCCTAACCTCTTCTACCATGCAAATTTTTCAAAGCGTGTTCTTATTATTGGCAGATACATTATATCTTGAAAGGGAACATCTAGCAGAATCAGATCAATATCTTCTGAAAGTGTAAAATTTTCACTAATAAGGAGATAATGAGATCTGCCCTGTCCACCTCGGTGTGTTTGAGAAGCTCAAATGAGCTGAGTGATATGAAACTGCTTTGTAAAGTGCTATGAAAATGCACTAATATTAATTATACATTGCATGTCATAATTCGATGTTAGAAATGTAAAATGATTAAATTTTAGGAACTTATCCTTGACAGATATGCATGCAAATGTGCAATGGTCAGTATACAAGGATGTTTTTTGCAGCATTGACTATAGTAGCAAAACGTTAGAAATAATTGTGTATCATTAAGGGATTAGATAGATAATGATAGAGACATACAGAGGAATAAAGGAATAAAACAAAGCAGCTCTGACATGGAAATATGTCCAAGATATGGATTAAGTGATAAAAAGCTGCAAATCATTATGTTGGTATGATTACAATTTTGGTTAACATGATATGTTAGTGTATGCATGTGAAAACTCCTAGAAGAATATACGTCAAACTGTTAACTGTGGTTCTCCTTTGGAAGGATAGGATGACGGGGGAAATTTTACTTGATGCTTTGTTTATTTATATACTATTTGAATCAGATATAATGAGCATTATTTTTGTAATTAAAAATATGAATTTACCTTTAACTGGATTACCGTATTGTACTTGGGGGGAAAAAAAGTGTATAAAGTGAGCACAAATTTATGCTGCAAATGGCTTGGGAAAGCCTCCCAAAGAGAAACCCAATTCCAAGGCCTGAAGGAAATTATAGGAGGAGGAAGTGGAAGAAATGGAGGAGGTGAAGAACATGAGTAGAAAGCACACTTAGAGTTAAGGTCTTTTTTGTGTGTTTCCCTGGCCATGATCCTGGAACTCCCTTAGCATAGCTCTTGCCACTCTGTATTGCCATTGGCTCTTACTCTTCTGGACCATGCACTAGACTAAGAGGACAAGAAAGCCAGAGACTTTGTCTGTCTTGCTCATTGTTGTGTCCCCAACACTTAGGAAAAAAAAGATGTCGAAAAAATATTTCTTGACTGTTGAATGAGTATTCTCCATTGTAAAGAGACTCTATCTGGAGTAGTTTACTTTTGCACCATGAGGCCATCTCATAATTTAGAAGGCTGAAGAGAGCTTGTGGTTAGCTTGACCACTGATGCCAAATACAGTAAACTTTTACTTTGCTTTGGACTCTCTTATAACCTTTTTTTTTTTTACCATCACCTTTCTAGATACAGCCAAAAGGCAGCAAGGAATGGAATGAAGAATCAGTTCAACCTTCATGAGCTGAAGATGAAGGCCCCTGAGCTAGTGGTCAGTCAAATTATTGACAAATTGAAGCACATCAACCAGGTATGGTATATCCAAAAAAAATGGAAGTGGCAAAAAATCATGGAATGGATGGTGTCCACTGTCTAAACTGAACTTTTGGAAAGACAGCTATTGTTCATTTTCTTCAAAGATTCTTTCTGCTCAAAGGCACTTTGGACTCTCATTTTTCACTCCAATTTTAAATTATAAAGATGATATTGTAATATTAGAGAAAACTTGGAAAGTAGAGGGAAAATATTTCTCTCACAATTCCATTACTACAGCCCAACTGTTTTCATTTTCTCATGTTCTTTTCTAATATTCAAAAAATCACACTCACACAGACTTTTTACATAATTGGAAGTTTACAAGTGATTTATAGTTCTTGAAATTAAAACTATATTGGAAACACTTTTTCATGTTGCCCCAAATCTTTATGTGAATCATTTTTTGTGGCCACATAAGATTCCTGTAAATATTCATCATGATTAATCAGCCTGCTTTTGCTGGACATTCAGATGGCTTCTTTTTTGTTTCACCTTCATAAACAGAACTACCTCTTTATCCAGAGTGCTTTCTCTTGACCTTAGATTATTTTCTTAAAATACTAGCATTATTGAGTTAAAGGATATGAACATTTCTATGCATGTTTCTAAATTGCTTTCCAATGTGGATATATTAGCTTTCACTGCCACCAGTGAGATAAGAGAGGACTAGCTTCACTATGGCCTTGCCAACTTCTGATTCACTGCCATGCGTAGAGACACACACAGATTCCCTTGACCTATACAAACTTTTTCCTCTCATAACGAATTTAGTAGCTAAGACACAAACAAAAGCTAGTTGTACCATCTGCTTGTGATTGCTTTGTGGCCACAAAAAAAAATTGCCACCCAAAATGCCACCGTATACCAGAGTGATGGTGTTACTGTCCCAGGATCCATGGGAGGAAGGGCCCTGGCACCACTGACTTCTATTTATAGCCAAGGAAGAACTTAAATGAAACTAAATTCCTAATGCAAGGACAGAGGCCTCTGTATGAAGACATTGGCACGGATTTGTTTTGTAATATGAAATTTAGCAGTGAAATTTTTGTGGTTCTTAGAAAATGTTTGGAAAGGCTTTCTAAATAGTGATGTATTTCACTGCAAATGGCATTATGACAGTATTTATAACATGCTTGAGTAAGACTCCTCCAGTGCCTGATAAAGTGCTCTGGACTCAGTGAGCATTTAATAGTTGCTACTGCTGCCGAGCACATGATGATGGCAGTATTTGCATAACTGATCCTTCTTTCTGTGAACCTACAACTTCACTAAATTCTCTGAAGCCTGTTTAGATATTGTGTGATTATTCCAAGACGCATCTCCGAAAGAGTCAGAGCACAATGTAAATCACTTATGGTTGAATTAAAAGGCATGATATGCTTCACCTGGAGGCAATGGCAGTATGTGTCCTCTGAATTATTTCTAGATTACCCCAGACCAATTGTGTCTGGCTCACATTGGTTAGAACCCAGCACTGGAGAGGTCCAAATCTCAGAGTCTATCACTATGCCCCTACTCCTAAGTGAAGAATACTGTCAATAGAGCTCTTGGGTGACCAGACCTTAAGGAATACCCACTCAGTGTTCAGCCAGGTGCCAGGGGATTTGATGGTTCAAAAGAAGTCTAACCCTCTGTTTTCACAGCTTCCTTAAGGGGAAGCAGAAGCATAGGTAGTCCTGAAATAAAGATAAAAGGAAACCGATGATGAAAATCCAGAATAATGATGCTGCTCATCTGTTTTGGGTGCCTAGGGCAAAGGTGGGCTGGGCTGCCACGAGAGGGTCTCTGGAAGGGAGAAAGTGTTAAAATCTGCCATAAACAATGAGTAAGTAAAGGCAAACAGGGTAGTGACAATCATAAGGAAGATTAGACAAAGACCTGTCAATGGACTCCTACCCTGGAAATAGGGAAAGCTGAAGTAGCCACGGGCTTCTATATGATCCAACGGTCATTAAAAATATTTATAACAAGCCATTTTAGCAAGAGTTTTAGTCGTTTGATATTAATACTGTAGGAGACCACGTGATATAATGAAAAGAATATGACTTTTGGATCCAGATGCATCTGAATTCAGTTGTGGATCTTCTTAAGTATATAATCCTGTGTAAATCACTCAACCTCTCTGAGGTTCTTGTAAGGATTATAAATTATATATCACCATTATATGAAGTTTATACTTAACATATACTTTACATATATACACATATGTGCAAATTCATATTCATGACAGATAATAAATGGCAGTTGAGATGATTATATTCAGAATTTTTTCTATAAGCAGGACTTGAGGTTGAGAGGAAGCAGTATTCCAATACTTTTTACCAGTTTCATTCTGCTCCCCCCATTTCATATGGTTGCAGATGTCTTTTTTTTCTCTCTTCCATATTGTTTCCTTCTTTCCCTTATCTCTAATTTTCAGCCACAAAGTTTGAAACCACTTTATAGGTAGGGAGGTGTATATCGTCAGATTTAGAAAGCACACAGTTCACAATTCCTTTCTCCTACCTCTGTCCATGAATATATGTTTGAACATTTTTAGTTCCCATACAGATACCATTAAGCAACCAATTACTTCGCATTGATAGACCAGTTTTACCTGTTTAAGTTGAGCAGTTAACATTGGTTGGCTCCAAACACCTACATTGATTTTTTTCCCCCTCATGTGTGTTACTTTCCATGGCCAGAACACATTTTTTCCATACCTTCAGTGAAATTTATATTTTGGCCATAATTCAATCTGAAGGTGAGACACTTTACGGAAGTCCTGAAGAAGAATGTTATGAGGGGAACACACAATGCAATATATATATATATATATATATATATATATATATATATATGCCTTCCTGTTAAATTGTATGCCTGAAACTAGCACAACTTCATTAACCAATGCCACCAAAAATAAATAAATGAATATTAAAAATTAGAAAGAAGAAAATGATGATGATGGTGATGGTGACGATAACGATGTGTTTGTATTTCTGTGGCATTTAACCGTATTTCAAAGTAATTTCATGTCCTAAAAGTCTAACTAATATTGAGAAAAGTACACAACCTGGGATTGTATAAGATATAGTCCTTTCACAAAATTATTCTTTTTCAAGAACTCGTTGTCACCCTTCTATGTTATTTCATCTTCATTGCCCTCTGGGAAGTAAGTGATAATAAAGTTTGTCCTTTTATATAGCCAAGGAAATTGATCCAGAAAGCCATTAAGGGCTGTGTGAGCATGCTGCAGAAACATCCAGTGAATTCAGTTGAAAATTTGATCAGTCATCCAGATGTTTCCTGTATACTGCCAAACATCTGGATTCACTGAATACCTGACTAAATTGACCCCAAGTTTTCGTTACAGGGAGGTAGAATCAAGTTAGCTTGCCCAAGTTCACATGTGAGTGAGTGGTGAATCTAGGAATGTAATGTTATTTTTCTAAGCCCTTTGCTTAGTTCTGTGTCTATTAAACTACAGGAGGATGCTCCAACATACTTATCTATAAATACAGAGATATTTTTCTCTATGCATGTATGCCCATGTGTGTCCTCCATCTAGACAGACTATAGTTAGGCCATTAATGAGCACATCCCAAAATAACTCTTCGCTTTCTTCCATGGAAATTCTCAGCTGCCTCTTTTCAGGTTATAGTTGCTGTTGATAGCACTGGAAATAATATTCTCACTAAGGGAATAAAGTCACATTATTTCCATATGGACAGTCCCATGGTATAACCTTGAGGGGATAAGTTCAGGGTAAGGCCTGGGCCCCTTTCCTTGGAAGGACTGCAGGTGTGGAATGTCCTCCCCTCCTCCTTCCAAGCCAGAGTTCATGTGTAACATTCCCACAATTGGAAGTGAGGACCTTTTTATTTCCCTTTCAGTTTCTAATTTGTGTGAGGATTTATTGTCATGTGTTAGGAGAGGACTCGAACTCTTTAAAGTCCCCCATATCCTGGAATTTGCAGGACCATATTGCTTTTTTTAATTAAAAAAGTTTGTTTTTGTTAGTGTTCTGCTCCAAGGCTCCTGTATGAAGAGATGACACCACAAATACCAAGAATGATCAAAAGACATTCTTACCCATGTGGTACTGTGAGCCATTTCTCTTCTAACCCTGTTCTGTTGATAACATTTTCTAAGAGTGAACTATGTAGTTAGTGTTAATTCAGCAGTCCCTAAACTGCTATATAAGTTATTGTTCCCAAGGAATATATAGTTGTTTATTCTTTTATCCCATTTCAGTTCAAGTTCAAATAAATTCCAGAAATCATTTTCCTGTCTGTTGTAAACAGCTGGAGCCAGAGCATTCAGTACCTGCCCATTTGGTGTCCTACTTTTACATTCAAAGTTGGATAAAGTCGCATTTATTTGGGATGGCTGGTGTCCTGCTGAATGGTGGAGTGGACAAGATGGCCTCTTAAGAGTCCTTCCAGTCACGTGATCATGTGATTTGTGACTCAAGGTCAAGCTTTTACCCAGCACCCTCTTGTGAACAATTCTTGTGACTTTATTCTCTGCTCTGCCACTTTTTTTAAAATACCCTGTTCCCAGGTCAACCCTTTCTACTTTTTAACCTCTCATCTTTTCAGAGTCTGTATCCTTCCCACCAGTCTTCTAGCTTGGGAGGATGGAACTTAAACTTGCCCTTCCCCCACCACCCAGTTCTTCTGTTCTTCTACCTTGTTCTCATTAGGCTATGAAAAGATTAAACTATAAAAAACACTTTTGCATTTATCACCCCTAAGATTCCCCACTCCAGGGCCAGATAGGGAACCTGTCTTCATATCTTGTTACCCATGTAACTCCCTATGAATGATAATAACTCTGCCATGCATTTGCATAGCACAATTCAGTTTGTAAAGCTCTTTCATGTACATTAGAAAAATTGCTCTTCACAATGGCTCTGAGAATCAGGTATTATTACCTGCATTTACCCAATGTGGTACTAGAAGACTACATGACCTACATATAGTGAGTGGTAGAACTAGGACTAGCATCTAGGGCTACTGCTTTCAGTTTCTGTGCTCTTTCCTTATTCTTCTATAAAGACATGACACACCTTGCTATGGTTAGCAAGATCCATATGAAAAGATATGCAGAAGTATAAATAGCAGAAACTCTTTCATTTGTCTAATGACTTCCAAGTTCCAGATGTAATTTCTATGGTCTGAAGCTCTGAACTCAGCAGCAAAGAAAGAACAAGTATGTTGTTTACCAAATTGCAAATGGTCTGGTGTGGAAATTGAGGCACTTTGTGTCATGGGTTTGAGTTATAGACAGCAGACAAAGTTTTTATTAACTATCTCTTATTCATTAAATGATGTAAAATGGTCAAAGAAAAATGAAAAATGTAGAGCAGACAGTAGAATGTCTCCACTTCCATCCCTCTTTGAACACCTGAAAACTGTGTTTTAAGACTCCTGACAGGCTACTTTGGTATCATGAAAAGACACTAACTTTTGAAATAGAAAAAAAATTTTAATAAGTTAATTAGTAAAGTTGTTAAGTGCCAGAGAAGTACCCAGGACATTCATTTGCATGCACTTAAAAATAAAAACAAATCTCAGGCATGATAGAAACACTCCAAATAACTTTTTTCATATTCTTCTCACAATAATACCAGTGAGAGTCATAAAACACTGGCCTAGTCCAATGGTTACTAGAAAAGCCAACACTGATGTAAAATTTCTAAATCAAAAGATAAATCTTTTGCGAATCAAATTTAAATAAGGGACCTTTCCAAATGGAATTATGTCTCAATGTCTGTCATGCTTCTTCATGTGCAAATAGTGTATCAGAATTCTGCTAATTGCCATTTTGATATGGAGCTAGCATGTGCGTGTGTGTGTGTGTGTGTGTGTGTGTGTGTGTGTGTGAAAGCACATCTGTGATGGCATGTTAACAAGAGCCAATGAATGACTTCTGAGTTACAAAAGGGCGATGTGAGTTGGTCTTTAAATACCAGACTTAGACTCTGGGCGTGAAACATTTCATGAAGTAGAAGAGAATTAGCTGATACATTCCAAAACACATTTATCAGTAAAAATAGTTTCTGTCATTTTGCTTAATAGCCTGAAAAATAATTACAGTGTCTGATGGCTTTGGGGAGCATACACACACACACACACACACACACATGACTATGTACAGTTTAATAACACTGCACCAAGAAGAGTTCCCAAGTATTTCATATTAAATTTCTTGAAAATGAACTATTTGCTATATTTAGAATATACAGGACTAAAGATACTTAAGTTAGGTCCTATATTTTAGTGCTTTGCATATTAATAAATTTCTCAAAAATGGAGGTTGAGTCAAGAGTGGTAAGCCAAAATGTTCGTAGCAGTGTTGCGGTAATCTTGATTTAACAATGAAGAAAACTACATTATTTTTTTTTCATTGTAGTTTTGTACTCTTTCATAAGGTTTTTGTTTTCGTTAGAAGTATTGGAAGTGTTAACTATGGGAAGACAAGACCTACGTGTGAAAAGGGAATTCTATCAAGTGATAAAGTCTACCAGATTTTGCAAATATATTTCCAAATTATTTATGAAATCTATAGGGCCTCACATGCTATTTATATTTTACCTACCAGTCAAATGCAACACATTTTTGATTAAACAGTTACAAATAGTTGCTTTCTTTCCCCAAAAAAACCTTTACTATAAGCAACATATCACTATGTGTATTTTAAAATACTATTAGAGAATTTCAGAAGTAACTTTTCATATAGATATGTTTTTGAATATGTGTTCGTATCTTGCCTCTGGACTGTCAGCTCCTTAATTATGGGATCATCTGTTTCCTATAGCGCCTAACATAGTGCCATATGCACAGTACATACTCAGTATATACTCAACATTTGTTGCCCTCAATTTATTTTTGAGTTCAAATTCAATTTAAGGCACTTTCACATTCAATATTGACTGGTTTTCGTGTTAAAAGGCAGAGCTATGTAAGTACAGAGTTATAATTAGCAGGTGCCTATGGGGTCCCTCTGATTTTGTGGATGAGATGGTTAAAGCTAAGAGAGGGAAATGACTTGCCCAAAGTCATGGTGCAAGCAAATGACAAAGCTGGGACTAGGAGATAAACAGATCAATATTCTATAGTAACATTACAGTGTTTCCAAAGGCTCTTACCTTTTTTTTTTTTCGTGTTCCCAATCATAACAGAAGCCCACACTTAAGCAGTTCATCTTAGTAACAAAAAGCAGTACAACATGAGGAATGGTCTTGTTAATCATTTATCTCTTATTATGGATATTTATTAGTATTTGGTCATGACAAATATACCTCAGTGCCCATTACCTCATTAAACCCATTGAGCAGTTGTTGCCCATGAGTCCAGGAGGTAGAAGTCTCTTCTGGGATGACTAAACCAAAAGTAGGCATTATCAGCAGGACCTGTTCCTAATGGCATTATGCCCACCTACCCACTCACAGTCTGACGTGGGCTGCTAGCCACATTCGGAACAGTCATCCTTTCACTCTCATGTTCTGGATCTCAACTCCTCCGCATTCCTAGGCGACCTATAATAATTTATCCAGTACCTTCTTCCTCCTTCAAGAATGACAAAATTAACATCATATTAGTAAGTGAGCTTATGTGCCAGTTAGCTCAGTTGTTTAGGCAGCGTATTCAGATTGTGTTCCACGAGGAGCAGAGATGTGGGAGAGAGGCTGTGGGGTTGTTTTGAGCCCTCCATTACTATTTTCACTAGAACAGCTACATTTTTACATTTTGAAAATTCTGCTTTACATATTGGTCTTCCAAGGAAGATTACACCTAAAGTGTTCCAATTACTAAACGAATAAAAATCACAGGGTGCCTGTAAAGCTAACATTAAAGGTTTAATCCCATAAGAGCCATTTTTTTTTTCTTCATCTGAGTGTTCATTCAGTGAATGTATTAAATATCTACAATAGTATACAAGGCAGTCACAGAACGCCTTCTAATTGCTATTGGCCACTTCCTAAAACGAACTATTAGTTAAACTGAGGACAGAATGGGAGAGTGTGAATGGCTTGGTGGAAACCTAGTTCCTATTTGAAGTGATGTTCCAAAGTGATGTTGGAGGGTCTACGTTCTTGTACTAGTGAGCCAAAAGTGTCTCTTTTGAAGCCGAAGAACAACACATCTAAGTATTTCTTGCCCAAGTCATTAGGATTGTAATCAAGTCCAATGAAAATAAAATACTAAGTTCTTTTGTCTTAAAACTAGCTTGTCTATACAGAACAGACAGTTGTGTCCCTGGATGGCAGTCCTGTGTTAATTGGCTCAACCAAATGTTTGGCCTCAGTCCTGTATGCCCATGGTTATTTGATGCCTAACCTTCAGCTCGATACTTACTTGACACAGGACCAGGCATATCCTGTGTGAGCTCAGTGTTAGTACTTAGTTGAGGTAAAATAGTAATAATAGGGTAAATTCTGTATACCTAACTATATGCTTTTCTTAGATAGCAACCACAGTGATTTTTGGATTGCAGCTATTAAGTGGAATATTTCAACCTGTGTCCTAATTAATGTCCAACGTGGAAATTATATCATTATTCGTATGCACTGGATTTTATTGGATAACTTTCTAATAGTGCTAACGTTTGATCTTTTTTGTTTAGTTAGTTGACTTAGATAGTATTTTCTTCATAGTCCCTATTTTGCTAGGTTATCATGTTTCAGAGTAATATCTATTCTGTATTATGGGCAAACAGTTGACAAGACCGAAGAATCTAAGGGAATTGCCATTATAGTATGTCATAAACAATGAGGCCCAAGTTCAAATCAGTTATATCTCAGGTCACTGAAGAGTGTTCTGGTAATTTGTATGGTATCTTATTAGGAAATTGTGAGTCATCACAACAAATAGAAGAACTAAAATACTGGAAACAGGCACAATTTTTTACACTTGCCTTTAACAAGGGGTGGAAATTGGATTGTGGAAATCAGACGTCAGAGATCCTAGTGTCACATCCTAGCAAAATTCCATACTAGATTCTTGGAAAGCATGAACTTTCAGAAGCCACTATGACGATTATTGTAGGCCACTGTGTGCCGACTCCTAACAAGTCAAGTCACTTCTGTATGTGTGGGTGATCTTACTAGCTCAGAGGAATGGCACAGACATGATATGTCTAGATTTCAGCAAGGTGTTTGACAGATGTTCCTATGTTCATTTTTCAATGAGTGGCAAGAAATGTTGGCTTTTAAATAATCATATGGTTCAGTAAAGTATAGCGAATTAACCGTCATAGCTGAAGAGTGTTTTCTTAACGTATCAGTGTCAGCCTGGAGGGAGTCTTTTGGTTGTTTGCTTTGGACTTGGCCCTTAATGCTGGAAGTTTTTACCGGTGACTTAACTGAAGACAGAGAAGGCATGATTCTAATGTTTAGGGATGGCACGAAGCTAGGTGATGTTAGCTACTAAATTGATAACAGTCAGTCTCTAAAAATATCTCAGTAGGCTGGCATGGCAGAAAAAGCTAGCAGAGTGAAATGTTACAGGGATCAAAGTAAAGTATTACATGTAGATTAATAAACGTGACTGTAGGAACACAATGGGGGAACCCAACTTAGCAGAAACATCTGTTTCTAGCTATGATGGATAAAGCACTGGGGAGTAATGACACCTTCACTAACCCACAAGAATATATCTCTAAAATGTAGCCATCACTTAGTAACTCTTGCTGTTGTGGCCATTTTTGGAGCATGTGGGGGAGAGGTGGGTATATATGTCTGTGTGTGGTGGGGTGGGCAGGGAAGGGGCGTGGGAGTGAGTGGCTAGAGAAATAGTTCCCATCCTGTTTAAAGCTTCAAAAGACTATTTTGAGATTGTAATTTTCGCTGATCCACAAGAGCTTTTGTTAAACCACTACTACTTGCTTTTGTTGTAAAGTCTCATTCATGTGTAATTTAGAGTCAGAGTGAGAAGTCGGAGAGCCACAGTACTATATAATCTAGTTTGGGGGAAAGTACAAGGACTCTAGAACCAAACATAGATCTGTGTTTAAATCTCAGATATGTCACTTTGTAGTCACCTGGCTTCAGGCCAGATTATTTAACCTCCCTTGATTTAAGTTTCCTAATCTGTGAAATGGGTATAGTACAATCTAAGTTGCAGGGTTAGAGATATGCATATAGTAGACACTCAATCAATTATAATTCATATTTTGCTTCATATCATGATAGTATGAAGAGTTAGCATAAGGGAAAGTCAGGAATGACTTTTTAAGTGGCTTGATTCTCTGTACCTCAGTTTATCAATTTCTAGAATGGAGAGACTACAACTTTTCTAGTTTAGGTTGTTATTTAAATGATTTAAAAATTCTAAGTATAATAATCTAAATCCTCAACATTCTCGGAAAAATACATCTAGCCAACCTTCGACAGATTTGTGAACTATTTAAAGTTTAGTTTGGCTCAAAGTAACTGAATAGAAAATGAAGATGATAATGTTTTTTTAAATAATCATATACACATCTGAAGGAGTGTGAGTATAAATCAAGTTCTTCGCATTTTCCCAAGTTTGAACTCTGCCCTAAAGTGGATGATCTAAAAATAGGCAGGCTGCCCTTAGAACACAGCTTGGAGATTTTACCACATGATCCAGAAGCCCCATTTTAATCTTCAGCCCCACTATGACCTTTCATGGAAGGATGGTATCAAGTGAAAAGACTTCAGAGCTATAAAGTTCAGGGCAAGTTAATCTTCATTCCTTTTGCATTTTGCTCTCTGATTGAAGATGGTGAGATGTTCCTATATTTAAAACCCAGCTGACATGGTATCCTTATTGGCAGATGTCTCACAGGAGGTATTTAGAATGATTTTGAGAGGTATATAATATATTTGTGACTGTGTGTGTGTGTTTCATATGCCAACAGAGCAGAAAGAATTTGCAGGGCTTGAAGCTACAAGCTTTCTTGAGACACCATCACTCTCAGCTGTTGGAGTGATGTCACAGATGCCAGGAACACTGCCTAGGCCCACATTCCTAAAGCTCTATTTTGCATTGCAGAGCCTAAGGCAGAGAAGACCTATTCTGTGGGCTTTACCATCAAAGAGCTATGGAATTTGTTAGCCACAGGCTGGGACCAGTGACCACTTGTTGTCCAGCAAAAGGAAAGTTGCCCCCTGCTGCCTGAGCCTTTGTTCCTGCCTAGGATACCATTGAAAATGGGGAAGGAATCCAGACTCATTAATGAGCTAATACAAAGGATTTAGCCAAACTGGAGGCAGTTTGTTATAGCTGCATATGAATTCTTAAAGGCATTTGAGACTGAAAGATCTCCATACCAGAACCCAGTGGTGCTGTCGCCTTTGTTTACCAGACCCAAGTGTAGGACAAGGGTAACCCCATGGGAAGCAATTTTCTTATGGCTGAAGTTTTTTTTAGGGAATGCCATTCTCTGAGCTATCGTGTGGCAAATTGGTTGATCAATAATTGCAATTGATAACACCTATGGTACAAATTATTGTTAAAGCTACAGATTTCATTATAACATGCTGAAATGGAGCTCAACTCTAAGCTTCTGCGTTGTCGAATGGCTTTTGTTCTTGTCTGTTGTTGTTGGAAGTCACTTAAACCGTGACTACTTGTGTTATTCCTTTTCAAAATGAAACTTATCAGGCAAAAAAAAAAAAAGAAGTAAAATTATGTGTGTGTGTGTGTGTGTGTGTGTGTGTGTGTCACCATTGACTTAGAAGTTATTTACTGGATGCCCATAGTTTGTGTAGTGCTGAGATTGGTGGGCTCTGTTGATAAAGACAGAGAGAAACCTTCCCCCCATACACAGTGGTCACATGCACATACATCATTACTATTTAAATTCATTGGCTCAATATCAAACAGCTTTGTATGCCAAGCTCTGGGGGTAGGGGCTGTAGACAAGGCTACAGAGATACGTAAGCACAATTCTTGCTTTCAAGGAGGGTGATGAAAACATCCTATCTAACTATATATAACTATAACCTACATAGCTATAACCTAAGGCATAGCATGTCAAAAGAGAAATGTAAACCAGGTACTAGACCAGCCCAGAGAAAGGAGGGATTAATTCCTAGCCAGGGAATTAGACAAGACTTAAAAATAGGTATAGCCTTTAAGTCAGGCTTTGCAAGATGAGAATTTTGACAGGTAGAGGTTGGAAGAAAGGATATTCCTGGCGAAGGAATGTAGCATGAACCATGGCACAAACACATGAAAGTCCATCACTTATGTGATTGGAAAGCGGAGGGCAGAGGGCGGAAGGGAAGAAGACATGCGCAGTGAAAGATGAGACCGAGAGGATGTTACAGGTTGGGAGGGCCACGAATAGTAAAATAAAGAATCTGAATGTCACTCTGTTAGCAGTGGAGAGACAATGACAGGATTGGATCAAGAGAGTGACAAGGTCAGATAAGTGTTTCATGACATTGACTCTGACTAGTGCATGAAGGGTGGTTTGGAGATCAGAAACTGGAGGCAAGGAGTCCAGTTCAACCGGACAGGATTTACGAAGCAAAGAAGCTTTTGCTGTTAAAATTCATTAATCTTCCTTTTCCACTGCTTAAAGGGACAGTGTAGGAGGCAGGGACTGCCTAAACTGTCCCAAAGTCAAGCCAATCATCTTGACACAGGAGGGGTCACATCACAGTCATTTTGGTCCCAGGAGAAGAGCTAACATGGTGTGACCTTCTCACAGCACACCCGAACCTTATCCAGGTCCCACAGTAGAAAATTAAAAGAGAATTTCGGTACCTCAAAAGCGTTGCCCCTCATTTAACCTGAAGTAGTTCGCACAATCTAGTATTTAGATTCCCTGACTGAATGAGTTAATTATTACTTCTTAATCAATTTGTCATACACTTTTTTTAAAAAAAAATCAAGATTCCAATTAAAAGTGGCTCCTTGGCTGTTGAATGTTGAGTGCCGTTCGTTCACTGAAGTCTCAAAACTTACCCAAACTGAGAGAAAGATTGCGAGAGAGTATATTGTTTTTCTTCAGCTGCCACTGTGGGTGCTTAGATGTGCTTGGTGACAGCCTCACAAAGAAGAGTGGGGGAACCCAGGGGAAAGAGTAACTGTTTGCCTTCTCCAACCTTCTTAAAACACATGTACCATTTGGTATCAACTCCTGTGTTGTTTTCTAATTATGGAAGCTGCTTGTAGTCTGTGCGGTTCCCAAGGATGGTCTCCAAGAACTTTATACACTTTATATATAAGTCCCTGCTTGTTAATTTGACTAGAGCATGTGCTGACAATGAGCTGACCTGACCTTTCCCCAAGACTGGCTGTGGCTGGCGCTTGACAGTGCTTATTCTCTCCACCTTAGCCATTCCTGCTCCCTTGCCGGTCAGCACAGATGCCAAGAGACAGATAAGTTGTGCTATGTAGGCAGCGTGGGAACTGGTTTGTTTCCAGAACCTCCACAAGAGTAGGCAGGACCTTGTCTATCCCACTCACCACTGTATCTTCTGCTTCTAAGACAGTGCCTGGCACATATTAGGTTATCATTAACTATTTATTGCATGAATAAGTGATGGGTTCTTTTCCAATATTTAACTTGACTGTGTTCTTCTAGTTTAGGGAAAACATCTCAACTGTTATCCTATGTCTGACCCACCATTATATTTTGGAAGCAGATAACTTGTTTTTCAGTTCCACAGGTACACAGATGGAGGATAATTTGGACACAGAACAGACCATACTCAGCATTTCACCAATAGTTGATTTCTATGATGACATTTGGGACTTTTATGCTAATGATATTTAGTTGAGATTTTGGACTTAGGGTCGAGGCTGTAATGGATCGAGACTTTTTAGGGATGTTGGGGTAGGGTGAATGTATCTTGCACATGGGACAGTTGTGAATTTGGGTAGAAAATATATATGCCTGTGCAGAGAGGAAGCAAAAGAGTAGGGGGAGTCTTTTCACCAGTAAAAAAAATTATAAAATGTCGCCCTGGAGTTTTCCCTTTAAAGTATGCACAGAATATTCTAAGTCTGACAAAATTTCTCTAGAATAGTCCTTCCTTAACAGTTTTTTATGTTATTTTATTTATTTTTTCCAGGTTAATTGAAAAGCTGTGCACCACGTTTATTTGATACACTTATGTAAAGTGATTGCCACCATAACATTAACTAACACCTCCTTCACGCCACGTAGTTAACATTTATTGTTTTGTGTTTAGAACATTTCAGAGCTGCCCTCATCCTTCACTTTCCTGAGAAACATGGTGGAATAACACTATATCTTCTTTGTGAGTCCTCATTTCGTTCATTCCGAATGTCCTCAACTTGACAGGACCTGGAAAATCCATGAACTCTTTTTCCTTTTATGTCTCCCTTCTCTGACCTTTACTTGGCAACTGTGCCATGGCTCTCATCCAGTGGAACTACTTTTGACAGAAATCCCAGGCCGTGGCCGACTCCCTCATACTATGCCAATTCTGTTACTATAAAATATGGTATTGAACGAAGTTGGAAAACCTACTTGATTTGTCAAAGCCTGAGCAATAACAACTCTCATTTCCTTGGCTGTCTCCTTTCAGTTCCAACCTCAGCTAGTTGAGGCTTGAAGAGCTGAGATGAAACCGTAATTCAGGCACCTATTTTACTTCTAGGCTCCAGTTTTTCTGGGTCCTATAGTGACTCATGCCTCAAGTATAAGTCATTAGATATTGGAAAACTTCCTTATTTGAGGGTTATGAGTAAATCAAGTGATCAAAAATCTTTAGCATGCCTACCCTATTTACACAGATGTCTCATGCTTTCCACCGAGAAACTGATTCTGTAAGGAAGGATGGAGGGATATGTGATCTTCTCTACTTTCAGCATACTCCTTGCACCTACTATGTGCCACTTACTTTTGCTATTACTGTTCTACTGACTTTGCTAGTTCTGAACTCTCTTCTCTGTAGCCAGTCACTAAGTACTTTCAAGTCATTATTTGTAGCATTCTTTGTCTGAGATCCTTTTCATCCTTATGCCATCATTCTAGTCGAGGCCTGCCTTACTTCACCATCATCCCCTTTTGCGTACAGTGACTAGAAAAATCAACGAGACACTCATTATCTCTGGCTTGCAGGGACTCACGATCTTTTTTTTATGTCTTTCCTTTCTTCTAGCACAATAGTCTCCCACATGACTTATATTTATACTTTGCTTTTGTTGAACTATTTGTGTAACTTTTGTCTCTGCCTAAAAAAATATTGTTGCCTTCTTTTTATAAGTCCCATAGTTTCTTGACTCCCACTTATAAAATGCCATCTTCTGTGAGAGAGAGGTACTTCCTTCTCCAAAACTCCTCACTCATTTTCTTCTTATCCACCTGCTTTTGTCTTCTACATAATTTGAGAATTTCTCTCAGGTTGATTTTTTTCTCTCAGTGCCTTAGTGATTCTGTCTTTAATGGAAAGTAGTGAAAAAATGGCCTGAAGAAAGATAGTTATCAAGACCAAGTAGCATTTATTGAGCACTTGCTGGGCACTGGTACTCTACTGGCTAAGTCGAAATAGCTACTAAAGAGCACCATTCTTGCTCTGTGTTCTCTTCTAGATTAAAAAATATATATAATTTATAAATGCTTTTGGCTAGTAATGATGAACAGGAGCACTTTTTTTTCCCCCAAAGCAAAAGCACCAGACGTTTGGAAAGGAATTTGCAAGTTGGGTTGTAATGCAACTGATCTCTTTCTTCCTGAGAACGTTGGTTTCTTGCCAGAACACTGAATTCAGGCCTACGCAAACTGGGTGTATTTATAGAGGGCCAAATGAGGAAGAGAACAGGATAAATTTTTCCTCTCTAGTACAACAGATGATGGCAAATAATTATCAGGTGAATGCCATGTAGCATGAAACTTGGGGAGCCAAATGCCATCAAGGTAAATGGCAGTCAGACATCTGGTAGGTTAAAATGGCCCCCTCACCCTTTCGGCAGCTAATTCAGATCTGGGGATTAAAAAGTGTTGTTCTGTATGGTGACAGATTTCTTGGGGCCATCTCAGTGTGTGTAACATGGGAGACTGGACCCAGTAAAACTGCCTCTGAATTCTTGACATAAAGATATTAATAAGAAAATAAGAATCTCTGCATTTACGTATTTTGAAGTTTATAAGGACCTTTTATTCACATGACCACATTTATGTCTCACTACTATCTGATGAGCTGGTTATCATTAATATTCTCTTTAATAGATTAAGAAACTGACACTAAGATTGTAAGCAACTAAAAAGCTGAACTTATAAATTTTATGATCTTAACTTCTACTTGGTTGAGGGATGAACCATTATCTAGGAGGTTGCTAGAGGTAGCCTGAAACTAGCAGCTCCACATCTAGCAATTTCTCCTAAGGAAAGAGTATGACAATCCACAAACATGTGTGTATAAGCATATTTCAGTGGCACTACTTGTCATAAAAGCAACCTAGATATCTGTCAATAGGAGATTTATTTATGTGAACTATGCCACTTCCATATACTAGAATAATCTGCAACTATTAAAATATTTTCGACTCTATTCCCCTCAAAAAATATTTTTATGCCTGAAGATTATTCCACCATACTTCAATAAAAATAAAAATAATTAATTTTTTTAAATACTGTTGTATATAGAAAGGTATGCTAGATGTATTGTTAAGTTAAAAAGCAGATTATAAGATCATATTAAAGTACAATCCAATTTTTACAAAAATTAGCATATGTATATGCATATGTATGAGGGGAAAGTCTGTGAGAATATGTATCAAAACATTAGCAATATTACCATAACTTTCGTTTTCTTTTTTTACCTCTGTATTTTGCCCGAATACTTTTAATTATTTATTTTTACATCAGAAAGGGGAATAGATCTATTTCCATGTAAAACAAACAGCAGACATTTTGAAAAAGATGAGGACAAATGTAAATTGAAACCACCCTGAACCAAGCCAAAGTTCTCTGACCACCTTCCCTTCTCCCTGTCTGAGCTGTCTCCACATCTGTTGGCTGTCTCCAAAGTAACCTAGGCTTGGAGAGGAGGCAGCACCAGTATCATCTGGTCTGATAGTCTCCTGACCCAGGACTTCAGCCTAAGAGCCCAGCAATATTCACCATAATTCTGACGGCAGCATCAAGGATCTTTCGAGTAATTTTAGTCTCTAGACCAGCCTCAGGATCCACATCCCCGAGGAGTCCTTGCTGACAAGCAAACTGAGAATTGTGTGCACAGTTAGAAGTAGCCCCCAAGCTCCGAAGCTTTCTAGAATAACCCAGCATTAGTCTGTCATTCACAAATTGGCCCAAGCATTTTGGAATCTGTTGCTATTTTTTTGCCTGCGTTATACCCTTTTGGGAAATTAATAACTTAAGTTTAGTATTGGATATTCAAAATAGGGCCTCCCTTCATCTAACCTAAAAGCATCTCTTTCAAGTTCAGGGGGTAGCTAATGTCAGTGTTCAAGGACAGTTTGTGGTTACCATTCCCATCACAATTGCACACACTTCTCTTATTTTCCCCCAAAGCATTCATCTTTTCGGACTCAAGAGGCCAGTGATTTTAGTCTGTCATATGGCTTTGTCTTGTTCTCCACCCTTTATTTTATTTCACTTTCTGTGGACATTATCCTGATCCATTTTGTCTTCTTTAGTACACCATCAGCAGAATGTAATCCCAAATATTCTGCAAATAAGGCACAGAAGCACACATACAGCAGCTCAAAAATCAGTACTGCAGCTTAAAAGCAGCTTCTCTCAGTGGGTTGCTAGATGCACACATTTAGATGTTCAGCTTTCAATAGATGAGTAATAAAGAGCTGTGGAAGCTAGTCTCTTTTGTCTTTACTCAGAGATGTGTAGTGGTCTCCACTTTATATTGTCTACTGTACCAGGATCCAACTAAACCCCAAAGTAAATTTGATTTTGGGGAAAAAGAACTCTCAAATCAGTGAAATAAATGCTGATTCCAAATATAACATTCAGGCCCAATGAGCTAAGGTAGCCCTCATCTCTCAAATATCAAAAATAAGGCCATTGGACACTTTTGCAATGTCAGAGACGTCCAGTCATTCCTTTATGCACATGTGAAACCTTCATACTTTCTTGAGAAAATGGCCTTTATTTTTTAAAAAATAGCTTTGAAGTTTGAAAATTAAAGTAGGCCAGCTGTTTTTCAGCAGAGAAAGGAATTTTCCTAAACTGCTAGAAAGCTACAAAGAATTGCAAAGGGCAGTGACAACATACTCTAATGCCCACAGTACAGGGAGGACCAGGAGTGGGACAGGCTGTTTACTGAAGCTGACACATTAACTAAGGACCTTGCCAAAACGTTCCTCTGTGTTTTTTCCTCTTTTCCTTTCTTTTGGTGTCTGTTTTTCTCCTTCTCTCTTTCACCATCCCCTGGCCTCTTTTTTTTTTTTTTATTTCTTACCTTTTGTTTCCCTTTTCCCAGTCTCCGTCTCCTCCTCCTCCCCAAATTTTTTTTAACCATCTCATTTCCCAAAGTAACTATAGCAGAGACCTGAAGCATTTTAACTATTATATAGATTGAATAGAGTTTTCTTTCCCTGTTTTATTTTTTTAAAGAAGGTGAGGTGAATATTTTATAAACTAAATCAAGTGGCTTCTTACCTGCATGTAGCCCTAGTTGACTTTTTTTTCCTGCTGTGGGTCTGTGGCCTTTGACGGAAAAAAGCTCCCCACTTTTTCACTAAGGGGTCTTGCTAGTTTAATTCTTCAGACAAGGAGATGAATAACAGGATGGACAATTAGTTGCTGTGGGTGGGAGAAGGAATTTGACTAGTGGCAAATTTCTTTGGAAAGATATAGGAAAGCACCAGAGATGCAATAGTTTTACTTATGAAAAGTAGAGGGTATGAAATAACTTAGTGGAAAGTTCAGCTGAGAATGGGAACATCTGGGGCTTATTCGTGGGTTTTCAGAAGTTTTTGAAGTTTTTTTATTAGCTGGGTTGATCTCAGATTAAGGAGGAGATTTTTCAACTGTGAAACAGTTTTTTTCTCTGCATTCCTAAAGTCATATTATGTTCAGCTTGTTAATATCTGTGCAAGGGGCCTTGAGCAGAGTCAGCCAGAGTTGGCATGCTTTTGCAACAGATTTCCCCATAGCTGATATTTCCCTTTCTTGTGGAGGATTTGCATGTGTTCATTTCATCCATGCATACAACATCCTACACAAATAATTGCATTTGACATCACAGTTTTTAGAGAAAATGCAGGGAAGGGGGGAAATCTCCATCACCCCTCTTCCCGCCACTGAGACAGCTAGAAGAAGGAAGCAAGTCAGACTGGGAAATACATGAACATACCTGGAATTTAGCAGCAGATAATTCTGTCTGTTAGTCATGCTAATAATTTGCATGTTGGAATATCAATGGCATAGATTCCAAGATGTCTAGAGTTAAGAAAGGGGAATAAGAAACAAGCACTATAAATCAATACTTACCATCCCGTTTACTTATTGGGCCTGAAACCAGAAACATTGGCAAACATATTTAATTATCAGTGGAGCATGTTCCAAGGCACTTTTCTCCAATATTTTCTAGAGAGAATTGTATGTCCTTTATTTGGAATTCTGGTGGCCAAGGTTAGAACATCCATTGGGGAGACCCCCAAACCCAGCTTCTGATATGCTTTGGGGTAGGGGCATCTTCAGATTACACTGTAGTAGAAGTTCCTATTAACAGCTAGAAGATATACAGACAATTCAGTAAATTAACACATAATACTTGAGCTCCAATTCTAAATGTTTATTGCTTATTCAGCCACTGAGAGCCAGGCACTTGGTTAGGCCCTGGGAATCTGGAGAGGCACAAGGATGAATCAGACACAGTTCCACCGTCGAAAAATCCTTTGGCCTTATACAGAAAGCAGCTATAGATACAAATAATTACAATACAAGGCAGAATGTGATGGGATTTAAGATAGGTCTAAATAAAGTATTGTGGGAGCACAAATGAAACAATTAGCTTCAGCTGCAGGAACTGGGGAAGAATTAACATGAAGGAAAAGACAAGAGATGATTGTTGAAGGACACGTAGAATTTCAACAGAGGAGATCACACAAGGGTCAGAGAACAGCATGGGCAAAGCATGCAAGTGTCAAACTGGTGCATTTGGCAAACGCTGATTAGAGAAGAAATATGAAGAAAATTATGAAGGTTGAGGTAGTCAAGTGGAAATATCCCTTGGACAGCTATAAATTTGAACTAGAAGTCTGAGAGAAAATACTAGACTACAGATTTTTTTAAATCTGAACACTATTATTCCCCTGGAACCAGGTCCTTTGGGGATAATATTTGAACCCAGCCTCTGCTCTTTCGGAGTCCACAATTAAGAGGCAAGGCATTCATATTCAACTCTGGAAGACGGAATGACCAACACATGATATAATGTGCATGCGCACCAGCTGAGGAGTGAATGTGGGAAAGCACGAGACTTATTATCGATGATTTATCATTTTTGAGACCAACTCAGAGCCTTGGTATGCCCTCCCTATTCAAATATCACATTGTCACACCCTTTTTAGACAAACACTGCCACAGACCTCGAACAGACTTTATTCACAGAATGAGTGGTTGGGAAGGAAGGGGACAGAGAGCAGAGATTGGCAGGCAAAGGAACAAGCAATTCATTTTTAGATTGGAGAATGAGAAAATCAGCTGATTATAAATTCCAGGCAGTTAGGTTTTCTCTTGTTGTAGCATGAATAAAGGACGTGTTCACATTTTCAGAGTAAAACCTCATAGTACAGACTGAAATAAGCAAGCAGGCCCAATTCCTTCTTTGTTTTTATAAAGTGTAAGAATAAGAAGTTTGTCTGGCCCACATATAGATTCCCTAGGGGACAAAAACCCTTCTCATTATATATGGAAATATAGGTATTTGACACTTCCTGACTGATTGAAAATAAATTTGATTAAAATACTTAGTAATAAAAACATTTAGTAATGACTCATTTCGAGTGTCAGGTGCTTGCACATGCTTATTATTTTGCCTCTAAAAATTTCACAGATTGTAAAAATCCTTAGGTAAATTAATGTTGCTCCTTATAGATTTCCTTTCTGGACACCAGGATGCAAGTCCCATGGGTAGCCTTGG
Source organism: Cynopterus sphinx (assembly GCA_030015415.1). NCBI lineage: Eukaryota > Metazoa > Chordata > Mammalia > Chiroptera > Pteropodidae > Cynopterus > Cynopterus sphinx. The sequence goes on from CM057388.1 coordinate 87,326,153, forward strand.
AGAGGAAGGCTTGGGGAGAGTATAGTTTACTAAGAGTGCACTTTCCTGCTCTCCCTTTGGATCTGGTTGACTAAAGCACCTGCTTCCCAGTTCATTTCCATTGCCCAACACTACAAGGACCAGTATGCCTGTCTTGTATTAGAAAAAAACTAAGTGCACAAGTAAGAACAAAATAAAGACAGTTGGCTCATTCTAAGTTTATGTGGAACCAGAATACAATTGCTCTTTCTGCTGTGTTAAGGGCTAGGGACAGCCACATGGAGAAGGAATGTTAAACTGTGGCTTGTTTCCAGATCAGCTCTAGCTATCATTCCTTTAGATCACTCCCAAATAGTGCCAAGTTGTTATTTAGAAATGAGTTTTCCAGAGAGCCTACCTTCGGAAGAGTGAGTGGGGAGCTCTGCTAATGAGACCATGAATGTCTCCCCCATCCCAAAACTGAATAGATGCAGCAGGAATAAGTTAGGGCTCTAGAAGAGTCAATTTTGAATAATATCTGATGCTAAGGTTGCATTAACTTTTGGGCATTGGCGATCCTGTGGCACTTCTTAAAGGAGTGTTTGTCCTGACCCCTTGGGCCAAAGTTCACATCTGGTAATTGCATCTGTTGACATTGGCTTCCCTTGTCCTTTCAGCTGCATGCACTATTGCTTTTCTCACATCCTGTCTTAGACTGTTATGTCGTGTTGTTATGTGCTATTAAACGGCATTTACAGTTCACCCAGAGGGGTGTGCAAGTGGAAACCCTTTGGGAGAAGTGATGCTGTAGAAATGTTGGATCGACAGTATTTTTCCTTTTGTGAGCCAGGAAATGCAAGTGTAAGAAACAGATCCAAACACTGTTCAGAGTAGCCATTAATGTGCACCGCAGAGTAAGCAATGACCATACGGAAAGCCAGAAGTGCCAAGGGTCAACAAAGCCCCTTAGAGATAGGGAAATTAAAACGGAATTTTTAAAAAGTAATTTTGGGGTAGCCTGTGAGTTCAGAATAACATAAGAATTTTGGAGTTGGCTGGAAAGTAGATTCTATTTGTATTGGTCTCTGCGATTTACAAAGTGCTTTTTATATACACAAACACATTTAATTCCTCATAACCTTCTGAGGGGGGTATGACTGTTATTTTAATTTTATAGGCTAGGGAACTAGGGATTAGAGAGATTCCAGGAATTGCCTAAGGTCTCACTTCAAGCAAGTAGAGGAAACAAAGGAGATAAGACAGGTCTTCTGACTCCAAATTCTTTTTACTTGCAGCACACCTCAGCTGGGTGAGTATATTGATTGCGATTTGGTGAATGGAATGTGGGTCTGGCATATCTTCTTAGATACATTTTCAACACTGAGTTACTAGAATTCTTGGAGATTCTGGAAAGCCCAGGGTTTGTTTTTTTGTTTGTTTGTTTGTTTGTTTGTTTGTTTGATGCCTGAATGTTAGGACCCACATTGCAAAATGTTAATTGTTGTTTTTTGTTTGTTTGTTTAAATAAAAACCTTCCTAAAATAGACTTCCTTACTTTATCATATGATTGCATTATACTGCAAATGAAGATGCTTTAACTTGTCACTTCAAAGATTCTTTTTGGCTACTTCTGCCTTTGGCTCTGTCCCAGAAGGCTCATAGAATAATTCAGATAAGTACTGTAGAGCTGGTCAATTTTCACTTTCTGTCAAACTTGTGTTGTTGAATTCCTAACGGTATTTTGCATCTATAAAAGAGTGAGTATACATCAGAAATGACTAGTTCTACAGAGTAAGTTGTTTACTCACCTGATGGGACCTGTCCATTGCAATACAAATTTATTGCTATTAAATATTGACTGTGAGAGCCATGGGCGTAGAATTACGTCAGAGGCAGAGAGCAGAGTTCATGTATATACTGTGAAAGAAAGAAGTATATAATGAGCATAGAAACACATTTTCCTGGGGGATAAGGTAAAACAAAGCAGTTATTGATAAAATTGAGAGACATGGGGATGAAAAAGAGAGATTTCAGAAGAGTAGTAATTGAGTTTTTAAAAGTGTCAACTTGAACTTCTTGTAGTTAATGTGTGTCCTGGCTGATGGCATGATTATGGTAGCCAAAAACTAAGATAAGAAAGGAGTCTTTTTAGACATTGCTGGTTTAAAGATAGCTAGATTTCTATTGTTTTTGTTTGTTCGTTTGTTTTTGTTTTGGTGTGGAAAGAAAGTGATTTGTTCTATAACATAATTAGTACAGTGTAGGAGCTAATGAAGTGTTTATTCAAAATTTATCTTAAATGGACATCTATTGGATGTCAACTCCACGGGCAGGCAGTTTCATCCAAGCCTGAATTCCTCCCTTGTCACATTGACTAGCATAATTTCTTTCATTTTGCAAAGATGTTTTTAACTACTTTATAATTTACACTTCATAAAATTCACCCATAATAAATGTACATACAATCCAAAGAGTTTTAGGAAATTTATACAGTGGTACAGCCCACTTTGGAACATTTTCATCATTCCAACAAGTTCCCCCATTGTTTTCAGTCACTTCCCATTCTAATCCCCAGCTTCAGGCAACCACTAAACTATTTTTTCCCCTATCGATTCTCCTTTATTGAATATTTTAAATGGAATTATACAAGATGTGGTCTTTGTGTCTGCCTTCTTCCACTTAGCACAATGTTTTTGAGGGTCAATATATTGTAGCATGTATCAGTACCTTGTTCCTCTTTATTGCTGAGTAGTATTTCAAATGTCTTGGTATACCTCATTTTGTTTAGTCATTTAGCAGCTGATGGACATTTAGATTGTTTCCAGATTTGGACTACTATGAATAATGCTACTATGAACATTCACATATGAGTCTTTATATGGATATATGTTTTCATTTCTTTTGGATAAATAGGAGTATTATGGCTGATAACATATGCATGGTAACATGTGTGATAAATATACATTTAACATGAGATATTTATCATGTGTGATAAATATACTTAACTTTGTTCCAAAGTGATTATGCCATTTTACATTCCCACCAGCAATGTATAAGGCTTTTAATTTATCCTCACCCTATTCAACACTTGATATTGTCATTCTTTGAGTGTAGACTTTCTAGTGGATATTTAGTGGTATCTCATTGTGGTTTTAATTTGCATTTCCGCAGTGAGTGACAATGTTAAGCATCTTTTCATGTGTTTATCATATACTTGTATATCTTCTCATTTTGCTTGATATTTTACAGTTTAAATAAGAAAGAAGTGGAAAGAAAGTGACTATGCTAGGAGAAGTAAAGGGCTGAAATGGTCCATAGTAGTTCACTGGGCAAAACAGAATTTCTGATGACACTGATAGTCTTCTTAGTAAGAAAAGAGTTTCTCTGCTCCAGAGCAGAGATAAAGTTACTACCTTAAACTTCTTTGGGCAGATGTTACAAAGTGCTTCACATTTATCATCTCAGTGATTCCTCGCAGATGCTCTATAAGGTATTGAACTACTTATAAAATTTTTACAGGTGAGACTCTGATAAGGGAAGTGACTGGTATAGGTGTAATTGGTGGGTAAATTGTGAAGAGCAATTTTTACCCCTGGTCTTTTCCCAGTCGTCTACTCTTTCCACTATAGCAGCAGGCAGCAACACTTTAAGGTTCACTTTGGTTTCATGTATCAGAATTCCAGCAAAGCCAGTACTGGCACCTTGAGGATATCACATGTGGGAATCACTGCTGGACAGACTTTTAGGAAGTGTTTCCTCCATTTCCTGATTCAATGGCTTTGCCTATTGTCCTTTGGCCCAGATGTCTCAATCTCTGTATTATGGACTACCTGATTGTAATCTGCAAACAATGAAGACTCAGAACATCTGTTGAGAGAAGGAAATCTAATTGGTGAGGCGCATATTCTGATTGGAGATTATTTTATAAACAAATCACTTTACATAAAACCAACCAAACAATGTTTAATTGACAAAATGCTAAGCTGCAGAGTCAAGATATTATAAAAATGTTAAATGGAGAAACGGGAATACTAATGTACTTATTGCTAGAGAAATTATTTTTTCATTTATTAAATTCAGTGGACCCTAAGGTTTTAAGAAAGTTTTGTTGTAGGGGTGGTGAATAACAGATCTGCATCATTCAAGGGCACATTTTAAAATATTTTATCTGTTTGGACTCATGAATCATTAAAAATGCACCAAAATTTCAGCATTTTAATATCCATGTAAAGACTCATACTGTATCACATAGAAACAGCATGCACACACTCAAACACATCCTTTGTTAGATGATATACCTTGGTTGTGGTTGGAAAATATGGTAATTATTACTGGATGAAAAGATGTTCATCATTACTAATCATTAGGGAAATGCAGATCAAAAACCACAATGTGATACCACCTCATACCTCTTTTGGATGGCTATCATCAAAACAACAACAACACGAAAGACAACAAATGTTGGTGAAAATGTGGAGAAGTTGGAACCCTTGTGTACTTTGGTGGGGATGTAAAATGGTGTAACCACTATGTAAAACAGTGTAGTGAGTCCTCAAACCATTAAAAACATAATTGCCGTATAATACAGCAATTCCATTTCTAAATATATGTCTAAAAGAGCTGAAATCAGAATATCAAAGAAATATTTGTACACATATTTGTTCATAGAAATATTTGTTCATAGCAGCATTATTCACAATAGCCAAAAGGTTGAAGCAACACAAGTATCTATCAATAGATGAATAGATAAACAAAATATGGTATATAAATGCAATGGGATATTATTCTGCCTCGAAGCAAATCCTATCAGTGTGATATGAATGAATGTCAAGGTTATTATGCTAAATGAAATAAGCCAGTCTCAAAGGATAAATACTGTATGATTTCACTTACATGAGGTACCCAGAGTGGCCAAATTTAAAGAGACAAAAAGTAGAATGATGGTTGCCAGGGGCTAGGCTACCAGGAGGAGGAAATGAAAAGTTGTTATTTAACAGGAACAGAGTTTTGGTTTCGCAAGGTGAAAATGTTCTGCAAAATGGTTGCATGGCAATGTGAATATATATAACACTACTGAACCGTATATTTAAATGTTATTAAGATGGTAAATTTTATGCTATGTATCTTTTACCACAATTTTTTTTCAAGTATTATATATTCTCAAATAAGGCAACAGTCGATTAAACAGAATTAATTTAGTTTATTTACAGCAGGACTTCTCAGAACTTTTAATATACTACTGTGTATTGTGACTCTCCGAGAAGAGGAGGCCATCAAATTTAGAAACTATTCTTAGGGACAACCTTTGGTATCTGATTATAACGTTTCACAGTTTCATTCCAGGACAGATAGCAGACATTCCCAAGCAGGAACTTTAATGTGGTGCCGGAAACTTTCGATGGACCAAATTCAGGTCAAGAAAAAGAAAATTCTCTAGGTTGAATATCTTCATGTGTAATTCAAAACGAGAAGTTGCTAGTAGGTTTAAATGTACTGTAGTTGAGTTAAAGGAGTATGTCACGGTTAAAAGCCAAGAATTTCCTCTAGGGGCAGGTAAAGAACAGCTGACATTCCTGATTATTTTTCTAGTGTTTAAAATGACTTTTCCAGACCTAAAGCCTATAAGCACTTTATTGACATTTGATTAGCAATTATTTCTTACTGTGTTGAAGCTAAAATTAGGATCAGGTTCCCTTGCATTGTCCCCCCACACACACACACACAAATGCACACGCACACTCAAGCCCCAAATAAATCAACTCTACTTCACAAAGATACATTACAAAATAATTTCCCCTTTTCCATTTCCTTAGCAATCTCAGAAAATCATATACTGTCAAAGCTGGAAAAGATTTATAGCTGGAGTCCAACTCCCTCCTTGTATATAGTGGGAAACTAAGGCCCAGAGAGGGCAAGAGATTTTCCCGCAAGACCAAAAGAGTGGCAGAGGTAAGAAAACTCAATTGCTTCGCTAGTACTCTCTCCAATACTCTGCCATCCCATTAGAAGATGAGTTGTGGGGGCCTGATATCACTATCACTCCAGGTCAAATTTTTTTATAGTTTATTAGACACGCAAATAACAGGTTTTATTAGAATGCCAGAACGCAATTTCTCTTAGGTGTACAATTTGTAGGCTGCACGTGAAACTTAAAACCTGAAATAATCAGTGTTCACAGCATGTAAGAATGTACACTCAACAATAAAGTGACATTTTGTTTTATGTGTAAACATATAGCAATTAGGTAAGATATATCCACTGGAATTACATGGTAGCTTTGATTTGTATGGATGCCCATAGGAAATTTATTCAGATTCCGAAGGGAATTGTTACTGTCAATTATCTGGCTGTATAGGAGCTCTGTATGGTATACCCCATTTGCTAAATGACACACAGACTCTGTAACTAAATTAAAACCAGGAAATAGCTGAATTGATAGGAAACATCGGCTGGAATATAATGGAGATAAAATGGTGTTGCTTTAAAAAAAAAAAAGGAGGACTTTGGGTAATGTTCATATTCACTTGCTAATTAACATATCGTTGTGTATACATTTAAAGCCATATACCATTAACCACGTTAAAAGCCATCAAAAATCAACCAGTTAGGATGAGGGTTCTGAATTCAACCCAGTGGTTTACTTTATGTTTCTCTTTAGAGATACTTAGTGCATTAGAACAGTTAGAACTAGGACTTGCTGTTTTGGTAGTTGCTTGGGAGAAGCCATCAACCAAATAAATAAGCATAATGGTTTTTGAAAGCAAAGATTGAGATAGGTAGAGTCTGGTAATTTTAGGATAGCTAATGTATGACTATATCTAGCAGCCTTTAAATAGAAAGGTTGTAAACAACAACAACAAAAAAATATGAGGGAATTTAAGGATTGTTAAAATGTGTAAACCATCAATCAACACTAAAAGTCAAACAGGTCAAGCCATATTTTCCCTCTTTCCTGGACTCCAGGCTCCTGGTATAATTGACAGAGGTTGAAAAAGGTGCAGTGGTGTAAATAGGAAGCCTGGTAAGCACCTGTTTCATAAGGAGAATTGATATCTTGGTAAATGCAGTACTTTTACAGTAACTATCATACTTCTATAGCTATTGCCTATAGGGCACTATGTTCACTCAGAGCCCACAAAGGCAGTTTCCATTTTGCCACAGAGTGATTGCCCTCAAAATCATTTTTTTCCTGATATATTTGGAATGGGTTTACAATTTGCTTTTTCTCTGTTTTTGTAAAAATAAGCTTCAAACTATTACATGTGTTATCCTAAAATACCTGTGGATTAGAACAGATAAGTCTTTGAATCACCTAACCAGGTTTAGAAGGAAGGCTGTGTTATATTTGTACTTTGGATGGAAAGCCAACACCATTAGTTTAAAGAGTGCAGCTCTGTTCCAAAAGCATTCTATGATAATATTTCTTTTATAAGCTGAAGACAGAGATATGATAGAAATTTCTGAAATATAATGATCTCACATGCCAAGTTTCCCAGTTGCTATCTAGAGTCATTCACATAGTTCCTATTACTATTACCGGTAAAAGTGAATTTAACTCTCCCAGGAAACCATAACCTTCAAATATATTATTTATGGTTTAGGAATCATTTTCATTTTCTACCTCAAGAATTTAGCTAAATGAAAACTATTTACGGAAATCTTTTTTCCACTGTTTCTTCTTGTGTTAAAACTCTATAGATTTTTGTCACATGTGAACTAGATACAATTATTCTACTTGATGATCTTCCTTACACAACTTCCATGGTCTGAATGAGTACTGAAAGTAAATCCATTAAAGATCCTTGTGGAAGATTAAGATCACAGAGACACTGATGTAATAAGATACTGATGTGCTGGCATAACAGTTTTCCAGCAAGTTTAAATAGAAAAATAAAATAAAGAGTCTTCCCTATGATTATTCTAAGAGAATATCTTTCACAGGCAGGCATACCATACCATATTTAAAACCAGTATAATTTTAAAATGAATTCTTAATTCCAAACAATAGGAAGTTTAATTCTAATTTTTTCTGACTTAATTGAAATATAATAGCTAATTAGTTGCTCGTATTTATGTTGTACAATTCAATGAGTGTGTTTTTTTTGCATTTATTGTTGCATTTATATACAACAATATATTAGTTTCAGTTGTATAGCACAGTGATTAGAGATCTATATCTCAAAAAATGATCAGCCCAGTAAATCTAGTACCCATCTTCCCCCTGCATGTTACAAAATAGATGACTATTTTCCTTATGCTACACTTTATATCTCCTTGACTACTGTGTATATATCCATTTGTACTTCTTAATCCCTTTGTCATTTTTCACTGTCTCCCCAATACCCTCCCATTTATGAGCTCTCAAAATATTCTCTGAATCTATGAGTTCATTTCCATTTTTGTTGTTATTGTTTGTTTTGTTCTTTAGATTCTACATGCACATGTAATGACACGATATTTGTCTTTATCTCACAAACTTCATTCAGTACAATACCATCTAGGTCCATCAAGGCAATATCTTCTTCCATTCCCTTTCCTTTAGTCTGTGTGTGTCTTTTAATCTTTAAAGAGCCTCTTATAGTCAACATATGTAAGGGTATTCTTTTCTTATCCTTTCAGCCACCTGTCTTTTGGTTGGAGCACTTAATTCTTTTCCATTTGAGGTACTTGTTGAAAGGAATGTAGTAGTCATTACCATTCTTTATTCCTGTTTTCGATATATGTTTTTGTTTTCTTGTTAAAGAAGTCCCTCCAACATTTCCTGTAATACTGGCTTGGTGTTGACAAATTCCTTTAACTTATTTTTGTCGGGAAAGCTCTTTATCTGTCCTTCCACTCTAAATGATAGCTTTGCTGGATAAAGTATTCTTGGTTGTTAATTGTGGGTTTTCATCACATTGAATATTTTGTGCCAAGCCCTTCTGTCCTGCATAGTTTCTTTTGAGAAATCATCTGCCAGTCTTATGGGTGCTCCCTTGTAGGTAACTAACTGCTTTTCTCTAGCTGGTTTTAAGATTCTCTCTTTGTATTTAACCTTTGGCAGTTTAATTATGATGTATCTTGTGTGGGCCTTTTTGGGTTCCTTTTTTGGGGCGAGGAGACTTGCTGAGCTTCCTGGGGTTGTATGTCTATTTCCTTCACCAGGCAAGGATAGTTTTCCATCATATTTCTTCAAATAGCTCTTCAACTTCTTGTTCCCCTTCAGGTACCCCATAACATGGATATTTTTACATTTAATTTTGTCCCATGGGTTCCTTAAATTATTATTATAGTCTTGGTTTCTTTTTTCTTGCCTTTCTGATTGGGTGTCCTTGGCTTTCCCATCCTTTACATCAGTGTTTTGATCCTCTTCTTCCTCTATTCTGGTTCCCTCTAATATACTCTTTATCTCAGATAATGTATTCTTCATTTCTGACTTGTTCCCTTTTATAATTTCCATTTCCAATTTTCTGTTTTTTTTTTTTTTTTATCTCTTAGTTGAAGTTCTCACTAAGTTCATCTACTCTTCCCCTAAGTTCATTGAGCATCTTTATAACAAGCAGCTTGAATTGCTGGACTCCATTTTTCCCTTGATCTCTGTTCTGTTCTCTCACATGGCTTCTGCTTCTTTGTCTTCCCATTTCGGCTGCCTTTCTGTGTTCGCTTCTATGTGCTAAACGAAGCTCCTAAGTCTCCTGGTCTTCTTAGCATGGCTTTGTGTGGTAGGTGTCCAGCGGCCCAGTCCCGAGAGGAGTCCCGCTGCAGGCCAAGTTTAGCCCCAGCCTGTGTCCCTCCGGGGCCACTGTGAAGATTCCGCAAGCGATCCCCAGAGGCTGTGCTCGTAGTCGCCTCAAAAGGTCACACCAAAAACTGATGCCAACTGCCACCAGTGTGAGTCTAGGCACTGCTCAGGAAGAGGCAGCTTAGCGAGGACACCCCTGGATGTGGCGTGGGTGGGGCCACGAGTTGCAGGAGGCGGAGATTCAGGCAGTCCTGGGCGGAGTGACCTCTGCTACTCAGTCTGATGAAGGCTCAGCCATGGTGGTGCTGAGTCTGCACACTGGGAGTGGCGAGGGCTCCACATGGAAACAGTGGATACCACCAGCACTTCTTTCCGGGAGAGAGCCTTGCCTCCAGCCCTCACTCTGACAACTCAGTGTCCCTGGAGCAGCCAGCCTGATGCTGGCGCTCAGAGTAAGTAGATCCTTTACTGCAAAAGTCTGCTTTTGAACATGGACCCTTTAAGAGGTATCTGCAGCTGCCGGTTGCTACTGCTGTACCCTCTGTCCACTTAGCCGCCTGAGCAGCCTCACATCTTCGCTCCCTTCTACCTTTTTCCATTGTAGGATGATTTCTTATTGCTCTCCCTAGTTGTAGGGCTTTGGTTCATCTAGATCCCAGGTGACTTTGTTTTCTGTGTGCTCCATGTTTCCGTTCAAACTTTGATGTGGTCACAAGAGGGAAGAACAAAGCCTCTATTATCTATGTCATTTTTAGGTGCCTCCTAGTTCTAAATTTAAGATTGCAAATTCTTCTCAATTTCTTGGTTTTCTTTTTTTTAATTGAGATGAAAAAACATGTACCATAAAATTTACCCTATGAAAATGAATAATTTAGTGGTTATTAGTCTATTGACCAAGTTGTGCAACCTTCACTACTGTCTAATTCTAGAACATTTTCATCACCCCCAAAAGAAACCATTAGCAGTCACTCCCACTTTCCACAGTGCCAGCCCCTGGCAACCATGAATCTATTTTCTGTTCTTATCTATTTTACCTATTCTGAGTATTTTATATAAATGGCATCACATAATATGTGGTACTTTGTCACTGGCTTCTTGTCACTTAGCATGATATTTTCAGGGTTCATCCATGTTGTAACATCCATCAGCCTTTCATTCCTTTTTATGGCTGAATAATATTTCATTGTGTGGATATACCACATTTTGTGGTATATCGATTCACCTGTTAATGGATATTTGAGTTGTTTCTACTTTTTGGCTCTTGTGAATAGTGCTACTTCAAACATTGTTGAACAAGTATCTGAGTCCTTGATTTCAATTCTTTCAAGTTATGTGTAATAATTTAACTAATTAAAGAACCACCAAACTGTTTCCACAATGGCTGCACCATTTTACATCACCATCAGTTATATATGAGGATTCCACTCTTTTCATATTCTAAAATTTGTCATTTCCTGGTTATTCTCATTTTTATTTTTTTATAGCCATCTAAGTCACATCTCATTGTGGTTTTGATTTGCATTTCACTAATGGCTCATGATACTGTGTATCTTATTCATAGGCCATTTCTATATCTTCTTTGGGTAAGTGTTTATTCACACCCTTTGTGCATTTTTTAAATTGGGTTTTCTCTTTAATTTTATCTTGTGAGAGTTCTTCAGATATTCTGGATGCAGGACCCTTATCAGATATGTGGTTTGAAATTTTTTTCCAGTTCTGTGGGTTGTCTTTTTACTTTTCTGATGGCATTTTTTGATACACAAAAGTTTTTCATTTTGATGAAGTCCAATTTATCTACTTTTTGTTACTTATCTTTTTGCCTCTCAAGTTTTCAAAGACGTATTCCTCTGTTCCTTTCTAAAAGTTTTATAGTTTTAGCTCTTACATTTTGGCCTCTGGCCTACTTTGAGTTAATTTTTTCATATGGTGTAAGGTAGGGATCCAGATCCATTCTTTTGATGTGGATATCCAGTTTCTCCAGCATCATTTAGTTTATAGAGTTGCTTAAATGTTTTATTTCCTGTTGACCTTCTGTCTAGTTTTTCTGTCCATTGTTGAAAATGGAGTATCCATTTTCCATAGTCTCAAGCCCAATCATACATATTTGTAATTATTGTTTTATGCAATTGTCCTTTAAAACCAATAGGAGAAATATTTACTACACAAAAATACAATAATAATAGTTACCTTTATTGGTGTTTTTTTTATTTTTTCTTATGGCTTTGGGTTACTGTCTAGTGTCCTTGTATTACAACCTAAAGGACTCCCTTCAACATTTCTCATAGAGTATGTCTAAGAGTGACAAACTTCCTCAGTTTTTATTTATCTGGAAATATCTTAATTTCTCCTTTATTCTTTTCAAAGACAGTTTTTTAAATATAGAATTCTTGATTGACAGTTTTTTTTTCTTTCAGTGTTTTGAATACATTATCTCACTGCCTTTGGGCTTTTGGTTTCTCATGAGAATTCAGCTGTTAATCTTTTTCAGTATTATTTGTATATGGTGAAAGCTTCTTTCACTACTTTTATGATTTTTTCATTGTCTGATTTTTCAGCACAGTCCTATGAGAAATAATCGGCTTGATAATTATTTACCATAGAGCTAGAAAGTGAAATTTCCCAAAATAATACAGTGAATGAGTGAGCTTCTCTAAAAGCAAGGCAATGTTTCTAAGTGTACAGGTTTGGCCTGTATAAAGGTGGTATTGTCTTAATGACAAAAGTGAAGGACCTATTTTCCCAGTTGAATTGTTGGAAAAACAAATCTTACTTCTGGCTAGTATACCTAGAATAAGAAACAGGAGTCAAGCTGGTGTGGGGTAGAGCAGGGACTTATTTTAGAAAGGGAAAGGACCTGATTAGTGGTAATGGCAGCCTCTTGCAAAGCCTTGTGGCCCTCTTAGGTTTTATGTTACTTATTAAGGCTGTTATATATTTTCTTGCCTCTAATTAAGGCATCTGCAGTTAAGTGTGAGTACCTAAGTGTGTGAATTTGTTGAGTACTCTGCTCCTGATGTTATGGGTAGAGCATTTCTAGCAGAAGGTCTCTGCATTGTCAACTCACAGACGGTAATGCTGAAATTTAGTTAAAATGTGTAGAATCACTGTGTGTAACTTCACTGATGATTACACTGTTTTTGTTTCTGATTCTTTCTGGAATCATGAAAACACAAGATGTTGCCCTTCTGAAATGTCAGTCATCCTTAAATATAATTGCTATTTAAAGATGTATAAATTATAACCAGATCACCAAATTTAATCTTTGGGACAACAACATATTTGAAGTTTCAATTTACTTGAAAGCCACCATTACTTAGGAATTTACCATTTGTTTTAACAAAACTGATCGATTGTTTAAATGTTTACAAGTAAAGAGAGTAGGAAACTAAAAGAAATTATGTTTAATTGAATGCAAATGCAAAGATTTCAGAATGATTAATCTCCTCTAAGATGTTTTCAACTGAAATTACTTGGGAATAGACAGGAACCATTGGGAGAAAAGAAAGAAGTACCTATATTTTGGTAGGTTGATTTATCCACCTACTCAGAAACAGATGAGATGAGGACTTTGGAAGGTTTCATTTCACCACTTTTCCAAATCGACTAGAGAAGGACCCCTTGTAGACTAGACATTTCTTGAGGACAGTATTGCTACACATTACCCATGTCAATCTAGAAGTTGGCTGCTACATGTTCCCCGGGGCCATATTATCCTCTTCTGAATCCATGATTTGACCAGATTTGTCTAAGGATCCAGGAAGAAGAACCTCATTGCCCTCCTCCTGGACCTAAAGACAGTTGCAGCTTTCAAGCACCTTTGTCTTATTCTTATCTTACCTGCCCTCAACTGATTTCTTATCCCCAGGATTAAGCAGAAAGCTAGCTCATCTCATCTACTCCTGATGAGGTGGTTGAAAAGCTCTACTAACTATCGTCTGCATGGACTTTCTTTGCTCACCCGTAGAATGAATAAACGGGACCATATACTCTCTCAGTTCCTTTCTAACCCACCATTCTAACTCTATGACTTAATTCCTTTAGTAATGCATTACACATAATGCTGAGCATTTCTAGGGATTCAATACATTTAATATCTCTATCTCTCATACTGGCACCATCCTTAGGAAGTAGTTTTCTGCTTCCCAAACATCTCCTTCCTTGATGCATCTGTTTGGGGCAAACAAATTGATTTCTTCAAAGATGAAAATTACCATAGCTGTGTCCCGAAATATGTCAAACAAACAGTATATTCAGAATGTGCGTATATTACCTGGTATATTAAAAGGGGTTAAACCTTGTGGGGAAAGGAAACATGTATTTATTTAATGAAATGCTAGTTGCATATGACTAGATGGAATCTCAGAGGATGGTTAAGAAGCCTATGTTAGAACTGGTCAAGGCATTATTACCTAGTGAGCTCAGTGAAGGGAAGCAAAGGTAGAGCTGTGAATGTGTGTTGGCTGTAGCCTGTTATTAGCTGTCCTTTTACCCTCTCACATTTATATTCTCCTGTTCCTGCCACTCTGTCACTACCATCATCACCACATAGTTTTGTGAGATAGGGAAGGAGTCCAGGTAAAACAGCCAAACAAGCACTTAAATCCCAGGAGCAATGGGCACACCCCATTTACCAAAGAGAGCCAACAGAGAAAATAATTCACCATAATCTCTACTGACATATACTTCGCCAAAATAGCACAGGCTCAAGCTCTGCCCAATACTGGGTACAAATAGCTGGCCTTGGTTACATGATGCTCTTCCCAGACCTTGTGGTTAAATTCCAGTAAGCCTCTCAGAAAAAAACAAGAGGCCTGTCAGAGGATGAATTCCTAGGCAGAAGTAATAGGAGAAATGCTTGATGAGGTTTTGAATTTAAGAATAAGAAGCAGTGAGACCCGCATGGGAATAGAAATTATTGTGTCTGTACTAGATTCCAACTCTGCTTATTTCAGAGAAGTATAATTAATCTAAGATATGCTACTAAATGGCAAGTGTATTGATACACAAAATTAGTGAGTATTTTTTTAGGGGATGAAAAGTGAGTGTGAAGGATAATTTAGCTAAATGCTAAGCCAAAATGATTTTCTAAGCATTTACAATCAACCCAGCAAAAACTTATACTAGAATTTCTGAAACTAGAATCGACTAAGCTAAAATAAGAAGAATGATCTCCAATATCAATAAGATGTGAAATGACTGTGAATGTTATTAAAAGACCATTTGACCAAATATAGAATTCCAAGATAGTGGATATATTCAGTGTTAATAGCCACGCTTAAGTTGAACTACTGTGTTCACTGATTTCCTTTAAAACAATATCCTAAATGGTTACCAAAAGGTATGGCTTTGAGTTCCTTTGCTATTGGAAAATACCAGCAGTTCCATTTCACATCCTTCATCCACTGTTTGACCACTTCATTCAAATCGATGAGGGTACAGAAAGGAAAACTACACCATGGTAAGGAAACACTTAATCGTTTAGTAGCTATAGAATGTAACTAAGGTTGTTAATGATCTTCATAAAATGCCAGTACTCTAGTTGTCTTCTGTGACCAAAATATTGTAAAACCTATACATGGTAGATTCAAAAAGAGCTAATTGTTCGAGCATTTTTAATTCTGTATTTACCAAACGAAACACTGTTTTTAGGACACATCCTGGTTTTTCATATTTAAAAGAATTACCTGAGTATTTCTCAAGTTAATCTTTATTCAAGGAGTGAGGCTAAAAAGTATAAAAGGGTACCACCATTCTTTTGCTTCTTATATTTTAACCTTTAAAAATATGTGATTAGTTATGAATATTATAATAATTTTACTCATGTTTCCTGTTTCCTATTGGAGCCCATTTCCTGCTTCGGATTCCATAGCCTAAAACTTGGAAAGGGAAAGGTTTGACGCTCTCTCATCTCCAAGGAAATAACAACTAGAAACTCAGAATCTAGTTTTTTTTTCATCAAGTCATGGCTAATTTATTTGTACCAGATGTACCAGGTCATTTATTTTACTTCAGAATAATACCATTCAGCCTTAATTATCTGAAACATATTTTAAAATTTATATTTTTCAAATATCATACCAAAGAAGGAAAACTGTTTTAATTGAAACCCTGTTTATAAATCCTGATCTAGACCTTGTCTTCAAAGGAAGGAAGCTTTGATAAGGAAACTAGAGGCATCTCACTAATCCTTGATGAGCCAGAGGCGTTCTGGAAGGATTGTGAACCATCGTCCTTCAGTCATTGAGGTTGACTCTTCATGCCCTGTGCTTGATGACATGGCTGCTGTGGTTCATATACAGAGGTTATTTTTAGAGGCAAGAATTCTTATTTCCCACAAGATGTCTATTTGGAATGAATCAGTTTATATGCTAGGACAATAGTAAATGCTCAGATCTTGTCTGTGTAACCTCAGTTCCCTGAGGAAATGTGTAATATCTTGGTACACTCTTACCCTGGAATCATTGCCCTCTATCAGTGGCCCTCATCTAACTGAGGCTTTTTGTTTTTTTTTTGGAAACCGAATGGTGCTGTGGGGCTTCACAGATGTCTTCGAAGTATGTTACTCTTCCAGAAAAGTTATATTTTGTGTTTGTGGTTTTTCACAGTGATTTAAAACTGACACAGGGATCAGAAAAATCACTGATCTACAATGATGGGAGCCAAGGTCAGATGCCTTCAGAGGGATATTGTACTTGGTGTCCTGCAAGGATACCATTCTGTGTTTGCATTTTGCTGCCACAGATGGCAAATCAGCCTGCCCTGGCAAGCTTCTTAAAGCTATGCCAGCTTTGACTCTGGCCTTATAACTGGAACTGTACTTCATGAAGCTTTTGGTCCTTTAAACTGAAATTTAGTCTAGCCAGGCTAGAGACCCTAAAGGAGGGCATTACAGAGCCCAGAATTAACATACACAGGCTAACCAACCTAGCGAACAGAGTACTAATCAAGAATTGGAAGATGCTCACTAGGGATCCACAGGACCCTCACTCAGCCATTTGGTGCATGGATTGGTGACATCCCTTTGGATTAGTTAATTAATTTGCTTTAAAAGATCAAATGTCTGCCTTTTTCTTTGACTTTACCCCCACTTTATCAGGGGAGGAGGATCCCCCATCTAGAGTGGAATATGGAACCTGCCTTTCAGAGTAGCCCTAATAAAGTGAATGCTGGCAGTACATCGCTCAGTTTGTCTGAACATCTGTCTGTCTAGCTGCAGTGTATCCAGGACTCTCAGGCAGGAATGAGCTATTACCATACCAGAGCATCAACAATGACATGTCATACTAGGGCTAGAGAGGTAGAGACTGGGATAAATTCAAGTCCATGAACAGATTGCTTATTTATGTTGTTAACCCATTGCCTCATTCAGTTTTTTAGTTATCAAGCATTTCCTGAGCACCTACTATGTATCAGGCACTGTGGTAATCCCAGGGCCCTGCCCTTTCCAGGTTTATACTAAAGTACATAAGCCCTCCTCCCTAACCTCATTCCACATTCTAACGACATCACAGTAGTTACACTTAAACAGTTTTCAGCCTAATTATGGGCTTATGGCCTCACTTCTCTCTCATCTTCAATTTTCTTATTTGTAAAGTAGGCTGATAATACTTGCCGTGCTGCCTCACAGGGGTCCCCGTCATGCCAACAAGAGAAGATATATGAAAGTGGTTTTAATTATAAAAATAATGGAATATTGATAGCAATGAGACAATAACCAAGATCTATTGAGGGCCTACAGCATTCCACAGAATGAGCCCTACGCAGGCCATAGCAGAATGTTAACTGTACCAAAAATTTAGAATTCATCCCCTTCAGAGATTCAAATTTTATAAATAGTTTTTACCACATAATATTAACATATCATATACATACTTACTGATCTCCATACACTAAGTTCAGTGCTTTACATGGATTACCTCATTTAATCTCCATAGTCGTGCGATGTGGGAGATAAGTATAGGTATTATTATACCCATTTTAATAGATAAGAAACGTAAGGCTCAGCCAGGTTAAAGAATAACTTGTTGATAGTAACAAGGCTAGTAAGTGATAGAGTCTAGATTTGAATACAACTTTTCTGATTCCAGAATATGAGCTTTTAAACACCATAGTATACTATCCCTCCCCTTAGAAAACAAAATAAAACTCTATACAGCTGTAAGCTAGTCTCTCTCTCTCTCTCTCTCTCTCTCTCTCTCTCTCTCTCTCTCTCTCTCTCTGTGTGTGTGTGTGTGTGTGTGTGTCACTCTAAGGTAGTGGATAGTTTTCTAACACTATAGAGAACCACTTCTACCACTAAAAGGGAGCCCCACTGAATTAGTTTTAATTTCATCACAAGTTTGTTTCTTTCACATACTGGTTTGTTTTACTATCCGTACATTTATTTAATTGTGAAGATTTATTTTCACAAGTTTCAACCCTACATTATCAAACATAAAGTAATAAGCAAGAAGCTGGGAGTGGAGGAGAAGTATGTGCTCTAGATAAGAAGCCAACATGGAAGTAATGCCCAGAAAAGAGTGTTTCTGGGAATGGGTGGCATATGGACGTACAGCCTCTAGCAGGTCCCTTTGCTGTTCATTACTAAACATCTCTATGTGCATCCTTAATACATAGATCTTTATCTTACTGGGAGCATCCTGGAGGGTTTCTCACACTCTTCTTTCTGGTGTCTCAGTATCTGGCCGTGGAGTATACTTGCTTTGCCTTACAAGGCATTTGTAATAAGCTATTCATGTCTGCTACTGTGGCTGCTATTCCTCTTCTTCCTCCTCCTCCCTCTCCCCTTCTTCCTCTTCAAGATCACCATCATTATTCTCAGCAGCACAGTTAACATGTTTGAGAACTTATTGCCTTGCCAAGCAATGTGTTAAGTACTTTACACACATTATCCCATTTATTTGTTCATTCACCCATTCAGTGAACATTTTATCGAACATTTACTTTGTCCACACACTGTACTACACACTGATAATCAAAACAGACTGTTTATCCTTTATGTTAGTCTAGTGGGGGTGCAACAAGGAATTTATAATTACAAACTATGGAACTTCTCTGAAAGGATACATGAGACTATGAGAAGTGAAGGGCGCTATTTAATTCTTCAACAACCCTGTGAAGTTGATGAACAGTACTGTCCTCCATTTTACATGTGAGGAAACTGAAGCTCAGAAAAGTTAAGTGATTTTCCCAAAGCAACACAGCTAGTATGTAGGCAGAGTAGCGATTTGAATCCATAATTGTTGGATTCTGAACCTTACACTCTTGACTCCTATACTTTATTGCCTCTCCAGTGTGTAAACTGCATATAGAGTCATTAATTGTAGCCCTATACATTTGGGTTCTGGCTTTATCTCAAAAGTGTGGCATTGCAATTGTTTCCAATTAGTTGTGGCTGTGGTTTGGTACATTTGTTCAAAGAATGTGTGCATGCAAAGCAGAGGTCATGTGCCCTAGGCCTTGTAGATGTGCACAATGTATAAATAATAATGGCATTCCGAAAGCTGGGATTCATTGGAGCCACCACATTTGTTTCCCCTTCGCTTATGCTACTCAAATACAAACAGTAAAGCATGTGTTTACATTGCTGTGGACATGGGAAGCTGGACCCCCAAAGCATTCCTTGCAGGTTGTATAAAGCTGAGTATCCAGATAGTTCAAAATCAGTTTGGTAAGCCCAGCTTAATAGCTTTAAAAGGTAATCTGGATTCCAGATAGTTTTTTAAATGCCTGGAAAGAGATATGTTAGTAGCCAAAAGGGACAAAACCAGCTATCCTTTAAATATGTACCAAGCCTCAAGTTGCTGCATCTATTCTGTTATTTATCTTCTATTTTAAAAATGCTAAAGAGTTGAAAGTCAAGAAAACTCTTAGCTGGATAAAAGCAGTAATGGAATTTTTCATTCTATTTTAACCAGTTGTCTTAAGCTTTTCCAAACAAACCCCGTTGTGATAAGATAGGTTGGTTATTTCAAACACAGTAGATTGCAAGTTCATGGCTAGCATCTAAGAAAATGAGATTGAACTGGAAATGATCTCAGGTAAAGGCAGTCAAGATGGCAAAAATGTGAAATGAAGGCCCCATTAGTTTATAGCTTTACATAAGACAGCAGGTTTTTCTTGGAGAGCTCTGGACTTGGAAGCAAACTTTGTTTTTAATGTGGTCCCTATCATTTACTCAGTGACTTGGTCAAGTCATGTCTCCTCTCTGAGCCTTGGTGGCCTTCCTTGACATGGGAAAGGGGGATTGAAGTCTTCTCCCTTCTACAAATTGGTGGGGAGGATTCAAGGATTACGAGAGAACATATATTAAACTCTAGAGCTGTGTGTGGCTGATAAGGTTCATTATCTTTGCCATCAAGTTAATTTCAAGCGGCACGCTGTTTATGTCATATGGACAGATCAAGAGTTGCTGCTCTCACTGATCTAATTTCAGCATATTTGATCCCTCTAAGAACAACCAGTATGTGCTTTGATCTTTGTTCTCCTGTCAACCAAGCAGGAAAAGAGCTTTGGCCAAATCATATTATCCCACGATGCAGAGCTCTTTTGTTATCTTGGTTATGGTTTTAAAACGTGAAATTGCTATATTCTAGGAAGCCTCTTTTCCCCTCTTACACTGTGGTTCTGATTGTCTTAAGTATTCCAGGCTTTTTTGTTTCCCTTTATCATACACCCCTGAGTACTTGTTCCAAAGCTAACTTTAAATATTTCCCTTTCTAATCAAAAGAAGTCAGTCACCTTTACACAAGAGCATTTTCATTAACTACAAAGACTGAAGGTCAGAATGTCCATACCTAAGCGAAAAGGATATCGTCAGGTTTCATTTAAAAAAAAAAATGGTTTGAAGAACATGTGTTAGTGATTCTAACACACATGGTTTTAAGGTGACTCTTGTCCAAAGATGGTTTCAGAGAGTTTCTGGGAAGTGGAGTAATACTGCAACAGCCTCTCTTACAGTGTGGTGTGTGGTTCACTCATGATAAGATGAGGGACAGATCTAGCTAAAAATGCAAATTTGTGTACTCCACCCCAGACCTACTAAATTAAAAGCTCTCTGGGTGGAGGCAGGGAACTTCAGTTTTTAACAGTCACCCTAGGTGATACTTATGGAAAAGGGAAACTCACTCTCATGTTGTATAAAAATATATATACCCTTTGGCCTAGCGATCCGACTAATGGGACACTGAGGAAATAATCCAAAATATGGAAAGAGTTATGTGAATGATCCTGATATTCTATCTTTATTTATGGAAGCAAAAAAACTGGAAGTGATATCAACATTCAATATTCGGAGAATGGTTAAGTAGATTTCTTTAGATCCCTAAAGGGCACTGCACTAAGTGTTTTATCATGTGCAAAGCTTTACATTTATCAAATTTGTTTCTTACAACAATTCTGTAAAGCAGACATTTTCCTCATTTGACAGATGAGGACGTTGAGGTTTAGTGAAATTAAGCAGCAAAGTTAATAAGTGGGAGAGAAAAGTTAATAAAGAGAAGAACCAGAATTCCAACCTCAGCTGGCCTGATTCTAAAATTCAAGCTCAATCATGTAAAAATTAGGGGGTTTTGGAGAAACCTACCTTTGAAAATACAAATGTGGTGTATTAGAGTTTGGGAGTTGGGCTTTTCTCCCCTTGTTCCTCTTTCCTTTCACCTTTTTCTATTATATTGACACTCCGTAATTGACATACTAAATTATAAAACACAAATTGACTGTATATATAAGCAACCATGATAATCTCATGTGGCTCAAACAGAATTGCAAGGAGAGGGGCAGCTGTAGAAAAAAACTGGGTTGTGAAAATCCTTGTGCATTTCCCACTAAGGGAGTACCAAACAGTGCATGGCAAAAATGTCAGGTTTACAGAATGGTTATGGGGATAGTGGAGTGAAACAATCAGACTCATGGTTTAATAAGGTAGTTTACATTGATAATCATTATTCCGGGCCTTCGTTTTTAAGGAAGCTAATAGGTTAGTGTCCTTTGAAAATGTCCAACAGTTAATTGAAAGCATTAGGCACCTAAAGTTACCTGATTCTATGTGCAAGGCTCTCATAACTTCCTTTTTTTTATAAAGTGAGTGTTCAGCTTGGAAGACATTGTAAAGAGTGGCGGGTGGGGGGGGGAGCGGGGGTCACTATTGTGAATTGTAATTAGCTGGTTTGATTTTTGTGCCAAATTCCGGGATGTACTAGATCCACAGTGTTTGCTGACGATTTCCCATCTCTGATCGATTACCCTTCTTTCAATATTCTGAATCATCACACTCTTATTTAAGACTTTTACATTAACATTAGCTTTTTAGGTTTGGGTTTGTTTTGTTAACATATGAGGGTTAGGCTCATCAGCAGATGTCTGTGTAAAATGGTTTGAAAGTATAGCATCGTCCTCTTCAATGCTGAAGTTGTCTCCAAAATTAGAGTAGTTTAAGAACTGAAGAAGTTATCTCACTGGAAAACAAAGTTTTAAAGGCATTTTTTTTTAATTGCACTTTAGAGATTAGCTACAGATCTTCGCCAAGGTCATCCAAAAGGATTTAGCTGCTCATTCACAAGTTCTTATATAATTAATCTGTGCTTTGGCTTTATCTTTTTTCATGAGTTTGTAGAAGTAGCTTTAAAATAATTAAAGATAACCATGCCACTGTATTTTGCTTCAGTTCAATAGCACATTTATTGAGTGCCTACTATGTACAAGACACTTTCTTAAATGCTATGGGGTTCAAAGAGAAATAAGACACAGCCCCTGGGCAGCTCCAGTCTGGTGGTGGAGAGAAGTCACATGTACAAGTAAATAATACCAGATTGCATACATAAAGCACTATTTTGGAGATACAAATAAAGGGAGCAGTAGTGGAAAACAGAGAGTATTATAGTGACCATCTGTGGTAGCCGGGAAGGCTTTCCTGTTGTAGTTAAGCCTTGATTGCTGTTAGCGCATCAGTGGATGGGATTGATCCCCTTGGCTGACTGGCTTTGGGAACTGGCCACACCCACAGGGTATGAGTTGTTGTGGGGGGATTTACCACTCTGAGGGGATTCAATCCAGCAGGCTCTACCTTTTGAGACCACCCTTTGCGTATGCCACTTACGCTAGTCAGGTGGTTCTCTGTTGTGGCCTGACACCAGCCTCCAGATGTGTTGGCTCTGGGGCTCCTTGGGAGGGACTCCCAAATAGGCCAAGGTCATTCGCTGCCTTTGATTGCGTGAGAGTATCTGGTGGCAGCTACAAAGTGATCTGCAGATGGTTGCTGCCTATGCTGGATCTGAAAGCAAGTAGGAGAGACAACAATGCAAGCTGAGGCCCAGTAACCCCTGGTCCTGAGCCTGGGATGGCTTAGCCAAAAGATCAGTGCACCTCAAGGCCTGGGGATTTCTGCTATAAGACTCCACAGCTGGAATAGCCTTTAGATGGTACACGAGTCGGGTGGTACAACGGCTTCGGGAGTCACCGGGTCATAGTTAGCAGATCTCCCCTGGTCTGCAGTGTTAGTGTTCATGCTAGCACTGAATATGTAGCTTCCTGTAGAAGTCTCAGACTGTAGCCAGGCCAGCCACTACCCACCTCAGGCCTGCAGACACCTGAGATCTGTTCAAGAAATATTGTAGCTCAGGGTTTGTGGCCCGCCACCAAAAGTCACTCCTGAGATGTACGGCCATGTATGGGCCACATGAGCTGAGAGCCGTTGTTTGCTGTGGGTAATTTGTGGGTTGGGTGGTGTGATGTCTCAGGGAGACATGGGGTGGAGCAAGCTGATCCCGTCAGGTCAGTACAACATCACAATTGCTGCCACTTCTGAGTCCACGGGCTCCCACAAAAGACACAGATCACAGCAAGGCCAGCTGGCGCTTGCGTCAGGTCCATAGACCACTGCAATCCTCCCCAAGAGACAATGAAGTTCATGCTGGAAACAGTGGTCTGCCACCAGATGTCTCCCCTGAAATGTGCAGGCCACACGAGCCGAGGTCATTGCCTAAAGAAATGAGCAGCCCCAGGGAGGTGCAGGGTGCATTTGGTGGCTCAGCAATGGGCTCTGTGAGTTGGGTAGGGTGGGGTCCCAGGGAGACCCAGGATGGAATGGCCCTATCTCACCAGGCCAGTACAGCTTCAGAATTGAATGTGCAGGGGTAGGGCTCAACACAGGCAAATGGCACCCATCTGTAGACTACCCCAGAGCGGGGGGGCAACAAAGGAACAATGATAGCTCCAGCCCACGCCCCAGCATCACACAACTCAGTTTTTCCTTGTATATTTCTTGTACCTCCTGAGTGCTGACCCCCTGCCAGTCCCCAGCATCAGTGTCTGCAAACATGTGAATCTGCGTGCAGGCCCTTTAAGGGGAACATCTGGGTTTTCAGATTCCTTCCATCTCACCCAGATGGCTAGGATCTCCACTGATTTTTATAGTCAGCTTTTGTGGGAACTCCTCTTCTTGGGACTAGAACCTGGGGCTGGGGAACCCCTGTGTGTGCCTGGGGCCTCTGGCTCCTTCAGGCCAGCCTTTGCAGCTGCACTCCCTCCTAGTGCTCAACCACAACACATGGGTGCGGGACTAGCCCATTTCACATCTCCACCCGCTCTACTGGTCTCAATGTGGCTTTTTCTTTATGCCTTTCGATGTATGTGCTATGATCAGATAGACTTCAAGTGGTTTTCCACAGTGATTGTTTTATAATTTGGTTGTAATTTTAATGCGATCCTGGGAGGAGGCGTATCCTGCTTTTACCTAGCCTGCCATCTTGACCCTTTTCAATAGGTTTTTTTCATATAATGAAAGTTGTTAACATTTGGAAGATATCCATAGCTCAGTGGAGCAATATTTTCCAGATGACCCATGTGTGATGATACAAAATAGGTAAAAGTCCCATTAGTAGTTCAAAACATAGCAATGGATTTTAATGTAAGAGAACATGGAAAGTTTTTTTATATGGTTTCATATTAGCACATTGCTACCAACCTTTCCCACTTTTTGAGCTTTTATGTAGTATCATTGAAAAATATCCACAATTACCTGAAAAGTCCACTAAAATAATTCTCTTTTCTTATGCCATGTCTGTGAGAGGCTGAGTTTTTTGCAAATGTTTCAATCAAAGCAACATATAACAACAGATTGAATGGAAAAGCAGATATGGTAATCTGGCTATCATATTAAGCTGGACATTAAAGATTTGAAAATGTAAAAGAATCCCACCCTTCCAACTGTTTTATATCCAGGAAAATATTTGTTTTGGGTTCAAAATGCTATGTTAACATCATAGTTTTATTATTGTTATGTTTAAATTAGCTATTAAATATTTTTACATTTTTCAGTTATAATTTCTAAGATGGTAACTGCCGATAGATAAAACTTGTACAAACAAAACTTCTCTGAGATTTCCAATAAGCATATAAAGGATTCCTGATACCAAAATTTTGAGAGCCACTGGACTAGGTTATTCTAGCCTCTGTGTTCATATTAACATTTTGATATATAGGACAAATGGTCGAGGACAGAGGAGGATTAGAGAGGGAATGCATTAGAGCAGCAGGGTGGATATGGTGCTGGAATGGCAGATAGTAGGTGTGTTGGTTTCTCTGACACCATTAAAGCTTGTTGGCCAGAAAAGAACTATTTTAGACTTCTCTTTCTTCAGTTAAAAAGAACTACAGGGTCGCTTTTCTCCATAGTATATAGCCTGCTCCAAGTTGATCTTAGTGTAGCAGCTAAACCATAAGTAGAAAAAAAGGTATACTTTGCAGTGATAATGAACACAGACAGTGGTAACCACAAAAACCAAGATGTGCATGTTTATGCAGCATTTTTGTTCTAGATACCTCTTCCACAATCAAAAATCCCAGTTTTGGTATATCTAGCATCTTTCGTTGGAAGTTATTTAAAAATAGGTAGTGCAACTGAGATTTAGGAGTAAAAATGGGTGGTGGGGCAGAAGCTAGAGCAAAAATAGAGAATATTGAAATACAACCTTAGAGAGAAATGATGAGGGAAAGTAAAATGAAGTCTGAGAACTTCCCCCAGAGACCACTTGTGTTAATGTCTTATTTAAAATGCATCTAAAATTCACTGCTATTCTCTTCTTTCGGTGGGAAACATTTGTTGGGTTAATTTAGTACTTACAGGGAACTTCCATAGGGATCTTTTCTGATCTCTACGTTCTCTCTGCCTATAAATATGCTCTGTCTATAACATGTCTTAAATTTTTCATCAACGAGTTCTCCTACCATGGAGGTTTTTCAGGAACTTAAATCCCATGGTATGGAAAGGGCTGGTGCAATACACACTCTGGCTACTTCATAGTGTAAGTGTAGTAGAGGACTAGGGAATCATGTAAACTACTATGGAAATAAACAGAAGTGTTAAACTGTAAAAAATATAAACAGTTCATGCCTATTTAAATTTGAAAATGATTTTTAAAAACTTCTGTGTAACTCATTCAATATTTTTAACGTCTCCTGTTAGTAACACACTGTTTTCGACCTCTCTGAAAAATATGAAGGCTTCTGTATTCCTGGTTTTTGTTATTTTTTTCCAGCTCCTGAGAACCATGTCTGTGCCCAAGGGTAGAGTTCTGGATAAAAACCTTGATGAGGAAGGGCTTGGAAGTGGAGACTGTGGCGATGATGAAGATGAGTGCATAGGAGGCTCTGGTGATGGAATGATGAAAGTGAAGAATCAGCTCCGCTTTCTTGCAGGTAACTGATTAGTGCCAGTTGAAATCTGAACTAAAATGCTGATGCTTAGGAATTCAAAGCCAATTGAATTTGCTCTCTATAACTCCCTTCAAATCACTACAGCTCACAATAAATCTCTACAGCACACAATGACACCAACTCTTAAAGAAAATCTATATTCCAGAAAAATAAAATTTTCAGGTAGCCCTTTTTTTAAATCTACGGGCCTGGGTAGATTAAAAGGGTAACTTCCTGTTTTTCATTGTCTAAAATGAACTGACATAATCAGTTGGCTGTTTTCCATTGGCAATTTCCTTGGTTCTTTTCAGTTATAAAAAGAAAGCAGTCTTGGGAATCTAGTGAAAAGCAATGATGGGGTAACTTTCTAAGGAAGAGACACTAGCTGACCCTGCCTTAGAACAACATACTTGTTTTCTTTTCTTACAAATAGTCTAACATAGATAGGCAATGATACATAACTGCAGGGCTACGTAAAAACAACAATAGAGAAAAAATAGTTGCTGAGATCAAGAAGGCAAAACAACAGCAATAAAAAGTCCCCTCATGTTTTATTGATTTTCCGAGTTTATAGAATACTTTCCAATGGATAGGTGTTCTCGTTTCCATTTTACAGATAAGAAAACTGGGGCTCAGGGAAGAAATGAGATTTATCGAAATTGAACTAGAAATCTAACCTGGGTCTTAAGATTTCCAGTGTCATGCTCCTCCCTCTTCAGTGCACAGACTTCTCCTCAAAATCCTATTACCCATGGCCTCTGAAACCCTACAGGCTACTATTCCTCCTTCAGCCTCTTTCCTTCACTAGTTCTTCCTAATCCTACCCTGATACTGGGTGTTATCCAGAGATTTCTTCTTAAGACTATCTTTTCTCTCCAGAGAAAATACAGATTTTATCCACTCTGGCTCTTTCAATATTTGTAATGATTTCTTTAAGTCTTTTATTTTTCTGGCAAAAAAAATGGCATCTAACATGGAATCTGCTCTCTTATAAAACTTTTAAGTGTACAGTACAGTATCATTAACTATATTCCAATTTACAGCCGATCTCTAGAAATTTTTCATTTTGTATAACTGAAACTCTATGCCTATTAAACAGCAATTCTCCTTTTTCCCCCTCCTTCAACCCTTGGCACCACCATTTTGCTTTCTGCTTCAAAGAGTTTGGCTATGCTAGGTACCTCATACAAGTGGAATCATGCAGTATTTGTCCTTTTATGCCTGCATATTTCGCTGAACATAATGTCCTCAAGGTTCATCCATGTTCTAGCATGTGATAGGATTCCTTCTTTTATAAGGCTGAATAATATTCCACTGTGTGTGTGTACCACAATCTTTAAATTCATTTCTCCATCAGTGGAGAAGATGATGGTAATGAAGTTCCAGATCTTGTGGAGAATTTTGATGAGGCTTCCAAGAATGAAGCAAACTGAATCTAGTCAACTTCTTGAGAAAATACAACTTGAAGAAATTATTGGGAGCTGCTATTTTAGATTATAACTGTTTTTTAATTTTTTTCTTTATTTTTTTGGATCCAATGAAATCTCCATCTCTAACATTTTTAAGGCCAAGCCCCTTGGACACTGCAGCTATTTTCAGTTTTTGCTTATACACGAATCATTCTTTGCAGTTAATTAAGGTGAAGAAGCCTGGGAATAAAGTTTGAAACAAAGGTTAATAAAACAAACAAACAAACAAAAAACGTTCTTTAACTATTATACCACTGTGGGGACAACTCATAAATTCATTACCATCAGTCTTAACTACTCTGCTGAGCTACCATTCCCTCTCTCCAGCTGCTGACTAGTCATTTCTACCTGGCTTTCCCACCATTACCCCCAACTCAATGTGTCAACAATCAAACTTATCCACGGACTATCCCAAACCATCTACTCCCTTAATAACTTTTTTTTAAATGCCACTAACATTTTCCTGGTCACTGAGACTTAAAACTGAATCAATCTTTGACTCTTTCTTCTCCCTTGCCCTTCATATATACTTAGGGCCCAAATCCCCGTATATTATTTGGATTATTTTCTGCTTCTATCAGTGTTTCCTTTTTATTCGCCCCTTCCACTGTCCTGCATATGCTATTTCAATTACATCTTAAGTGTTTTCCAGGCTTCTAGGCTAAAGCAAGAGTATTGAGAGCCTTAGACTAGCAGATTAGAGAACAAAGAATCATAGACTCAGGCAGAAGGTTCTACCAAATTCATCTTGCACCACTGCCAGATTAAGCTTTCTAAAGTATCTTCTATTTCTCTTTAGCTAAGCTGCCTTCATCCTATCTCTGTTGCCTGGAGGATATGGCTCAGACTCCTCATCCTATAAGAATATTGAATAAATATTGGTCTAGCTTAAACTACCCTTCTGTCTTCATTTCCCACCACTAGGCCACAGGGCCATCCACATTGGCAAAAATAATTATACTCATGCCCCGTGTTCCCCAAAAACATACTGATCTTGTTTCTGTCTTTATATCATTACCCACTTTTATTTCTATGTAGATATTCCTCTTTTATTTCTTCTTAAATTGTACCCATCCCTCAGTGCATTTCAAGTATGATGCAGTGAAAAAATAGGTTTGTGGAGTAGAACAATTTATATTTGATTTCTGGCTCTATTCCTTATGAGCTAGCATGACCTAGGGTGAATTTATTAGCCTCCTAAGTATCCACTTCATCATCCATTGAACGGGGATCATTACCTCACTTGATAGGGGTATTGCAGGATTAAAGAAGGAAAACTTGTGAAGCATCTAGCCCAGTATCTAGCATGTACTTGGTGCTCCTTCTATGAAATATTTGCTACCATCTCAGTCTATAGCTGTCTTCATCCTCCGAATTACTAAAGCAAATTCTACCAATGCTTTTAAGAAATAGTCTGCAATGGCTCCCAATTTCTGTTCCTAGGGCATACATGATCACTCAGAGCCTCACATCCTGTAAGAATATTGAATAAATTTAATAAGTAAAATAACAGGAGCTAATGTTTATTAGATAGTTACAATGCCCCAAGCACTATGCCAGAATTTTACATGCATTGTCACATATCATTTTCATAATCCCTCCATGAACTGGTGTTGTGGCCGCCAGACCCGAAAGACACACGGACCACCAGAACTCAGTGAGTTATAGGAATCACACTCTTTATTCAGCCAGCTGGGTCTGCCAGGGGTACGCAGACCCCAAATTAAGCAGCCCCGAAATGTAGAGGGTTTTTAAGCCCAATATCCCATTCTTCATTCTGTCTGAACACAAAGGTCTATTTTTCTTCTATCCATTACCTGTCAACCCACTGGTCAGGTATGCAAGCCCCGGGGTACAAAAGCAGAAAGTTCCTTAGAATGTGATGTTTCCATAGTTAGTAGCCTGTGTTCCTATGGCGATAGCCAAACAGTAACTTCCAGCAAGTAATTAATTTTAAACAGCAATTCTCCAGCTAACACACTGGGAGTTATTTTGATTCCTATTGTACAGATGAGAAAATTCTGTTAGAAGAAGTAGAGTAATTTGCTTAAGGTGATGCAGTTTTTAAAGGCAGAGTCAGAATTCAAAGCCTGGCAGTGAGATTTCAAAGGCTACTCTTGAGAAAGTTTACTCTGACTCTTTTTTCTCTGCTTATCAATACAACTTAAAAAGACTGAAATCTGCTTTGCATTTTGCTGCCCAGAAAAGGTTTTGATCGTCTTACGTTGTTCAGATGATTCACCAAAATGTGAACTGGTTCCAGCACTGATCCCTAGGACATACCACTGTTCATACTTATCCAAAAAAGTCCCTGCTTATGCCTCCTCTTGTTTTCTTGCCAATAAGCCACTTCCCTATCCATTTCAAAGCACTACCCCACAATTCCATGGTGACTTAACATTTTTGACAGTGTTTGGTGTGGGACCTTGTCAAGGGCCTTTTCAAAATCTAAACACATTATCCACTGGTTTTTCCCTTTGTCCATATGCATTTATCCTTTCAAAGAATTCTAGTCAATTAGTTAGGCATGATTAGGACTAAGTGCTTTGTAAACTGTAAAACATGACACAAATGGTGGCTAATTTAATTTACAGGAAAAATGATGCCTTACTCCAATAGGTTACACTTGCCTAACATGTTCAGTGATCCCACCAGCCTGGAGTTCCTTGGATTCCTTTTGAAAAGCTTCTCATGGAGAGGAGACTCACCGGCAATCTGCCAGGCTCATGACACCCTAGCTACTTGGAACAACATGCTGTATACTTTGATCAGCTCTTACACAGTTCTGCCCAAAATCTGGGTAGCTGCAATCTGATCCCGGTGATTCATCAAATCCATTTAGTCAACCAGATTGGAACACAGTTCGTTACCATCATCTCATTTAGAACTTCCAAATTCCTTCATCTAGAAGACAATCTGGAAATGAGAAACAAGGTTCAGAGTACCTTCCGAATTTCTTCTATTGCCCTTTTCTCCCTGAACAGACCCTTTTCACCATAACCAAGCAAGTGGTTCTACTGGCTGGTTTTCTGGCTCATTTCTTCCTTTTTTTTTCTACGCTGGGTGAAGTGCAGGAGGCCTAGTTTCTGTTCCTGGCTTTACTTCTAACTACCATGTGTCCTAGGGCAAGCCCCTTCCTCTTTTTAGAAATCAGTTTCTCCTTTTGTAAAATAATAGAATGCCCAAACAGTTCTTGCAGGCCTTTCTAGTGCCATCAATCTGTGATTGTGTTCATTTATTTTGCTTTAGTCCCTGGCAAAGTACCTACTTGAGTCTTCTTGGGACATCTTTTGAGTATTTTTTTCTAAATTGCAGATTCCCTGTTTTCTTCTTGAGCTATTTCCACTTTTAAAAGATCTCATTTTCTCTACTCTCACTCCTTTGACTTTTCCGATCTAGCAAGCCAGGCTTCTTACCAAGGGCTATCTGTACTGAATCCTTAGCAGACTGTACACCAGGTTGATGATAAAGCATTTCCATGCTTTCTAAGGAAAGTTCACTTTCTAAAATCTTCATCCCAAAGTGTCCAAAGTGCTTTATTTTTCTGTAATTGTTATTTCTAAATTTAACACAGAATTCTTAATATCTGCCCCTTCTTTCTGATTGTTGAATTTTATTGTTGATAAGATGACCATGACGTGATGTCTTACCTACAGGTATGGCTTAACCTGTTCCTTTTATATTTCAGTACAAAAGCTACTGCATTTCTCTTTTGGTGGTTTCATTGCTGGTTTCACAGGGCTGTAATGATTAAATAAAATAACCATGCAAAGAATTTTGCACAATACCTGGCACCTGCAAGCACTCAAAACATATCTACTAATAAAGCTACTGGTCTGCTGCTGCTGCTGCTGCTGCTGCTGCTGCTGACCTATGGGAGCTCAAAGAGTGTGCAGATGTAGATTAAAATTGCCTTGTTTTTGTTTGTTTAATACCCATGAAAGGCAATTAAAACCAGATTACAAACATTCAGCAATATACCCTATACCTCTGTTTCTCTAGGTGAGGTCCATGGACCAGCAGCATCTATAACATCTGGGAGTTTGTTAGAAATACAGAATCTTAGGTGCCATCCCAGACCTATTGAATCAGAAGGTCGTATTAGCAAGACCCTGAGGTGATCTGTTTGCAGCTCTTACCGTCTTCTAACTGAGCACTTGTAGCTTTTAAACTTGATACTTTAAACATCTAAGAAGCCACTAAACCACCCCACAGTGAGCTAAGTATTCTAGAAAGTATATAAAAGGTTCAAGACCAAGTCATTCATGTGATAGATTAGGATACTTGTGTTCCAGTCCTAGCACATTTACTAACAGTGGGACCTTGAGCAAGTTATGTACCTGCTCTGAGCCTCAATTTCTTCATCTATACAATGGGGCAATCATTTTTGCCTACCTCAGTGATTTATTATGAAAACCATATGTAATAATGAGCATGAAAGTGATTTGCAACCTGCTAAGATCTCCAATATTTATAACCAGAAGATTATTATTATTATTCCAAACTCTCTGGAAGCTTTATGGCTTTTACACATCCCTTGTTCAGCATTTATTTTCTGGAGAGATTGAATTTAGCCCATGAGTTATAAGGCGTTTTTGCACCGAGCACCCTTTTCAGACTCTTCCAGAGACATCATCCATGATGAGTTTGTTGCAAAAAATTGACTGTCTTTTCGGTAGAGTACCTTCAGTATTACTCCTAGTTATTGGCTCTTATTGTGAGCTGTTTGGCTGTGGCTGATCCATGAGCACCTTTGCAAGCTCTGGCCAGGTGTCCCTGGCCAAGACATGATGACTACACATCTTAAGCATCGGTTGCCTCTCCACCAAATCCCCACTCTCACTCACACAGAAACACAAACACATAAGTATGCATGTGCACACACTCATGTAGGTGTGCGTGCAAACACACTTGGTTTTAGAAACACAATTGAAATATATACTCACAAATCAACTCCCAACAAGAAACAGCTATCTTAGAAACATCTTCATGACCACTCTCTCTCGCCCCTTGTTCTCCCCAAATCTGTTCTTGCTCCAGCTTGCACTATTTTTTGGATACAGCCCGAACAATCTGGTGAGCCTAATGTCTTTATAACTACAAGTTATAAAAAAAGATAATGCGGGCTCAAGTTGGGCCAAAGACAGGGCAGAGTGATCATGGATACTGTGAAAGCCTTTTTCTTTGGATGAGAAAAGTGGAAACAGACTGTAGAAGATAGAAACATTCCTTGTTGCTACATGAGAGTGAGAGGGGCTTCAACTGATTGGTGGTGGGCTGAGGAGGAGACTTCGTGAAACAGGATTCAGCTCAGCACTTGAACCGACATTACAACCAAATGGCTGTTTCTTGCCCATATTAAACAAATGTTTCTTGTGGAAATGTTTGCCCTCTAGAAACTGTTTCTCCATGTCAGTGTAGAGACTGAAAAGAGAAAACTTACCACTTTTTCCTTGGCTGGGAGTGGGAGTGAAAGTGAAATCTGAGCCTAGGAAGGTCCCTTTTGCCATTCATCTCTGTCATCTCCAGGTGTTGTGAGGGAAAGCAGCTGTTTCCCCACCCCCACACACACATACAATCACCTCCTTCCAGCAATACTGGAATGAAACCAATTAAGACTTTATCACTGTGAGGCCCATGAGTCTCTTCACCCCATTATTTCGTCCTTTGTAGTTACTTTACAACCTGAAGGCAAAAGAACAATGACTCCAAAAAAAACCCAGAAATTAGAAAATATTTTAAGCCAGTGATTTTTCTTCTCTCTTTAGTGGGTCAAGTAACCTTATATTTCTACTCCTAATAAACCTGTACACATAGGAAAGGTGAAGGACACTTCAATGGCTTTATTGATCTTCTAAATTATCAAGTCAAACCTTCATAAATCTGGGCGGGTAGTCACAGGTATTCATAAATTCATAACGGGTTGGTTTGATGAAAAGAGTAAAACCAAAAAAGGAACTTTATGTGTGACTTTTTGTCATGGGTGACATTGCAAACTTTTCATGCTCTAGAACAAATTATACTGTCTGTTGAAGAATGAGTAGGAAGTTTGTAGGGAAATGAAATGTCCTGGGTTTTTTTTTTTAATGGGAAAATTGTTGAGTTCTGTTTAGAGCTCAAAATACATGTGGATACAGTAATAAATCTATTTCTGCTGCTATGTTGGTAACAAGTGCAGCAATAGATTGTGGAAGTTTTCCCCAAATGTATTCTATAGTTTGAAAAACTGAGTTTTACTTCCTGCGTACTCTTTGAAAAACCCCCAGTCAGATCTTTGGCACTTACATTACAGATTGCTCCCCACTAAATAATCCACTCCTGAAAGTCTCAGGCAAGATTTTGTAGTAACTCCCTCCAGCCTTTTATCTTGGGATAGCAGTCCCTCAAACATGTGTCCTCAGTGCAAGGGACCCCCTGTCATCCACACTGAGAGTAGATGCCACCTGATGGGTAACAAGATACCCTCCTCCCCTTAGGCTGCTAAAGCTTTAGATATAAAGAGAAGGAAGGGTATTTCATCTAAAGAGTCAAACTGAGTCTTGGTTCTGTCTCTGCTGCTTCCCAGTATTATAGCCTTGGACAAAGTCACTCAGCTCCTCTGAGCCTCCTAGTCCTCATGTGCAAAAATAATCATAAAATATTTCCTGACCTGCTTGCTTCCTAAGTTGTTGAATGAAATACATGTGATAATAGACACGAAAGTACTTTACAATAAAGCAGTTGCCCATTTAGAGTAATATTATTAATATTGTTTGGTACCATTGGGTTATAAGTTAGTTTTAGTCTCCAAAAGCCTGCAGCTAAAATTATAAATGAAGTCCCCAGTGTTCAGACCAACAATTTTTATAATAACATCCTTCCTTTTCTCCATCCTCAAGGTGGCATTTTCAGTTATTCATTACTTGTTTTAGCCCAATGAGAAGGTATTTAAGAAATGACAAATATGTCTACCAACTTGTGCAAATAACCACAGTCATAACAGTAGTAGTCACCTACATCTTGAAAGAATCACAGCTAGTTATATTTTGTTTGCTTTGGTGTCAGGGGCCATAAGGGTAGGGGTAGACAATGAGTTGGGGAGGGCCAAGAAAGGGCCCCTGATTCTTTCCATTCTATTTTGCTTATAGCTATAAGCAGTCTGCTTTTGTGCCTTGATCTTTTCTGTTAAAGATCCAATGTCAGAGGGAAACAAAAGCAAGCAAAGCTCGCTGTAATAAGCACTTTTCACCCAGATACAGACCAGGTGGCTCTTGCTAATAGATTAAGAAGATAGACAATCCTTTCTCACCCCAGAGTTTTATACAGTTTCCACGGCTCATATATTTGGGTGCAAGCTTTTACAGTGATATTGCCTGCAGATTGAAGGAGTGTACCCAGAACAGGGCCTTCCCCATGCCTCGAAGGTGTTGACTATACGTAAGCTGGTGATAGATGAAAGTCAGGAGAGGTAAAAGGTTTCTGTAAAGTTACTATAACTTGGGATGCTTTAGGCATTTATTTCTTATTAATTAGGAGGAGATAGTCTAGGGTTTGCTTTCAAGGTCTGTCCTGTGATGCTTCCTGTCTGAGCCATTAGGCTCTGAGACTTTTATCAGGGGTGATGCTATAAATAGTTATGCTTGCTGGTGGGCCTTACACATAGCTCTCAGAATTAGGGGAGTGTTAGAAATAGTGTGAGTGATTTATGGCCATTGCATTAAATTTTATAATTAGCTTTCAGATTAAAAAGAAACTGTCAAATGTATGAATGTGGCTAAATGGTGCAATTGATTTTCTCTGGATGAAGCCACGTTGGCCTCTTTAGTGAAAGCCTCAACTAAATTTCGGTAATCTAGCATGAATAGAAAGGAATCAGAGGGAGATATTCCATACTCTGCTATTGGAAAAGTAGGGGAGGATGCAGCAGGGAGGTGGCAACCTCAAAGCCTCTGGCTGAGCCACCAAATAGAAGTGAAGCAGTCCCTGTAGGATAACGTCCTTGAGGGATTTGAGGAAGTGGTCTTGAATGCCATCAGATGGGAAGTACTTCCCTATAACAACTATCATAGTAGAAAGAGAGAAGAGTGTGGCATCTAATTAAACCTCTGCAATGGCCATAAGTTCCCCTGGTGAACAGTGGTCTCGTAAGGGAGCCAAATCAGAGAAGCCCAGTGTAACAAGGAATCATGAGCTTATAGAGGGAGCCAGAAGCTGAAAGGGACTGGTGTAGTCAGTTCTACTGGCCGTGGGTAGAGATGAGATATGAAGCCAAGATGAGGTCCTGCTCCCTGGAGCCATTGGATGCCCTGCAATTAGAGACCTTCCTCAAGGCCCCCCAAACTATAGACACACATGTGCGCATGGGCACACATATGCTAACAAGTCTCTTTTTCCAATTCAGACAATGTTATCCTTTAAGAACAAAGGGGCAGCCATTATCTTTTTCTCTCCCTCATTTGCTTATGTCAGTCCCAGGAGATATCCAATTTGCTTTGGTAAGAATGAAGTTACTGGCAACCTTTGGTTCGGTTAATCTTTTTGAACCTTGTATTAGAGACTGCCTACATACATACCTGGCTAGGAGAGATGTTTAACCTGACAAAATGATCCGTGGTACTTATTATGGTTCTTGACATTGCCATATATACTTACTGATTTTTAAAAACTGCCTTTTGGTCTACAGCCATGCCACCATTGAGAAGCCTGATCCCATCTGATCTCGGAGGCTAAGCCAGATCGGGCCTAGTTAGTACTTGGATGGGAGACCACATAGGAAGGCCAGGTGCTGTGGGCTTTTAAAAAATAAAAAATAAGGGATTGTAAGCTGATAAGGTCCTTGCAATCTATGAGGTCAACCAAGGGTTGCCTCACCTAAAAATAAAATAAGTAAATAAAAACTGTCCTTTGACCCTGTTTTTGGTTGTTTTGTTTTTGTTTTTGTTTTACAATCCTAATGGATATGGGTGACGGTAAATAAACCTTTAAGGTGAGAACGGGAGCATCAATGCAGTCAGATTCTCTTCATTTGTACTTCATTGATGGACCTAAGTAGTAATATAATTACAGAATAAATAAAAGTGGAATAGCTGCTACACTACAAATTCTGGTGTCTGAGAACTGTCTATGTCGGAGCAGGAGATAATCTCATTCACACCTACAGGATGGGTTTCAGAGTAAGCAAAGTCAGAGTGCCTTAACTAACTGTGAGCTCTTCGGAGGGTAGAAAGGTCATCTTCATCATTTTATATATACTCTTATCATCTCAGCCACAAACCTCTCCTTCCCTCCCTGGCCTTGCCCCGGAATTGCCATTTAGTAGATTTTCAGTAAATATATCAGTTACTCGTGTGCAATGTTTACTTTTCAACATTTGTTTCCTTTTGCCTCCTGTTGGGTTTCACCCTCACTGCTTTTTTAATCGGCCTCAAAGTGTCTTTCAATTGCTCACAGTTGAAATTGTCAGCAAAGAGATGTGAGATCCGTGTTCCAGTCAATACAAAAGTAGAGGCCTCTGTGAAGGGGGCACACTGTGTGAGACAGTGCATGTCTATAGCCAAGAGTGCATCTTGAGCAGAGTGAGCAGGATAGTGAAGCATCTCCAAACAGGGTCAGTGGAAGGATAGTGAAAAGAAGTAGCCATTTTCAGTCTATACAGAAGAATTAGGGAGATGCGAATGTTGTCTTCCAGTATTTAGACGTTTTGCATATGGAAGATGAAGGTAGATCTGGAAAGTGCGTGGAGTTTACGAAGAAATATATTTTGACTATCAAAAGGATATACTTTCTGACCATTTGAGCTATTGCTCAGTGGAATGAATTGCTCTAGGAAACAATCAGCTTTCTAACTCTGGAGGTATTTGACTAGAGATTAAATAACCATATATTCAGAAAGATTGGCTGGGTGGGAGTGGAATGGGGCGTCATAGAATGAATAGATGCCTATATCATGGGCTCCTGCCTTTCATGGTCCTGAATAGCACTGAGATACTGTGATTTGATAATGTAAACACATAAGTAGAACAAGAGAGAACCAAGATGGTACAGCAAAGCAATGAGGAATTTTTCAGACTGGGGGGAGGAAAGAGAAGTGGAAAAGAGACTCTTGCCAGTTGAATTTGAGCACATGTCACCAATTATGATTTTCTGAAACTATTTTTCTAAGCAAACGGATCCTTAGGAATAGCAGAGACTTTTCCAGGGAGCAGTTCTCTTCAATACCTTGTCTGTCATTCGTAGCCTCTAGATTTCTTTTACTATTATGAGAATCAAATTCTCATTTCTCCCCAATTATTTTTAGGCTTGTGTCCTTTCTGCCACTGTATTAGAAAAGCAAACTCATTCAGTTCTTCCTCCAGCTACAAATGGTTAGTCCTATTGGCTGAATTATCAATGTCAGGGTTGTCCAGTCTACATTCATCTGCCATGCCACTCTCTTCCGTCTGACCCTGGCCTCACGGAATAGACCATTGCATCTCAAGTTATCTATGGTGAAGGACCTGGGGAGAAGGGATTTGTTTCTCCCAAATCTGTCATAGACCAATTCTTCTGTAAAATATGACAAAAATCAGTTACTCCAGAAAGGAAATTACAAAAAGGCCCATGACATACAAGCCACAATTTTTAATTATGAGATCAACACACCTGAAAATCTGTCAAGTTGCTATAAAAATTTCTAAGAGCTTACTTGCAATTTCTGTACTCCTCCTTGCAAACTGGTAATAAATAGTAGAGCAACACACCCTACCTTGAGTAGAGAGGAGTAGCATGCTCTCTGTGTCTTTGCCTTTATCCCTCCTTACCCTTGGACCCAATGGTATAATAGACTCGGAAGCAGCAGTCTAAATAGGGATGAGAGCAGTGATGCACTGGCGCTGGTTTGTACTGGCTCACAAGAGTCAACTGTTAAATTTCAAAGTTTTCATGAGGCAGCTGTTAAACAGGCATTATTAAAAATGAAATTCCATAGATTTACAATTAAATACATTCTCTTAAAAACAAAGATAAAATATTCAAAACAAATCACATCCTAATATTGCTTTTACTATTATCTGTGCTCTTGAGGTTATTTGTATCTATTTGTATGGTGAAAGTGCTAGATACACCTCCTGACTCTGAGTGTAGTGTTGTCATATTGGTAGCTCAAAATTGACCATGGTGGAAATACTTAAACCACAGAAACAAGCAAAATCTCAAATTAGGACTTGATTTATTGTTTTGTTGATGGAAAAAATATTAATAGTGCAGAGTAAACTTTAAATTGTGTTGTTTCTGTGGCCTCTATATTGTGAATAGCACAAAACATTGAGGGACAATTCTTCCAATATTCAAAAACTGTTATCTGATTTAGCAGAGATGTCACTCTGTCATTGATGAAGGAGGGAAGTTCCGACATACATCTTTGTTATTTCATTTTTGTCTTGCTTCTTAATGTAAAACAATATATCAATCAGTGTTCTTGCAGGAACAATACTTGGTCATCAATTGCACCCCTGGTTTTGGCTAGAGATGCAAATCTGGCAAAAATCAATGAATACTTTCTGCGAGAATCAGTTGACTTATGGAATTTACAATAAAGAATATAGTATATTTTTATTATTTATAAATTGTGTGTTTCACATCCTTTTTCTAGCAAAGTTTAAAATAAACTGACATAAATGCTTTTTATTTTTTTGAGAGTCAGTTATTAAATGTTTACCCATTTACCACAAGGTGAAGGGGTATTTTGGAATATTTATTTTTCTTCCTTCATTCTTAAAAACTCTAGGCTTAAATCAACACATGGCTTTCCACCACGAGTAAGAGAAATTTTCTCTCTTTTAAAGTTATGCTGGCAAATGGGGAAAAAAAAAACCCCTCATTTTTAGTTACTCTGAAATCTAGGATTCAGAATCCTAGACTTGGAAACTTCTTCAACTTGGAAACTGTTAACTAGATCCATAAACTTTTTTTTTCTCCAAGCCCCTTATTCCCTATTGAGGTTGATAGGGAAATCTACCAACTAATCATTGGAATCTTTCAGCTGATTGATGGAAATCTCATCATCCACATCTTTCAGCTAATCAAGGGAAACTCATCATCCCCATCCTGAACCTGGATGGAAGTCCTGTAGGCCAGCTCATGGGGCATCAAGGCGAGAGGACCGCTTTTAGAGTTCAATCTCCCTTTATCAGATGGCTTTAAGATAAATGAATACCATGTGCTGGTCCTAGCCCTGGTTTCACAGAGTTAGAGTGGAACTCCTAATATCAGGTTACATTTTGTTAGCCTGGTAATCATTTTTTTAACCACCAACCATATGCGCAGAGGTTGGAAGAAAAGCTAAATTTGGAACATACCTCCCACTCTCATTTTCAACTTTTCTTGTTTGTGCAGGGAGGCAACATATTACTCACATTCACATACAACACCAATTGCTAGAGGACTAAGGAATGGTATTCTCCCCAAATGTGGTCAAATCAGGGAACTGGAGACTTTCTATAAAAGTAGACAGCAATTGCAGTAGGAGTGTCTGCACACTGCTTCTGCGAATTTCTGAACTGCAGTCCTGGAAGCCTAAATCAATGATGAAAAGGAACCCGAGAATTCTGTGTCTATGGTTTTTTTAAGTTCCTTATCATCTTAAGCCAACATTCACACATAGCACCTTTCCACACTGATATCTTTCTGACTTAGGCTTCTTGGAGCATGAAGCCATGAATTTCTCTCTCTGTTTAGTTTTTTCTGTCTATAGCTTTCTTTCTCCCCACACACCACCTCATAGGGAATGATAGTTGGAGAAGAAATGATGCATTTGCTTTTGGCAGTAATAATGTCTGTGGAAATAATGTATTTTTCAGTTCTATGGCTTTCTAAACCTGAATACATGAGTCATACTTTAGCCTAAAACAGTATTTTTAGAACCTTAGAGAGATTTAGAATCAGGTTCAGCTTAAGGAATGAAAAGGAAAGTGGGAATGTATTCTCTAATCTTGTCTCCCACTAGCCTCTCCCATCCTATGCTCCAACTACTTTGAATTTCTCACTGTTTCCAAACTTTCTGTTCTACTCTGTAAGGCCTGCCTGGGCCTTTATAAATTCCTGTATTTGTAATATACATAAAGCACTTAGTCTGGGGCCTGAACCTTGGTGGATTTCAATAAATCGTAGCTGTTAATACTGTACACATGTTGGTCCCTTAACTCATAATGGTTTCCTCTTCTCTACCCTTAAAACTTAGTTCAGATGGACCTTTCCCCTCAGTGAAGCCTTGCCCTAGGCAGAGTACATTGTTAATACCCATTCTAACATTTATCAGTTTGAGATCCAGTATTTCTCGGTGCCTGACACATAATTAGTATTGAATAAGTGTTTGTTGCATGGCCCTGGCCCTCCAAAAACAAATAAGCATAGCACCTGCTCAATTAAGGCTCCCGTCTAATTGGGAGTGATGCCTGGGTAAGAAACAGACACCTAACTAGATCATTATAATATAATAAGGTTAAAGCACTGATTGCAATACGCACAGGGAGTTGTAGAAACACAAAGGAAAAACCTGAAACTTAGAAGTGAACAGAAACTGAGCTGAGTTTTAATGTGTAGGCGTCAATGAAAGGGGAGAGCATTGCAAGCTGGGAGGATAGTATGAAAATAGACATGGAGGTGAGAAGAAACCCAATGGTTCTGGGAACAATATTCAGTTTGGTATGGGTAGAGCAGGGAGAGACAAGAGGTGAGGCTGGAAAGTTAGTTAGGGGTCAGATCACGAGAGCCTTATATGCTTCATTGAGGAGCTCGGCTTTGATCCTGTAGCAGGGTCTATAAATTCCCAACATATGGGTCATCGGATTTCCCCATACCTGTCGTGGCAGACATTGATAATCAATCACAGCACCCCATTCCACTGGTCCCAGACGTGACATCATAATCCTCGAGAGCACTGCAGGGAACACCACCATGAGATTGGAGGTGGTATTTGTGGTTGCTGGGGTAAGCTTTTGTATCTATGTATATGGAGTTTGGGAGTGTGAGAGTGCAAATTATGGGAGAATTATGACGTTCAGAATTGCATTTTAGAAATCTTCATGAAGAAAACATCTTTAAGAAGAATCATTAGAACATGTTTAGATAAGGCAAGATGAGGAAGAAAGGGTTATCAAGAACAAGGTCAGTTTCTACCTTGGGCATATGGGCAGATTAAAGGAAGAGCATAAAGAGAGTAATAGTATGTTTGGCATCATAACAATAGCTCACTTTTTTGAGCACTTATTATGTGTCAGGCACCATTTCAAACATTTTTCATGAAACAATTCATTTTTATCCTCCCCATAACCCTGTGGAGTAGTAGGTACCATTATTATTTCTGTTTTGCAGATGAAGAAACTACACAGAAAGTATAAAATATTGAAGAGCTAACAAAATCAAAGTCACTGACAGAGAACATTAGAGCAAGGAAAGCTGAAAACACATGGATAAATACAGATAAAGTCAATCAAGTCACCAGGCAACCATACTAGAGTTTATCAGTTCATCTTTAATGTTTTGGAAACCAAAGGATTTATCATTCTTGGAAGAGGACCTCTGTGATGTGCAGAAATCCATCCTGCCTTCACAGCATCTATTCTATTCACAGGGGCAAACATCAGTAATATGAATTAATATAAATTACAAGAAGCCTATTCAGAAGGTGACCTAAATAATTTCCAAATGAATCTTCAAACATAAAACACATTTAGCATTTGTAAAATTAAAAGGGCAAGGTTAGAAGGGTACTGAATTTTAAGACTACCTTTTATTAAATTGTACTTTTCCCCCAACAACTAACATTTTCTTATTTCAATAGCTATAATATGTATATGTGTGTGTGTGTGTGTGTGTGTGTGTGTGTGTGTGTAAATGTTGTTCCACTTGTTTATAACTTCATATTCTCCAAAGCACTTTCTCAGCCCCCATTTGAGTGTTTCAATCAGGAATCTAATTACTTTAAGGAGCATGCTCTTTCAGTGACTAATACACATGTTTTTATTTTCATCTTAGCTTCACATCTGGCTCTTTTGCTATCTGGGCCATGTCAATGTCATAGTAGCAAGCACCATCAAAAGTCAGGTATCTTAGCAAGGAGGTCGCAAACACCCATACCCTACAGCCTGAGCATGCAGGTCAGCATTGAAGTCAAAGTGCAATGGAACTGTGCTGCCTCTGTTCTCAGACCCCCAGGCCAGGTTGCCTGTTAACCCTGAACGTACATCCTGAGACCATAGATGAGTTAATGATCCCAAAGTGTCCTCTGAAAGTTTTTATAGCTATAAATAAGCTATAAATGTGCATCTTTTGCCTTAACACCATTCTTATTACCACCTTTGTTTAGACCATTACATCTGATTGTGATGCCCTCTGTTTTCCGTTACCAATGCCTCCCAATACTTCAAGACCAACCTTCTTCACAAATTCATTCTAGATGGCCTCAGCCTTCCATGACATCACTTTCTTTTCCAAAATTCCTTCTATGCACCATTCTGTTCATAACAACAACCAACCAGCAGACTGATTTACAAATAACTTTCAAGCTCATCATCTAATTAAAGCATCCTTATAACCCCATAGGGTAGGCTTCAATAAGTGTTGTAAAGGAGAAAACTGAGGGCCATAGAGTTAAATTTGCCCAAGGTCAGTGGATAGTAAGAGCAAGAATTAGAGCCCAGATCTTTCTTATCACAGGAAGGGGTTGAAAACACAGTGCTTAGTTCAGTTGAGTTGGACTATTCTGAAAGCTTAAAATAATTTTCTCTTTTTTCCCCACTCTTTATATATATTCCCCATATATTTTCCATAAATCATATTTCTTCTAGGAGCCTAAGCCTGGGCCTCATAAGGAGGGACTAAGGAGTACATGGTATGCAAGAAACTCACTATACATGCTTGAGAGATCTGGGTTTGCTCTTCTGTGCTCCGCTTAAGAGCTATAATTATTGATTCACAGTGCATTCTTGTGCTCCAAGACCATCTGGCCTAAGAACATCCTAAGCTATCATTTGCTGGGGCAGCAGTTGGTTTGGACAGCTTATCCTGAAGGTAGTTTTGGAACCCTGTATAATCTTGGTTCTGGGAGACTGAGCAGGCAATCGGACTAAAGGCCCCTGGTGCTGTTCTTGGGCCCAATGCCCCAGCTAAAATAATACATTTAGAATTATTCATTATCCCTTCAACACAACTAAATTTTAAATTGCATACTCATGAGCAGGGCTGGCTTTTGGTAGGCCTTTACGTATGTTAGAGAATTGCATATTAGAGAGATTCATAATGAATATGGGAGTGAATCTCATCCTGTCAATAATAATAATAACAGTGATGATAGCAGCAGCAGTAGTAGGTATTGTACTGTTGTACCAGTAGTTAGAAGCATAACACTACTGTCTCTCCATGCTGACATTAGTCTTCGTCTCCATAACACCTTATGAAATGTTATAAGCCCCATTTTACAGGTGAGAAAAATGAAGCTCAGATATATGACTTAGAAAGGT
Organism: Cynopterus sphinx; assembly: GCA_030015415.1. Classification (NCBI taxonomy): domain Eukaryota; kingdom Metazoa; phylum Chordata; class Mammalia; order Chiroptera; family Pteropodidae; genus Cynopterus; species Cynopterus sphinx. The sequence continues at coordinate 87,370,468 of CM057388.1, forward strand.
ATTGTCCATTTTTGAGTTGTCTTCTCACTTTCTTGATGGTATCCTTTGAAGCACAAACATTTTTAATTTCATTAATGTACAGGATATTCATTTCTTCTTTAGTCATTTGTGGTTCTCATGTTATATCTAAGAAACCAATGCCAAATCCAAGATCAGGAAGATTTATACCTATGTCTTCTAGGATTTTTATAGTTTTATTTCTTATATTTAGGTCTTTGATCCATTTTACTGAATGTGTGTATATGGTGTCAGCTAGGGGTTCAAATTCATTATTCTGCATCTGGATATCCAGTTATCTTACCACCGTTTGTTGAAAAGACTATTTTTCTCCATTGAATGGTCTTGGTACCCTTGTCAAAATCAATTTATTACAAATTTGAGATTTTATTTCTATATTCTCAGTTCTGTTCCATTAATATATATTTATGCCAGTTCCATGCTACCTTGATTACTAAAGGTATATAGTAAGTTTTTAAACAAGAAAGTATGAGGCCCTCAACTTTGTCCTCCTTTTTTAAGATCGTTTTGGCTATTTTAGGCCTTTTGAATTTCCATATGAATTTTAGGATCAGCTTGTCAATTTCTGCAAATTGTAGATGATCTTGGGTGTGTTGACAACTTAACAATATTAAGTTTTCCAGCTCGTGAGCATTGGGTGGCTTTCCATTTACAGTAAGTTCTGACTTAATGTTGTTAATAGGGTCTGCAACTTCAAGTGAAATGACAAATAATGAAACCAATTTCACTATAGGCTAATTAATATAAACTAGAGTTAAGTTCCTATGGCATCTCATCAACATTATAACAAAACAACATTGAATGAAATGTTATTCAAGGACCTGCTGCTGCATTTAGTTCTTTAATTTCTTTCAACAATGTTTTGTTGTATTCAGAGCATAGGTTTTGTATTTCTCTTACTAAATTTATTCCTGTGTATTTAATCTTTTTGATATCATTTTAAATGGAATTGTTTTCCTTTTTTCAGATTGTTTATTGCAAGTATATAGAAATGTAATGGATTTTTGTATTTTATCTTGTATTCTGCTACCTTGCAGAATTCAGTTATTAGTTTTAAGTTTTTTGAAATAATTTTCTCAGCTTTTATACATACAATATCATGTTGTCTGCAAAAAAAGACAATTTCAATTCTTTCCAATCTGGATGCTTTTTATTTCTTTTTCTGACCTGATTGTACTGGCTATATACTCTAGTACAATATTGAATTGAAGTGTCAAGAGCTGACAGCTTTCTTTTTTCTGATATTACAAGGAAAACTTTCCTGCATTCACCCTTAGTTATGATGTTAGTTCTGAGTTTCTGTGGATGCCCTTTGTCAGTTTGAGGAAGTTCCCTTCTATTCCTGGACTGTTAAGTGTTTTAATCATAAAAGGATGTGAAATTTTGTCAAATGCTTTTACTGTATCAAAATAATCATGTGGAGCATTTATTCTCTTATTATGGTGTATGTTTACACTTTGTATGTTTAATAAACCTTGCATTCCTGGTATAAAGCCCACTTGGCTATAGTATATAGTCCTTCTTATAGATTGGTGGATTTGCTTTGCTTATATTTTGTTGATAATAGTTACACTTATTTTTATAAAAGATTCTGGTCAATACATTTTTTTTCTTAACTTGAGATAGTTTTGCCTAGATTTGGTATCATGGTAATGTTGGCCTCATAGTACAAGTTGGATGTTTTTCTTTTAATTTTTGGAATAGTTGTGAAAGACTGTAGTTCATTTTTCTGTCAACATTTGGTCGGATGACGCCATCTGGGCCTGGACTTTGTCTATTCAGATTTTCTGTTTCTTCTTAAGTCAGTTTTGGTAGTTTGTATATTTCTATGAATTTTTCCATTTCTTTTAGGTTATCTAATTTGCTGGCTTACAGTTGTTCACAATATCTCCTTTATAATCTTTTTATTCTGTAAGGTCAGTTGTAATGTTCCTCTTTCATTTCTGATTTTAATCACTTGAGTGTTTGTTTTTCTTGTTTAGTATAGCCAAGTGTTGGTCAATTTTGTTGATCTTTTAAAAGAACCAAGTTTTGGTTTTGTTGATTTTCTTTGTTTTTATTCTTTATTAATTTTACCTCTCACATTTATCATTTCCTTCCTGCAGGTTGCTTTGGATTTTATCCATGTTTTTAAGTGAAAGATTGGCTTCTTGATCTGAAATTTATTTTCTTATTTAATGTAGGTGATGATAGCTATAAATTTCCCTCTAAGCACCTCTTTCCCTGAATTCCAAAAGTTTTGGTATGTTGTATCTTCATTTTCATTTATTTCAAAGTATTTTCTAATTTTCCTTGTGTTTTTTTTTCTTTGATCCTTGTTTATTTAGGATTATGTTGTATGATTTCCACATATTTTAAAATTCTCAAAAAACTTTATGCTATTGATTTTTCCCTTCAATCCGTTGTGCCTGGAGAACATACTTTGCTTGAGTTTTATCCTTTAAAATTCACTGAGACTTATTTTATGGCCTATATATAGTATATACTCTGTACTGGAAAATGTTCCATGTACACTTGAAAAGAATGTATATTCTACTGTGAACTGATCCATTTTATCTGCAGGGTTGATATGAAGAAGTAAAGTACTTTCTCAGCTTCTACTTCATATTTTAAAATAAAATTCTATCAATAATCTTTCCTCTATCCTTCAGAAGAGGGCATGTGATTCAGAAACATTTCATTTTAGAACTGAGAGCAGACCTAAAGGATGTCTTCTCCTTTCTATTTCCATTCTTCTGCCCTTTAAAACCATAGAAGCATCACTCAGTTATCCACAAAGATATTATTTATTTCCTAGCTTCTCTAAAGTAAACTATAGCTTTCAGTCCTTCTGCCATCCCTCTCAGGTGGAGGCCACTAATGTAGGCCAACACAGAAGAGAGGAGCTTTTGAATGTACAAACACAATGGTTTGTTAGCCTGTTACTGATGCCACAGGAACTCAGTAAGTAAGAAACCACCATTCTACTAGTATTCTCAGGCTCCTTGGTGACAAAATCTGATCAGTTACAGAAAATATCTATCAGGATACCTGAAAAAGATAGCAAACTAAATGCATAAAGCATGATGGCTGGGTATGAGTGGCTGGATGAAGTCAAATGTAGTGCTTAAATTGTCTTTTGGTATCATGTATGTCATTTGTAAAGGCTGGCTCTATCTCAAAAAAAAAAAAATAAGTTTTGGAACTAATTTCCTATTTTAAATGGTGTCCAATATTGCCTTTTGTCAGTGAAACCATTCTCACTTGTAGACTTATAAGGTAATGCAAATAAACATCAAAGAAATAAAATATTATGATCACCAAGGTATGAGTTTCAAGACAAAAAGTAAAAAGAAAAACTTAGATCTCTTTTCATGATTCAAAATTCTCATGATACTTATGCCATACACATATGTATACATTTATAAAGCTATGCAATAATAAAATCACAGACTTCCATAGTAGGTAAGTTTAAGATTGAAATACAAGATAACCATTCCTTATGAGATATTTTAGTTCTTCTATGAATGTTCTTAAAGTCCAATCATAGGATATCCTTTCTCAAATAAAATTGGGTGCACTGGCTACAGCAATATAAAGATGGTCAAAAACCAACGTGGAATGGTGAATCACTTTAGGCGTTTGGTCATGGGGCCAAAGACCAGGCTCATGGACCTAGACTGCGTGTCTAATTCTTTTTCAGTATATTAAGCTAGTGAAGGCAGTGAATCGCATGCTGAGAAAAGACAGAAGCCCAAACTCAACAGAGCCTTATTATACTGGGAACTTGGAGAAAGAATGCATTTAAGAAAATTCTCTTGTCCAGCTTAGAATGAGTCATCCACAGATGTGCCCATTCGTATTATATTCATTAATACCTATATTTTAAAATGATCTTTTTTGATACAAATGTGTGAAAGCTGATGTTTCTTGTATAACTAAAATTTATGTAGTCCAGGAATATCTTTCATCTGCTAATGTTCATTATGCAGTATGGAGACGGTCCTTAGCTTACTGTCTATATCTAATAAGGACACTACATGGATAGGTATTTATGGACAGATGTGTCTCACATTTAACTATAAAATGGATACCAACATCCATTCAGCACTGGGTGATTTGAAAAATAACCTTTAATTCCCAAATATTAGTTTGCTCAGTAAAATAGATCTTTCATGTTGGAGAAGAATCTACACAGAATGATGCTTCAAGGTATTATAATTGAAGGTTCATGGCAGTGGACTCTTATGAGGAAAGGCAGCTCTTGTTCTCAGCTTCCAGGAACTAGGATTATGATTTCTGAATCTCCCCCTCTCTCACACCCACACAGCAACATCTTATAGCAGCTTTTGGATTGTGGTTCCAAGGTTAAAAGTTCATTTGCCTCAGACAACTGCTTTAGGCTTCTTTGTTCATTTCTTCATTTGTTACTCATTTTTTCATGGCACTGTGCATTTTCATCCTACTCAGCCTTTCCAGTCTAATAAATCATTTCTCACGCAGTCCAGCCAAACTTTCCCAAGCATTTTCTATTTTTACATGCCTGTGTGCCTTTATATATTGCCATTTTTTCTCTCTGAAATACTTATGTCTCTCCTTCCACTTCCTTTTTTTGTTCGTTTTCCACATATCAAAACCTACCCGTGCTCTCAGCCCCAATTTATTTTTTAAATAATTTTTATATTTTTCAATTACAGTTGGCATGCAATATTATATTATTTCCAGGTGTACAACATAGTGATTAGATATTTATATAACTTACAAAGTGATCACCTCAATAAATCTAGTACCCATCTGATACCATGCATAGTTATTACTACATTATTGACTATATTCCCCATGCTATACTCTACTATACTCTTTAGTGACTACAGATTTGTACATCTTAATCTCCTCCTCTTTTTTACCTACCACTCAAGCCCTCCTTTCATCTGGCAATCATCAAAATGTTCTCTATATCTCAGTTTGTTTCTGTTTTGTTAATTTTGTTCTTTAGATTCCACATGTAAATGAAATCATATGGCATTTGTCTTTGTCTTTGTTACTCCATTTAGCACAATACCCTTTATGTACATTCATGGTGTTGCAGATAGCAAGATTTCAATTTTTGTGTTTGAGTAATAGTCATCTATATAGGTACCATCCCTCCTTTATCCAGTCATCCATTAATGGCCACCCAGGTTGCCACTGGCTACTGTACATAATACAGCAGTGAACATGTAGATTCACGTGTCCCTTCAAAAGCAGTGTTTGGGTTTCTTTGGGTAAATACTTGGAAATGGGATTACTGGGTTTCTTGTCATAGGCTTTGTTTTGAAATCTAACTTGTCTGGTATAAGTACTGCTACTCCAGCTTTTTTAAATTTTATTTTGTATTTTATATTTTCATGAAATATCTTTATCCATCCCTTACTTACAGTCTGTCTATGTCTTTCTATCTGAAGTGAGTCCCTTGTAGGCAACATATGTAAGGTTCCTGATTTTTTTAAATTAATTCAGCCACCTTGTCTCTTTTGATTGGAGTATTTAATCGAATTACATCTAAACAAATTGTTGATAAATATGTAGCTACTGCCACTTTATTACTCATGTTTTTTATCTTTTTTTTTCTTCTTCCTTTTAAAGAAGTTCGTTAACATTTCTTGTTATACTGGTTTGGTGGTGATAAACTCCTTTATCTTTTTTTCTGTCCGGAAAGCTCTTTATCCTTCAATTCTGAATGATATTTTTTGCTGGGTAGAGTAATCACTTCGAATATTTCATGCCAATCCCTTCTGGCCTGTAAAGTTTCTGTTGAGAAATTAGCTGTCAGTCTTATGGGAGCTCCCTTGTAGGTAACTAACTGCTTTTCTCTTGCTGCGTTTAGGAGTCTCTCTTTTTCCTTACTCTTTGGCATTTTAATTATGATATGTCTTGATGCGGGCCTCTTTGGGTTCATCTTGTTTGGGACTTTCTGCCCTTCTTGGGCTTGTATATCAATTTCCTTTGCTGGGTTAGGGAAGCTTTGTGTCATTATTTTCTCAAATAGGTTTTCAATTTCTTATTCTTTCTCTTCTCCTTCTGGTATCCTTATGATACAAATATTGCTATGCTTGCTGTTGTCCCAGAGGACCCTTAAACTATCCTCATTTTTTAAAATTCTTTTTTCTTGTTGCTTTTCTGATTGGGTGTTTTCTGCTACTTTATCTCTTCCCCTACGTTTATTGAGCATTCTTATAACCATTGTTTTGAACTATGCATCTGGAAGATTACATGTCTTCATTTTGTTTAGTTTTTTCTTGGAGCTTTGATTTTTTCTTTTATTTGGAACATGTTTCTTTGTCTCCCCATTTTGGCTGCTTCTTTGTGTTTGTTTCTGTGTATTAGGTAGGGCTGCTATGTCGCGTGGTCTTAGTAGAGTGGCTTTGATATGGTTGGTGTCCTGTGGGGCCCAGTGGCACAGTATTTCTGGTCACCTGAGCTGGGTATTTCAGGTTTGGGCTTGGAGATGCCTTTAGAGGCCAAGCCCGGAACCAAGGCTGGCTGCTGCTAGTGTCATACTTGGGGCTCTTCAGCAAGAGGTATGGGACACTTTAAGCACAATGCTATTTGTTTGAGTTTTCTGAACCTTTGAGAGATTTTAGGAAATTCACAGCATAAGCCAAAACAGACCATTTTTAATGGAAAAGCCATTGGAAACTTCTTATGTGGGCCCACGAGTTGGCTGTGGCAGGGTCTCAAAATCCCCAGGGTGAGACCAATATTGTTAACCAGGTTGGTGGAGATACAGATATTGTGATCACCTGCATCTGCACACCAGGAGAGGGGAGAACTCAACAAAAAAACAATGGATTCTGCTAACACTTCTGCTGCAGAGAAAGCTGCCCCTCCAGATCTTACTCTGAAGCCAGACAATTTAGGTCCTCCTTATATGTCCCTGGCATCTTTAGTACTATTGCCCCAGAGCGGGAACTCAGAACAAATGAGTCTATCAGCGAGTAAGCCTGTGCATGGGCCCTTTAAGAGGAACACTTGGGGTTCCAGCCACTCTCCATCTTATTCAGCCGCAATCACTGCTTGTTTTCACAAACAGATTTTGTGGGGACTTCTCTTTCCAGCACTGAAACCCTGGGCTGAAGAGCCTGGAATGGGGTTGGGACTGCTTGCTTCTCAAAGGGGACCTCTGCAGCCAATATATCCCACTTGATTTTTAACCACCACACACAGGTGTGCGTATGTGTCTCTGCCTCTCCTACCCATCTTGAGGTGGCTTCTGTATGTCCTTAATTGTAGGTCTTGTGTTCAGCTACACTTTAGGCAATTTCATTGTGATTTTGATATGGTCATGAGAGGAGGCAAGCACAGCATTTACATACTCTGTCATCTTAACTGGAAATCCCTCCAACACCAATTTAAATGTTGCTTCTTCCGTAACGTCTTCCTTGATCTTACTCCTACCCAATGCAGAGGTGGTCATTTCCTCCACTAAATTTTCTGTTTCTCTCTATTTCATTAGTGTAACACAGTAGATGAGATATAGTCACAAGTTTTGTAGCTTTGAACAAGATTTTTTTGACTCTTGGGCCCCAAATTTATAAAATGAAGATAATAGCACCTGCCTAATGGCATTCTAATGAGGATTAAATGAGGTTATGTGTGCTAAGAACCCACACATTAGATGCTCTATCAATGGTAGCTGTCCTGGAGGATAGAGATCATGTTTTGTTCAACTTTGTACTTGTAGCACATAGCATTGTGCCTGGTCCAGCGTGGGTACTGTGTGAATGTCTGCGGAATGAATAGGTGCCATGTTAGTAAGGAGAACATGGTGGAAAGTGCGGACATGCTTTCCAGCCTTCTGGGAGGTAGTCCATTTTGTCTGTCACTTGCCTTCCAAAAGCTTTCTTGTCAGCTTACAAAAAAAGAGCTGCCCTTTGCAAATTGTAACAGCTTTATCTCTTCCTAAGTTGGGGACAAAACTGAGCCTTGCGAATTGGTGTTTGGTGCTTCATTCTAGCCTTCTGGTTATCCTCTGAGGATTTTTTCTCTTATGTAGGTCCTGGAGCTAAGAACTGAAATCATTCAGATTTTTGCTTTGTTAGGTTTTAAACCAACTTCAACTGGTTTGGTAGTTTGTTTATTCTTGAACAATAAGACATCATTTTTCTCTGAAATTCTCCTTAAAAGGTTTCATAAAGTTTTTGGCCCATTCAAAAGATCATGAAATGTTTTATCTGTAAATAAACGAGAAATGCTCTGGTTTCTCCTAAAGTGACCCTCTGGTAAAGTCAAGAGGAAAACATGTGTTGTAAAAGGGCCTTAGCTTTTATTTGTTGTATTTGGGCTTCTCTGTATCCTGTTTTTGGCAGATACATGGAGTACATTGAATTCCACATTGACTTTCAATTAAACTGCATTTCTATATTTCTTTAACAAAAATATTCCTAGAGGAAAGGGAAAAAAATCTTCAGTGCCACAGACACCAGTCAATAACTTTGGACCACATTTTTAGGAGATAAAGGAAAGGATAAAACTAAATATGAATCAGGAAACTCAAATAAAAGAAAAGCAACTGACTGGACCATTGGCTTGACTGCCAAAGAGATTGTGAGTTTGGTGCGACTCTTTACTGTACTCTCAAATTGGGGGAGGATGCTCAGTGGGGTTTGACTTGACAACATCCATAAATGTGGCCATAATTTAAGTGTTCAGGACATTTAGTATGTGTTATTGTTTCTCTTTTTTTAGAGCCATGGTAAGGGTCTAGTGTGTAAGTCAGACTGGGTATACAATACTATTCCATAGTTACATACCCATCTTCCTTATTCGTGAACATTCTAGGATGAGGGAAAAGACAGGTTTGACCTGGGAAACTCAGCATTCAATCCATGGCCTGGTACACAGCAGGCACTCAAAAAACATTTGAAAAAATATAAAGTACACAATTGCCCTACAAGGATGTCTTCATTACAGCTCCCTCCTGACAGTAGAGCAGGAGAAATGTTGAGGAAATACCAGCCTTTTCTCTGCCTTTCTGACTCTTGAGACAATTCTTGCTTGGAAGTCACTAAAGCTGGAAAGGAAGTTAGAAGGGAAGATTTCCTTTTCATTTTGTTCTATCTTCCCTGTTTCCAGTTGGGAGCTACTGAGATCTGGACAAACTGTAAGGCTACTTTTTAAATTGTTCATCATTTTGAACAGATCTCTTTCTCTGGCCTACCAGTCAGATTTGAGCTAGATCACAGGGTACAGCAGTATTAGACTCCTTGGGCTCTGTATATCTGTTGGTGAGAAGTTGAGGTGAAGCTGAGAGGATAAATTCCTCTCTGTAGGAGGAAGAGATCCAAGACCATGTTTTGGCCTAAAGTCCGCTAACCTTACCGCAGCACAAACCAGTTGGTGAGTACTCTATTTGCATAGAACATCTATAGCTATACATGTATGTTATATTCATTTTGATACTCCATGTCGTCCTAGTAGTTTTCCCAGGCTTAGCTACAATACAGCTAAATATTTTGGAAGAGTTAGGAAGCAAGCAGTGGTGTCAGTACATATTTCGCTTTCATATCATTATCATGTAGCGGAGTTGTTTTGTTTTGTTTTGTTTTAATTAAACACTGAAAAGCCAAAACAAGCCCTCATGCCCTGTACTATGAACAGAAGTGCCTGTATATAAGCCTTGCCTCATATTGTTGCCAGTACAAGGTTCATGTGCCTGATGCTTCAAAAGGCCAGCATTCGATAGATCAAAATTTGGATTAAGGAAAGGTTTATTGATTGAGGAGGAACCAGCTGAGAAGATGGAAGTTCTTAGTGGTTCCTCAAATCCATCTTAAGAGCCCCTCAATTTCAAGCATCTTATATGTCCAGGGAAGGGAGAAGGGGTGGGGCAAGAGGCGGGTGAAGACTTTAAACAACCAGGCACCAAGGAAGAGCACAAAATCTCCAAATATCTTTGTTCCGGGTCTGTCAGTTGAGCCTCCTTCCACATCTGAGTCTGACCCTGAAGCTCCTATAAATCTTTGATAAACAGTCTTTGTCCTGTACACACTTCCAACCTCCTCAGGACAGGAGAGGCTCCTTCTGACAAGAGGCTATCCCCACAAAATACTCAAGCAAAATACTCAAACCTCAAATAGAAGTCCTCTAGTTAAGTAGCCTATCCATAGCAGGAGTTATTAGCCTGAGTTAGGGAGACAACATTTTATTCTGTTACAATGTGTCCTCTCCAGAGAAGGGCCACCCTGCTAGGGTCTGGAGGTAGGCACATCTGAATCTGTCATTCCCTCCCCCATTATCTGCAATCTAGATAACTTGTTTACTCATCTTTCTAAATGAGACAAAGTCATTGAAACAGATGGCATTTGAAGGGATCCGTTAAGCCAATAGTGCACATTGGAAAGTGTCATGATGGACCCTAGCAAGCTCTACATGTAAAGCTCAATTGTGCTTAAAAGGAAGCTCTATGGCCAGTATTTTCTGAGTATGAGTGCTTTATATGGAAAAATTAAACAGTCATTCTTCCACTTTTGATCAACAATATTTATTGAGATCCCACTAAATACCAAGCCTTATGTGAGGAACTATATATAAATGCTCTCATTGAATTTTCTCAGCAGACTTGTGGTGATTATCAATTTAGAGATGACAAAACCATGGCTAAAAGAAATGAAGTAACTTTTGCTCACAGTCTTACTGCTGGCAAGAGGCAGAGCTTGGATTTGTAGTCCGGTCTGTCTCTTCCTCAAACTCTTCCTATTCTACTCTATGACATCCCAGAAATTCTTTTCCTTCTTCCTTCAAACTATTTCACCTCTTAGTTCTATCAAAAAGCATAAATCTGTTAAGGACTCCAAAATGACAAAAGTTGCTTGAGGGTGGGCCATTTCACCATTTTTATTGGTGACCTTCAAAGTCTGCCAAGTTTCTCCCTGGTTAGTGTACAGATGGTATAACTGGGGAGGCCCTATTGATGGCTTGGGAAAGTTCCCTCATCTCCATTAACTTAGGAGGGCATGAGGAGTGAAGGAAAGGTGCTCTCAGAGAAAGAATTCAACTCAGCCAGTTATTTTAGCTCAAGTCACAAATTTTTACTGAGCACCTCCTTTGTACCTAGCACAGTGTTAGGCACAATGAAGATAAAGAGGCTATGTATGACAGTACCTGCTCTCTAGGGGGAAGGAAGATACGAAAGAACCAAAGAGTTTGTATTTAATCTTGTAGACAGTGGTGAGACACTGTTGACTTTTGAGCAGAGATGTGACAACTGCTACAAAGGTATACTTTCATTCATTCCTGCAAGGCTACTGCAGGGGTCAGGAGTGGAGCATGGAGTGGAGATTGGAAGAACACGGAGTGGTGGATGTTGGAAAAGCTTGACTGTACTATACTGGGTATTAAAGATGTGACAGTTTCCACATCTTTGCCTAGCACCTCCCATACATGTGAAATCCCCCAGTTTAATGGAAAGGATATAAACCATCTGCAGCAACATATTTGTTTAAAAAGGAGACAGTATCATGAAAACTTAGCAACTTTGAACCAGTTGAAAGAAGAGCATCTGCCTGATATTTTCATAGTGGTTATATTGATTGTTCATCTTCTATTCTTTTTGTGGTTTGTGTTACTAACATATTTGTATTGGTTCTGCCAAATGAATCCTTGGGAGGAAAAATAATTTGTCCATTATTACTTTAGAGAGATTAAAATCTGTGCAAGAATTAAAGTTCCCTATAAGTTTTGGCTCGTTGGCATGCACAATTGAAGTACCTAAGATTTTGAAAGCCTTCTTACATCTTGAGGTCCAAGGGAGATCAGGAATCTCTATCCCTATTTACTTTTTAATGGCATGCTTACATTTATTGGGCACCTACTATGTGCCAGACACCATGCTAGATGCTTTTGCAACATCCTCACAGCAATCCCGCCTTATAGGTGAGGAAAGAATGGCTCAGCGAAATTCTGTAACTTGCCCCAAATTAGAGTTGGTATGTAGTAGCACCAATATTGCCAGCTGTGTTTTCTCGCTCCCCTTTTAGGATTTTTACTATTATACTACATGTCTTTTTTTAGGAACTATTTTGTACTCCTAGAGTGTACACAGTATGAATCATGGGAAAGGGACAAGATCTCTGATGTGCTCATTGGCCATCCATGGCCACTTAAACAAAGCATCTGGCCTTGCAGAAATGGGGTCTGGGACTGTTGCATTTTGATGAGGGAGAGAGACTCATTGAAAGAATTGGGCATTGATTGAGCAGTGCCAGCTCAACAAGGTTTTCCTGGTCAGCTACAAGATAGCACAGAGTCAACAAATCTCTTGAGAGAATAAAGAAGGACTCCAATGCAAATGACATTAAGAGGGGAACAAAGGTACACTTTTCTTCTCAATTTTGTCCCAGGTAGAAGCACAACAAACATGGGACTATCAGACTTCCTGGTAGCTACAGATCCCTATCGCTTCTGTGCATCTAGCCTAAGAAGCTGATGGACTGGTAGCAGAGTTTGAGGTTGATACATGGGCCCAAACCAAACTAACAATGGCAGGTCACTCTTGAGTGGGCCAAAATCCCAGAGCTGATCCTAGGATCCCTTTAAGCTCCTTAGCTCCTCTACTAGGTTATGAATTTATAATTTGGACTTGGCCTAAACTCTCCAGCATATTCTTCTCCAAAGTACTTCTAGAAGCAGGGTGGGAATGGGAAATAAAACCAGGTGAAATGGTTGGCCAGAGCCCCACCCCTACCTTGTCAGCGAGCCACGACAGAAGTGCACCCTATCTTTAAAAATTGCCTGGGTAGGCACAGAGGAAATGGGAAATAAGGTTGAGCCTACCTAAATAAAAGCTTTGTTAAGCTTTCAGAAGGGGCAACTTGATTTATATCTGAAAATCTAGGATTTGGCATTTCAGAATAGTTGTTGGTACTTTATATTAGAAAACAGTGTTACCTGTAATGATCTCTTTGTTTTCTATTTGAGCAAAAATTGTAAATTGAATTATTTCTAACGCTAAGTACAACTAATTGCATATTCAAACCCAATCTAACTGTTGGATTGACTTTCTAAATGCTAGTTTATTTATTATTTTTTTCATACTATATATACATAACTTTTTTAACATTTAATTTTTTATTTACTTCCTTCCTTCTGGTTGGATTGACATCTAAAAAAGGAAGTTGAATTAAACAAAACAACTCTTTTGTCTCATTTTTATAGCATTAGATAGCCAGCTTGCCTTTTATTTTTCTTCTAAGTGTTTTGCAATCTTGTAGCTGAGCTCTATTTATTGGTCCCTAAACAAAGATTAAATACACCCAAACTCAGCCTTCCGTAATTCACCCCAACTTCTATTCAGTGATAGAAACATATTTCATATGTCCTTTTTCTTTCTCCCTATTCCTGAACATTTCCCTCTCTTTGTTCCACAGATTGGAACATAGGCATTATTTTAGTTCTTTCAGCAGTCCTGTGAAGGCAGTGGGATCATCACAGTTTTTCAGATTAGCAAGTAAAACCTCAAATTTAAAGGACTTTGGCCACATAGCTGGCAGGTGGTGAACCTGGGAAAATGAGGCTTGGGAGCCTGGGATACTCAGATCCTAACATTCTCACCATGGTTTTGTGGCAATGATTCCCCTTCTAACTAATCCTGTGGAAAAAGACTAGCAACTAATTAAAATGGACCTGCCCATGCAAATCCCATCTAAGTCCTACTTTTACTACGTTAAGTATATTGCAAATGGAGACTGAGGCACAGACATTAAGTAATTTATCTTAATCTCAGGGAAAATCAAGATTAGAACCTAAAACCTGTGAGAGGAACTGAACCAGACTGCCTCCTTCCTTTAATCCTGCTTGGAAAGATTCTCATGACTCCATCACCTTTTTGATTTCATGCAAATATTCCAAGATGCCTCAAAGTTTTTCAGTCTCTCTTTTCTTTCTTTCAAGTTCTCTTAAAAATGAAATAGGGATCCTCTATGTGTGTGCATGTGGATATTTTAGAGCTATGTGCTTTATGTATTGTGGCTTGAAAGCCTTCTATGTTATGATTTTATAAATATTTCCATAACCACCCAAATACTGCAATTCACATTTGTGTCATCAAATATAAACTAAATTTCTTAAAGGAAAATGCACTGGTTCTGGTACAATGGCAAAAATAGTTGAAATAAGATTCTTGAAGTTTGTTTCCAAAACTATCTGTAATGCTAAATTATCAGGTGTTCAATTAAAACTACAGACTGATTTTTAATTCCTATGGAAATCGTTGCAAGCGCTCCAAGTTCTATCACTTGTATACATGCCTTCCGCATAATTAACATAAAGAAATTAATGTCTTACAGTCTTCAATATTTGATGCCCTATGAGTCCTGAAGATATTTAAAGGGAGAAAAAATGTGAATAGAATGAAATTCTTAAGCAAGATTACTGATATGACAGGACTAAAGAGCTTGGGAGTGTGTGAAAAGTGCCTCTTTTCTTCTCTTTAATAAGTCCATTACTTGCACTTGGGCATATTTTAAAGTCCTTTTCATGCTGAATCTAGCGTTGAGCCTGCTTTGCATTTCAAGCTTTGTCTATGAATCAGTCGAAGCCAAAGTTATTTCTGCTTTAAAATAACAGGAGCCAGGAACAGCTAATCTCTTTTCATTCTGAGCTCCTTACATTATTTTACTGGACAAAGTTTGTGTTGGCTACAAAACAGGCCATTCATAACATCTATGAGAAGGAATTTAGGTAAGAATGAAGAGAGATTGTAGGATGTATAAAGACTCCCTCTCCTGAGGCCATTAAGAAATTCCAAATTGGCACAGTTTTGAATAGTGACATTGCATTAGCCTTGCTAATTTCAGTAATTCAAGCTGATAGCCTCTGTTTACCAATCTACTAAATGAAACCTTCCCATAACTACAGTACCAATGTACTCCTTACCCAAGGTGAGTTGGTATGTTAAAGCAAGAAATAGGGGGAAGGTAGTGAGTGGCTGGATGGTGATCATGGCTAGAACCGTGGTACCTCTCGGTCAGAAACTCCTTGGAAAGCAGTATATGTCTTTACTTCTTCAATAAGTTATATCCTACATTGTTTAAGTAAATTTACTTTTCTTTCTTTAAGCAGGAATGAGAACATGAGATGCAGGATTTGTCGCTTCCTTGTCTCATTGCCTCTGACCTTTTTTATTATCTTTATCTGGCTTTTAATTGTCACCATTTCCATAATCAGGACTGGCAAAGTAACTCATACCAATTCTTTTGTTTTTAAGTGGGAATATGTTTACTCTTAGGTTAATAAAATGTGCAAATGAACTGACACATAGGTAATGGCAAAAACTCCAGAGGAGAAAGCACTCCTTATTAAAGGAGTGTACGTTTAAAAACTATTTTCCTACATCTCTCGACTAAACTGGTATCTCACATCATGCTAGAAAAACGTACAGAGGGAAATCTTCGGAGCCTCACAAGCTGAGAAATTAGAAAGATTGCTGAGTGTTTGAAAGGGTTTAGGGTTTCATTTGAAGAGCAGCTGCACCCCACTGTGCCTGTGCTCAGATACAATGAACACCAGTGAGGCCATATGTTGGAAATCTCTGAGTGCAGGCATCGCGAACCTATGGCTGATGGGGCAAGACTGGCAACCCATGCCTTATGCACATCTGGTCCTGTGTTATTGCCTTGGGTTTCTTATCAGTGAAGGAGACCAAAGCACAAGATCCTTCCCTGAACATTTTGGATCACCAAACAATAAAGATAGAGAGATAGAGATAGAGAGAGAGAGAGAGAGAGAGAGAGAGAGAGAGAGAGAGACAATGAGATTAAGAATGGACATGAAAGGGGGGTAAGGGTTATATGCAGCGTGAGAGATTGACTTAGGTTTTAGAGTAGTGGTTCTCTAGAGAAAGATCTGATATTCATGGTTTTCTCAAATAACAAGCAATATGCTTGTGGAGCACATGAAGGTAACAAGTCATATTTACATATCTCGTTTGAGAAGTTTTACAACTTTGGTTCTAAATAGCAAAGTATTCTGTGCTTAAGGGCAGAGTGGTTATTAAGGCCTGTGGATCAGGTTTCCTAGGTTTCCCTTCTCAGAACCCTCAACATGATCTGTCCTTGCTCAGAATTCTCTTAACACTTGGTTTGTGCCTCTTTTGTGGAACTTACCATGTTCTAACTTGGATACAGTTATTTTTATCCTCATCTCATCTTCCTGACAGGATAGAGCTCCTGGAGGCCCAAAACTGAGTTTTCCTCATCTGTATCTCCCATGGCACCTGGTACAGTGTCTAGCAAACAACAGGTGCCCAATTCATGTTCATTGCTGCCTCTCTTGACACCTATACCATGAGTCTGTCTCCTGCTAGATGGAGAGCTCCTTGAGAGCAAGCTCCATGTCTTCTCCTATATCCGCAGTGCCTGGCCTGCCCGGTACCCAGTTTGTTCTCAAATAACATCATTTAATCCTATGTAGTTTCATTATAACATTAATGAGATGCTGTAGGAACTTAATTCTTGTTTATATCCAGTGACCTATGGTAAAATTGGTTTTCCTCATACACCATTTCGCTTAAAAGTTGCAGAACCTATTGGCGATGTTAAGTGAGGACTTACTATACAGCAATAAATGTTCCGAGCACTCAACAAGTATTTAACTAATTCATGACATTATTTTACCCCTTTCATTCACCTGTGGCCACAGCATCACCATTCATCCACATCATGGGGTTATTCGTGATAATACATTTAAACCAATGTTTTAGGAGCATTCAGGTAGTGATAACAAATGTAAAGACCCAGAATTTCACACATTTTAACTCTATTTCCCCCAAAAGTTACTCTGGAAATGGCCAGGGTTCGAAGAGGTTTTATGGAAAGAAGCTATAGAGGAATGAGAAAAATCTAGTGCCAGGTACTGAAGGCAGGATGAGAGACTGGAGGTGAAGGATGCTGTTAATTCTGTGATCAGGGCCTCTCAATACTGCCTGCTGGCTGGCTGGTGCATGAGAAAGGTGAACCCCCTCCCCCCACCAAAAAAAAAAAAATCAAGGTGAAAAGGAGGCCTCCTAAACTTTGTTTTAAGCTTAATACTAAGGAAAAAAAAATTTGAAGATTATTTACCTTTTTGTTAGTCAAAAGGGGGCTTCAGATTTCTCCCTCCCGGTGACCTAAACTCTAATCTGTCTTGATAGCCCTTTGTTAATCCTTCTTCCATTTGTGAGGAAATTATAGTGCCTGGAGAAGGTTGACTTACTTCCTCTAATCTCTTGGAAGATAAATTAAAAACACAACAGAAATTGCTCTCTGACTGGAATTCTGCGTGACATAGTAAGAACTGATTGGGACAAATCAATTAAAGAAAACAATCTCTGCTTAAGAAGAATGCGTCTTTAATTGTGGTAATCCCTTTAGTTAAATTGCTTTCTCTGGTGACATTGCATACCTAATGATAGTCTGCTCGTTTTGATTTTCGCTTAATGTTGTTGCTTGCTGCTTTTACAGCTGTGGGTTTGCAGGCTGAGCAATGAACTTATTACAGCCATTAAAACTCTGTGGACATGTGGGTCTCAGGAACAAATTCCACCACTTTTGGAAATGAATGAAAGGTCACCAGACAATTATTTTTCCTTTAGCATTTCCTCGAAAGATGTGTTTTCCACCTCCTTTATGACTTAGATTCTCTTGTCTGAGAAGTATTCTCCACATCCTTCAAAATAAAATTGTGAATATAAAAATGAAAATCAATAGTAAAATGGGTACAACCAAGGACCATAGCAGCAGCTTGTTATGTACTAGGATTTCCTCCATAATCCCATTTATATAGTTTAATGTAATACTGATTTTCTTGATGAAAGCACTCTATTACCCAGTCATATTTAGCAGTGAGTCACTTTAACTCCCAGGTCATCTTCTATGGCAATTGTACCCAGGGAGATTTGTCAAAGCTTGGAAATATAGTTTGTTTTAAATGAATTATTAATTGTTTTGTTTTGTTTTGCTTTGCTTTGTTTTAATAGCTTTTACATTAGGGTGACAATGTTATAAATTTAATTTTTCCCAAAGATTCTTTAATATTATCCTGGTTCCTTGATATCTTCTACATCATCTTTATTTAAAATCTTTTACTTCCAACCTTCTCCAGCGAATCTTTTTACCTTCTCTCCTACTGTCCAGCAACTTATCTCTCATGCAGCCCCCATTCCTACATGCCAGAGTTATTCTAAGAATATACCTTATAGAAAATACACCACAAATTTAGAGGTATCTGTCAGAGAATGTTCACTGCAGCATTGTTTGTGCCAGGGAGAAATTAGAAATAAACTAAATGCCTATCAGAGAGGAAATGGCCAACTGCTATACTCATACTAAGGAATTTCTTGTAAGGATTAAAAGGAATGAGGCCGGTCTACATGTATTAACATGCAAATATTTCCAAAACATTGTATCATATGCATATGCATAGAAAATACATTTACCAGTAATTACCCCTGGGGAGTTGTCCAGGAGAAAGGGTAAAGAAGGGGCTCTTTTTTTTTACTCTTTGTGCTAAGGTATTGTTTGACTCTTTACCTTCAAGAATGTATTCATTTGTTGAGTAATTAAATTAACAAAATAAAAGGGCTCTAAAGTGTGATTGATGGTATGCGGGAGGACAAGACTGGGAGACTGTTGGCAGTCCTCCAGGTGAGGAAGATGAGAACGTAATCTAAATAGTAGCAGTAGCAACAAAGGCCATGGAAAGGAGAATTCACAAAATATTAAGGAAACAGAATTTACAGGATGCTATAATTAATTAGGCCTGGATGATGAAAAAGGAAGAGGAATCTAGAGTGATTTTCAGATTTCTGGCTGGAGCATCTAGATGGCAAGGTAGAGAGGTATTTACTTCTGAGCAAATTGAGAAATCCTCAGTGCTAGATAAAACCAGCAGCACAGACTGGAGCATTAAAGAAGACTTGTCAAGTGACGAGTGGAGCGCCAAGGGAGAAATGGGAGAATACTCACCTTTAAGAAAATCAGCCTGCAAGGGAAATAGAATTTCTATAAGAATGATTAGAGAAGCAGAGGAGGGACCTGAGAGGAAGCTATGTCAGAAAGCAAGGGAGACCAAGTTTTATGACAGAGTGGCCAACAGTATCGGAAGCTGCAATACTGTTATCTATACACTGGCATGAGGGATCTTACTGGGTATTGAGCTGCTGAAAATGTTCCCAAATTGATGATCATTGCACACGTCACTAAATGTACTAAAAATCATTGAATTGTACAATTGAAATTTGCTTGGAATGGGTGAATTTTATGGTATTTAAATGATACCTCAGTAAAGTTTATTATAGAGTAGAAATGAAAAAAAAAATCCGTTGGAATTTAGTTTGAGGCGAGCTATGATTCCAAGGGGAACTTTACAGTCTTATCTCTTTCTAATGGTGGGAAAAAGCCCCAAGAGTTAAAGTGACAAGAAGCATATGAATGTGGTACCACATTCTGATCCTCCCCACTCTTGCAGTATCAAAAGCTACTCTTTATGTTTGGTTTTCTTTTCACCAAACAATGAATATTACCACCCTATTTCCTGTCTTCCTTTGATTAATGCAGAATAATTGCTTATTATTATTATTATTATTATTATTATTATTATTATTATTTAGCATATACTTCTAGAAGTTGAGGGTGCCAGGTTGTAAGGCCCTAGTTTTGATCTGTTTTATTGTTAATGATTATATCTTCATGTGTTTAAATAGCTTCCTTATTGGCCCTGCAAGGCCTTTTTCCTCTGAAATCTCTTTATTTTCTGATATCTCTGTTATGCTTATAGTATGATGCCTTGTTCTTCTCGACCATTCCGCTTCTTAATTTGACTTGGCCAGCAATAAACTTAGCTTTATGTGTCTTGGTTTACAGGCACATTCATTGTGTTCTGTAGACAGGTAAAACCAGTATGGAAAAATCCTGCCTCTTCTTATAAGGAACCAACACTGCCCTTGACCCTAGTTAAGTATTCATTTCATGACAATTGCATCTTCTTTTTATTTGGGTTCACTATCTTTCTGCTGGTTTTTAGACTCCTTAGTGATCTGGCTGCTACTCTTCGTAGTATAATTTTGCTTTTTCTCTTTTACACCTTTACAGATATGGGCTTGGGCCGCTTGGCATCTTTTTACCTTTCCTGACCTCCCTTTGAACTTGCTTATCTTGTTCTAATGCCCATAGAGGTATTTGTAAGAGGATTGTCCAGCTTTTTCACCTCAGTTACCTTCTCTTTGGTTCCTAGCAACTTATGTCATAATTATGTGCCCATAATGAATTTTCTCTCTCTGATGCCACCTCTTCTTTTCTTCCTCTGGGTTCTGAGTGATACCATTATGTGGCTGAATTGAGCAAAATGCCTATCACCTGTGAATTACTGCTAATCGTTTCCTATTGGTAGGGAGAAATTTGATACAAATAATTCCTGATTTGGTTGCTCCACCTTCTATACAGTCAGTGTCCTCATATGATCATCCACACCAGGTCTGCATATTTCATACTGCCTGAGAAACACATGAGTTTTGAGACTTAGTACTTACTTTAACAAGATGGACAGATTATGAGATTTTTTCTCCCCACCTCAGGCAGCTCAGTAGTTACTCCCTTAAAATTGTGTCTTGATTGATAACTCCTTGGCAAACTTAAAGCCCTCCTCTCTAAACTAGTCATGATCCACAAAAGACAGTGATCCCTTTCTTTGAGAGAAGATCCAAAGCAGTCTATTTAGATTCCTCTCCAGACAGTGTCTATGTCAAAGTGAGAATGCAAAGGTCACTTGAACCCTGTCCCTTCACCCTTCATTCCTGCCCTAAGACCTCTAAGGACCGGAATGAAATCCTAGAATCTCAGGGTTGGAAGGGTCATTGGAAGCTATTTACCTTCACTCTCATTCTACGTTTGATTCTCTTCACCAATCCCTCTACAAAATGGCTGTTGAAATGCTCATGGACCACCTCTGGAGAATGATCTCATGGCCTAGGGGCAGTCTACACAATTTTCAGATTACTACAGATTGTACTAATTATTCAAAAGTTTTAAAATTGCTTTTAAGTCCAAGTCATTTCACCTTAAGAGAAAGGCAGGACCATCAGACAGCTTGGCTAAAATGGCATGGCTATGGAGCAAGAAAAATCTAAGAGAATGAGAGAAGAGAAATTGAGCAAAGTGGGCATGAGCAGGTGTAGGGGATTGGGCAGTGCCAGCAAAAGCGATTTGTGGAGCCAGGGGGCAGATGAGGGAATGTGAGCTGAGAAGCAGGAATGGTGCTGAGAGGTAAACAGTAAGGGAATGGAAACACTGGTGGAAGATTAAGGAAAGATATGAGAACCTCTTCTAAAATAAATGGAACCCAGTTTAGAGGTTTAGATCAAAGGCGGGAGGAATACAAAAGCATTTTTAAAGTTTCAAAATCTATCAGAGGATTCCAACTTTGATCTTTGCCTAAGGATATGGAAAATAACATTGTGAGGCAAGGAGAGAATGTTTAGTAGAGCAACAACTAGGCAGAAGAGAATAATTGGACACAGGAAATGAGTTTAAAGACCAATGGAAACAGAAAAAGACGTGAATAGAGAAATAAAGAGGGAGAGAAATGAAAACACAGAACTTTTGGGTTAAGGAATTATATTTATTCCTGTGCCAGCATGTAATTGTATTTTCCTGGCAGTCATCCCATGGACCTCTGCAGGGGGAACAGTATGCTGGCATGTGTTACTGCAGGGGTTGAAGTCTTACTGCTTTGTACTATTATAGCCAAACAAGGGACTTCATTAACAAAGCTATATTCTGATGTTACAGAGACAAGCACTGAAATTTCAATCACCAGTGGCCCCTGTACTTGGGAATTGGTGGCAACAGAACGGGAAGAATGTGGTCCAGGGATGGGTAGATTGGCAAAGGCAGGGGTCAAAGGTATGAGAATCCAATCATGAAGGTTTGAAATAAGAAAGAAATAGAACCTGCTCATCCGTTTTGTGCCCAGCATTGTACACAGAATGCCGACATGTGCCAGCTGCTTATATAGCAAGGCATCAAGTTCCAGGCAGTAAAAGGGAATAAGCAAATAATCTTTGTAGATTCCATCCGCACTCAGCACAGTGAACCGATGCTGTTGATAATAACTGGCTGTTGTCAGAAGAACTTTGGAATTTAGAGGTCAGGGTTTGAGCCCGATCATTTGCCCTGTCTTTCTCTTGGCTTCATCATAGCTCAGCGGGACCTAAGGAATCCATCAGTTAATGAGGATAGACTCCTTGGGAAGGGTGTCTGCTAAGGAGGTAGCCCTTCACCTGCATACTCTCAGTAGACTGGGGATATATATTCATTTGTGCAGCCATGGATTTATGCATCCATTCAGTCAGTCAGCAAGCATGTTTTTAAGTTTCTGTGCTAGCCAAGCAAGTACTGTGTGAGAGCTATAGAGGGGAATAAGACTTTGATGGGCTGGTAGTTGAGTTGAGGAGAGGAACATAGCAATGGCTAATTCCACAGTGAGGCATATTGAAATTGGTGCTATAATAGAAATGCAATCCAATAAATAGAGAAGGAAGTGATTAAATTGGACCGAGGTGAGAAGGGTAGGCTTCCTAGAAGAGGTATTATGTAAGATGAGGCGAGAGAGAGACAGAGAGACAGAGAGACAGAGACAGAGACACCAGAGGCGGAGGTAACAACATGAAGAAAAACATGGTAACTTCAGAGTGTTTGCCATTATCAGCAAAGGATGAATGGGATGGGATGGTGGCTCAAGTACAATATATGGTACTTGGAGAAATATATGTGCAGTTGAAACTGGAAAGCACATGAGAGGGATGTCATGTGAAGGAATTCAGATGTTATCCCACATACAAAGAGCCATGAAAGAATTCAGAGGAAGAGAAAAATGTGATTCAACATGTGACTTAGGAAGTGTTGTCTTGTACCTGCTGTCACAAAATAGAACATTCCCTCTCCTTGGACAGCAATGGGCTATTGGAGAGGAATGAGTATCTTATCTAAATGGGCATTGACGATTGTGGGGGGAGTGGAAGAAGACAGAGAGGTTAAAAGGAGGAGGAGAAATGGTTGGCAGTCAAAGACTCCGAAGATGATGCCTATGTCAGTGTGAGGATGGAGACTTACGGACAGACTGGTTCTAAAGATGGGAAGGCAGGAGGATGGAGCCAGGATGACAATGTGTTCTTTCAAGTAAATTAATGGGAAGTAGTCTCAGTGCCCTCGAATCCCACTGATGATGAGGAAGGCATTTCACGATTAGAGAGCTTTTAAGGAACAAATTCAGATGGAACAACTCAGGGAGACTTTTCATCTTTCGTTTATGAGGACATCTGCCTGATGTTTTCTGGCCCGCAATGTTCCCACCCCCAAGCTGAGTGTTTTCAGGGACAATAGCCACTTGACCATTGTACTAGTAATTTCCTTTGCTGTTGGGCATTGCCAGGACACTGCAAGCATTTTAGTTCTCAGAGACATTTTTTGTAAGACTCACCATGGCTGATTAAAAATACAAAATAACCAGACTTTTGGTGTTCTCATCCAAGTATATCTCAAGCCCTGCCCCAAATTCTATCAAAGAACTTTTCGTTGAGCATCTTGGAGCCTAGGTTCTAAGGGACGGCAAGGCCATTCTCCCACTTCCCTGACTCCTCACCAGCAATTCTATTTGGCTACAGCAAATGACTTTTTTTGCCTTTTCTTCTTGCAACATCCTCAAAGCCCCATGATGCATACCTTTGTAACTGCATCATGCCTGAAATGTATATTATAAACAGAGCTATGTGAATCTAAATGATTAACATTTTGTAAAGTCATGAGAACAAAGTGTATTCTTTAACTGATTTTTGAAAACACAGTTTCAGCTTAGCATCATTTGTGTGAGTCACAAAAGCAAATGTTTTCTGAGGTTGCATAAAAGTTTCTCTTAAAATAGCCTCAGGTAAAAATCCTTAACAAAATCGCCCTCATTCTCCGTTCCCAATTGAGGAGCCATATCTGCCATTCCAGAGTGGTGCTTAACTATCCCAAAATAATTGAATTAACTTGACTTTCAAAGCACCAAAAGCATACGATTTTGGAGTGGAGCTTTGGTATCAGGTATATTCACACACACTCGCCCCTCTACAAAGTAAAGTGTCAGAGTAGCAGTGTACCATTCTTAGGAACTGGGATATCCTCTGAATGCCATTATCTTTTGGTTTCTATGTTTTTTTTTAATCACAGTAAAATATATGCAACATAAAATTTGCTATTTTAGCCATTGAGTGTACAATTCAGTGGCATAATTGCATTCACAGTTTTATACAACCGTTACCACCATTTCCAAAATTTGCCTCTTATGCCTGTTTATACGTCATATAAATGGAATCACAGACTATGTGGCATTTTGTGAGTGGCTTCTTTCACTTAGCATCATGTTTTCGAGGCTTATACATCTTATTGCATGTCTCAGTATTTCATTCCTTTTTGTGGCTGCGTGATATTATCCTGTATGGATGCACCACTTTTTATTTATCCATTCATCCACTGATGGACACTTGGGTTGCTTTCACCTTTTGGCTATTATGAATAGTCGGCTTTAAACATTGGTGTGCAAGTATCTGAGTGACTAGGTTGTTTACAAAAAGATAACAAAAAATAGCATTTCCAAAAGTCATCTTGAGTTGGAGTGGCGCCTTCTAACAAAGTTGGGTTTTACAGACTAGTTAGGTGTGACGGCACTAATAGCAATGACATAATACCTCAGGCACAGTCAGAGTGACAGTGCTCCATTTTACTCACTCTCACACTTCTCCAAAGACTAATCAGTATTCAGTGAATCCGCATCAATTCCAGACTGATTTCATCTCAAATAAGTACCATCTGGGTTTGACATAGCCACCCGACTGAAACTTTCAAAAATCTCCCATAACCTTCTAATTGACATGTTCAGTATCTTATTCCTAGTCCTTACTTTTCGTGACCTCTCTCTATAATATTCCACCATACTAACTTTCTCCTCTTTAAAATGGTCTCCTCCCTTGCCTTCTCCAAGCCTGTCCCCTTCATCTTCTCCCCTGGCGCTAACGGAACAGTGTCTCTGTCACAAGCTCCTCCTTTTTCATTAACTCTCAAGTCCATTGCTTTCCATGGGAATGAGGTGAGCTCTCTTGTGAGAAGTAAAGGCTTTGATGAACTGCGATTCTTGTAGAGCTGTTAGGCATCCTCATGTGAGAAGCATCTGTAGACATGAGAGGAATAATCAGGACACTACTGCGGAAGATGGTAATAGTTCTGGGGCTCAGATAGGAGAGCCAGCACTTACCTGCACAGGCACGCATTACTGTCAGGGTTTCTAGGATGGAGTTATCCTAAATATGACTTTACTCGTGATGTACCTAAATAAGTATAGTAGTGGCCCATATTATAAGAAGAGGAAATTAAGTAATATTTTTGTTCCTTTCTTTGTGGCTGAATGTACTAGTGAAACCCCTGGAAATCCTTCTGTATAAAAAAACAAAACAAAACTAAGCAGTCCAAGGCTCAGTTATAAGGGCATTTGCTGTAGTGTTCTCCTCTTGACAAAGAAGGTATCATAGTAAAGGCTACCTTAAGGCATTAAGGAATTTGCAAGGGTGAGCTTCCAGTTTGGTAGTTTACAAAGCCGAAGGTATCTAAGTTGCCTAAAAGTATTTTTAAGATCTTTCAATATATCAGCGAAGAGGGAGAGTGCACACCTGCTCCTGAGGTTTTGGGACATAACCTGAAAGTCCTAGTGGACATGAAATATTTTATAAAGTCTTAAATGAGCTTGAAAATAGTGCATTTCTACTCCATCATATGGCCTTGCATATTTTAGTATAAAATAGTTTACTTACCCACTCCAAATCCCTAGGAAGAAACATGCCATGGCTTTGTGTACCTACAGCCCACTGTAGTGTCACCTGAAGATACAACCCCAGAACAAGTTGCCGAGGCCTAAAATACTAGAGGCAATGCCTATACTAATGGGAAAAGCCATTGTATTCCTTCGCCATTCCATAGCTGGAAGGGAAGTTTGTTTGCAGAGGCTGCAATTAGCTGTAAGCAATGAAGTGGCCATCTCACTGCCCCAGTCCTCTTCCAGGAGAAGCGTTGTATTATTTCAAGGATTTACAATCATTTAGTATGCAAAATTGGTAACTCATTTGTTTGTCAAGGAGGCACATTATAAAATTGGCCAATTCTAAAAGGAGTCCATTAGACTAATGAAAAACCGGAAGCCTCAGGGGTGCCAGTTTCCCCTCCCCTCGTTTGATCTATGGAGAAGAAAATCTAGACCCCCAGAGACTCGAAGGTCATTAGCAAAGTTACTTTCCTCTGCTTTCAAGTTCATGTAGGCATTTCACACCTGAAAGTTCACAAAAGTGGGCGTGGTGGGGTTGATGTGGTATGAAGGTGTGTGTTGAGGGAAGAACAAGGAAACCAAGATTTGTTTGTGATTCAGAAGTGAATGGCAAGGCTTCTGTGGGGATGGGCGGCAGACAGAATGAGCAGTAGTGCAATGAACATGATGTCTTCAGAGATTTCCCTGGTTTCAAACTCTGGGGTCTGCCAAGCAATATAGTAAAGGTTTCTCATATTCGTGTCTTGGGGATCAAGTGCACACAGCAAACGCAAAACACAGGAATAGTGAGGGGTATTGCTCTATTGCTATATTAGGGCCGGATTGAAGCCATCTGCTGGCACAAGCTTGGCAAGGAAGAAACCCCCATGTTGACTCAAGAGCAGCATTCTCTCTCTTGGTGTTTTGATAGCAGCTCTTCTTTCAGGCTGCCCTGTGAAGTCTGCCTGCTGGTGTGGGTGAGACACCCCTAAAGCAATACATTGCCATCCTTGGTGTCATCAGAGAGCACAAGATTTGCTCCCTGTTATATGCACAATACCCCAATGTCTTCATAAGGGCCCAAAGGCTTGTCTTACTGGATGACGGATCTTCCTTAGCTGCCTGTGCATGGCTGCTTGATGTATCCCAAAGCTTTGCATGTACTGCCTGCAGTAGAAGTTATTCGGCCAGAGTTTAAGAAAACAAAAGCAGTCCAGCATGGATTCATTTATTGCCAAGGCCTCTTATCCAAGAGTAGAACAGCTAAAGAAGAAAGAAGACTCAGAACTTGGTTACTGATGAAGAGCGCTAGGAGAACTTACATCCCAAGAGAAGCAACTGATTGAATCTACTTGTTGATGAAGGCTCTACTGTGGGCAGCCATCTTGGCTGCTGTGGGCAGAGAAATGATTGCAGCCTACAGCAAACTGTATCCTTCACCAGGCCCCAGGAGCCTTGGAATCAGAGAGAGATGAAACTAGAATAAAATTTAGAGTCCATCCATTCCAATATCCTGGCATAGCAGGTGGGGTGGCTGAGGCTCAGAGGAGAGGAAAATGATGTGCCAGAGTTGATACAGTAAGACAATGGCTGAGCTAGGCCTGACATCCAGGGCACCAGACTTGCAGGATGTTGCAGCCTCCTTAGAGACTTCACCAGAAACCTGAATAAGGGTGGAGAGGTCCCCACTTAGTGCTTTTCTCAACAGAAAAGGCAGAAAAAACTTTCAGTACAACTTGCAGACTTTAATGACTGATGGTTATTCTAAAAGGCTTAACTAGTCTGTAACACAGAAGATATAGGGGCGAAATGTAACTCAGGGCTGAGTGTGTAATTAGTACAGATTCTTGGGTCTACCTTCTGGGCATAGTTAAACTGATTACAAATAGAAAGAGATTTTCAGGTTTAGTGTGAAAATCCCCTTGCTGGCCCGAAAGGTTCTAAATGACAATCAACTACAAGATAGAAAAAAAAATGTATGTGTATTTTACAATATTTACCTAATATGACAAAGCTAATTTATGGAAAATCACTGATAAACATTAAATATGAATGATTTAAAAGAAAATGTTTTATGGTGATTCCCGTAGTACATCTGGTTTGTAGCAAACTGAAAAAAATTTTGGTTTGATGTAGATTTGGCGTTTTTGTAAATATTTTTTAAAATTTATATTTCCTACTGGCTGATCCCAAGATACTGTTCCCATAGACTTCTTTTTTTTTTCCAAGACAAGGTGTCTGACACGTCTCTTCACTGATCTTCAGACTGTTAATGATGATCTTTCTAAAAAACACAAATCAGATTATGTGTTTTCCTTACTTCAAAACCTTCAATGGCCCAGTCTTGCCCACAATAGTCTTAGCATTACTAATCTGCCATTATTGGGCAGTTATTTGTCCCTTCTGCCTTACCCACCACTCAACACACACACACACACACACACACACACACACACACACCCTTCACAACAATGTACACTCTATGTTCCCTCACACCATACAGGATACTTGTTCCTACTGAGTATGCCCCACCTAAAATTCCTGATTTGGGTGATTTTGCTCAAGCAGAACCCTCTACCTAAAATGAATAACCATTTCATCAGCTCTACCATAGTTCCTCCCATCCTTCCTGCTATAGATTATAACCCAATTTTTCTAAAAACTCTTTCCAGATACTTTATTTGGAACTTCTATCCTTCCTTTCTATCTCTATGGTGTTTTGCTTATGCCTTCCTCTGAGCCCTTTCTACCTTCTGCCAAGTATCTAGTTGGTTTGTCTTTTGATCTGTTCTAGCAATGGTGCTAGAAAGCTAGAGTGTGGGATTCCTAAAGATAAACAACAAGTCTTTCTCCAAACTTCTAGCTTAGGACATAGTAGGCTACCATTAAATTTATTGAATTAAATTGAATTTTATTACTCCTGTTCCAGAGTGTCCATATTTGTCTTTGACCAAAACCTCATTTCCCCTGTCTCCCATAATGCTTCCTTGTCCTGCTCAACTGTCTCCTTCATCTCTAATCTCCATGACGGTAGCCTAGGCCCAGAGTGTGTTTTTGCTTGGATTCCCATCAATATAAACCCCAGAAACCCAGCTCTGCAGTTGGGTGGAAAAGTTTGCTGCTGCTGAATGTATATTCATTCTGAATATTCCTGAGAACCCTTTGGAGTGTAGAAGACTCGGCCCAGCTTTCTGCATGGGATGTCTAATGGCCATGGCCATCATTGCCGATGTCTTCAGGGAAATAGAACTGATATAATTCCCACACAGGGTCCCCAACCCAGTGTTTTTTTTTTTTCTCAGTATTTCACAAAGTGTAATAAGGCTACCTAAGGATGTGATCAGTTTTATGTGGAAACACTGACTTTTCTCACTTTTTAAAATTTCTCTTTGGCAATGTGTATTTCACTAATCCAGGTTTCTCTTTTTGTTTCTCAAGAAGGAATCCATTACTACTTAGTCACTGACGCCTATTTGATTTTTAAAGAGATGGTAGTATCTTCACATGAGGTTCTGAGTCAGACCTGCATTCAAATAGCACCTCTGCAACTCACCCACTGTATTAGTGTGGGCAAAAAAGTAACCTGAGCTTGAGCTTTCTCATCCATGAAATGGGAATTAGAATATTTCCCTCATAACATTGTTGAGAAGGTTAAATTAAACGAGATAACGCATGTTAGTAGACTACCTGGCACACAATAGACCTCACTAATTGATAGTCATTTTTATCATTTCAAAATATAGGGTCCAAGAGAAAGAAATAACAAAAGAGGTCTTTGGTGGCAAAAAGGATGAGAAACTGCTGGACTTGACATAACCGCCGGGTTTTCCATACCTACTATAGTATACAAAACTGTTTCGTGTCTGTGGATTCTTTGAAGAGCAAGATAAATAGTGTAGGTGCTGAGTGGCAGGCAACATTCATAGATGTTGTTTCATCTTGATGTTGGGCAAGAATATTCAGAAAAGGAATCTGAAAGCAATGCTGAGAGTGCTGTCATTCAGGTCAATCCTAAAAATGCCCCTCTTCATTTAAGTTGAGAAGTTGCTGTGCAACTCAAGGCAAAGGCTTTCAACAGATACAGCCATATGTGTTCTCGACTTTAGTGAAATCTGATCACGGCCTAATCCTGTGTTATCCTCGTCAGCTGACAGCTGACCTCAGCTTTCCGTGTGCACTCTGCACAATTCACCTTTCAGAGAAAGAGGTCTGAGTTCCAAGTAGAATATTGCTCTTTGTTTGTTCTTTTTCTCTTTATTTTCTTCATATGTGTTGATTTTCGGGGGAGAGAGAATCGACAGTTTGCTGACTAACTTTTCCCTGGGTAAGAAGATTTCCTTGAAAATTTGAATTGAGTGATTCAGCACTCAAGAAGAAAAACTTTCTCAGCTCTAGAGGAGCAAAATGTAGTCAGATTCATATATATATATATATATATATATATATATATATATATATTAAAAGTTATGACATTTCTTTATACAGCAATAAAAAATAATTATAATTAACACAATAGAAAAATATATATTGAATAAGAGACAAAGGATTCAATAAAATATATATTCAAATTAATAAGAAAAATATCAACACACGTTATATAAAAAAGCAAAGGATATGAACTGTTATGGATTGGAAAATATAATTAGTAAACTAAAACAAAAAGCTGGTCTCTGTTAATAATCAAATGCTTGCAAATTAAAGAAACCTTGACATATCATCGTATACCGAGTACAATCTATTTTTTCAGTTGTGGCACAGGAAGTTTGCTTCCCTTGTCATTGCTGATGGCATTTTAAACTACAGCAGCCCTATTAAAAAATACTATTGCGGCCTGTGTAATCAGATCCCCTAGCTTTGATGACCTTGACAGTGCTGCCTACTCTAACCGACTCCAGCCTTGGAGCAACCCTGATCCTGGGCCCTGCTCTGCATGCATACTGGACCAGCTGAGTCCTCACAATTTCTTCCTGTGACTTACTGTTTCATACCTTCTAAGAGGAGCTCTTCCTTCCTTTTCTCTATAGAACCCCAGTCATTTCCTCTGTGCCTGTTGCTATGCATCTCTGTGTCCCTAAGGGATCTTTCCAGTCCGATTGGCCATAAGATAGTCGGCTGGTGGAGTCACACACATCACATCACCTTCACTATTGAAATAGAAACATTGGCAACTGAGTCTAGAAAAGCCAAGGGAACAGATTTGAGCTCTAAATCTGGGGAAGCAAATCTGAAAGAAATTGAGCCCTGAGCCAGGTCCTGCCATCTTAAATTTCCTAACAAACCACTTTCTACTTAGTTTTGCCTTCTAAGAGACGTTCTCATTAGGCCAATTCCAACATCCCAACTTCTTTTCAGAATCATGAAGATGTCATAAATGGCAGGTGATCAAAGAAAAAAAGACTCTTACCCGTTAGACTCTCCTTAGTCTTAATTTGCTTGGTGTCAGTTTAAATCCTGTACATGAGATCAATTTTACTTTATTTGCGGATGTTATTTTTAGAGGGGATTAAAAGACCAGATAGATAAAAGAAAAAAAATGTTCGGAGAAGATAAAACACCTTTCAATGCAAACTAGCCTATCCTTAACTCTAAAACGAGGTTCCCAGGAGGAGAGATGTATGAGGTGCAGGGTCCAAAAAAAGGCACACTGGGAGTCCACGG
Source organism: Cynopterus sphinx (assembly GCA_030015415.1). Lineage (NCBI taxonomy): Eukaryota > Metazoa > Chordata > Mammalia > Chiroptera > Pteropodidae > Cynopterus > Cynopterus sphinx. The sequence goes on from CM057388.1 coordinate 87,401,965, forward strand.
CATGCCTTCCCCAGCTATTACACATGAGAAGGCATAGGTGGTCACCTACACCACACCTTACATTTTGATACCAGTGGGATCTGATGAAAATGACCTTGAAGCAGAGAATTGCCAAGGAGAAGAGGTTGCAAAGGGTCAGTGTGCACCCTGCGATGTGGGTGGAGCCGCAGTGGAGAGGGGAGCAGCTAGCTTACTCCCTATTGGTATGATCTATGGAAGGAGCACCATCTAGCCATCTCCTTCCTCTACCTCCCCTCCCCACACCCCACCTCCTCCCATCTCCTGGCAGCCTTCCTTTCTGCAAAAGGAACACATCAAAGCTGGGGCATCTCAGCAGTCTAGACAAGTGCTTGAGCCATGAATAGTAGACACCTGATACTGTTGGTAATCCTGTATTTAAATGTTTTCTTTATTTTTTTGGCAGAATTGGCTTATGATCTGGATGTGGATGATGCTCTTGGAAGCAAGCAACATGTGAATCAGAAGGATAATGAGATAGCTGCCTCTCACAACCTCGGGAATGGCCATCCCCCCTTGAAGGTTCTAACCAGTTTGACAATCTATGTGATGTGCTTCTTCTTCCTGGTGCACTGACTTCCTAGTGCACGGTACCTGTGCTGCCCTTCAGCACCCTGTGGTCTTCCTCTATGAAAGGAACCACCTTTTAATTTTTTTCTATTTTTTTATCTTATATATCTCCTCCATCCATTAAGTAGAAGGCAAACCATGTGTTATGTTTTTGAAATCAAATGGTATCATTAGGAGGAACATGAATTTTAGTGGTAGTATAGATTATCTTTTTTGCAAAGAAAAAAAATCAAGTTGTGCCATATTATTTTCCTATGTTTGGCTGCTAGAACATGGTTTCTCACTCTCTCTCTCTCTCTCTCTCTCTCTCTCTCTCTCTCTCTCTCTCTCCCCGCCCCACTCTCACTCTTTCATTCTCTCTCTATCCCTTTGCATGGATTTCTTTGGAAAAAAATAAATGCTCAAATAAAAATGCAGTGGGTCTTTTTTGTGTGTCCTCATATATGGTGAAAATGCAATGCTTTTCCTCCTTCTCGCCTAGATTTCTATTCAGCATAAGAAGATCTCATCAGGTGCCAACAGGGTCTTGAAATCTACCTTCCTGCCCACATTTTGTGTAGGTATCAATTTTGGCCCCAAACCCCAGTCAAAGCCACTCCCTTCCAACATGCACCTAATCCATAATCTCCATTGAGAAACCTTGTGGTAGAGTGTCCGCTGGAAATTCTTTGTCCAAATAGAAATCTTCTGTGTAGGTCATGCAGTTGCACAAATAATATTATTTTGTCTCCCAACCCAGAGATGTGGGCCCAAACAGTGCAAAGAAATCATTCCTCAAGCTTCCTTGCTGCTATCTCAAGCTCGTCTTCTGTCACACTTCTCTAGAGGCTGCCACATGGCAGTGCCAGTAGTTGCCCTGGGTCAGGTTGCAAAGGCTGTCATCAGGAAACCCATGATTTATGGTAAGCAACTCTCACTCTTGTCCTTAGGTGGGCTTCTTCAGCATCTGTTTATTCAACAACTAGGTTTTCATACCTATTAGGTATGAGGTACTATATCAGATGATGTAGACAGTAGAAAACAAAACAGACTTGATCCCTGCTCTCACAAAACTAAAGTTCTGCCACCAGTGCTAATTTGAACACCAGCGTTTTGTCAGTCGTAGGTTCAATATTGTTCCTTATTTTTTTTTTTTACACACACACACTGCACCACAAACAAAAATGGCACAATTCTGATATTTGGACATTCTGCTGCTAAAGAACCTCAGGTTTAACCAAATTGCCATTGGTTATAATGCCTGGCATATTGCCCTTTGCCAGGTGAGGTCAACAGAAACACTGTTGAGTCTTTTAAATGAGTGGGAACTCAACTCCCTCCTGAGGGGCAAGAGGTGCTGAATAAGTTTGAGGAAGAAAGAGTGAGACACAGGGAAGAAGTATGAGCAAAGGTCAAAGACAGGACTGGGAAGTCACCTTTGATTCTAGGAGGTGGTCTCAACCAAGATCTCCCATTTCTGTCTGATGGCAGGTGGCCGCCATGCAGGAAACAGGAAATGTAATTTCTCACAACTTATTCTCCCCTCCTGCCATCACTAACCCACTTCTCTCAGGGTCTCCTGTGGAGCACAGGTTTCCAATATCCATTTTTTATCCTTTGCAGAAATTTTCACAAACACAAAATGCAAATACTTGGTTTAGTGTTTCCTTCAGTTGGTTTTGTCAAAGTTGTTAATATGGTTTCGATGATTTGTAGTGGTTTATAAGACTTGAAAGGAAATTGTCTTTGTTTTTTTAAACCATCATAATTTCTATATTTGAATGGGATTTCTAAGAATCTTTGTTATTTGATTCATGAAACCTAAATACCAGAAAGATTTGCTCCTTGGGCTTGGTGTGATATGATAATAACAACAGACCAGCAGAGGATCTAAAGCCCAGTTATTGCTTAAAAGCTGCCCCTGACATTCTGCAGGAAGGTATTTATTTAATTTGGCAAAAATAATTTGCGGCTCTGAGACCAGGCTTTATACCTGCAAACAGAAGATTGTTTTAAAGTTCACTTCTCCTCTCTGGGAGGCAAAGAAGATTGTTGGTTTTTACACATCCTTCTCATTCACTTTCCCTCTCCAAACCTCAGTGTCTTGCTTCTAAAACAGAGAATCAGGACGAGATGTGTAGCTTCTTTGTTGCTCTGATTTCATGGCACCACTGATCCTGAAAGGAAATAAGTGCTGGTCCCTCTGCCCAGTGCTGGAGTCATAAACATACCTCGCAGGACATTTCCAGCCTTAGGTCATATTTGACATACTTCAGTTCCCAGGACATAAACCAAGCCAGCCAGTGGTTCTGCTCTCTTTGTATACTGTCTGCCAGCTCTAGTCCACCCAGGCTGAGGGATGATGGGCAGAAGACAATCCCTCTGTTCTATCCATGGCCTGCTGGCTTCAGCTAAATGGTTGGGATTAAAATGGATAACCACACACATTGACAAAACATGGACAATTCAACATCTGTTATTGATATTTATTTTTACTCAATAGCTTGTATCTTTTAGCTTTTTATCCAGGTCTTGTCCCTCTATATTTTTTATTGCTGTAGTTCAGAATCCAGTTTCACTGTTAGTTGGTTGCTTTTCATCTTTGAAGTGTTTATTCTGCCCTTTCATTTAAACTTCCTTCACATAAATATGTTAAGATGACTATTTTGTCCTTCGAATAAGCCTGGAAGTTGGGAAGTTGCCCCATCTTATTGGAAGTTTCCAATAAGAAGTTGCCCATCTTATTGGAAGTTTCCAGGCCTCTTTCTCTTCGGATGCACGTGTGAATTTCCAACTGCTCAACTCTGGTACTCGAACAAAGTTAAATCAAAGAGTAACATACCAAATCCCTAGGCCGCGAAGAACCTGCTGGTTCATCCCACAATCTTTGTTTGATTACTGCCTGAGGTACAGCTTTCACTAGGTCACGAAGCATCACATTTGGTTGCTGGACACTTCCAACTTTTATCATATTTATTGTTTTTCAATAAAAATTCAAATAATACACCATTATAAAGTTTTAAAAATAATATTCACCCAATAATTTCCTACCCCGTAGATATTTACCATTGAAATTTTGATTTACATCCTTCCAATCTTTTTTTTATCTTTGTATATGTCTATTGACACATTAGATTATAACTAACATACAATTCTATAATATGAATCAGTCTTAATTAGGTTGAGTCTAGATCTGCCTTCCTGTAATTTCCACCCATTGATCCTAGCTCTTTCATAAAGACCTTGCAACAGCATAAGATTAAGATGATATCACCTTTGTTTAGAGACAAAGTTATTGTCCCTAAACAATAATTTCAATCATTGACTCTTCAATTCTCCTGATTTTTTCCCTAAACAGCTCCTTCAGCTCTGCTCCATGCTCTAGTGCATCAGATGTCCTCTTATGCTGTCATGCCTATAGCTGAGCCTGTGGCCCAGCTGGAGCCCAAGCAGGATGGAGCATGGGTTTTTATATTTCCACACAGGCTCAAGACCTCCATCCGAGCTGTTCTAGAATGCACATACTTGCGTAGTATACACATTATGCTCTTCATGAATGATGAGCTTATGGCCAACTGAAACCCCTTGATGTTGCAAGAACGGTTACTAAGCCAGATCTCTTCCATCCCATACTCATGTTATTGATAAAAAAAAAAATTCCAAGGGCCTTTGATTTTACTTGTCTGTATTTTGGGCCAGACACTATATTCCCTGGGGAGAGGGGTGGGAAGAGGGAGGGGAAAAGGGAGAATGTACTAGGATGGAGAAATTTTTTTTGACAAGGCCACAACAGTTTTTAAAGTCTTCTTTTGGAATGGCTGTCAAACCAGTTTATGTACAATACAATAAAATCAGTCTCGTTTCTTTATAGCCACACCTTGTTTGGAACCAAAAATAATGTTCTTCAGCTTGATTACTCACCTCATTCTTTCGATTTGCTGCCAAGTAGCTTTTAGCTGCTTCCAAAAATCAAATATGCCTTCAAGAAACAAAAGCCTCCCTGAGAATATTCCAAAGAATGTGCTATTGGCTATAGAGGGTTCTTTTCCCAAATAAAAAATCTAGAAAATGTGAGGACACTACCTCTTGGAAGGACACAGCACTAGTTTAGATATAGAAGGTCTGCTAAGTTTGCCAAGAAATCAACAAAATAAATTAGTTTTTTACTCACTTTTACACATTTAGAAATAAATATCTTGACTTTGAAAGATTCACACTAAAATAGAGTTACAGGGCTGGCACGTAGTTGGTACTTAGCAAGTGATAAACTCGTATTTATTTTACAAGTACCAATTGAGCAGTGCTTTGTACCAGACCCTGTGTCATGTACCAGAGTTACAGTATATGAGACAGACACAGTCTCTGCTTTCATGGGGTTTCACATGTAGAGCAGGAGACATACAAGAAGTTATAATACAGTATAAACACTATAATGGGAGTGTGCAAATTATTCGTGGGTCAGGATATATCCATTGAAAGTATAAAAGAAAGATGGGAATTTCCAATTTTCCAAGGAAGTATAGATATTATCCAGGTTGCAAAGGGGGAAATGTGTCTCAGAACATTATGACAAAGATCCATAGTGGACCATGCACAAGGTATCATTTGCCATCATGGGGCATTGCAGAAGACCAGAGTGTCTATCTGTGCAAGAGGTGGTGGTACAAGGTGGAGCTGTACTGAGAATTGCATAGCAGTCAGAAGTAATGAACCAAATGTACACTCAACAGTATGGCTATATCTTAAAATCATAGTTCGGATAAAAAAAAAAAAGGCTATATGGCGTCTCATCATTGAAATAAGATATATTCACAAGAGACTACACATTTTACAAAAATAGTGCACGCTGAATTGACCACACATTAAAATGGTTACCTTTGCGTGGAGGGGAAGGAGGGTGGGCACTGAGGGAAAAAAGAAGTAAACGAATCAAAGCAAGAGAGGGCCTTGTCTGGACCCACTCTGATGATATGTTATGAACTGAGAAGAGCATGCAGTTACACCTTTGCACCTGAGGTCCCAAATAAACCCAAACTCAAGGAAAGGAGGGAAGGGAAGAGGGAGGGAAGAGGAATGCATAAGATTTCAGGAGAAACACCTTATCTCCAGGGCCTGGTACATAGTAGGTGTTCAATAAATACGGGTTGAAACGAGAAACATATGAGCAGTCAAATTGTTGTAGCTCAGGTCATTTGAAACTATTGACTAAACAAGCTGTGTTTAAATTATATGATGTATTTGCCACCCAGTTATACTTTGACTTAAGAGTTTTGGAGGTGACTCTGAAGTGACCCATCACTTACCTGCGACTTCATTTTGACACAACATATTTAAGAGCACCTTCAGGCAGATGATAATTCTAGCTTTCTTTTTGGATGAAAATCCAGTTTCCAGTACCATTAGCAATGGAATTGTTGCATTTGGTCTGATTTTTTGAGTCTTGAACTTAGAAAGATTACCAACTCCAACCGTCTGAGTTAACAGATATAAAAACTGAGGGAAAGAGTTTTGCAGAAGGTAACACAGCAAGGCAAGTGAAAAGTCGGGACTGACTCAATCAGAGCCTTTTCCATCACATATATACTCTGTCACCCTGAAAGAGCAGAATGAACAAATGGTTACATTGGTGAGCTGAAGGCTGTTTTCCGAAATCGGCATGCGTACAGATAGAGTTATACTGATCTTCATTTTGATCCTAGTGGCAGTTTAGAAAGAAATTCTTATCTGACAAAACACATTGCCTTTCCAAATTAATGCATTCAAGCCAGGGCCTGCTTTGAGATATTTAATGTTGCCCTTACAAATTGGAATCCAGGCTGCGGGAATTCCATCATCCTTACGAAGCCTCCTTGTCAAAACAGAGGCATTGTTCTTCTCACTCATACTGTTTGGTTTCATGCCTTTTCTGTAAGATGTCAGGTATTTATTTTGTTTTGTGGGTGCTGTTGTAATCAGTCTAGACAAGGGCCTACACTGAGCCATCCAAGAAAGGTCAAACTCCCACAGTGGAATTAGGTAGACTACTTTGTACTGTCCTCAGGAAAGGCAGGGAGGCAGCTACCCCACCCCAACCCACAAGCCAAAATGTTCTTGAAAACCATCACAGAATGGGCTGAATTAACAAATGGAGAAGGTAGGAAGTGTTCTATCTCATAGTCATTTTCATTTCATACTGGTATGAATTTGTAGACCACATTTTTGTGTTAGCCAGGGCACCACATGCTATCTCATCGTTTGCAAAGATCATAGACACTATGCATGTCTACAATTGAGGATTTGTAGATTTTACTTCATCTGGAACAAGCAGAGGTACATGTCGAAAGAAAAAAATAATAATAAGGGAAGGGAGGGCACACATTACTCAGATTTAATAGGTGACTTTTACTTGTTTTGAATTTTCAAATTATTACAGGACAAACAGAAGCTTGACTTATGTTTCACAATTTACATGGATGATTACATTTATTTCTACCATTATGACACATTGTCAATAGAAAGCAACAATATTTTACCCTTTTGAAAAATCAAAAACGTGCATCCTTCCCCCATAGCCTCTCTGACACCAAACCTGCAACAAGAGAAGCTCCTGGAGGATAGGGTATTCCAGACAGGAATGTGTGTCTTTGACTTACGGTCAATGAGACCATTCAGTTTGGGATCTCCCATAGCACAAAACTCTACCTCTTACACATGGCAGCACTGCAGATGAGGTTTGTGGAATTAGCATCAATTTGAGTGGGCACAGCTCTGGCAGATGGGATGGAAGCTACTCACTTGCCCTCAGACAACCAGTACACAACCAACCAATCCTGTGATTCCAGACCCATCTATACAGCAAGGCCACTGAGCAGAAGCCAGATGTAAAATTTGATCCTCAAGTCTGACCTATGACCAATAGAACATTAATCAGTAACCCAGAGCTCACTTAACTTAGAATAATATTATATTTTCTGCCATTTTACCAATATATTTGTTTCTCTTACAGTTTTCCACAGCCTGTTTATGCCTACAGTTGCAAAAGCACAGCAGGGCAAAAATATTATCTAAGAAAAACAGCAAAAATAGGTCTCTTTCCAAATGGCCACAAGTCTGTCTAAACTTCCAAATGAATGTCCTCCTTAATTCCTTATTTAGAATAATCAGAGTCCTAAACCTCAAGGAAAGATTCATTGTGTCCCCAGCATGCTTTTGCTCAGAGCACTTCGCTGTATTTTAATTCTGGGCATATCAATAAGCCAATATACACAAAACCCAGCATATTTATTTTTTCTAAATCTGTTGGATGATAAAGAATTTATTACATTACAACTTTTTCAGAACAGAAGCTCTTAGTTAAAGGTTGTCTTTCTATTATCTTGAACATTACAATACAGTATGTGGCTCCTAATGATTAGAATCTATCCCCAATTGCCACAAACTCTCCTTTCCAGGGCTATGTTTCCATCTCCTTTGTTCTTCAAGTTGCTGGTAAAATCTGGTATTTTCTCTGCCTTTAAAACGGTTATTCCTAGTTTTGATGGCCTCATTTCCTGTGATTTCAGACACATTTAGTTCATAGCACTTGATCATCTAAAATCCACGGTTCCTGAACACAGTCCCTCACATGAGTTTTAAGAAAACTGGAGAAGTTTTAGTTAGCATCTTCTCACTGCTTATCATCAGGTCAGCCAATGTATCAAGAACATTATAATAGTTTTAAAAGTTCTCATCACAAGGAAAAGAAATGTGTAACTATTTGAGGTGATGGCTGTTTGCTAAACATATTGTGGTAATCATTTCACAATACACAAATACATCAACTCATCACATTCGTCACCTCAAACTTATAAATGTTATGTCAATCATCTCAATAAAACTGGAAAAATTATACATTACACTAAGCCCCTTGCTGCAACTCTCAGGCTTGTACTGAGGCCTACATGAGGGAATAGACAAGAAAGCCTTTTGAATGGTTTGATACATTCATTACAGGTTTTTTAAAAAAAAACAACTACCACATTTTCTATGTGAGGATGGCAAGGTGTGGAAAGTGCCCCAGATTGCCCCACAAGAGTGGGAAGCCCTCAGCTCTCTGCAGCCTTTGTAACTGCTTAGCCCCACCTGACTTAAGCAGGGCCCCTGTCAAGATGAGGGTTCTCCTCAGCCTCAAATGGACAGTGATCTTCATGTCAAAAAAATCTCTCAAACACAAGAAAAGGCTTCCAGCTTCCAAACTTCCTCTCTACTCACCATCTTCCAACCATCTCACACTTGAAACTGGAGGTAAACTTCAGAGGGCAGGGACACAGATGGATACTAAGAATTGAATACTCTATTTCATTTGATGCCAAGAATCAATGTTCCTTTTGAAGCGAACATTATCAAAAACGAACAATTGGCCAAGGCCCATGTGACCATTGCAAATAATTGTTATGAATCTGTCTTGTTTCATTTCTTATTTTATTTCTCCTGAAAAGGTCTTTTTAGAGCCTGACCAGTTGTTAATTCTGCCTGTCAATGAAATAAGAATCCAGTTTCTCCATGTTTTGCATTCAGGAGCTGGATTTCTTTTTAAGTTTCTTTGACCATCTCCCATATTGGTCACTTTTGCTTTATCCCTCAGCTAGGTCAGGAGGAAAGGCCCAACATGATGTCCATGCATTACAGTCATCACCAGGAGATACTCAAATCCAAATGAAATTATCAATCAACTGTTAGTCATAACCTAGGTTTCCAATGCTTTAAGGATGCATATTGTTTACAGCCCAGCAGGACTTTGAGAGTAGAATAAGTGGTGTCTAAAGATTATATATAGCCCAAGTGTGAGGAAACCTTAGCCTCTCCAAGAGTTGACCAGAACAGCTAACGCCTGTGCTCAGAGCCAGCCACAGACCGAAGGGAAATGGTATTCATGTTTTCCAAGGGCCTGCTAGGGCTATTTACTCAATTAGTCCTAATGAGAACTTCAATTACAGGCTTTTCACAGTAGTGAGGCAGGAAGTCCACCAGCTCAGATACCTACATCCAACACCCACCCCCCCACTTGCATGGAAAACCTTTGCAGTAATTCTTTTCTTCTTGCATTTGGGCTTGGCTGTGTTGATCTACAGCTCCCCTTCCTGGTCTGCAAGCCACAGGCCTTGCTCCTGTTGCTCAAACAAACACCTTCCAGCCTGGTCTGAAACACTGTGAGTCACAGGCCTTCTCACACGATCTGGCCCAGGTCCTTCCAGAAGTTTATATTTCCAGGCAGGATGGAGCCAGCAAGCAGATGTGGCTCAGCCCAAAAGTCTTTAAGGGTCCCATTTTGGTTTTGGCCCTAAGCTCTAAACTAAGCTCTAAAAGGCATGTCAGAAAAACTGAACCCAATTTTCTCATTTGCCGAACTCCTCAGAGGTGCCATCCATAATGTTTCTTCAGGTCCAGATGCAATCGTAGGCTTCAGAGCAGGCAGGCAGCCAGGATTGGTTTTAAGCGCCTGCCACATTTTTCCTAAGAGTTTTCCGGAAGCCGCAGAACTTAGTGATTCTTATCCAAAAATCTTCTGGAATTCTTTATTTGTAATAATTCCAAACCCACTGAACATTTTTATAACAACCAAGATTTGGGAGAGGCAGTGAAAAAAAAAAAGAATCAGTTAGATGATTAAGGGCATACTCACTCTTAGGTACTGATTTTCAAAGGAAAATTCATGGGCCTGTTTGAGCTCCCAAGGAATGTTGAGTTCCTGTCTGAGCCCACAGTTTCTCTATTGTTAATCAGTGTGGCTGCTTTGGATGGTGGAGGTACAGGATTTAGGGTTGCCAGGGTTTATGATCCAGTGAGAGACTGACTGGCCAGGGTCTGGGAGTAGTTCAGTTTATGCCTCTCAAACAAGGGCACTGGCAGAGTTCCTTGCTGCAGCCAGCAAAAGGTCCAGAGGGTGTGTTTCTTTATTCTTGGCATGTTCTGCTCTGTAGGCCACATCCAGGAAGAGGTAGAAATCATCTGGAGACATAGCAGGCAGGCCCTTGAGGTTAACTCCACTCGTCCCTTCAGCTTATAGGTTGTGAAAGTAAGGCTCCAGGGTCAATTAAGGTCCCTAGAGCCTCCTGGATCTCTGTTCAGGGCTCTCTTGGTCCCAGCCCATGTGTAAGATCAGAAAGAAGACAGCATCTGCCACAACCGATTCTAGAGCTTTCTTTCTCAGAGTCCATGATTTTTTTTTTTATTTTTAACCTCTCCTTTCATCGATGCTTGTAATGAAAATTGGACCAGTAACACCTTGTAGAATCTGTAAATTGCCTGCCGACTGGAAGATAGGTGCTAAAACAGTTGAAAGTCTATTAGAGTAGGCATTTGCAACCAGTCCTAAAGACATTAATTTTTCTTAGAAAAACAGATGGAGAATCATTTCAAGAGCCATAGAGAAAAAACACATTTGTTCAAATGGCATAATCTTTTTCTTCTGCAATGACTCAAGCACATGCTTCCGCCTCTCCCCCAGGGAGCTTAATAATGCACATATCTGGAGACTGCCTCTCACACATCTGCTCAGTCCTTCATCACAGGGACAGAGAATTCAACCACTGACTCCAGAAAATATTTTCTAAGAATAACAGCATATCTGGCTTAATGCATTACTTTTACTTCCACTTGCTGAGAGAATAAGGAGACTGGGCATTCCCTTTTATCCACCCTCATCACTGAGGCTTGGCCAAAGCCCTTCTCTGGAAATCTCAGCTCTAGGAAACGTTCGCAGACCTGGTTCTCAGAAACAAGAGGAGAGGTTGACAAAGGCAGGGAGGTGTGAGAAATGTACTCTCCCTACAGGAAGAACCAATTAAATTGGAACTATAACTCCAGCAACACTAAGTGATAGGGCCACAAGGACTTGGCCTAACCTAGGCCTCAGTTCACCTCAGTGGCTCTGTGAATATAGGGGTCCCTGCCTCAAAAATTACAGGGAGAAACAATCTCTCCTAGAGAAGCCTGTAAAATTACCTGGATTGGAGTAATCTCTATTTGCATTTGAAATTTATTGTTGCAGAAAACCATGGGCTTTCTGAGAAGTGAGTAACCATGTGGGAACACAGGATATTAGCAACTTAGAAAATCTAATGTGCCTGAGGAAAACCTATATAAATTGTGAGAAAACAAACCCTGTGATCATTTCACTTAAGTATACATTGAGTTTTTATATCTTATATGGATCTCTTTCCTTACATTCTTAAAAACACAACAAAGTAGTTAGATCTTGTCTTTAGCAGTGAAATTTTTGAAGAAAATCTCTTTCAGTAAAAACCTCAATTTTAGTCCACTCCAAGACAACTCATAGAATGGAAAATATATTTTCAAATCATATTTCTGATAAGTGACATGTATCTGAAATATATAAAGAACTCTTACAACTCAATAAAAAGAGAAATAACCCAATTTAAAACATGGATGAAGGATTTAAATAAACATTTCTTCAAAGATAAACAAATGGCTAATAAATGCGTTAAAAATACTCCATACCACCATTAGCCATTAGGAAAATGCAAATCAAAACCAAAATGAGACACCACTTCATACCCATGAAGATGACTATATTTTTCTTCAATTACAGTTGACATTCAATATTATTTTATATTAACTTCAGGTAATGGCTATTTAAAAAAAAGAAAATAACAAGTGATAGTGAGGGTGTGAAGAAATTAGAATTCCCCTGCTTTGCTGATGAGAATGTAAAGTTGTGCAGCTGTTTTGGAAAACAGTCTGGCACTTCTTCAAAATGTTAAACATAGAGGTATCATATGACCCAACAATTAGACACCTAGGTATATATCTAAGAGAATTGAAAACATATGTTCACATAAAAACTTGTTCATGGTTTGGCAGTTTCTCAAAAAGCTAAATATAGAATTACCATATAACTCAATAATTCTACTCCTGGGTATATATTCAAAAAAATTAAAAGTCAGGGCTCAAATAGTTACTTAGACCACAATGTTTATTGAAGCATTACTCGCAAGAGCCAAAAGGTGGAAATAACCCAAATGTCCACCAAGGAATGAATAGATAAACATATGTGGTACATCCATACAATGGAATATTGTTCAGCCATAAAAAGAGATAAAATATGCAAGGGGGATACCTTCCCAAGACCCCCAGTGGATGCCTGAAAGTACAGATAGTACAAAAACCTATATCACTCCTTTTCTATGCGCATATACATATGATAAAGTTTATTTTATAAATTAGGGATAGTCAGAGTCTAACAACAATAACTAATAACAAAATAGAATAATTATACTGTAATAAAATTTATGTGGATGCCGTCTCTCATACTCTCAAAATATTGTACTGTATTCACCTTTCTTGTGATGATGTGAGATGATCAAATACCAATTTGATGAGATGAAATGAAGTGAATGAGATGTTCTTAAATAAAATAAGGGTTGCTTGAAAACAGAACTGTCAATCCTATAACTAAGATAACTAGTAGCATATACAGCATTGATATGCTGAATAAAGGGATGATTCACATCCCAGGATGGACAGAGCAGAATGGTGGGAGATTTCATCACACCACTCAGAATGTCGTGCAATGGAAAACTTACGAGTTATTTATTTCTGAAAATCTCCATTTAATATTTTAAGACTATGGTTGGCTCTAGTTCATTGGAACCACTGAAAGCAAAAGTGTGGATACAAGTTGACTACTGCACTGATACATATTGTAACTTAGATGAATCGTGAAAACGTGCTAAATGAAAGAAGCCAGCCACAAAAGGTTTTGTATCACATGATTCTATTTTAATGAAGTGTCCACCAGACATCAATGAAGATTGAAATCAAATTAGCACTTACCTAGAATTGGGGAATGTAGGTGGGGGTAAATGGAGAGTGACAGTTAATGGGTACATGTTTCTTCTGGGGGGTGTTGAGAATTTTATAAAATTAGTGGTGATGGTTTCACAACTTTGAGCATACTAAAAATTACTAAACTGTGCACCTTAAATAGATAAAATTTACGGTAGGTGAAATATATCTCAATAAAGCTGTAAAAATAAGCTCTCATGGCTTTTTAGGGCAACCTCAGTGATACTACATTACTTCATTCTTTCTCAGGGACATTTGAAGAGGCTTTATGGTGCAGGGGAGAGAGGAAGGGATGAAGGCAATTAATTATTGAGCCCATGCTCTGTCCCTGTGCCAAATGCTATCACATACCTCCTCACACTTAATCGTGCTCTGATTATACCCATTCTGTACCTGAAGGAAATCATTTGGTCAAAGCCGCACAACTAGGAAAGTGGTGGAGACAAGATTTAAACAAAAGGCTTCTATCTCCAATCTCACATACTTTCTCCTCACCTGTGCTAGTCTAGGAAATCAGTATCTTCAATCAAAATAGATTGCTTTTTTCAGTATCCTTTGTGCTGTGTAAATCACAGCTTCACTGTGTTAGGGGTATGGTTTGGACATGGCAGCAGTTGCAAACTCAAATGCCCACTGGAGCCCAGTAGGAATTAAAATGCCTTTAAAAAGCCAGGCTAGGGAATGACTATGATGAATTGGACAATCCATGACCCATCTGAAGGAAGAGGTGATGGTAGCTCCAGCTCATTGTTGTCACAGGGTATCAAGGGCCTGCAGTAGCCAGATCCTGTTTTTTCACAAGCCAAAGATATGGATTTTGAATGTTGGCAACTAATTCAAAGATTAAAAAAAATCATATAGGGCAAACAAAACATTTGCATGGTCATTCCACCTGAGGGCCTACCAGTTTGCAAATCTGGCAGATGATGAACTAGATAAACTCTGACTGATGCTCATTCTGGTATTTGCATTCTCTGAATCTCTCTGCCACACACCTGGTCCTGTCTGCCTCAGTGAGTGAAGGGTGCAAATACTGGTTTTCAACATTATCCCTGCAGAAAACCAGACCACAGAGAGCAGCACCTCTACGCTTTGGCTCCTAGACTGCAAAGTCAACTTCCAAATATGGGACACGCTTTTTCTTCTTGAAGTGGGTGTTACCTTTCCTCCTGTTCTGCCTGGGCAAATTAAGTGGTTGAGTAAATATGTGGGTGAGCTGCCAGCTGCACGTATAGTAAGTGATGTCTTTGACTCCAAGTTTTCAAAATAGGAGGCCTTGGTGAATGTCTCTTCCAAAGCCCCACCCAACACTGTAATATGGCATTCTGAAACACCCGCTCCTTGTTTTCTCTAGAGAGTAGGCCAGAGCCAGGAACATATGAAATTAGTTCTTCAAATTGTTAGGTTTTTGCTTGGTACCATGAGTTTTGCGATTTAGCCAAAGAATAGGTGCTATTTTATTCTTCCGGTGGTTTCAAATGATAATGAGTTAAATGCAATATTAATGTTTGGCTTTTAAAAACATATATTCATGGCTACAAGGGAGCCCAAATTAAAGAAAAAAATGGCCAACAATTCCCCAGTTCATTATAGTGATTACTGAAGGCGTTCATTATGAAGTTAAAAAATGTAAAATGTTTCCCCAGAATGTTTGGTTCCATCTTCTTAGATACAAAGAGAGCAAAAACTAAAAACAAAACTACAGGGTTGGGATCCAATAGAACTCTGAATTTTCACTCCCAAAGTTTTACATACTCTACAGCAATTGACTGACCTTGGAGAGGCTGAATCAGAGTCCTGGGTATTCTCAGGGACACGGGCCATAGGAACATTAGAAGGAATGGGCGGCAGGGCCTTTGTGCAGGGCTTTCAATGGCATGCCCTTGACTGGTCAGCCCTTCCTAAATTCAAAGGCAAGATAGAGATGTAAGATGAGCCCTTTTATCTACCCACAGCAGAAGTGGATACTTCACTGCCATCTCTCTAAACATAGCAAGCCTGCTCCTGAGAGACTGATTCTTCCCAAGGACCTCCTCTGATGCCCATGGGAGCAGTACCAGAAACAGGTACCAACCCAGCTATGAGCATAACCTCCTTTCCCCAACTTTTTACAGAATTGTTCTAGCCAAACTTGTCGGTCTGCATCCTGACCCCCTGGCCATCAAACCTCCATCTAGCTCTGTATCCTAACTCATCACCCAGGCTTCGACAAACTCTTTGGGATCTACTGCTTTGATATCACCAGCTCTCCTCTCAGCAACACTCATTCTTGCCTTTAAGGGGTATTATAGGCTGAAATATGGCCCCCTGAAAGATAGCCACATCCTAATCTTCCAAACCTGTGAATACTGCCTTATATGGAAACAGTCTCTGCAGGTATATGATTAATAAAAGGTTTTAAACTAGGGAGATGATCCTGGGTTATCTGAGTGGACTCTAAGTGCAATTAATAATGTCCTTAAAAGAGGTAAAGAAATGAGATTTGACAGGTAGACGAGGAGGTGGCAAGATTTCTTCCTGGTTGCTCATAGGGTGAAGTTTATTCCCTTTGTGACATATCAAAGAGGGGAGACCAACAGGGTCAACACAAGCCTCATTTTCTTAGGTTGAGACTTTGGAGCCCAGAAATTCTGAGGAACCCCAGGGAAGAAAATTAATTACTTTACCTCAGATCACAGAAATTTAGAACTTAAAGGAAACACGTGAGTGGTAAAATGCTTTGTGACAGGACAGAGATCTCCAGGCAGACGCATTGGCAAATGTGAATTGCAGAAGACTTGGTTCTGGTGCTTCCAAAATCTTCCTAACAGGTAGTTCAGAAAGTGCTAACCTGAAAGTATTTTGAAACGTCTTTATTAAATACAAACTCTCACCCTTGGTTTTAATTGCATCCTAGAATCACCTAGGGAGTTTTTAAAACTCCCAAAATACAAGTCACAAACTCAACCAATTAGAGCAGAATCTCTGGTGATGGGACCCAGCTTTTGGCATTTTCTAAGACTCCCCAGATGGTCTCAATGTACAGCAAAGGTTGAGGACTGTTGCTTAATCCACAGCCCTTAGCTCATTCCATGTACTTGTTTAATGCAATTCTGGGAGGTCAGAATGGTGGAAGGCAAAAGAACAGAAGAAAAGGATCTTTTGAGATCTCACCTCCAACCTAGCTGGAAAGAAGAAGAGAAGCAAGCAAGCAAGCAAGAAATAAATAGATGGATGGATGGATGGATGGATGGATGGATGGATGGATGGATGGGTGGGTGGGTGGATGGATGGATGGAACAAAATGCTTTCCTGAGGCCCCTCTGAAGACGTCTAGATGAGAAGACCAAGAGAACCCACAGACTGGACAGCCTTATTCTGTGACAGGTATTCCAGAAGCATGTATTGACAGGCTCCTGGCCCCCTTGGATCAGGAGTCCTGGGACTACTTGGTTTAAGAATGCACAAGCCCTAGATTAGACAGGCACATTCCTGGACTCAATTCTGATAGAAAGCTGATGTTGGACATCATCAGAGCAATGACGGACCTCCTCCAGCAGGAAAAGACTAAGTACAACAAACTCTCCCTCCTCTTCCAGAGTTTTCTCTCTACAATAACTATGTCAACTGTATAGAAATCTGACTAATCATTTCCCTGAACTATCTATCGTTAATGCTTGGTTATCATACCCTGTAGAACCAGGTATAAAAAATATATATCACTTGAGTCTTGATGAACTATGTTTGCGAGGTTTGATTTCAGCAGTAAACTCTGTTTAGCAGTCTTGTTCACTCTCATAATACTCTCATAGGTCGACAATTGTCAAACATTAGGGAAAAGTGCTTCTTGGTTCTTCGCTCTCTTAAGTAATGGATGGTATACATTAAGTAACCAATGCTCAAAGCAGAGTTCTGTGTCTGAGAAATGTGTAACCTTAAAAAATACCAATCAGACCTCAAAAGTGAAGAAAATAAGCCATCAAGCAGACCTATTTGAATAAAACATGACCAAATTTGCACCTTCCTCATGTGTTTTTGTAGCTACCAAATTCATGGTACCAAAGGTACTGGTTTATCACAGAAACTGAAAATGCAGCAGAACAGCTGGGAGCCAAAACAAGGAAGAGATGAATCTGTTTTGTGTAGCTAGCCAGGAAAAGCAAGCATTTCTCTGGGAGATAGGGGTCTCAGGCGGGAAGGTGTGGAAGAACAAAAGTACTCTGTGCCTATTCAGCTCAACTTGGGAGAAGAGACATTGTCAAAGACAAATTTCAAGACTCTCCAAGGAAACACAGTGCAGGCCAACAGATCTGCTCTGAAGTCATTCTCCAACAGGGCCCATCAGTACTTTGAGGATGTAGAGAAGTAATAGGACTATCTAGCTTCTGACTAGACCCAGCAATTAGAGCCAACTTGGGCCACCACTGTGTCCTGGGAGAGATGAATTGGGTGAAGGGCTCATGCAGGGGATCACAGGGTAGGGAGAAGCTGGGAGTGGGGGCAGGAGGCAAGTAGGCAGAGGCTAAGAAGCAGGGTTTTTTGGGTTACAATTTAATGGCATTACCCTCAGCTAAAGTAAAGGGGTGTGTGTTAGAAGCTCCTGGAATGTTTATACAGATAGTGATTTTGTTGTCTAAGAACGTTTCTGTTAATTAGAATGTATTTTGTTCAGAGTTGGATCCTTTTGAAAATAAACATCTGATCTTATTTCACTAGAAATCCACTGTTGCTGTCTATGGGGAATCTATTGGACATTTTCTCTGTTTCAATGACACATGAAGCAGATTATTTTTTTTTTTGGTGATTTTTACCTCTCAAAAGGCATTTCATTAAAAAAGCAAATCCAGCTGCAGCCGTAAAATCATCACACTGCAGATCATGGCCTTCCTGTCTTTGTTGGTGGCTGTTGGAACTCATTGACACTTCAGACACATATGTTTGATTACCGTTATTTCTCCTCCTGAAACTTAAGGTTTGGGGAGCTTGCAATACCACATTTCCTCTGAAATTCAAGGGATTAACGCTAAATCTTGCATTACCAGAACATTAACAATAAATCTTTCCTCATGGACATAAGTAATTTTTACTGGTTTTTCTGTACTCAGTAAAGAAAAATCAGCCCAAACTTCCCAGAGCCCAGAAGTTGATTTGGTAGAAGCATTTTTGAAATGTTTTAACTACTATGGAAATATCCACAACAAATTTCAAAATAACACTGGAGAAGAGTAGAATCTGAATATACTTGTGTTTGAACTAACAGAGCCTTAACACTGAAACATTTTAATGTAGTTAATTGAGAATCAGTGTTTACTAATTAGTAATTAATAAAGCGCTGACAATGTGACACGTGACATTTAGTTCTAGAATTTCTTTTACTGGTTCCAGGTGATTTTTGTAATTATAAAAAGAGCACTGGCCCCATAAATGATGCTCCTTTGTCTTTCAATGATCATTGTTGATACTTGGGCATTTGTTTGCACTCTGTGGCTCATAGTCTTTGATGTTTTAGATACATTTACATTTGAATGGCTGCAGGAAGACACACTTTGGAAATATATTTCAGATGGGGATGTTTTATAATACGGTAATAGACAAATCAGTCCAGCCTGAGATGGAGTGTCATTCAGCATCGTCTCCAGCCTTAGACATAAACAATAGGGCAACTTAATGCCTACCCCGAATGAAGTGACCAGAGTTCCAATATGCAACAAATTAGTTTCACACTAAGGCAAAGATCATTTCTTTAATCTTTGTCTTTGGGGAATGTACACAAATTGTCATTCTTCCCGATTTATGTAATTAAACAGTTTAACTGGTGTGGCCATTTACTGTTTATTTTCTCATCGGGTAATGGAAGGATGTTAACATCAGATGACAAGGAGAGAATATAGGCAGTTGCAAATGTGTTGAGGGTATTCTGTGTGTATGTGTGTGTGTGTGTGTGTGTGAGAGAGAGAGAGAGAGAGAGAGAGAGAGAGAGAGAGAGAGAGATACAGCATATGTGTGTGTTGCTTTCCCTCTCTCTAAAGGATGCAGGAAAGGCTTGGCTCAGACCACAAGGCAAGAATCAACATCATAGAACCCTTTTGCCAGTGAGGATTGGCTGCTCCAGCTTTACTACTTCGCTACAGGTTTGACCACTGGATTTAGTTCTGTGACAACCACTAACCCCACCAACTCAGGCAGCCTCCGGCACAGGGCATTCATTATCTGGAGCCCAGCTGAGAGGTGTACCAAATAGCAGTAGAGTGGAGGTAGAAAGCACAGGATTGGAAGTTAGATACACCAAGGTTATAGTCCTGGCTCTGGTGCCACGTGACCTTGGACATATTTCCACACCTTTCTGAAGTTCAATTTCTGCATCTCTATAATGGGGATAATAGTACTTAATTCATAGGATTTTTGTGAGACATGAAGCATTCTTAGTACAGTCCTGAGAAGTGCTCAATAAATAGGAGTTCTCTCTCTATGTACGAGGATAAATTTCAGTGGCTACATTTAGGGGAAGGGTAGGGTTTGTGATTGGGACAGAGCATGTGGAAGGATTTTTGGTGTGGCTGGCTAAGTTCTGTTTTTATTCATTTCCTGTATCTGAATTTTACTTTATAATAAAAAAATACAATAAAGAAAAATAAATACATATTTGCTCTAGGATGGAAGAGAAGGAGAGAGGGAGAGAGAGGGGAAAGAGGGAGGGAGGGAGGAAGGAAGGAAGGAAGGAAGGAAGGAAGGAAGGAAGGAAAGAGAGAGAGAGAGAGAGAGAGAGAGAGAGAGAGAGAGAGAAAGAAAGAAAGAAAGAAAGAAAGAAAGAAAGAAAGAAAGAAAGAAAGAAAGAAAGAAAGAAAGAAAGAAAGAAAGAAAGAAAGAAAGAAAGAAACCAGCATAAGGCAGATGCGGGGCAGGGAGAAAACATTTAGTGATGGAAAGGAATCTCACCACACTCAGTATCCTAGGGTCGAAGAGAGTTGGCGCCCCGGGCAGGCAGCTGGTTTCAGAGTGGTCCAGTAGGCTGTGAGCAAACATGGCACAAAGCCGTTTGGGAGCCAGCAGCATGCAGAGACCCCCAGCAAGTAGTCAGCTACAGGTCAGTATTGCAGGGAAGCAGGGACGAGAACCCAGTGTGAGGACATTGGGTCACAAGACTGGTGCACCAGGATACAAAGTCAGCAAAGCCCTAGCAAGGAAGTGCCCTGAGTTCCCTGAGGTAGAGAATCTTCAACTTCCCTTGAACGAGGAGAGGAAGCTCTTTCCCTCTGCGGACTCAGTTCTGCATTCTAACAACTTCTATTTCACTCGTGAAAAGGTCTCTTTTTATTCATCCTGCTTAGTTTTGTCACTCCTGACTACTCCCTCTCCTTTACTCCCACCACTCAAACCACTCCTTCTGTCTCCTTTTCATGCTCCCCTTTTCTCTGCCAGCCCCGTAAATACGGGTGCTTCCCAGGGTTTGGACTCAGGCCTGTTATCTCTCCTCTGCTCTCTCTCCCTGGTGAGCTCAGCTACTCCCATAACTTCTATCACCATCGCGATGGCAGTACTTGCCAACTCTCTGCCTCCAATTCTGGCTTCAACCTTAGGCCTCAGACTCTATCTCTAACCACTTACTTTGGCCATCTCTACCTGGATGTCCAGAGGCACAGCCTTAACATGTCCCTAAGCTTCTTAATGTCCACCCAAGCTGTTCCTCTCCTCTTGGCTGTGAGCTTTTAAGCAAGACAACCAGGTCTTGTTCCACAATGCCTATACCCAGTGCCAGTAAGCTGGGCCCTATGCCACTGCACTTAGCCCAGATCTAGATCACTACTACTTCATCTTGTCACCACTCCAATTAACAAACACCTTTTTTGAACTCCCATCTTGTCTTAATTCAGACCTCATGCTTATCCCTTGGAGTTTAGAAGAGATGGTGCTGTTTTGGTACTGAATCCTGCATTCCCTTGAATGAGCCCTGTCCTCTGATACACAAGGTACCTACCTCATTGTTCCCATTCAATCCAGGTTCTAACACCAACTTATACGTTTGCTGTTCTTTTTCTATTTGCCCCAGCCCTGTGATTAGAAATTAGACATCCTCTATGGAGAGAAGTGCTTCTCTTGAGGTCATAGTCCCTGTTGGGCCACCACTGCTGCCTTATCAGAAAAGGTTATGGGGGATACTACTCAGTGGCTTGCCTATCCTTAGAGCGATGCATCTGGCCATCATAGGCATACACTCTAGTCCAGGTTATGTAGAATGGAGATGGCTGTTGTGGTGGAAACATACTCTCTATAATATCAGCTGAAAGGATGGTCGTTCAGGAAGAGAAACAGTGCTTGTATTGAGGAAGACACTGCATCTATCACTGAACAGTGCTATGGCTTACTGATGATAGATAATGAGAAAACCAACAAATCCTAGTCCTAGTCCTCTCCATCTGACCTATCCTGTACTCTACGAAGAGCCAGAGACTGTTTTGAATGCTCATGAAATAACCAGAGGATGAAATATGTATGTGGACCCATGTGACAATGGACTCTGGTCCCAGAGTCCAATACAGGACTCATTCCAAAGCCTCCTACTTCATAACTTTGCAGCACCTACTTTATAACCTCAAATCCCTCCTAAGTGCTTCTGACTCCAGCTGTTCCAGATAAACACCAGGCTAATCAAGTCCCCTTCCAGTCCTATGCTAGGCAGCCAGGATTCCTACCAGGTTCTCCTTAGCATCTCAGAAAAAAAAAAAAGAACGTAGACATTTCTTTTTTCCATCATTGATGTCTCTCCACTTAGGTCTAACAGGCACCTCAACCTTGGACTGCTGAATGGATATATTTATTTCCATCGTCCCCACCATCTGTTCTGTCCCAGTAAATGGCACCTCATCCACTTATTCACACAAGCCAATCATTCCTTTATTGGTAACAGCTTTATTGAGGTACAGTTGGTATGCCATAAAATTAAACTCTTTAAAGTACACTTTTCATTGTTTTTTAGTATAATGACCAAGTTATGCAATAATCACCATTATCTAATTCCAGAACATTTTCATCGACCGAAGAAGAAACTATGTTTCTGTTAGCAGTCACCCCTCACTGACCCCTGCCTCCATTACTTGGCAAACATTAATCTGTCTGCACTGATTTTGCCTACTTCATGTAAATGGAGTTATTACATGTGGCCCTTTATGTCTGGCTTCTTCCACTTAACCATAATGTTTTCAAAGTTCATCCATGTGGTAGTATGTATCAGTATTTCATTCCTTTTTATGGCTAAATAATATCCTATTGTATAGATGTCCATTTTGTCTAGCCATTCATCAGTTGATGGCCATTTGAATTGTTTCACCTTTTGGCAACCATGAACATTATTGCTATTAACATTTATTTACAAGTTGTTGCTTGAACACCTCTTTTCGATTCTCTGGGTGTATACTTAGGAGATAAATTGTCGAGTCATATGATGATTATGTTTAACTTCTTGAGGAACCACCAAACTGTTTTTCATAATGATTGTAACATTTTTTAGTCCACTGACAATATATGAGTGTTCTAATTTCTCCCCATCTTCAATAACATCTATTATATTTTTAAAGCTATAATTATCCGAGTGCATATGAAGTGGTACTTCATTGTGGTTTTGATTTGCACTTTCCTAATGACTGGTGCTAAGTATCTTTTTATTCGCTTCTTGTCCATTTATATATCTTCTTTAGAGTAGACTTATTTCTTCATGAATTTCATCCTTTGTTTTCTGGTTGTCCCTCTACCACTCTCTTGTACCCCCTGCTGCCCTGCCGGAGCCTGCCGGCCAATATCGAACAGTCCTGAGAGGGGGAGTGAGGATTAAGTAAAAAAGACAGAGACAAGAGAAAGAATCGGGAGGACTGACAGTCAATGCTGCAACCTCGAGTTTATTTAGCACATCATGATATTTATAACATCAGATTGCAGGGTGGGGGGACTGAAATCCCAAGTATACTCAAACAATTGCTGACATTTGCATAGGAAGCCTATTGCTAATCCTATCTTCCTCCTTAAAACATTCAGCTCACTCTCTGGAGCCACAAAGGTGCTTTTTGGCCATTTACAAGTATTTGCCAGCAATGCAATCAATCCCTTATCTGCCCCAAGGGCAGCCATCAGGCAAACGGCTCCCCACACCCTGCACCTATTTTTACTCCCTTTCTTCATAGTCTCTTTCATGTACTCCTTCTGTTCTGTTTGCTCACCTCTCAAATTTGATCTTTTTTAGGGTTATAGCCAAAGTGCTTTTTTGTTCTCACTGCATACACTATCTTTGGGTGATCTCATCTGCACCATGGCTTTGCCTCTGTCTCGAAGCTGACAACTCCAAGATCTTCAGCCGAGATTTATTTCTTGGACTCCAGGCTTCTTCCCTGATGGCTCCACTTGAGTGTATCAAAGCACCTCACACACTCAATATGCCCAGACAGCACTCACCCCACTCCTACATTTCCAGACCAAGTCCTCCTCCACTCAGTCACACAGGCCCCAAACCCTGGAGTCTCTTTTGGCTTCTCCTTTCAAATTTCTAATCAGCCACAATAATAGCCTACAGATTCTGCTGTGTGGATGTTTCCAATGAAGACTTAAAATGCTGAGTTATTTTCTGGCCTAACATTCTAAGTAATACAGGACTCAAATTGAGCATGCTCATAAAACATTTTGAATTTGACTAGATACTTGACCTGCTTAAAATCTATTTTCCTACATCAGGCATGAGAGGTGGAGACCCTATATATGGGTTCAGTTTTATTTCTCTACATGTTTGCTACCCATTCTCTGGCCTGTACCCTCATTATTTCTCACATAGAATACTACAAGAATCTCCTAGTTGGTCTCCTGTCTCCAGTCTTTCCTACTCGCGAAATCTAAACTCTATGCTAAATCTATTCTGTGTAGCACAGCTTCCAGGAACACAGCTCTCGTTATGTTAAATCCATTTTAAAAGCTCTTTAATGGCTCCCTTTTGACTACATATATAGGCTAAAATCTAAACTCTAAGGCAAGCATTGAAGATCCTTTGTGATTTGATACATAATGACTCTCCCAGGTTCATTTATTGTCTCTCTAGCTGCACTAAACTACCTGCCATGAAAAGAATTACCTTTTGACCCTTTGCATTTGTTCTTGTTCTGTCCATCTATGATGAGCCAGCTCTCCATTCTTCCCTTCCTGTCCCACTCCCCCAATAACTGACAAACTTTTATTCTCTAAGATCCAATATGGATATCATCTCCTCTGTGAAGCTTTATTAAATTTTCCTGGATAGAGTTAGTTACCAATTCCATTTATTTCAGCTAGCACACACTCAGCTTCTGTTAGGTGTCATGGAATTTTAGGCACAAGGATACAATAATGATAAACTATTATAGGTACCACCCTGAAAGAGCTTATAGTACAGTAAGGGAGGCCATGTTTTAAAAGAAATAAAGACAGTATAATAAATGCTGTGGATCGGGGTCAATGCACAATGGAAACACCTAGAAGGCAGTTAATAAACCTGCCTATAGGGGCCAGATAAAGGTACAGCAAAGAGATGAAATGTGACCTGTGTCTCAAAAGATTTGTGATATGAGATAGGAGATGTAGAAGAAACAAGCTTTAGAAAGAAAGATTCTGAATTTGGTTTAGGACATATTGAGTCCAAGGCACCTGTGGAATATCCAGGAAGAGATATTGAGTAGGTACTTGGAAACACTAAAGGTCTACAGCTGAGAAAAAAGCTGTGAGTTGGTGGTATGGATTTAGAGAATGTCAGCACTTAGTAGTCGTGGAAACCTTGGGAATGGGTGGGGGAGATAAGGCAAAGAAATAGGCCAGTTGATTAGCTGGCCCCTTTACCACAACTGTTGTAGTCTTACCTACGTGGTTGACGCAAATCAAGGGCAGAGACTGACGTTTGCTCATTTCATTATTTCTCCACCTCCCCCAGCACCTTATTTACTGCCCGGCATAGAATTGGCACTCAGTACCTGTTTGTTGAATACCTGAACAATAGTCATTGAGATAAGGGGTAATTCTCAAGTGGCTACAGCTGTGAGAGAGGGCAGAGTACTAACAAGATGATAACATTAGTGGTTGTTTTCAGTGACGACATTGAGGAGCTCAGAGCATTTGGAATGAGACACAGAACAGGTTTGAAAGAAAGGGCTCAGCAGAGAAAAGAGAGAATCAAGAAACAGGTAAAAGTTCCCCTCAAAAAGCTCACAAACAACTGGGGTTAATACTGCCATTTTGTCTCCTGCCTTAAGTTGAAATCAGTTCTAGCATGATCACATAAAAGCTAGAAAAGAACGTGCTTCTGGAAAAGCATGGCAAAATAGGATTCGGGGGAAATAACATGTTTCTTTCTCTAGTATCCATTAGTGTGCTGAAGTCAAGCACATGGCAGGCTGTGAGATACAAAGGAGCTAGGCCTCCAGACCTTCTGTGGTTGACATTTGGCAATTGAGTAAGGAGAAAATGTACCTGAACTTGCCAAAGAGTCTCTTGACTTATGTCCAATGCACTGCATCACTGACTTTGACAAATGCAGGCTCTGGAAAGCAAAGAGGTGCTTTGCCAGCTGGGTGAAGGCTCATGAGGAACAAATGTCTTCTCCCTTAATTTGAGAAACTAACTTAAAGCCTGAGTGGCATGGTAATGAGGAGAAGAATAGACACTCTCCTGGGTATGAACCTTTAACCTACCCATGTGACAGCTTTGTTTTCAATTAACATTTTGCTGTATCTGCTTTATATCACATTTTATCCATTTTTCCATCCCTCGATTCATCTTCTTGTTTTGATTCATTTCAAAGTAAGCTTCAGACTTAAGTACACTAAACATTTAGCATTCATATAAACATTTAGCATTCATATAACTAGAGTGTAATGTGTTCATTCTTCTTTCTTTGAGGTAAAATTTACACACAGGAAACATACAAATCTTAAATGTACTATTTAATGAGTTTTATTTAGATGAGTATACACCTATATATCACAAACTCCTATCATGATATGAAACGAGTTACTTCTGTTCCACTTGACAGACTCCTTTGCTGACTGTATTCTTAGGTCATCTGATTGAGGAGCTGAAACATTTTTGGTGAATGCTAAGATGACATTTGTAAATGTAGCAGACACTAGAGTGGAAAAGGCTAGTGAGCTTTATTGAGTACAATAGAATTCTAAATGCTAATTGAGTACACAGTTTCCCTTAGGGTAGAAGTAATGTCCAGCTGTAGGAAATCTCATAGAATGCAGCAAACCTCACAGGTTGGGGAATGTGAGTAGAGAAAAGGGTCTAGGAGTTATGAGGTTGAAATTCAATGTACAGAGTCAAGCTTCATTGCCATTCCAGTCTAGAACTGCAGTAGGTTCAAACCATAGGTTCACCTTTGGATTCTCGTGGGAAAAGCAGGGCTGGACCAGCAAGAGAATGGCTAAACATGTGAAGGGTCCTCAGAACTCAGGTCTCCAGCCTGGGGACACCCAGAGCTTTGTGAAGTCCTTGATATTCACCCTCTCACTCCTGCTTACTCAAAATATGCTCACTACTCTAAGTCTAATCACTTATGTAATGCTCTTACTGATGAGGGTTTAAAAAATATATCTGATATTTGAATTTTTCACAAAGTACAAGTGCCATTCTCTCCCATTTCAGTGATTCAGGGAGGTCTGATGCTTTGGGCATCACAGAAAAAGTTCTGTCTTAGAGAAAACTGAAGGCTGAAATGTGTTTAAGAGCAGTGCTTTATATAGTTAGCAAGGCACTCCCTTCTCTCTACACAGGCACAGCAAGTCCCAAGCTACACATAAGATTCCCACACCCAGGCCAAGTATCTTTAGCAATGCCCTGGTGACAGCCTGAGCTAACCAAGTGGGTCAGATGCCACAGTCTGGGAACATATCCTCCATAGTGAATACTGACCCACAAAGAATATGTCAATTGTAGGTCACACACAATTATTAAAAAAGCAACCTGTTTACAGTGACTACTTCTTAAGGCAGGATAAAGTGTTGGGGCCCTGTTTTAACCTTTAAGCAACTCACACCAGATAATTAATAACACTTGATTCAACAATATTCTATTTAACAAATATGCTTCATTTCTTCTGATGGCTATTTAAGAAAGAGGGAGGGCATATAAAAGAGTGAGAATAGGGGTACAGAAAGCAAAACAGCTGGGAGGAAACAGAAAGAAGACAAAAAAAGATAAAGAGAGAGGAGAAACAGGGTTTGGCAGTGGGAGAACTAAAAAAAATGGCTGCTAAGATAAATGGGCATAGTGCAGGAAAGGAAGATAGAAAGACATGAAAAGGGAGAGAAAATGAAACAGAGAAAATCAGAGTGTCAACCAGACCAACCTCTTAATTTTATTGAGGGAAAATCTGAGGTCCAGAAAGGGAAAATGATTTGGACGAAGTTTTGTTGCTGGTTAATGCTTGAGCTGAAGCTAGAACTCAGGTTTTCAGATTCCCAGGTCAGGAGTATATCTATCCTAGCACAGCCAGACTAAATTCCAGACCTCTGAGAGAGCCCCGACATCATTTATTTGGGCAAGAAGTTGCATAATGAATCTAAATCTTAGGAGTAAAGCAGAAAGTGCCAGATCCCACAAGACCAAGTCCAGGCAACTTCAGACACGGCATACTCAGAACCAGGTTTCAGGTCTACGAGGTACTGAAGGGTGATGGGGTGCCCAGAAGGGACCTGCTGGAGGCACTGGGTTGACTGAAACAAATGGATCCAGCCCCCTTAAAATGGATTCCCTTAGCTAGAAAGAGGAACTGAAGCCACAAACTGGATATCTGCTTCTCCTCAGAGCACATATACATATCCACAACCAGTTCTGAGCGAAGAGGTAGAAATCAGAAAATGCCAGAGGTTCTGGAGAAATTGGAGGCAAGATGGGTTAAATCTCTTCTAGTGCAAGTTGACCCTTGGCTTACTCTGAGCTGGGCTCTCTGCTCTGCCAATCCAGATGAAAAGATTCTGGCTGACCTCATGCTTATCTTTCTGTTGGAGTTCCTTAAGCCTGATTGCTCTAGAAATACTTCATTGTTGCCCCCGAATTACTTGACAATTCTCTAGGAAGCCCAGTCTAACCTTCCTCCCACAGATTCACAAACTTTGACTGAACTTTGCCAGGGCTGGATATAATTAGGCATGAAACATAGGTTCCCAAAGTCTGCCATATGCCTCCTTATATTCCCACATGCGTATGTGGAAAATGCTTTTGATCCATTCTTAAAAAGTTGTCTTCTAAGGAGCATTTATCTTCTTCAGGGAAAAATCTGGATTTAATTTTCACTCAGCTTCATCAATCCATGTAGGCAAGTTTCCTCAGTCTCTCAGTGTTCTGGTCTAAAAACCCTGTGGGTCTTCCTTTAGTTCAATCTCAGTACCTAGGTTTCGCGTGAGATAATCTAAGAAGGCCATGGTAAATGTGACAAAATGTGTTGTGAATAAGTATTGACATGTCCTAGGTGGCAGAAATATCTGAGTATGGTGAAAAGTGTATAATAGAGGCTCGATAAATATTTATTGTAAGAGTTCTTTGATATCAGTTTGCCTAACATCGTTTGCTAAAGCCCAGAGAGACAAAAATGACTTGTTCAGAATCATATAGCTGGTCAGTGACAGAGCCTCCTCTAGGTCATGAATTATTTATATGATAGAGGAGTTTTAAAATACATAGGATCCTTCTAAAATTATTGTCTCTTAGAATTACAAAAGTAATCTCCTTGTACCTGGTACACAATGATGAGCTGAAAGTGCTCATACTTTCCATCTACTGTTTTTTTTTTCTTTAATTTTTGATTTGTCTTTTTTTCCCCCCAGCTTTACTTAAATTTAATAGACAATTAGTTGTTTGTATTTACATTGTACAATTCAGCTGGCACAAAAGAATATACCAGTTTCAGTGGTACAGCCTAGTGTTTTGAGATCCACCTAACTGAAAAAGTGATCACCCAAATAAATCTAGTACCCCTCGTCCCCTTACATATTTATTACAACATTATGAACCATCTTTCCCATGCTACACTCTACATCTAAATGTCCATTCTGCAACTATCCATTTGTACCTCTTAATCCCTTTGCCTTTTTTTTTGTCATCCCTCAACCTCCCTCCCATCTAGTAACACTCAAAATACTCTGTCTCTATGAGTTTATTTCTGCTTTTGTTCTTGTTATTTATTTTGCTCTTTAGATTCCATATGTACATGAAATCATGCGATATTTGTCTTTCTCTTCCAACCCATTTCATCCAGCTCAATGCCCTCTAGGTCCATCAAGGCAATGTCTTTTCCAATTCCCTTCATTTTAGTCTGTTTGTGTCTTTTAATTTGAAGTGAAGTCTCTTGTAGGCAGCATATGTAAGGGTCACTCTATCTTTCAGCCACCTGTCTTTTGGTTGGAGCACTTAATTCTTTTCCATTTCAGGTACTTGTTGATAGGAATGTAGTTATTACCATTCTTTATCCCTATTTTTGATACATGTTTTTTTTTTTTTCTCCTTAAGTCCCTCCAACATTTCCTGTAATACTGGCTTGGTGATGATGAATTCCTTTAGCTTATTTTTGTCTGGGAAGCTCTTTATCTGTCCTTACACTCTAAATGATAGCTTTGCTGGATAGAGATCCTGGGTTTTCATCACGTTGAATATTTTGTGCCAAGCCCTTCTGTCCTGCATAATTTCTTTTGAGAAATCAGCTGCCAATCTCATGGGTATGCCCCTATAGGTAACTAACTGCTTTTCTCTTGCTGCTTTTAAATTCTCTCTTTGTATTTAACCTTTGGCATTTTAATTATAATGTGTCTTGGTGTGGGCCTCTTTGGGTTCCTCTTTCTTGGGACTCTCTGAATTTCCTGGGGTTGTATGTCTATTTCCTTCACCAGGCAAGGGTAGTTTTCTATCATTATTTCTTCAAATAGCTCTTCAACATCTTGTTTTTCTTCCAGTATCCTTAGGACATGGATATTTTTACCTTTAATAGTGTCCCATAATCTCCTTAAATTATTATTATAGTCTTGGCTTCTTTTTCCTTGCCATTCTGATTGAGTGTCCTTGGCTTCCCCATCCTCTATATCAGTGGTTTGATCCTCTTCCTTATCACTCTGTTTATTCCATTTAATATACTCGTCATGTCAGATAATGTGTTCTTCATTTCTGACTGGTTCCCTTTTATAATTTCCATTACTTTTTATGTTTTATATGTCTTTGTTAAAGTTCTCACTGAGTTCATCTACTCTTCCCCTAAGTTCACCGAGCATCTTTATAACCAGTGTTTTTGAACCCTATATCTGTTAGATTGCTTGACTCCATTATTTCTGGATCTCTGTTCTATCATATGGTTTCTGCTTCTTTGTCTTTCCATTTGGGCTTCCTTTCTGTGTCTGTTTCTATGTACTAGGCAAAGCTCCTAAGTTTCCTGGTCTTATTAGCGTGGATTTGTGTAGTATGTGTCCGGTGGCACAGTCATGAGAGTAGTTCAGCTGCAGGCCAAATATAGCCCCAGCCTGTGCCCCTCTAGGGTCACCTATTAAGGTTCAGCAAGCAATCCACAGGTTCTGTGCTTATAGTGCCCCAAGTAGCCACACCAAAAACTGAGGCCAGATGCCACAAGTGTGAGTCTTAGTCCCTTAGTCCCCGAGGGCACACCTGAATGTGGCTTGGGTAGGGCTATGATTTGGGGGAGGCAGAGTTTCAGGGAATTCTCTAGGTTGAGTGACCTCTGTCATCTAGTTTGATGACATCTCAGCTATGGCAGCGCTGTGTCTTCACACTGGGAGTGGGGAGGGCTCATCAGAGGAACAATGGATACCATGGGCGCTTTCGTCTGCTAGAGATCCATGCCTCTGGCCCTCACTCCACCAACTCAGCATTCCCCTATAAGTCTCTGGTGTCCTTGCAGCTGACCTGGTGCTGGTTCTCAGAGCAAGTGAGTCTGTCACCACGAAAGTCCATTTTTAGACTGCCCCTTTAAGCGGTGTCTGCAGCTGCCAGATAATACTGCAGCTGCCACAGCCTCTGTCCTACTCAGCCTCTGGTAACTGAGCAGCCTCACATCCTCACTCCATCCTACCTCTTCCTGTTGCAGGGTGATTTCTTATTTCTCTCCCTAGTTGTAGGGCTTGTTCATCTAGATCCTAGGTGATTTTCCTTGCTGTTTGCTTCATGTTTCTGTCACAACTTTGATTTTTTCACAAGAGAGATGAACAAAGCCTCTGTCATCTATACCATTTTATTTCTTCCTCACCCACTGGTTTTAGTCCTGCCCTCTAGTACAATACAGAAGATCCCACATCCTACTTGATAAGGATTTGATGACAGTCAACATAGCCTCTTCAAATCCCTGGTTTCTTTGACTGTTCTCCATGTGACTTTCATTTCACTCACCATTTTTCTCACCCTAGATTCATGAAAGGCCCTCTAACAGTGATGGGCAGAGATATGTGCAACACTCTGAAGTGGACTACCTGGGCCACTGAGGGGTATGATGGGCTACTTTGCTCCTTCCTCTGGATGTTATTAGACTGTGCTGGCTCTTTTAGCAATCCATGTCACTGTCTGCCCTTACTTAACGTGTGGTCAGCTGAAACCCCCAAGGTCTTTTTCACATGAACTATTGTCAAACTATGTCTCCATCCTGTAGCTTTCATGCAACCACATATTTATAAAGTATACACAGCACTTGGTGTGTGTCCCACTTTCCGAGTTCTAATCACTGATGGACAATGCCATCAAATATTTCTAGGCTAGAAAGCCTAGGTCTAAATGTTGAACCTTGAGCTAAATGTTCTTCCATAACTCACATTAAATTTTTTTCTACCTAATATATTTTGATCTATATGAAAATTAGAGATAATTTCTACAAATTGCTGGAGATTAATGGTTTAAAATATAGCATATGTGCATTGGGAAGAGTGGCACTTATTAAGTGACTATTGCATGCCAGGCATTATTAAGTGCTTAATATACACTGGCTTATTCCCTGTGAGAGAGGTGGGGTTGTCAGCCCTGGTTTATACACAAAGAAACTGAGGCTCAAGAGATTCCATTGTTATTAAAGAGCTAGAATTTGAACCTAGTTCTGACTAACTCCAAAGGCCATGTTCTTTCATTTACTCCAGTGGTTCTTAGTCTTGGCTGAACATCACTATCACCTAGGGAGCTTGAAAGCAGATGAACACCCAGGCCCCATCACAGGCCAATTATACCAAGAATTCCTGGAGGTGGGGTCTGGGCATGAGCAATTTTAAAAGCTCCCCAGATGATTCTAATACGTAGCAGTAAAACCATAGCTTTCTACCATGCCATTTCCTAGGTATAATATTCTGGCATAGATGTGAATCCAACTATTATGATCTATATATTTTTAGCACTTGTTGCTTCAAAAGGCAAGACTGAAGTTTTTGAAGGCTCTAACATCAAATGAAGGATGATAGAGAAACCTAAACTTACCTGCAGCTCCCCTTTCTGATGGGGGAGGTGAAGGCAGCCATCTAAACTCTGTTCTAACTTTAACATATTGAAGCTTCCACAGTTCATTTCTCTGAACCATGTACTTTCCTCCTGATAATCTTTACTTCCAAAAGACAGCCCTGGCTTATCTATTGGGTGAACAAACTACAGGTGTATCCTAAACATTTTTAGTTGAGGCAGGGCATTTTTGTGTTCCTTTAACTTATCAGGATGAAAGGCTTGGAATATTTTTCCTTCTGAGTAGGCTGTCCAATATGATGAAGCCCTAATTGGGGTATATTGTGTAAGTATCTGAGAGGTTTGCCTGGAGAATGAGATTGCATAGTTTTCTTCTGGTATTCTTCTTATAAACTGTTTTCAAAATTGGGAACAGACATAATGCAAATGAGAAAATAATTTGTATATTAGCAAGAGGTACAAATCCCAAAAGAGTCCACTGGAAAAATAAGAAACTCCAAGTCAATGGAAAGTTGTAAAACCTAGTACTGTGAGAACAAAGGGCCCAGCTATATGGAATAGCTTATCAGAGGCAGGGCAAAGGAGCCCACATTAAAACAGCTTAGGCTCTAGAGAGAGACACCTAGGTCCATTCAAACAGAAGTTAGAAAGTGTTGGGAATGGTGAAAAAGCTGAACGATATGCTTAAAGTAAATCCTCCAAAGATGGGAAAGTTAGGCTAAAAGGCTTTTTTCCTGTTCTTAATATGCTTTCTATTTTTCCTGGAAGTAAGCAAGGACACTTTGGTTAATTTGTCTATTACCATGGCTCCCTGTCTTCCTTCCCATGCTGAAGCAGGTTCTTTTGTTTGCAAATCTTAGATGTGTTTCCTGTTTTAAAAGCAGTCAGGGTTATGTGAATAAAATGCCTATTTCTTAGTAACTATACTATAATCCCCTAGAGTCAAAAAGAGCCTCTTCTCATAGCTTTCCTAGTCTCAACTGTAATAATCATTGAGAAGAAAGGGCTTTCCTGGGGCTGTTACTATACACACAGATCAAGTGCTAAAGAGAATGCAAATGATTAGATACCTAATTTAGGCCAAATACACATATTCCCTTGGACTATGAAGAAAAATTGGACCAAGAGGTTTTATTTTTTTCTTTTTCTTCTTCTTCATTTCTTTCTTTCTTTCTTTCTTTCTTTCTTTCTTTCTTTCTTTCTTTCTTTCTTTCTTTCTTTCTTCTTTCTTTCTTTCTTTCTTTCTTTCTTTCTTTCTTTCTTTCTTTCTTTCTTTCGTGGGGAGGGGTCTTTGAAGGAGTCAGGTAATCTAATCTCCACAGATCTCCATTTCTTCTCAATTTGTTTGGGCAGACACCACTAAAAGAGTCTTGGAAGGTAAACATAGCATGTCAACACATTCAAAATGTTTTCCTCACATGGATCTCATCTCACACTTCTTTCTAGCATTGGAGTCATGCGACAGCTCCACGAGAAGAAATTCTCAAAATAGCAAGTAGTAAACAGAACCAGGGAGCCTGTTGCAGCTTTGCCTTGTGCCAGCCCTCAGCCAGGCTCCTCTTCAGAAGGAAGCCAATTCTTTCCATCCTCATACAACTAAGCCAGGTTACAGGGTCAAATAATCAATGGCAGGTGTCACACCCCATAATAAACCTGAAAGAAACAAAGTGGAACACGAGAAACTCAAGGTTTGATTGCTCAAGGAGCAGTGTTGCCTGGCACATAACAAAGAAGTCCCAAAAGTGTGACTGGATTGTTAAATCCCAAGTGCCCTTGGATCAGCAAGGAAGGTGAGAGGCAGAATGGAAGGGGCCCCAGGAACTGCTAAATCTGGGAGGCTCCAGGCAGAAGTGACTGGGCGGAAACAACTGCAGTGTTTATTCAGCTTACAGTTTTTATTTTTCCTAAGTAATTTAAATGAGTTACAGGGAAAAAATGTTTTACTGGATTGAGTCTATTATTAAATATTTGGGACACATGCTGAAAGGTAAGAAGCAAACTCCTGCAAAGAAGTGATTGCTGGAATGAGGGAGTTGGCTACCAGTGGATGTCCAACAATGACCCAAGAAAGAGAATTGAGAGCAGCAAAATGATCCATGAAGGTTCTTGGCATTTCAAGCACTCTTGGAAAGAGAGTGGCTCATCAACTTCACCGAAGAATCTCCAAACAAACAACTGAGCTGTCTCCTCATTTCCAAGCCTCAGAAAATGTAAATGAAATGTTGGGCTTTCTACTGCAGTGTGAGGGTGCTCTCGACACAATTTGCCCTAATTTTCAAAGGCTACACAAGAGTCAGATATAAATCAGAACAGTTTTTCTCAGCCTTACTTGGACCTACATTCTCTTTCAGCCTCACTTGTTGTATAAGAATGGATTGGAGTCCATGATCTCCTTTGTCTCAGAAAGAAAGAAAGAAAGAAAGAAAGAAAGAAAGAAAGAAAGAAAGAGAGAGAGAGAGAGAGAGAGAGAGAGAGAGAGAGAGAGAAGGAAGGAAGGAAGGAAGGAAGGAAGGAAGGAAGGAAGGAAGGAAGGAGAGAGAGAGAGAGAGAGAGAGAGAGAGAGAGAGAGAGAGAGAGAGAGAGAGAGAGAGAGAGAGAGAGAAGGAAGGAAGGAAGGAAGGAAGGAAGGAAGGAAGGAAGGAAGGAAGGAAGGAAGAAGGAAGGAAGGAAGGAAGGAAGGAAAGAAGGAAGGAAGAAAGAAATACTACAACTAGAGACTGACCAATTTTCCAGCAGAAACTTCACAAGGAAAAGAAGGGAGTGACTAGGACAGTTGATGGAATTTACTCCAAAGCTAGAAAAAGTATCAAAAGCAAATGTTTTATTTTGGCGACTGTAGACCACTCCTCTGCTTCATGATGGACACTAGTGCTCAACTGCAGCTCTGAGCTTAGAGGTTAGTGGGAAGAAGAGGTGACAATGGCTGTAGGAGTCCTCCTCCAGTAATCAGGGATGGAGGCAGTAACTCAGAGTCCACTCCCGGGAGCCAAGGCTGAGTAGAGGACATGGAATGAACTGGAGCCGCTACAAGGGGAAGGGGGGGGCAGTAGGCCCCAGAATGGTGAAATCTGGACCCTACAACAAATAGAGGCCAGAAAGTATGCCAAAAGCAGAGCAGGACTCTGGAAACAGTGGCATTTTTATGCAAGCCTCTGCTTTCAGGCCCCTACCCATTCCATGGATAATAGGGTGCTGTGAAGGATGCACTCCTGGTTAGGATAATAACATCACCAACCCATTATTACATGTTGAATATTCTGAAGTATTATCCTCCTGTCCCCAGAAAAAGATCACAGTTTAATTTGAGGTGGTATAAACTGAAAAGCACCTAACACCAGACTATAAATGGAAGGGCAGGCACAAAGGCCTGCTTATCAACACACTTTCGAGGAGAGCTCAGCGTTACTGTGGGGCTATTTTTATGGCAAGAAGCTCACGTGCACCTTTAATCCTGAAGGAGCAAGATGAAACACCCTTCAATCCTACTTGAAATTCATGCTTAAAATTTACTTTAATTGTTTTATGATAAGGGATGGGAAGTCTTACTTAGCACACTTTCTCAGGAATTCCTCTACTGAAGCAATTTGTAAATGTTGCAGGGTTTTTGAAGTACGGGCTTTAGCAAAGAAAATAAATTATGCTTTTAAATCACAAGTAGCATGGAGCTAGCAGGTGCCCCTGGAAACATCTGATGGGAAGGCAAGGGTTTTCACTTCCATGAGTCTAACCAGGAGTTAGTTACATCATATTGGGAAACAATTAGCAAAAGGGCTTTGGGACTTCATCTCAAAATACTCTAGGAAACACATTGTTCATTTTTGAGTTCTGCTGTGAATTGACAAGGAGTAGGTTAGAGAATTAGTGGTGGACTCATAAAGCTAAATGAGCATGGGCAGGTCACCACACTCTAGATTACAGCCTCCTTGGATGTAAACTATGAGAGTAGAACTAGAGCAGGAGTGGGAAAACTTTGTCTGGAAAGGACCACATATTAAATAATTTAGGCAATGCGGACCACATATGACCTCTAGCATATTCTTTTTTTCATTTTTAATAGCTTTATTGAGATATGATTAGTTTATCATCCAATTCATCCATTTAAACAATATAATTTAGTGGGGGTGTTGTATATTCATTATGTCCTGCAACCATCACCATAATCTATTCAAAAATTATCACCACTAAAAAAAATCCTGTACCCATTAGGCATCAGAACATCATTCCCAACCACTAATATATTTTCTATCTCCATATGTTTGCTTATTCAGTTCATTTTATACATATGGAATCATAAAATATGTAGTGTTTTGTGAATGTCTTCTTTCACTTAGCATGCTGTTGCAAGGTTTATCCACGGGGTAGTATGTACCAGTATTTCATTCTTTTTTATGACCAAATAACATTCTATTGTATGGATATACCATACTTTGTTATTGGTCCATCAGTTGGTGGGCATTTGGGTTGTTTCCACCTCTGAACTATTATGAATAATGCTGCTATGAACATTCATGTATGATATGTATGTAGACCTCTGTGTATTCAATTATTTTGTGTATATACTTTTGAGCAGGATTGCTGGGTCATGTGATAAATTTATATTTAATATTTTGAGGAACTGCCACATTGTTTTATAAATTGATGGCAACACTTTTTCCATCCCACAAGCAGTGTATGAGAGTTCCAATTTTGCCACATTCTCGCCAATGGTTGTCATTACCTGTCTTTTTTATTATAGCCATCTTAGAGAGTATGAGGTGGCATCTCCTGTGGTTTTGATTTGCATTTCTCTACAGACCCATCCTTTTGGGCATTTTTTTCATGGAGTTATTGGCTATTTTTATATCTTCTTTGGGAAACCTTGGTTCAAATCTTGGGTTATTTTTAAATTGGGTTATTTCTTTTTTTATTGTTGAGTTGTAAATATTCTTTTATATTTTAGATACAAATCCCTTATCGGACATATAATTTGTAAATATTTTATCCCATTCTTTGAGATTAAAAAATATTCTTAAAAATGTATACATAACTCTTAGGTTACAGGCCTTACAAAAACCGGCCATTGGCAGAATTTGACCTAGGCCACAGTTTGCTGAATCCTAATCTAGATCATGAGTTTTCAAAAAAAATTTTTTTACTGATTTTAGTGAATATCTGTTGTTTTACCTTCCTAGGAACCCCTTTCTCTGGTAAGAAACCCTAGATTTTCTTTTAAGGAGCTACCTCTCCCCCATTGCATGCTGTTTTAGCAAGAATATCAACGAAGATCTTCTCTTCTCTGAACCAATCTAAGCCTGTCTTTCTTCAAAGACTATAGAAGTGAAGCAAAGTAAAGTAACAAAGGAAAGAAGACCAGTGGGAGCTGATTCATCCCAGAAGTAGCCTGATCAGACTGTTCCTGGGTTCCCATATCTGTAATCACTAGAACTGCCCTGTTTCTATTCTTTCTGAGACCTGGTAGTTTAGCTTTTACTGCATCTACTCTCATTTCCTTCCAAATAGTTGTATCCCCACTGCTTCCTCTTGCTTGTTATCTGAGTCAATCTCTATTGCCTCTACCTAAATGATACTGCAATCAATTCCTTCTCCAAGCAAGACCATACACTGCCGGGGACCAGCCCCAGCTCCAGAGTTCAGGTCCCAACGGGTGTCTGCAGAGACGGTATAGGAAGGGACACTACTCAGGGATAATGCTTCAAGATCTCTCTTTACTGTCTTAACAGCTACATTTTTTATACTTCAGGGTTACAGACTTTTCTATAATTAAATCATTGCAGGTTCACAGCTTCACCAATCTGCTGAGGCAAGCCTGTCCTTTATCTGGATTTCTCAGAACTCCACCAGGCCACTTTCTCAACTAGGCTACTTCCTCACACTGCCTCTTACTGCAGATTGTGGCTATTGTTTCTTGAACACATTGTCTGTTAAGTTGGTGCCCACACTGCGGTCTTGCTTCTCTCAGTGTTTAAACTATTTTATTGTTCTATTTATTAGTAATTATCTTATATTTCTATTAATTACTAATCTTACCAACTATAACATTTGCCTGGATGACAACACTATTCTAGGATTCTTATATAATACCTATAAAAAGTACATAGCTGTTCATGTAAAGCTTTAAGTCCTAATTCTCCTATGCATGGAGGTCTCTGCCTGATTAATTGTTCCTATGGATTCAAGCCAGAGGCATCTACTTTCTTCCCTCCTATAACTATCCACTTTCTACCATCCTCTGAGTACACTCCTGTGACACTGACTGTCACAGGCTTCCAAGTAGGTCTAAGATGTTCTGATGTTCCCACCCTGCTTCTCAGAGGCAATGCATAAGGCTTTTTTGATAAATTTTCATATAAGCCAGGACGTGGCTCCTCTTCTGGCTCTAATGTATTTGCTTCCTCCAGACCCCCCAAATCCCCATCACCGATCTGCATACGAGGCTGTATTAAGTATCCCACACATAACACACACGCTAACACACCCACACCAAGGGAGCCACAAAGAACCCATATGGGGCAGCCTAAGCCTTGCAAAGGTGCCACACTGTATGCTGTGACCTTGTCAAACAGCTACATTAGATGTGGCTCCCACAGTACACTGAGCTTCAATCTATAAAACAGATAAAAGTTGGGTAACTTTGGCTGAACAGGGGTGGAGCCCAAATAGTTTCTCGTGAAGCTTCACCCATTGTAGTCCCTGAGGCATCTTCTTGTGACTGTGAAATAATATAAAAACCTCTAGATGAGATACATTAAGGTACCTTCCAACTCTGATACATTAAGATTTGACGATTCTAACAAGTGTGTGAGAGATGGTGAATTGGAAGTCTGATTATTCGGGAGTAGTCATACAAAAGGATGGCATAAGAGAGGATAAAATCAACAATGCAGAAAGGGACAGGCAGGGTTTAGGCAGCTTCCAAACCACATGAAGCTGCTGAAAGAGGAAACTGTGAGCAAATTAGATAATTTTATTTCAAAAGTAAGTAGGTAAGAATGTGAGCTAATGTTTTTTTTCTTCAGAAAGGAATAAAAGAAAAAAAAATAAGCAATCTAAAGAAGTAAGCACTTGTTAATGGAAAAAAAATAAAAACATGCACGCACACACAGAAAACACAACCTACAAACCATAATGTGAGTTTAGCTTTTTTTTCTACAAATGGTTCTATAAAAGTATCATCTTTACCCAGAAATAAGTCCTCACATCTATAGTCAGTTGAGTTTTGATGAGGATGCCAAGACCATTCAATGGAGAAAGGAGAGTCTAGTCAACAAATAGTTCTAGGAAAACTGGGTATCCACATACAAAAGACTGCAGTTAGACGCTTACCTTATATCATATATAAAAAATTAACTTAAATAGATATAAGACCTACATTTAAGAGCTAAAACTATAAAGCTCTTAGAATAAATTATATAGGAAATTTGCATAACTGGACGTGATAATGGATTCTTTAAAAATGACACCAAAATCACAGACAACAAAAGAAAAAATAGATAAATTGAGCTTCATCAATATTTAAAATTTTTGTACATCAAAGGATATTATCAGATTGTTAAAATGGAACCCATATAACTCAAAAATAAAAAGACAAACATCCCAATTAAAAAGGGCAAAGGACTTGAATAGGCATTGCTCCAAAGAAGATATACAAATAGCTTATGAGTGTATGAAAAGACACTCAACAGCATGAGTCATCAGGGAAATGCAATTCAAAACCACAGGGGATACCACATTATACCCAATAGTATGGCTATAATAAAAAAAGGAAAAACTAATAAGTGTTTGCAAGGATGTAGAGAAATTAGAATCCTCATATGTTGCTGGCAGGAATGTAAAATTGTGTAACCTCAGTGAAAAATAGTTTGGTGGTTCCTCAAATGTTAAATATAATATTACCATATGATCAAATAATTCCACTGCCATGTATATACTCCAAAAAATTGAAAATAAGAATCAAACACATATCTGTACACCCTTACTCATAGCCACATTATTGACAATAGCCCAAAGATGGAAACAACCCAAGTATCCATCAACAGGTGAATGAATAAACAAAATCAATAAAATGGAATATTATTCAGCCTTAAAAAGAAGTGTTTTAAATATATAAAAATGTTTATTATATTCTACAATTTTAGATGAACTTTGAACACATTATGCTAAATGATGTATGCCAGGCATAGAAGGCTTGTATGATTCCACTTATATAAAATATCTAGAATAAGCAAATCCATAGGTACAGAAAGTAGATTAAAGGTTACCAGAGACTGGAGGGAGTGGGATGGGGCGTTGTTGTTTAATGAGTACAGACTTTCTGTTTGGGGTGATGAAATATTTTGGAAATGATTGTGGTGGTAGTTGTACAACATTGCAAGTGTAATTAATGCTACTGAATTTTATGCTTAAAATTGCTAAAATGGCAACATTTCTGTTGTTTTTATCACAGCAAAATAGTAAAACATAAGTATTATCTTTAACCTATTCACCCATTTACATGCAGTAAATGTAATAATGAAGAGGATTTGAGAAGTTAAAGAGAAAGTCCCTGGGTCAATTGGATTAAGAATTTCTGAAAAAAGAAAGAAGAGAAGGGAGACCCTAATTATGAGGAGTATATATCAGGAAAACAAGAATTCCATCTATAAAAAGAGAGAACAGAAGACATGGCTGCTCTGGGACCCCTGTTGACCATCATTCTGGAGGAAGTACTTAAAGTACACCAAATAGAGCATGGAGTCCCTAAAGTGCTTCCAGTCCAGTGTCTGCGGACCTTGCTCTCAGTTCTTTTGGCAGAGGGACCATGCAAAGCTTGAAAGTTAAAGCTATCATTCAGCCCAAATAAGACTTGTGATGCCAGACCAGTAAAAGGTAGCTAAGAGCTACCCGTAATCATCTGGAGGACTCACTCTTACATGATTTCAGGACCTGCACCAGAAAGTAATGGCAGGAGATATAGTGAGACAACTGAACCGCAGAAGAAACCAAATTCCATGTGGCTACCAAACAGGAATCTAAACCGCTCAGGACTCATGGGACAGTGAGAAGTCCAGGGGTTAGAGATTGTAATATGAGCCTGGGTGGGGCTCAGAGTTATATGCCATATGTCCTAACTATGATTTGACTCTTTGCCATGGCATATTTTGTGAACGTGTTTAGCATCTGGTTACCGTTCAAGCCCTGGACTGTCCCATGATCTAAGGTAGCTTGAAAAAATGAGTTACTATATTAATTTTCATCTGTTTCTCGATGAAATGTATGCTTTTGTATTTGTCTCATGAGACCAAGTGAATCAGAATCAATACGTGCTCCTCTCCCAGCCCCTCAATTTCACTATAGACCAAAATCCACAACTTACCTACCTGCACCTGCCTGTTTGGGACTGTCCACATCCTGGGACTGCTTCTGATAATATCAGAGAATATAATGAACTTTTGGACAAAACTGACATTTAGTCTGCATTCTCTAGGTGCTCTAATTTGAGTCTTGTGTTAGCTGGGCCAGATACTTGCCTGGATCCCAAGCCTTCTCCCTTATCCTATTCTATGGTTCTCATGGAACTACTTCCCATTTCCTCCTCCTTCTCAGTTTTGGAAAGAGATCTTGTAATGCCCACTTGCTCTGTCTCACTGCTGATACCACCAGGCTGATGTGGACCCTTATCTGGGCTCTCTGGACTTTGCCTCACTGCCTTATATATACATATTGCCATGGGTGTCTTTATTCTACTCTGTCCACCTGCTTCAGAACCCCAGCTTCAATTTGACTGAAAGGTTCATGTCTCCCAACTCATTCAATGATCAGCAGTTTCCTATGGTCCTAGCTATGACAGAAGGTACTTTATTGCTCCTAGTGACAATGAAATCAAGGTATAAGCTCAATCTTTTTATGTAGAAAATGGATCTCTTAAAGGTTGTTTCAGGAAGCCAAAAATTATAGTGGTGGTAGACATCCCAAGAACATATTTTACCCATCAGTTATTTTGAAGCTAAACATGGTCAGAAAATATTCACTGGCAACAGGGATGGTTTACTCAAAAGACAAATTCAACCCATGCTTAGGGCTCCTGTGAAGCTAAGGCACCTCAGAAAAAGTAGTTGAAAGTATTTGAGATTTGGCATTTCAAAAATAGAATTGAAGTTAGTCATTGTGGAAAAAAAAACAGAACTTTGTTGGGTTTCCTTACATTTATTTTTAGTTTAATATTGTTTTTAGTTGACTTACATACACTGTCAGGAGACATCATTATCTCCATGCCTAGATCTCTAAAGGTTTTTATAAAACCCTGGATGGCCACTTTGTTATATAGTTCTATGGATTCCTCATAGTCCCTTTGGGGTCCACGTTGGCAGTGGGGACGAGGGAGAAAAAAAGACTGAGTTCTGAAATTAGTCAGGTCTAGGTTGGGACATTTACTTCAGGCCTTCTCTTGGGTACAGAGGCTGAATCATTGAAATTTTGAAGCTAAAGCAAGGTTAAAACTAACAGACAGCCAGTTTCGGGTTTCAGGAACTGAAGTGCAAAGAA
Organism: Cynopterus sphinx; assembly: GCA_030015415.1. NCBI lineage: Eukaryota > Metazoa > Chordata > Mammalia > Chiroptera > Pteropodidae > Cynopterus > Cynopterus sphinx. The sequence continues at coordinate 87,445,288 of CM057388.1, forward strand.
CAGGCATTGGCTCTACTTTTTTTTTCTTTTTATAAAGAGCTTTTATGAAAAGAAAGTTATTTTCTATGACTCACAAACAAAAGATCTCCAAAGCTCCATTAGGCTTCTATACAATTATGGCAGGAAAACTTGATGAGAAAACAAATAATTCCATGCTTTCTACAAGTGTATCCATGTGCACTCTGTAAGAACAGGGTGAAGGAATAGTGTTGATGGTCAACGAGAGAAGGGGGTTCATTCTGATTAGTAACTAGAGCCTCTTCATGTACATCAGGGAACCCTAACCTGATTTTCTCTTTGAATGGCTGCTAGGCAGACGGCAAGAGCATCTGCGATATTGCCATACACCTAGGAAACAGCAGCTCATTCTCCAACCCATAGGTGCCAAGTTGGACTGCTAAGAAATTATAGAAGTGAGCCATACAGTTTTTTTGGATGTGGAAAAACCAAGTGCCCCTCTGTATCAGGAATAGCTGAGAACAAGTAGTGCCACATGAGACCTCACAGCACCATGATAGAAAATAGACATTCAGAAAGGAAGACTAAGGCCAATGTCTAAGAAAGTTTCCAACATTTATATACTTGTTTATTTGACTTCTACATGTTGTGACAGTATCACAGGAAACATTTTTTTTTTTTGTAAACATGAGAAATGTGACCTTCAAAGATGTTAATTGTATATATAGGTTCAAAAAACACACTAACTGCGCTATCTCCAGCACTTCATTCCTATGAGTTGTTTCTGAGGAAGATAACAATAATTACTGAGCCCGAGGGAGCCCTAGGTTTACTGCAACCATCCTTCACCCAGCTTTGGAGTCCAGCCTGCTCCTTCTCTCCTAGGGCTTCCTAAAGCGTGTGAGAGAATCCTAGAATTGGGCAGCTCTGAGCAGCCAAAGCAGCACAGGGAGATCCTAAGGAAAACAGATTAAGACAGGCCAAAGAGACAGTGACGGGAGGAGAAAGGTCGGCTTCACCTACTGAGGATGAATCCTGTACTGAGGTCCAGCTCCCGCTCTGAGAACAGAAGTAAAGAAAAAGACACCCAAGCTAGTTAAGGCCCTGCTTCCACATAGCTATCTGGGCCTCTACCTTTGGCAAATCAAAGGTCCACTCAGGCCTCTCCTATAAATTCCAAACTCATATATTCAACTATTGTTTCAACTTTTCCACTTAGATGTCAGATAATTTTCTCAAATCTATGCCAAAACCCAAAGTCTTGATCATTATCTACCTCCTTCCCCAAACCCAACCATAACTTTCTCAATCTCTTTGAACATACCTCTAATCTTTCCATAGTGTTAATCAAAGACCTGGGCATTATTCTTGACTCCTCATTTTCCGTTGAATGCTATATCCAATCCATCAACAAATACTGTTTGCCTGAACCTTTAAACTGTATCCAGAATCTGACTACTTCTCGTCTCTTCTACCTCTGCTACCCTGGGTTGAATCACCATCATCTGTAGCCTTAATTATGGTAATATCCCCCTCCATGCTTCTACCTTTATTCTTCTACACTCTATTCTAAACACAGCAGCCAAACTGATCCATTTAAATTGTAGGTCAGATCATGTCATTTTTTTATGCTCAGTACCCTGGCATGGCTCCCCATTTTATTCAGAGTCAAAGACAAAGTACTAACCATGGTCCAAAGGCCCCACATGTTCTGGCCTCCCACTGTGCCAGTTTATATTGCTTTCTATTTCATACATTCCGCTCCAGTCACAACGACTGCTATATTTTTCCTTGAAAATCCCAGGCACACTTTTACTTTAGAGCTTTTGCTCAGGCTGTTCCCTCTTTCTTGAATTTTCTCTCCCATCCCAGGTCTGCATGGGTTACTCTGTCTCCTTTTTTTTAGTTCTCCACACAAATGGTACCTTATTTAAATGACTCCCTGACTCCCCTATTTAAATTTACAACCCTGTTCCTTTTCCCTGCTTATTTTTCTACATAGTGATTATCACTTATCATTTAGTTTAGCTTTTATTCCTCTAGTAGATTTTGGCCTTGAGATGGGAAAAGTTAGGCTTCTTTCTCTGCAAAAGGCATTTTAGGCCACAGCAAACAGGAAATAGGTGTAAGAAAACCTACCTTTCCCCCTGAAGTATTCCTCAGTGTCAGGTGTCTACTATGAAGCCAGCCTTGTCAAGAAGCTTGGGGTGGGATGGGGGTTGGCCACCACTATTCAGGACAAATCACAACTGAGAAGAACTGAGATAAGCAACTTCTAGGCTCCCATTCAGTGGGTTATGGGGTTCAGGTAGGCCAATTCTGGGCTCCAGTACTACTGACTCATTCCAAAGTATCCTTTGTTGCCTATTTCCATGTGTCTGTGAATTCTTTTGGAGAGGGGTCCTTTTTTGTTTTGTTAACTGCTGTATTGCTAACATCTAGATCAGTGCTAAGAACATAGTAGATACTCAATAAATATGTTAGCTGAATGAATGAATGAACCGGCGAAATGACCAAGTACGCTGGAGTGAACTTACTACTCACCTGTCTCCTAATCAAAGCTCTTTCTACACTTTTATCCCCAATCATGTTGATTCTTCCTGGCTTCGCTCCCTCAATTCTCTTCTGTCTGTGTTCTGCTTTATACAACACCTTTTCCATGTCTTCTCCTTATTATCAGTTCCAAACCAAAGTCCTGCCAAGACTTTCATCACAGTTGGCAGGGATCTTGACAATAGTCCTGATTCCTGCTGGCTTTAGTGTCAGGTGTCATAATAAATGCATTATATACACTTTATTTATTCCATAGAACTACTCATAGATCTAAATCTCCAAACAAAGCCAACTACTCTCCACATGCCTTCAGATTGTGCCTCTTCCCTCAGACCAAGGAAGGAGGTGCTTTCTCTACCCCTTGCACTCTGTTTGGCTGGCCAACTCTCCAACTTTGGCCTTGCCTTCAACAGTCCCACCTAAATGTCTTCATGAGAAAAATCTCCTAGAGTCCAACTCACTCTACTCACCTGTATTTACCAAGTTCTGACTTCTTAGAATGCCTTGCAATGAGCACACCTCAGTGGTGACCATAGAAAAATTGAGGCCTTAATTTCAGCTGTCAATTGTAGCCAATTTCTCAGAACTCAAACTCTCATCTTGCCTTCTGGTAATCTAGCCCACACCACTGTGTAGTACCTTCTCTGTGTATTCTGTCTCTAACCAAAGGTTTAAAAATCCTTGCCTGGGAATGGAGTGAAAAGCATTTTTAGAAATATTCAAAACATGCACTCTGTTCCTCAATGAGAATCAAAGCTGAGGATGTGACATTTATAGGACATGTCAGTGGAAAAGATTACTTTTCTTAAAATACATTTGTTAAATGATAGGTGAAACAGCAAACTGATGGAAACCTACAACTGGGAGACATCACAGGAAGAGGGAAATATGATTTTTATTATAAACATATGCATTTTATTATTTTTCCCAGTGAAGATCAGGATTCAGAATCTGCAGCTGTGAAAGGGCAAAGAGAGAGTGATATTTTTAGACCTGTCATTTAAAAATATATCTTCTCTGCATTGCTCTAGCATTTCTCTAAACAAGGCCCACTAGGAGCCTGAGCATATACAAAGATGAATATATGTGACTAGGAGGTAGTTTCACTTGCCCTCACAAATGTTGACTAAAATAGAGCTTGGCTTGTCACTGCCCCACTCACAACCAGCTCATTTCCCAGGCTTGGGCATTTAGGCCACTCCTGTTCCCATCTTGAACCATGGAAATCATCAGTGACAACCCCAACTCCCACAACTCTCGTCTTACTTGGTACCAAGTCCTGTTGGTTCTCTCTCAAAAAGTCTCTTCAAAATGAGTATAAACATGAGAAGTTTAGTAAGGCTGCCTTTATGGTATAGATACACTTCCTTCCATCTATGCCATTTCTTCATGAGGCAAGCAAAAGGATTAGTCTCAGTTTACAGAAAAGGAAACTGAGGCTCAAGAGGTGAGGTTTCTTGCTCATGGTTACATAGCTCTTAAGTGGTGAGTGGGGGGTATTTGAACCCAGATGTGTCTGGCTCCAAAGCCCTTTCTTGTCCATAGGCAGTGCTGTCTCTCAATTTTCACAACCTCCAACCTAGGGTAAGTGTTAACCACTGAATGTCTATAGTGCTGCAACACCCCCAGCCCAACAATTCCAACTCCTAACACACAGGACATAGGCATCTGCTACACATGCTTCTTTGTTGGCTTCTCTGTATTTCTATTGTCTTGGGCTCATATTCCTAAGTTCTCATTGTGGCATTGAACATTCTCCCTCAGTCCACCTTTGCCTCCAACTTTTCTCTAAAAATTACTCTCCTTCATCTTCATTGACCCTGCACTGTCCATGCTCATTCCTGCCTTAGCATCTTTGCTCTTACACTTGAAATGCCTTTCATCCTCTTCATCTCTTTCCCAAGTGTTAACTTATGACTCCACAGAGATGTGAACCCTCTGCCACTGTGAAATCCATTGCTTGAGTCTATGCTCTGTCATAACTTTTTAAAATTATGTTGTGCCTCTCTTCTTCCTCACAACAAAGTAATGTACTGCTTCTCCTCTGGTGCCTGGTACCATCTTGAACACAGAATAGGTAGCCAGTAGTTTCTGGCCTGTTTTGACTTGAATCTCTAAAGTGCATGCTAATGGGGTTTCCCAAAGAAGAGGGCTTATGAAAAAAGAAATGGAAGCAACTACCTTGTTCACAGCAAAGCAAGCATCTCAACAGCAGAGCTGCCTGTTCAGAGAGTTGAAAGCACTGTATTAGGCCTTACCATAAAGTGATTTGGTCTGTTTGTGCCCTTAAGTTAAATGGTACATTTTCCCTTGTGGCATCCAGAACCAAAGGTCTGGTACAAGTGGGTGTGACAGGCACTTCATTATTGACATGTCATCGCCTACATGGGACTGCTCTGCCAACAAAAGGGCGATTTCTCCAGCCACTTTGCAAATGGCTGAATTATGGGTTTACTTAATCTTTCATGTTGCCAGGCTCAACATTTTGGTTTATTTCTCTAGTTACTTTTGGCATGGTTTCCACGCTGAAGAAGTCAGAAGTCTCCCAAGCTGACATCTCCCTAGGGACTCTAAAATATACCTTGCCTTAAACTTAAGATTTTCTTCAGTTCATAGGAATCTCTTCCCTTACCCCTGCCCACCAGCCCAGTTCACTCATGGAGTCTTAGGCCTGAAGAGAACATTAGAGTTTATGACCACATTTTGGCCTTGTTTTCAAAAGTTTTCTTAGTGAAATATCATTTTGGGAAACGAGTCTGTCAGGATGTCATTTCAGGCAAACATCAAATCCACAGCACTCCACACAATAACAAACAGTCTGCAAAGCCCTTCAGTGGGACTTCAAAAACTGCTATTTGGAAGGGAGGTCAGGAAGTAAAGGGTAATCATCTGGTGTTCTAAAAGGGCTGGCCTTGGGGCTGTGTTCAGATGTAAAAAGCCATGACCTAGCCTCTGAGTATCTTCTCTTCTTTTTTTTTTTCTTTTTCAGGACTAGTTTTTGGCCACTATGGCAGTGAGTCACCAAGACCTCAATTAACACTGGAAATGCTACTCAAACAAGTTGACTGTTTATCAAGGTGAGGGGCCATTTTCACTAACTATTTATTTTTTAATTAGCTAAAGTGCTAATTTGCTTAGCATTTCTTGGCATAATTGGTGCTGAGAGGTCTTTGAAACTTCAGATGGTTCCTTTTGTCATCACTTTCCAATTCATGCTGGATCCTTGGGCATTTTGTAGAAATGGATTAACTCAGTACAGTCAAGCACCTTTGTTTCCTAAAACTAGCATGAAAACAAGAACTTTGACTCCTGAAGTGTCTCAAAAAGAAGATGATGTTAACAATAGTAGACTATTCTCAAAACAACTTTCATTGAAACAGTCCAGTGTGTTTCACAAATGTTACCTACTTAAATTTCCCGACACACCTGCATCTTGAGTAAGAGTCATCCAGATAACTCTTCCTGAATGAAACAGTCCCATCTAGAGTAAGATTCCCATGCAGAAGCTATATTTGCTAGATTGCAAGTTGATGGACAGTTTTTGGTTAACATCCAAAATTTTGCTAACAGTGTATTGAGATCTTTATTGGAGGTCATATTAAATCAAAATATTTCCTTTCTACCCACCTAATTGGAAAGATGATGCTTCTTGGCCTGTGTTTCTCAAGTGTAACCTATGATTTGTAAGGTGCCTTAATTTTACCACTGACTAGTATCAAATGCAAGAACAGGATGTACTGATGGCTGGGAGAGGATTCCACCCAGCACAAAAAGGTGAAAGCTAACTAAATTCATTCTGACTTGATTGCTAAAAATTCCCAAATTGTCAACTAAGAGAACTGAGAATTCTACTATATCGCTGCTGCCACCAGCCTGGATAAAAAGGAATGCAGCTGGATCCCAGACCTAAAGCTCAGTAAGGCAATCCAGTTACAGATATAATAAAGAAAAAGTGACTAGAGGGGAGACAGATGAGAAACTTAGCTGAAGGACATCACATCTGACATGAGTTCATTTTCCCTTCCCATCATTCAATTAATAAATACATTGAGAAGTCCCCCAGTCCGACTTACTTTCCACCTAAAAGTATTTTCCCTGAGACCCTTTCAACAAAATAGCAAGGCTCCAGAAGCTCGGCATTAAGTGGTTTGCTAGAGTATTGGCTCAAAGAGAGATGCTGGATTTGCTTGTTTGTTTCTTTTTACCATGGCTCCCCCTCTCTTGGGGAATCTTGATTTACTTGGTAGCTGACCTTATTAGTAAAGACTTCAGTGTTGCTCTGCAATCATTTTTGCCACTAATCATCTGTACCTCTCATTTACCACAATGACTGATTCAAGCCCTACCACTCTTCAAATCCCCAGGCCCACCTCTGCCTCCCTCACTCTTAGCAGGATTCCTTTCTGATATCCTTACAGAGATACATGCCATTTAAGTGTGAACTTTTTACTTATTTCCCCTCTTTTCAAACGTATCTATATATATGTATGTGTTTCCCAACCTATTCTTTCTTCATTTCCCCCAATGTCAGCAAGGGGTGTCACTCCTCATCTGCAGTGTCTTAATGCCACTTTTCCCCCTACTTCTGACTCCTTGCTACATGACTCATCGTGTCTGCCTCCTATATCTTCAAATTTTCTCTCTCTGCTTACTTCTCCTCCCACCTTGCAGCTATAATTATGCTTAGTCTCATTTTGGGGGAAGTCATCTTCTACTTGCCCTTTAAATTTGGTGTTCCACAGGGTTCTGTTCTAAGCTTACCCACAATCTCCTGATTTATCTCAGGTACTCCTATTGTTCGAATAATTTCCAAACACCAAATATCCTTCAAATCATATCCATAGTTATCTTCCATCACTTTTTTTATGAGTTGCAGGCCCATATTTCCAAACACTTCTTGATGATAGCTCCACCCAGATATCACACAGGGCCTTTCAAACTCAGTATGTCCAAATTGAGTACATCTTTCATACCTTATACTTTTAACCTTCTTCTTTACCTGTTTTCCTTCTCTCAACTGATAACCATAGCAACTACCCAAACACCTGGGTCCAAAACCTGGGAATCACCATTGATAACTTTCTGATTTTCCACATTACATTGGATACCAACTGTTTATTCTACTTCTTTGATATCACCATCTGGTAAATCCATTCTGTCATATCAATTCTATGTGCTGAACAATTCCAGGACTTTGTTCTGTATTCACCTCTCAATTACACTATTTTAATAGATTCCTAACTGGTCTCTTTTCTTCCTCTAGGCCTCTCAAAACTGTATTCTATACTATAGACAGACCAGACTACTCATTCCCTAACTAACCTAGAACATTATCTTCCCTTTACTATAAATCAATACTTAATAATAGCACATAGTATATGTTGTAATCATCTGTTTACATATCAGTGAATCCTTCACTGGATTTAGAGTTGCTCGAGGGCAGGCTCACTCTTTATTTGACTTACTTTTAATTTAATGTTAATTAATGTATATGATTCTGTTTGGTGCATCTGGAAAACTACTTGGAAGTCATAGATAGATTAGATAGATAGATAGATAGATAGATAGATAGAGACAATAAATAGGGGTAGATGTTCTATGAAAAAGCAAAATCACTCTTAGATATATCCTTGAACTAAATGTATACACATGTATATTCCCCCCCCAAAATACAAGAACATTTATCCAGCACTATTCATAATAATTCCCAAATAGAAACAATGCGAATGTCTATTAACTATAGAATTAATACTATACAGAATTGAGAAGGAAATAAATATTTCTATAAATGAATAAATCTCACAAATATAATGTTGAGTGAGAGAATCCAGATGTAAATGAATATATACTATAGAATTTCATTCATATAAAGTTAAAAGACAGGCAAAATTAATCTATGGCATTAGTTATAGTGTATTCTTGCAGGGGAATAAATGACTGGAAGGGGACATTAAGGGGGCTTCTAGGATGCCGGTAATGTGGTAATGCTATTTCTTGATCTGAGTAATAGCTACATAGGTATGTTCAGATTGTAAAAATTCATCAAGTGGATGTTTATTTGTGTGTGCACTTTTTATGTGTATATTATTTACTTAATTTAAAAATTTTCTTTCAAAATATTTTGAGTATTACCTATTTTTTCAATTTTTAAGAGTTCCTCTGCTTTTGAATTTTTTTAAAATATGGAATGCTTCACGAATTTGTGTGTCATCCTTGCACAGGGGCCATGCTAATCTTCAGTTCCTATTTTAGTACATGTACTGCCAAAGTGAGCACTGCTTTTGAAAAAGTTTAGTATTCCGTTTATGAGTTTTCTCTTGAAATTCTTTCCTCCACTTCAAGATTACTGCTTTAATCTCTGGCATCGCCTATTGCTGTTCTCTAAACTCGTCTCTCTGCCTCTCGTCAGTCTCTTTCCCTACACACTCAATTCTATGCTAAAGCCCACATCTGATCACATCTTATTCCTCTACTCAAAAGCCTTTAGTGGCTCCTCTTCAGAAAACAAAAGTCACCACAATGTAGCAACTGACTGTAAGATGGAAGTGAGAGAGAGTGGAGTAAGCAAGGACATTTTGCAAGTAGGTGACCTAGGGGTGATATCCTGAACAAAAGTGTGAAAGGAAAGAAGATGAGTAAAAACTGGAGGAGAGTGATGAGCTCAGATTAGAACATACTAAATCTGAAGTGAGGAATTAACAAAATTGGGTAGAAGCTCCAGTTCTAAAGATCTAATCAAAGATTCAACATACTGTAAAAAATTGACAAGTAGGGAAAAGAAATGAATACCTTAGTCAAACCTATACAAAGGGAGACTAATTATAAAAACAAGGAGTGCATTCTTATCAGGTAATTTGACTCTGAAGGGACTTATCCCCTGCTGTAGTTGATAACACCTAAAAACTCAAATCAATGCAGTATTAGCTATGCTTCACTAAATCAGTTTTTCCCACTCCTCACCTCTTCCATATGCATTTAATACCAGTCAGGACCTGCAGCTGGAGAGGCCACCCAGGAGCTACAGCGACTCTAAGTGTCCTGCAGAGCTATCTGTGTGGCCTACCTAATCCACCACAGACTCTAGGGCTGGGACTTTCTCCCATCAGAGTCTCTAATAGCCAGGAGTCAGCAGAAGAAACCACAGCCCTATCCCAAATCCTCAGCTCCTCCCCAGGTATTTATGGCCCAGAAAAAGACACTGTTTACTCATCTCTATAATGCCAACAAGGCAGAGTCCTTAGGCTCTTCTTCACCCTCACCCTCAAAGATACCACTGCTCAACAGCATCCCCTTTTAGATCCAAGCTCTCATTTTTTAATCTGTCTTCAGTAAGCTCTCCAACCCTTTATTCTTAAACTCAGGACATCTCTTTTTCAGTGTTTATTATATATTGCTAAATTGGGTTGGGAGGAGAGGAGGTTATAATATATCTGTTGTGTATCCCTGTTTTAGTTATAAGAAATATATATATTTCTGTGCTTATTTAAGCACATTTGTATATACATACATAAAAAAATGAAGGAAATATACCAAAATGTTTACAGTAAATATGATTTAGAAATAAGGGTATGGGTAATTTTATTTTGTGTGTGTGTTTTTATATGTCATATCATTTTATAATGCATATATTAATTTTTTAACAAGGGACAAATCCCACAACTTTTTTAGTTCAAAAATAAAAAAGTGTTTCCACTCCAGGTACGGTGGATTAAGCTGTTAACAGAACAACTTCCCTGAAGGTAGCAACTACAAACTCTAAGAATACTTAGAGATTCTGGATAATTAAAAAAAAAATTATAGCCAGATTTTGGATGGGAGTCGAAACTGGTCAGAAAGAACTAACAGGGGGTGAGTTTTTATTTTTTATAGTTTTATCCTGAACACAGAATACTGTTACAGCATGGCATGAGATGGGGAAAACTCTGAAAGAAAACCTTTTGGTTGTCTGGCCTAAAGAACCAGATGTCAGAACCCATAACAACTAGAGCCACTTGAAAACGCTGAGGGAATCCTGGAAAGAGAGAAGCAGAATAGGAAAACCCCCAAGTTCTGCACATAGACTTAGCCAAAGTCTCTTACCGATACCTGGGCCCTTGTACCCTACATGCCTCAAATCACATTACAGCTAGAACTAAAATATTTTAACTAATACTACAGCTAATGTCCTACGTGGGGGAGACAGAGTTTGTGGTCCAAGGCTAACCAGGTTAATTGCTTACTAAAATAAAAAACATCAATGATTTTTGGACAAATATCTAGAATCCAGATTCTCACAACCTACATTTAGCATGTCTGGTATACAACCCAGAACTACCCATTATACAAAAGCAAAGCAAAGCAAAACAAAACAAAACAAAACAAAACAAAACAAAATAAAACAAAACAAAACAGAAAAATGTGACCAACTCATTCTCAACAGAAAAGATATTCAGCTGAGCTCAACACATAGATGACTCCAGATGTTGGAATTATCAGATAAGGCCTTTAAAGGAAATATTGTAACTGTATTTAATGATGTAAAGAAAAATTTGCTTGTAATGAATGGAGAAAAGAAGGAAATCTCAAGAAAAGAAATAGAAACTATAAAAGGTAATAAAATTTAAACTAAAAAATGCAGCATCTTGGGAAAAATACCCGAATGGACTCAAGAGAAGAATGAAAAAGATATGAAGATAGATAAAAAGAAATTTTCCAATCTAAAGAAAAGAGAGAACAAAGAACAGAAAATAAAATGAGCAGACCTTCAGGGGTCCATGGGACAATATCGAAAGATCTAAAATATAGGTAATTGTCACAGAAGGAAAGAAAATAAAAGAAAAAAATATATATAATAATGATCAAAAACTTCCAAAATTGAGTAAACCCCAAACAATCTATTCTAGTAAGAAGGGAATGATTAAGATGACTGTTCATTAATGGAATAGAATATTAGGAAGCTATCGAAATATATTATGTTAAAAACAATGGCACGTAAATGTGTGTACCCTGATGCTCAGTAACAAAAGCAAATCACCAATTACATGTTTACCATGATTATGACTATGCACATTCATGAATTAATTCATTTGAGAAACTTATGTATTAGGTTTTGTGCTATGCATAGGAAACACCAAGGTGGTAATACCTGGTTCCCTGCTTAGGAGAAGGTTCAGTCTAAGTGGAAGCCATGCAAACATACTGAAAGGTTTGATAATTCACAAAATTCTTTTGGAGGGCAGAAGGAACATTAAAGCTTGCTGAAGAAGTGAGGGAGGACTTCACAAAGGGTCTAAGACATATGTAGACAACAATTAAAGGGAATACAAAGGAAATAAATCAGTTGCATTAGGGAAGACAGCTTAGGAATTATTTGTCTTTGCACTTTCAAATTTCTTATAATGTTAAATGTTTTTATAACAAAAAAGTGAAGACATAAAAATGAAACCTTCTATATCTGACCACTGTGGGAAAGCTTTATATAAAATAAATCACAAAGATATCATAACAATAAAGTTTTAAGGAAAATATAAAAAGCCTCTCTGAACATCCTTCTTCCTTCTCAGTTTCACTTAGGGATGGGCCAGGCAGCTCCTCCTGGTGGGTGCTCCTCCTGCCTCCCACCACCAACATGACACCACATTTACAATAACCAGCCTAGATTGTGGCTGTGGCTGGCTTGCCCTTTGCAAGGGGATTATTATTGATAGTTTGGAGTCCTTTTTTGTTTTGTTTTCACCTGAAGCTAGGAAGTAGCCATTCCAGCAGAACTTCTCAGCTGGGGATATCACTTTAGTGGGTTGAATGCTGGCCCCTCCAAAATATATTTTCATGTTCTAATGTCCAGAAACTATAAATGTGACATTATTTGGGGAAAAAATAGTCTTTGCGGACATAATTAGGCTAAGGAACTTGAAATGAGATCATGCTAGATTTAGAGTGGGCCCTAAATTTGATGATGGGTGGTCTTATAAGAAAAAGGAAGAGAGAGATTTGGAACATAACACATAGAGGAGAAAACCAAGATAAAAAGGCAGCTATTAGAATCATGCAGCCCCAAGACAAAGATTGCCTGAAGCCACTAGAAGCTGGAACAGGCAAGGAAGGTGTGATGGCTAATTTTATGTGTCAACTTGGCTGGGACACAGGATGTCCAGATATTTGGTGAAACATTATTTTGGGTGTTTCTGTGAGGGTTTTTGGCTAAGATTAACATTTAAAACAGTAGGCTTTGAGTAAAGTGGAGTATTCTCCATAATTTAGGTGAGTTTCATCCAATCAGTTGAAGGGCTGAATAGAACAAAACGTCCATCCTCCCCCAAACAAAATAAGAGAGAATTTTCCAACAGATGGCCTATCACCTTGATCTGAGATATTGGCTCTTCCTGGTCCCATAGCAGACTGGAACACTGGTTCTCCTTCTTGAGAGAGAGAGACAGAGACAGAGAAAGGGAGAGAAACAGAACCAGTATTCTTTTCCCAATATCCTGGGGGAAGACTGATTCCTGCCCTCCAGAACTGAGAGAGAGTCAATTTTCATCATTTTAAACCATCTAGTTTGTGGTCATTTTTAATGGCAGCTCTAGGAAATTAAGAGAGTCACTATGGCCTCTGACTTTCCAGGACCTGGGTCAGGTGACCCTTGGAACATATTCAGAAATATGGACTTCCCTGGATATTTTTAAGCTCAAAATATGAGTTAGGGACATTTGTAGGAGTAAGAAAGCACAGTGTTACAGAATCCCCTACATAGACCTGGATTCAAATTTTGGTTCTAGTACTAACCACCTGGGTAGATCCAAGCAGTGATGATAAATTGTGTTTCTCTTCTCCCTCTCCCTTTCCCCTACATCTCCTCTCATATGAATCCTCTTGAGACAATTCCAGTCTCATCTGATCTGAAATAGCTTGATTCCAACCAGAATGCCTTACATTTTCCCTGACATGTATAGTGAGCACCCTATTCCTGCCTCAGTGTTCTATACCCCTTTACCCCACCTACCCAAATCCTATTTCTTCTGAAAGGCACAGCTCATGCTCCCCTGCTCCAGGAAGCCTTCTGTCAACACCTCCCTCCTCTGAACTATAACACAAATTCTCAAAACAGTTCCTGACTCTTAGTGAGTACAATACTGTCTTACATTGTTTCTCCTCCCCTCTGGACAGGCAGTTCTCAGCATGCAATCAGGCACCATTTGAAAAGTGGGAATCATTTCCCATAGAAACAAAGTTATGGATGGTAGTTAGACTAGCAAAAAGTGTACAAAATACTTTACTCAGCTTTGAGTTTCTAGAAAGGAGACCCCACACACATTCCAAGTAGTATGATTATGATCTATTACGCATAAGGAGAAGCAATATAGGCGGTACCCCTCTGTTCTGGCTGCAGCACCTTGCATAGCTGCCTCCTTTGCTAATATCCATGGTCCCAGCAAAGCCGCCTGTCCCCCAAGGCCATGGGGCCATTTGGGGATCTGACTCACTGCACCAGAAGGGGCTCCAGGGAGCCACCAGGGCCAGTCCCCTGATGCCAGGCAGGTCTAGGAACAGACTACCCGGACAGGTGGTCAGAGGTGTCAAGAGATAGGGAGTCCGCCCAGAGCTAAATGAGCGTGGCAGGCACACAGTACTTCCCCAGATCCAACAGGGAGGAATGGGCCTCCTGGCCCTGTTTGTGGCCCGGCGGTGGTGCTGGCTCAGGAGGTGGTGGCAGCAGGCTGCAGAGATGGAAGCCCGCGAGGGGATGGAAAAGGAGAAGGCTTGGACCCCCAGGCATCTTCGCTGGGACATGGCTACCTTTTCAGCCCCGGCCCAAAGCTGGACAACCACTTGCCCTCTCGCTGGGGTGAGGCTCAGAGATAGGAATCCCTCCAGCTGCCGTTGGGGGCTGGGGGCTTATTCTTTGGCCCACAGGGAAACATGGAGCAGCCCAGGACTTTGCCTGGGGCGGGATAGAGACAAGTGAGGTTTGTCTTCTGTTGTCTCATGGTCTAGGTTAACACATTTGCCACTAGAAGAGAATCTGATGTGGAAAGAATCCTTGATTTGGAATTGGATACACTTATGTTTGAATCCTTGCTTGACCATTTAGTTCCTATGTGATCTTGGGAAAGTTATTTATGCTTTCTAGACTTCAGTTTCCTCATCTGGAAAATGGGAATAAAAACAGTGCCTTCCTCAAAGGGTAATGTGAAGATTAAATGTTATGTTGAACATAATATACAAATAACAATTATTAGCTGTCTCCATGTTTTACCTCAAAGTACCATACTGATAAAAAAAACACGATTTCATAGAACATGAAGAATCCATTTCAATTTCTATTGCTGCAAATATCGCTTTAAATAAATGTACTACCGCTTTGAGGTTTAGCCAGCATTTTGCTATAGGGATATGTGGTTGTGATGGCATGTTTTATAGTAGGATCTCATCTATATATTTGGAACATTTTCTTCCTTTGGTGCTTTCTTTTTGTGTCTTCTTCAGATTTATTTTCACCATCCTAAGGAAGAACTTCAGGTTGGACCCAGGCTCCTGGGTAAGTTTTCATTATTGCCAAGTGGAGTTTAAGAATGCTTCTTGTTTTTGCAGATTAATGTTTCTGAACAAATAAAGGACTGATGGTACTAATTGTCTTTATTTAACTTAATTATAATCCTTTCTATTGTGGTAAATGAAATAACATAAGTTTTCTGACATAGAATAGGTATTTAATAATTAGCAGCAGCTGCTATTGTTATTATCACTTCCATAGTTGTCAGCTTAATCCTCGTGCTGAGAACAGAGAGAAAGAGGAGGCTGGCCAGCCTAAAGTTCTTTTCAATTGTTCCGAACAAAACGTAATAAGAAAGAGGAGAACCCCTTCCTGGGGAGGTGCAGAGACACAAAGGCAAGGCCCTCCCCTCAAGGAACTTAGAATCTCCTTTTAGTTCACTCCTCTCCTTATTATACTCACTTGTATGTTGTTTTGTAAGTGACCTGAAGTCTTTTCTCAAGGGAGTCTCTTTGAGATCACTAATTATGCCTGTAAACCCATTGGAGACAAGGGCGACCGCCTTTTATTTCTTTTATTTCCCTCTCCCTCTCTCAGAGACCAGAATAGTACTCAGCACATGGCACAGCCTCAATAGACAGTCTGACCTTGGGGACTTGGTCAACAGGCTAGTTAGGAGCCCCAGCTTAAATTGTGTTAAGTGGCATTCACTGGTGGCAGTGTCTGTCTGGCTGAATGGCTGGCACAGACAGAGCAAAAGGAAACACAAAGGTCAAATATGCCAAGGGCAATTCAGTCAAGAAAGTCAGGCCATGAGCAGATAGGGCTGGAGGAGGTGGCCAAGAGGGGGTGGTGGCTCAGTCATCTCCTTCAGTAGATTAGATATAATTACCCCTATAGCATGTGCCCAGATTACCTTCTGTGGAATTGAGTCTGACAGCAAACTGTCTGTTAAAAGTGATAGAAACTAAAGGGAAGGAAGAGGTGCAGGGGAGGGGTCAGTTTGAAAAGCTTAACCTTTTAAGATATGATTAATCCACAAAACATTTGCTACTGTGGGTTGCTACCACCACCACCACAGTTAAGGCCCTTAGCTCTATGGAGTTCTGTGTGATATTTCCCTCTGTTGGCTAAGAATTCATGACCATATACACCAAAGCACAACATTCTGGTTGATAATGGAAACTCAGGGCAGCTTTTTGTCTCCAGAAAGTAGAGAGGAGCATATCTGGAGTCAGGAAGAATTCCTAATGGAACCACTGAGATATTATGTGACTTAGAGATTGTCATGTCTCCTGAAATCGGTTTAATTTCCTCCCCACATAAAATCATAAGAATGGAAAGTCACCTAATCAAGTGAATACCACTACAGCCAGTGCCCAGCCAAATCTGAAAGTCTGGGAACAAAGTTCCCAAGGCCTGTTGGAAAAAGGGAGCAGATTTAATCCACGAGGTTCCTGAAAGAGGAACTAGGGACAAAGGGAAGAAGACACAAGGAGGCTGATTTTCACTCAATATAAGAAAGAATTTTTTAACCCATTAAAGCCATTAAAATCTAAATGGGTTGTCTGCCAAGGTAATTATCTCTCCAGTGGTTAAGTGTTTAAGTTTCTGATTTATTCCTCCTAACCACAAATCCTGCTTCTCTGCCCGAACCTGCAAAACCAATGCCCTAACTGCCCCTGACTTAAAGTGACTAAATAAGAGACCATGGCATCCTAACCTTTGTGGCTGTTGGGTCCAGGGCCAAACACCAGTCTCAACTGGTACAGTGCAGATATTTTCCCCTGGAAATTGAAGTAGGGTCCCCCAAGACAGTCTTCTGGAAGAGGCATGGCTCCAGACCAAGCACTTCCTGAGGTGAATTAAGATGCTCCTGCTTTGACCCTCAGGGAATTGGGCACTCCTGGTACTGGGCTTTTCTTCTGTTCTTGGGGTTTCCAGGTGCCAGGGGGACCCTTTGGGCTGGGCCAGCCAGGCCATGCACAGCTGTCCATCTCACCTATTTAGCCATTCTCCCAGGAGAGTCCTTTCTTCTGCCCCAAGGAAGAGTTGCCACCAAGCAAGCTTGGCAAGTAAATACAAGACGTTTACAAACCTCAAACGATCTTTCACTAGCTTGCTAGTCCCCTAAAGGTACTCTAAGGGTAAAAGACATGAAATTATCACTCCTGACCATTGACACCACATCTTTCCTTTGAAAGAATGGCTCTTTACAAAGCAGAATTCAACTATTCAGGCCCGAGAAACTCAACCTGGGATGTGCCCTTTAAGGGGCAGATTTAGGCTCTCGCCTCAGTTCCATTTAAGTTCTAAGTGCATTCAGTCCTTAAATGAATTCTCATTTTAAAGAGAGCATTCAAGAATTTTGAGCGCTACTTTCAATAGTAATACTTTACATGTTGAAGGGGTGCACACGTTGATTTACAAAGCATTTTCCAGCACCAGCACTTAAAGGAGCAAAGAACACACCCTTGAGCGTAAGTGGAAAACTCAGATGCCCCTGAGATGCAGGCAGATAGGGTATTGCCACCCACTCTCAGTTTACTGATAAGAAAACTGAGGCCTACAGATGTTCAGTGACTTGTCCTCTTACCTCATCTGCCAATCTTGTGCTGAACAGAGAAAGCAGAAGCCATGAAATTGAAATTGAATCGGCTTCCCTTTCTGTTCTGGGTAAGGCAGATATGTTGGAGGGCAAGTAAGACTTCACCATAATTTCTTCATATGGTTTTGCATTCTGCTTTAATCTGAGCTGCAGAGTTTTGCTTGTCCAGGAGGTTTGGAGTCTGAGATGTGTTCCACCACCTTCAACTATTACCATAGAGGTAAAGGAAACACTTTAAAAAAATATTTTAGTAACTCAACAATTCATATATTTTCCTGAGTTTCTTTGCTTTTTTTAGATTTGAGACTTTATTGTTGTCATGTTCTTTTTGTTTTTTAAAGATTTAAGTGTTATTTTTTAAAAGTTTTTTTCATTCTTTTTCTTTTTATCCTTCTCTTCCCCCCCCCCCTTTTTTTTAAAGAGGGAAGATTCTAAGGTTGGTATCAAACTTCTCTCACTGTCTTTTAAATAAACCTGTCTATCACCTGGGCTCTTGATTCTTTCCTTCCTTTCTGGCTGGCTCAGGGCCCATTTCAATGCAATTCCAGGAGTAGATTACAAAGACCTTGTGGGTCCCCTCCCAGCCACCACCACCTCCCCTATGGCCCTTGAGGACATCAAGAGCTTCCTTTCCAGGAGTTCCTGTGAGAGTAGCAGTGCTAACCACCAACTCGGGGCAACTATGTTCCAAGGCTGAGCCTTTTGAAGGAAAGCTGTGAGAGTGGCCCCTATATATTAATGGGCAAGGAAAGGTAACCTTAATGGGACAGATTTCTCAGGACATAGCTTGAAATGGTCAAAGAGGAGAATCAGTAGAGAATCTACTGAGGAAATTCTTGCCAACGTGGGTGGCAGAGAGGATGTTTGAGAGTGAGACATTACCTTATGTTGAGGGCCAGTTAAGTATTACTTATTTGTTTCTAGGTGCTTTCTTACGTTATCTCCTTTAATCCTTTTACAAACATCAAACATCGTGAGATAGATGTTACTATCCTCTATTGTATGAATGAAGAAACAGAGGCCCCAAGAGGTGCAGGCACCTGCCCAAGGTCACACACCTGGTTCTCTGGGTAATCCTGTGTGTCTAACTTCAGTGCTCATGTTCTAAGACTTTATCACAGCATGCCAGCTGCCCCAACACTACCTGACAAGTAAGAAGGAGAGAGGAGATATCAGAAGCTGTTTTTTCCTTCCTGGATTTCTGCATTTCAATGTGCAATACTGATCCAGGGAAGGTCTGGAGCTGCTCAGCTCCTCTGGTTGGTGCCTATCAATCTCTTCCCATGTTGATCCCCAACCATGTACCACAGGAACACACGGTTTTTACTGTGGATGTCTCCCCAATTCTCCTTCCCCTCTCCTACAAGCTAGAGCTTTTATCCAAGAATTCAACCCTCCCTGAAAACAGAAATCTATGTGCTAATGTGTTAATCCTCCTATTCAAAAGGTTGCTACCTCCCTACTGTGAGGACCAGCAGCAGTTTATAACCTGCTGTATACAGTATTTCTGTCCTGGGGTGAACCTTGTTCCAGCTTAATTATAGCACAAAGGGGAGTTTAGACCCACTCATGCACTTGTTTAAATTTACTGGGAGCAAATAGGGCTAGGAGATTTGGAAGGTAGCAACAGGGCCCCGACTTCCAAGTTACTGAAGACCACATGATGGCCAGGGCTCTTAGAGAAACTAAGAAGACATAGAGAGGAGGGTCATGGATGTGAGCTCTAGCCAGAGGGATCCCTGTAATGAGCAGGAGAGTGTGGACAAGTTATTCTACCCAGGGTCAGGACTGGTCTAGAAGAATATGGCCCTCCCTATGGTGTGCCATGGGAGCCTCTAAAAGTATTGCCTTTATTGTGGTAAGCTTTCTTTCCTGTGTAGTAAAGAACGGAGCTCCTGCTTCAATCAAGCCATCCTGATTAGGCCAAGAAAGAAGGGAATTGTGGGAATAGGCAGCCAGGGCCTTTCATAATGGTGGAAGGCACTAAAAAGGGGCACTGGTAGCCTCTGTATTTGACAAGGGCTTCCTGAAGGAGATATGCCAGGTATAGTTATGGGTACTTGCTCCTACTTTGCTGAGCAAATGAAACCGAGAAGATCTTGGAGAGGATTAGTGCATCACATTCTGCTTCTTTCCTGCCTTTCCTCGATAGCTGTGGCAAAGTAGTACCAGGAGAAGGAGGAGAAGTGGGTCCTGTTCATTAGACCTTGGAGGCTGCAGAAAGGATCAGTGAATGAAGAAATAAGCACTGGACTTGGAGTCAGGCATTCAACCTCTTTCAGGCTCTGGCCCTGGGTTTTTCTTCATCTATACTCTAAGTAGGTTGGACAAACTCATTCCTCAGGATCCTTCCAGCTCCAATATTCCAAAATTTAACTCCTGAGGAAAGTTTCTAAAAGTTAAAGATAGGACAAAACATGAGATTGGAACACACAGAAGACATTTCCCCTGGTAAGTCAAAACCAGTATGCCATGGTGGTTGCTGTTGCCATGGTAAGCAGCCTTACCTCCACTATTCACCCCTCCCGAAGCACTCATGTGAGGCTATGGCTGACCCTGAGGGTCCCTGGGGCCCACTGAAGAGCAAAAATCTATTGTTGCCGTGTAAAGACCATCTGACTGACAAAAGGCCCAGGATCCTGATGAGCAAGGTGGGCAGAGTGGGGGAAAAAATGCACCAAAATATACAGTGGTTACAAAAATCCTGAGATTATAGATAATGAATTTTTTCCCTTTTCTTTATCTTCCAACTTTCCAGGAAGGTGGTTATATCAATTTTTTTTTAAATTGCTCTGCTAAAAGAATGTTTGCCTGAAGCCATGAAGTATAGATAGCAAGGTGATTGCAACTTTGACTAGGCTGAGGTTCACTTTGAAATTGTACCATCCAATATGCTAATATTAGCCATTTATAGCTATTTAAATATAAATTGAAATTAAGAAAAATTAAAAATTCACTTCATCAATTGCAATAACTACATTTCAAGTGCTTAGTAGTCACACATGCTAGTAGTTACCATATTGGACAGCACAAATATAGAATATTTCTGTTATCTCAGAAAGTTCTGTTGGATAGTGCTACTTTGGAACATTTATGAAGTTAGATTTGAAGGTCAAAGTTATATCAAATGTGAGCTAACAGTAAAATGGCCCTAGAAAATATACCAAATGTCTTTAAAGCACTTACTTGGAAATCTTTGCTTATAGTAACATGATTGGTCCACTTTATTTTCTTATATTAATTCAAAGAGGTAAACCCAACTTCTCTGGGCAACACCAAGTTAGTTGTTACTGTTATTGCCTGACTGAAAGTAATAAAACCATATTTCCTGAAAGCACGATTTTACTGCTTTTAAGGTAGTAACTGACCTTGACTCATTTTTCTGGATCCCAGTTATGCCATCATTCTATGAGACAACCAGTTCATTTGAGAGGTGGCTATTTTGCAAGATGAGTGAGATCTTCTGTTGATCTTGAAATGCCTGATAGGATTCCAAGACTAGTTGTTGCCTCCACACCATACTGACAGAAATCTAGGCCTTACAGCGGAAAGTAGGCATGTGGGGTATAGTGGAGGTGGAGTGGTAATGGGGGAATAGTCCAGACAACAATGACATTTGACTATTTCTTATTGCTTTTAGGAAATAAAAAGTCTTTATCACGAGATTGGGAGCCCCTGGATATCCTAGTCTTTCCCTCTGATCCCTCCCCCAGCTAAGAGAACTGGACTCTTGCTGCATTCTCACCCATTTAAACTCCTCAGTCCTTTTAAACATCATTAAGTGGGCTAGGCCACTGAGGCCAGACCCTGTGCTAGGAACCATGGGCTCAGAAGTGAGCAAGATCCAGCCCCTGCCCTCAATCAAGTATATCATACTTTAGCAGGAAACACAGACATCTAAGTAATGTATTTCAACCCAGTGTGTTAGGTGTTATGTACAGACATGTACAGGGTGCTGTAGGAGCACAGAACAGAAAATGGTGTGCCCTGAATGCAGAAATAAAGAACATGCCCAGAAGAGGTGACATGAGAACTAAATAAAAGATGAGTAGAAGTTCAATAGCCATGAATGAGTAAGAGTTGGGTGTTCAAAGGAGCAGCATGGAGGTATCTAACCGTCTGGCCTTTGAGTGCCTGAGCAAAAACTGAAAACCGTTTGATGTGACTTCAGCAAAGGGTAGAGGTAGGTGAGAATAGGGGCCACTTGGGTGGTTGGGTTGGCATAGCAGGTCACAGGAGAGTCTATGTGCAGTTTAGACTTGATCTAGAAAATAATGGAAACACACTAGAAGGCATATTGACGAAGATGGACTAGAGGGGAATAAGTCTGTATGGAAAAAGTCAGTGGAGTGTCAGACGCCTTGCTTCTACTCCTAAGACACTTAGTGGATTCACTCACTCAAGGTCACTCAGCTTCTAACACAGTTTTATCTGTCTCTACAGTATATTCCATTGTTTCTGAAAGTGTACTTCAGGTAATAGCCTAGGAATCAGCCCGCATGCTAATTTCCATTTATTTAACAGGTTTATATGAATGACAAGGTGCAAGGCACAGTGCTAAACTCTCTGGGAAATGTAAAGAACAGTAAGGCGTGCCTACTGCCCTCAACTCTCCTGCTTTTTGAATAATCCAGATATATATCATTGGGTTTGATTGTAACTTAAACCAGCAGTCCCTCACCTTTTGGGCAAGTGCTCCTATGATAATCTAATGCCTGATGATCTGAGGTGGAACTGGAGCAGTGATGCTAGCTCTGGGGAGGGGCTGCAAATACAGGTGAAGCTTTGTTTGCCAGTCTGCCACTCACCTCCTGCTGTGCAGCCCTGTTTCTAACAGGCCACTATAGTATTGGTCTGGGGACCCCTGATTTAAACAGTAGCGGCACCACATATTCAGGATTATAATGCTTTTAAATAATAACTTAAGTAATACAAATGCTTTTACCAGGAAATGATGTGAGTTTTAGGTAGAAATTTGTTCTACCAAGACTAAAATGTGGTATTTAGATCTTCTGATTGACCCTGAGAAGTGAGACCATGACTAGAAGTCCAAGTGATCCAGTTTCTTCTGTGGCCTCAGACATATCTCTTCTCTGTACACCAGTTTATTCTTCTAAAAATAAGCAGGATTAACAGTGCTTCTGTATCTGATAAGGCTATGCCTAGGAAATTTACTATCAAGTCTCATTAACTACAATATACATTCATTTACATATGCAAGACATTTCCTTTTATGTTCTTTTTTCTTTCTTTTTAAACATTTTCTCCTTACTCTATTTGTCAGGAGGATTCAGCTCTCTTCCCCTATATGATTTCCAGAACATTTCAAAACTCTTCAAATGAAAATATGTGAGTCACGACTTGTGGGTAGCAAGTTAGAACTTGTGGGGACAGTGAGAAGGAAGGCAAACTCTGAGATCTGCCAGCAATTGTTTTCCCTCTTGATTTGAATGAAGGAAAATATCATGTTATTTATACAGCATAAGGTTCCAGATTTTCAGGAATGAAATCTGAGTCCGGCATGTCAACATATTGGTCTGGTCTATCTTGGAATCTACAGTAGGTGGATTTCTTTGTGCTGGGAAACATTAGGAAGGTCAAATTCTTTTCTGATTTTTTTTTTCTTTTAAGGAAAGGTTTCATTCTCACACTCTAAAGTGGTAGTATTAGATATCACCCAGATAATACATTCAATGGTCATGTGACTTCAGTTTCAAACATAAAGCCCCAGGGCAAAGAGCTTTTATGTATTCAGTTACATATTCTTTACTTCACAGATAGTGTTTTTCACAAATACTCCCAGCCTGGGAGGAAATACAGAAGTGAACAATCAAATTAAATAAAAATTATAGTGATGTTAATAGCAAGGAATTCCAAATTGCAAAGAACCTAGAAAGACATCAACCTGGGCTTTCCCGATTGCCAATGAGTTGCCCGAGAAAGGGGAACTTCGTAGAAGGATCACTTCCTGGCAAAGGTGAGCTCTGAAGTAGGACAGCTGGAAGTCTGCCTCTGGGCTCTGCCACTGGCTAGTGTGTAACCTTGTAGTTATTCTCCGAGCCTCAGTTCCCTCCTGTGTAAAATCAAGGACAATAATACCTTCCTGCTTGAGCTATCCTGAGCACTAAAGGAATAATGTTTTGAAAGTGTCTAGGGCACAGTAGGCAACACTCAGGAAACTTTAGAGTCTTTCCAGCTTCTTTTAGTCTTTTCCAGCCCTAAAACACTCTGGCCCCAATCCAGTTCCTTTGTCTCAAGAATCCAGTCCATGGCTTAGAAAATCCCTAATTACCAATCACTGCAAGAGTACACACACCTGAATTGCTTCTTTCAGTTTTCCAAAATGCCACTAAAACTTTCTTCCTGAGAAATATTTGCCCAATTCACCGTCTCTTAAAGTGTGGAGCCACAGCTTTTCCCTCTGATTTTCTTTAACTCCTTTCCACCCAGCCGTGTCAGAGCGAAGCTTAGGGAGAAAGGGTATGCCCCTGGACAGAGCTTCAGTCAGCCTCAAATTTCTGCTCCTCCAGGTGTTTCATTGAAAGCCAGAAATTTAGCAAGTGTTTCCCACGTAGGAAAGGCACACGCACAGCTCATATTCCAAGTTCTTGCTTTGGGATTAGTGTATCCAGAAATAGGGTCCTTTGGGGGCTTGGTTTCTTGGGGGTTTGATTATCGTGGCATGGGTATAGAAGGCAGGTGCGTGGTGGTCCTTCTCTGGGAAGGGAGCTCCTTGTTCTGAACTCCTTAATTCCAGGAAGCCTTCAAATATATACTTATAAAAGTAACATAGAATTTATATATGTTTATAACAGTAATATAACCATATTACAGAACCTTTGAAAAGTAGAGAAAAAGACAAAACCCCTTCGTATTCATAATTAGAACTCCCAAAGTCAGACACCAGTAGTATTTTGCTGGTTTGTTTGTTTGGTTGTTTTTTTTTTTTTTTTTTACTCCTTAGTCCTCTCCCAGTGCTGGCTTGCTTGCTTTATCTGTTCGTTTGTTTAGTATGTATGCTTTTTGGTGCCTTGCTTTTTATGCTATAAACTTTTGTAAGTGGATACTTCATATTTATTATTTTGAAACTGCAGGCTGTACATAACCAAGAAGATTCACTATCACTTATTTTACAATTTTCTGTTTAGCCCTTTAGGTTGTTTCCAATGTTTCTATTGTAATTAACCCTACAATGACTAGATATTAGTGTAATGCCTTTTCACCCAAATTTATTACTATCACTTTAAAGTCATCTCCTAGGAATGAAAATATGAGGTTAATGAGTATGAACAAGTTTATGGTTCCGTAAATTTTGCCCAAATACTTCCCAAAGTTTTGAACCAACTTACGCTCTTACCTGCAGCAGGTGAGAGTGTCCCTTTATCACACCCTTTTCACAACAGGCTACCATCTTGTAAAAAACGTTCTTTTTTATCCAGGGTATCTATTTTTTGATTTACAATGAGAGAAATGCTTTCCCTTCCCCTTGAATTTGATAACTAGTTTTTGTCTGTTTTTTTTTTTAAAGCAAGCCTTTTAAAGTGAATGGAATGTGAATGAAGAAAGATGGCTCAACAAATAAAAACTGGGAGGTTGTCCCAGTAATTAAAGTAAAGGAGAAATGATGAAGCAGAAGAAGTGAATGAAAGTTCTCCATGCAAAGGAAAGGAAAGGAAAGGGGGAGTTGGGGATGAGTTTTGGAGGGGCTAAATTGTGAAGCCAAGCCCCTTGATGTGGTCCAAGCTGCAGGTGTGAGAAAGAGATAATTAGAAGCAGTGGTTTGGACCATTGAAAGCAAAAAAGGCTGGACTCCAGACCTGAAATCAGCATCAAGTATTTGGCAAAGAGATGAAAGAGTAGTGAATTTTGAATTAAATAAATGACAGAGTCTATCAGGTACAGGAGGGAGGGAATCCTGCACTCTGACTCTTATTTATTGAACACTTTCCTGGTGCCCAGACACTTTTTGGAGGCCATCTCAATGAATCATCACAATAACTGAAGGAGAGATTTAACATCATTATCCTCATTTTAGAGATGTGGAAACTGAGAAGATGAGAGGTTCAGTGTCGCAGCCAAGGCCTCATATTTATTACAAGTGAAAATCATGCCTTCCTACTTCAAATTTAGCACCTTCAGGATCAAGAACAATATTTGGACAATGCAGGAAGAGAAAGAGCATTTATCTAGATCATGGAAGCATGGAGGGCAGGCCAGGGCAGAGAAAGACTAGAGAGACTAATGGCCTATATACCCAAATTATTT
This sequence comes from Cynopterus sphinx, assembly GCA_030015415.1. Lineage (NCBI taxonomy): Eukaryota > Metazoa > Chordata > Mammalia > Chiroptera > Pteropodidae > Cynopterus > Cynopterus sphinx. Next base: position 87,471,141 of record CM057388.1, read on the forward strand.
TTGGAGAGGTGGCTAAGGGACCCCAGAATCCCACTTTGAATCTGAATAGGTTGTTCCTGAAGGCCTGCCCAGCTAGTGAGGCCTAATGAGCATTCTAATTTCTAAATCCTCTGCTATTTGAAATCCTAGTGTCTTAGAGCTTTACCCACCCCCTCCTTCAGGATACCAACACCTCTTAAGAACAGCATAGTGAGTAGAAGTGCAAGGATTTCTGTCTGCCTAAACATGCTTTACTCTCCCTTAGATCAATGAAAGAATGTGTCTCCTGCTCAACTTCAAGTACGTTGTACTCTACCAATTAAAGTGGAAACTCCGCCAGGTTTAGTAGGTTTGTGGTAGACAATGCCAGAGTTAAATTTTCAAAGGCACTTCTGTCCTAGACCCGTATTTCAACTCCTCATTATTTAACTAAGAAAGTTGGGTTTGAAACGTAGGTTATGTTTTACTGGTCACCAACACAAATGCATTCATATTTCACCTCTTTCTATTCTGCACAGAATTTTCCAAAGTACGATTGTGTAGCACATGTCATTTGGAGATATGAGTAACAGAAGTGAGTCATGGAACCAGGAAAATATCTTAGTGTGGCTAGTTTCCAAACCTGGGTTTCCAGAAGCCCCACACTCAGCACTCAGCAATGAAGAAAACCCAGCTAGTCTATTGTTTTCAGAATTAGTATTAACAGTAATAACTATTATGTTCTTCATATTCATATTGTCATATCTGGAAGTAAATACTCCAAAATGTTAGTATCAGCATGGTATGTTACTGGGTGATTGTATTATAGCATGTTTTTAAGACATTTTTTGAGGAACAAGAGCCAGGGTTTTTATTTGTTCACATTTTGCATTTAAAGTACTCCTCGATGACATCTTTGGCCTGAGATTATTTACCATAGTCCTTAACCACCACACAAATGCAACCAACCACTTTACTGGGTTTTCCCTCTCTGTTGGTTTTACAGAGGCCTACCCAGTGCCCCAGTTTCTTCTTGTCATTAACCTGAATTAGGCTTATTTGGTGTTCAGCACGAAGGGCCTCCACAAACTTGAAATACACAGGTTGATCACCGTTGGATGCAAGCACACACAGACAGGCTTGGGGCAGGTCTGAGGCTTTGGCAGCCAAATTCCCCATGCTAGGCCCTCGTGGATAAGGGCAGTCTTCAGCATCTCTGATAGAGCAATATTAATGTCTGTTACACCTCCAGCATCAGTGCCTTCCTAGGACATGGCAGTAGGTTACAGGCAAATGCACCCAAGCCTTCTCCTCTGCTATACCTGGTGGTAGAAAGGGAAGTGCTAGATGTTTCCTTATATGTACGAACTGTGTTTTTCAAAAATTTCAATAAGGATGATTTGCTTTGACATTTGGAAAAAAAGAAAACATTCAAAGTTGTTTTAGTCAGGACCATCTACGTGATGCATCACCTGGCATATTTTTATTTCGCATTTAAAACAAGCTGGCCTGGAAATGGGGTTGGGGTGGAGAGAGATTCAAAGGGAAAGGCATGACTGTTTCACTGAGGGCCTGTTATTTACCACGTATATTCTGCTGTTTACTCAGTTCATCTTCCAACAATGCTGGGAGGAAGATTTTTACTAGCACTCAGTAAGACAGATGAAGAAACTGGGGCTTTGAAAGACTATGCAGCATAGCTAAGAACACACAGTAAATCGGTAGAAATTCTGGGCCCAGAAGGCAAGTCTGTCTACTTCAGAGCTTCTGCTCATTAATTATATGCCATTTTCCTCCCATAATGTATACACTTACATATATGTAATATGATTCCTGGCCTTTCAAAACTTACAGTCTAGTTGAGAAGATAAGATATATACAAATATACACACCGGCAGTACTTGAATTATGAACACTCATTACAGACAGAAGTTGAGTGTATCCCAGCTTGAAACTCCGCCTCTTGGGCATTTGGGAATGCTAGGCTGGGCTGCTGGGCAGGAAATGGGGCTTTTATCCATAACCGGCCTTGCCTCTGAAGTTAAGCTTTGACCAGGACTGGATTCTACCATTTCTGTCCCAATTCATCAAATTGCTAATCTGGGTTTCATTCCACTCTGTCTTTAACAATTAGGACAGTGTTTCTCAAATTTAAATGCGTTTAGGAATCACTTGGGGATCTTATTAAAATGCAGATACTGAAGGAGTAGGTGTCAGGGTGTGGGCTGAGAATCTGCATTTCTAATTACTCTCCCAGGTGATGCTGATCCTGCTAGATTGAAGACTGGGTAGCAGGCACTAAGGAGTTAAAAGCTAACCCAGACCCAAGCCTCATTTGTCTCTATCCCACCCCAGGCAAAGTACTGGGCTGCTCCATGTTTCCCTGTGGGCCAAAGAATAAGCCCCGAGCCCCCAACGGCACCTGGAGGGATTCCTATCTCTGAGCCTCACCCCGGCGAGAGGGCAAGTGGTTGTCCAGCTTTGGGCCGGGGCTGAAAAGGTAGCCATGTCCCAGCGAAGATGCCTGGGGAGTCCAAGCCTTCTCCTTTTCCATCCCCTCGCGGGCTTCCATCTCTGCAGCCTGCTGCCACCGCCTCCTGTGCCAGCACCACCGCCGGGCCACAAACAGGGCAAGGAGGCCCATTCCTCCCTGTTGGATCTGGGGAAGTACTGTGTGCCTGTCACGCTCATTTAGCTCTGGGCGGACTCCCTATCTCTTGACACCTCTGACCACCTGTCCGGGTAGTCTGTTCCTAGACCTGCCTGGCATCAGGGGACTGGCCCTGGTGGCTCCCTGGAGCCCCTTCTGGTGCAGTGAGTCAGATCCCCAAATGGCCCCAAGGCCTTGGGGGACAGGCGGCTTTGCTGGGACCATGGATATTAGCAAAGGAGGCAGCTATGCAAGGTGGTGCAGCCAGAACAGAGGGGTACCGCCTATATTGCTTCTCCTTATGCATAATAGATCATAATTATACTACTTGGAATGTATGTGGGGCCTGCTTTCAAGCTCAAAACCTAAGAGAGTACTTTAGTTTCTCAGTCAGTCTCTCACACACAGAGGCACGTATGCAGATACTTTAAAGAACAGGCCAAAAATTGTTATAAATAAAATTCTGGAACATGAGTGGGAGGAATACACAGGAACATCTCACTGTAAGAGATGAGTGTGCACTTGCTCCTTGTGGCATAGCTTCACTCTGACAACCCACAATTGTGCTGTTATTCAGACACTGAGCTAGGTATGCTGTTGTTTTGCTCAGGTGTTTTCTTCTCCTTGTCAATACATGTTAAAGATGCTGTAAATACTGTTGTTTTTCAGGGTAAGGCTAAAAGTAAAAGATAGTCTTTATGGGTATAGTAAGAGAACAACCTGATGGATCACACATTGTGAAGAATCCTTTCCTTCCAGCCAGCCAGGACTCCATGCTGCCAACCCCATAGTTTTGGCTCGCTTGCTCTTTTCTACCTCTGTTTCCACTCTTTCCCCAAGCTGAAATGTCCCCCACTCTCTGCCCTCTGCCCATACTCAAATGTTCATCTTCTAGGCCTTCTATTTATCTAACACACCCTCTTCCCTCTTCCTCTTCCCTTGAAGTCTCTCTAGTGTAGATATCTCCCCTTGCCTGGACCTGGCCCCAGAAGGCCCAGTGGCCTCACCCCTCCTCTGATCATGAGGATCACTGGCTATCTGAATCAAACACACATTGCCTGCCTTGTGAGTTAATGTTTCAGTCCCTGCCAACAGTGGATGCTGGGGGAGGACAGGCCACACTGTGTTTTATTTTCTCTTCATAATATGTACTTGACATGTGACATTTTTTAAAACGTGAAAAGCAAAGGAATTGTCCAGGAGGTACCCCTAATTTAGATGACATTAAGCAACATATAATTTACTTTATTAATGTCAGTTTACATGATTCATAACTTCTGTGACAATTCTATCATTTTGTTCTCTTATTTCTCTTTCCTCCATATAACCCCTTTCTTCTTCCCAACCCTGTTTTTTTTTGGGGGGGGGGTCCATGTTTATGATAGGCTAATAATTCATATTTTTCAGGCTATAGTATATTTTCTAAAATAACACAAGAGCCAGCTCCATAGTTTTAAAACTACTTACTGCTCTTATATTTTATAATCCCAGGAAATATGCACACAGAAGTTGCGAGGAAGTAGAGACACTTTTTCGTTGGCCTCTACAAATAAATAAAAGAGCCCATGGAAAAAAATATTGGTTCTGGAAGGCTCAGAAAAACTCTTAGAGAATCTGCTAAATAACATTTTTGTCTGCTGTTTGTAAATGTGACTTGCTTTGAAACCATCTGCCATGCAGTCCTTTGGAGACAGCTGAGAAATATTTAAATCTGTGAAAATGAGTATATTTTTATATACACCAAAGCAGTGTTTTAATGGGTCCCTGCTACATGTTGTCCAGTGCATTTTTTGAAATGTGACTTTATCCAATTGTCAAATAACATTTAAATTAGAATTCAAAGAAGGGACATGGCAATGAATGGAGAGGCTGAAGCACAGTTTGTAGCTGTGTTTCCTCATGGAATGAATGGAGAAATTGTGATGCAGGTGATAGAGAAGCGTTTCTTCACAGGCTTGGGGAAGACTTGGAATTTTTGTTGCTCTTCCTTCAAATTAGGGAAGCAGCCATTTTCCAGGTTTGGAGAGAGCTATGGTCAGCTGCTCCTCATTTCCTGGTAAAGGGTTAGATTTTGCAGCCAGAATTGGGTATTGCTGACAGGTGAGCACTTCAACCTTTATAACATTTCTGTTTTCACTGCCATCCTTGGTCCCTATGGGTAATCTCTCACTGAAGCAGTGTCCAAGACATCTAAATTAATGGTGGCAGCATCAGCAGCTATTGCAGTAACAAATTTGAAAATCATCAAAAAGTCTTCCTCATGTTGAACTGAGAAGTAGAACTCTACTCAAAGGAAACAAAGGTAGAACAAAGGAAAACTCCTTTCTCCAAACACATGTAAGACTAATTTACTAGTGTTTTACACACATGTAATCATGGGCTATCAATTGTCAAGACAATGTCCTGTCTCCCCTGTAAAATTATAAATTGCTTGAGGACCAGGATCTTGTCCAGGGTAAAATCAAGTGTCCGGGCTGGAAGGAACTCTCGAGCTCAAATATCAGAGATGAGAAAATTAGAATCAAATTACTGGTAAATGGTAGAGGTTGAACTCAGTCAAAAGCCTTCAGGTTCACAACCCAGTGACATCTCACCATGCCGTTCTCTAAGATCTGACAAAGACAGGCTATGTAACTACTGCCCCATAGAGAGCAACGGGATAGAGACTTCTCTTATAATATCTGGACACAATCCATGATAAAGAAAGTATGTCAATATCCAAAAGAATTGGAAACTGGTACTCAAATACATGTGATATATGTTCATAGAAAATTATTTGCAAAAGTTAAATGGTGGAAAAATCCCAACTATCCATTAGAGAATGGATGAATTAACAAACTGGTATATATACACAATGATGTTCTTTATAACTATTTATGCATCACTTTTGTTATTTCTTTAGGATAAATTCCTGGGCATGCAAAACACAGAAACAACACAAATGTCCATCAACTGATACGTGAATAAATAAAATATGTATATCCATACAATGGACTATTATTCAGCCATAAAAAGGAATGAAGTATTGGTACATGCTATAACATGGATAAACCTCGAAAACATTATGCTAAGTAAAATGAGCCAGACACAAAAGGACCAATATTGTATGATTGCAATTATATGGAACATCCATAATAGGCTAATTTATAGAGCCTAGAAATAGAGGTTACTAGTGGCTAGTGGAAGTGAAAATAGTGAATTATTGCTTTCTTGGGATAGAGTTTCTTTTAGCAGTGATGAAAAGTTTTAGACCTAATAAGAGGTAGTAGTTATACATTATGAATGCACCAAATGCCACTCAATTGTTCATATTAAAGTGGTTAATTTTAGGTATGTGAAATTCAACTTAATTCAAAAAAGAAAAGAAAGCATTTTAGCATCTTAGTTCATGGGTCTGGGCCATAACTGACTGCGGACTGCCCCAACACCAAACAGGGTGTCACTGGGGTGTAAATAGTCTTGTATGGCAAGCATGGTAATCAAGAGCATGGACTTTAGTATTAGCAAGTGATTTAATCTCCCTGGGCCTCAGTTTCCTCACAGTTTCCTGTGAAATGAAGATAACTTTAGAATCTACCTCATGATGTTGCAAAGATTAAATAACATATAGCAAGAGCTCAAAAGGTGACAAATAATATTTTAGGGAGAGTGTATAGATGAGAAGAGCTCAATTTATATAGTAGCTATTATCTACAGTAGGTCATCAGCCTGAAAGAAACAACAAAGAAGCCAAGCAAGTATTGAGGGTTAAAAGTGCGGCATCTAACAATATTTAGTTCAGAGTAGGTGATGATCGCATCCTATTATCATTATACAGTCTGACAGCCAGGCACGCAGCCTCTCCTGGTTAACAAAGATGGGCCATGCCCCTTACATAATCTGTAGCTGTTACCCTTGACTCTCCTTACTAGTTTCCAACTACGTTTTGCACTTAAGAAATTTTCACCTGGTCTTCTGCTTTTGGCTCTATAGCTGGTAATGCCACCAGTTCGTCCTCGTGGTACTTTGTATATGCAGTTACTTCTCATTCTTCATCCTCAAATCTCCCTCCAGGACTTGGTTGCATTCATGCTTCCAGATATTCTAGCTCCTGAGCATCCTGAGCAGGCCTTGATAACTCGGCACTGCATTCTAGTCATCAGCCATACTCATGCCACCTGAGAGCCCCAAGGTGATAAATTTGGAGAGCAGTTTCTTGGTAAATGCTTGAGAATAATGAAAGAAGACCTTTGTTTAAGTGAGCTGAGATATGATGTAAGTAAAAGACAGGGACAATTAGGGAGGAAAGAAAAAAGCAAGTAAGAAAACAGAGTTTCTCTTCACCAGGATAGTGATATTCATTTAAAAAATATTCTTTTTGAGACTGTATAGACATATGTATGTCTATGTTTATACACTACCTCTAACCCTTCCACTGAAAAAAATTATGTTTGTGGTTTGTTATAGCCCCACCTATTTGTGTAAAATACATACAGTAAAGTGCATACATATGAAGTGTCTAGCCTGAGGAATACACTCATGTAACCACCACCTAGATCAAGAAACAGAACATTCAAGCACTCCCAGAGGTTTTCTCAAAATCCTTTATTCATAGCAGCTAAAATATTGACAAAAACTAGCAAATTTTCAAAATCACATAATGTGTACATATTTATTAAAGATAGAGAAACTCAAGAATCTATACTTTAAAGGAAATAAAAGTAGGGGGTTACAAAAATTAGATTAGATTATCGGAAATTGGAAATTTGACCTATGAAAACAAACTTTTCTTGATACATTATTTTAGCTGCCTCCTTACCTTGACTTTGAGAAATCAAGGGAAGAAAGGCAAGTTTCTCCTGGAGGTGGTGGAAATGCCAGTTTGGGGAAGAGCTTCTTTCTCACTTCTGCCAATTTTTGTGCATCCTCTCTCCTCCCTAAGCCTCCTGCATATTTGAATAGAGCACTGCATACTCTGAGAATTAAGAAAATGTTGGTTAGAATTATGAAAAGTCACTTTGGGTAAGGGAAGCTTGTACATGTCAGCAGAGAGGGACATGGGAAAGGCCAAGCCCCCCTGTGCTGTGTGTATAGCCTGGATTCAGCTAGATGCTCGGAATGTCTGTCCAGGTTTAATAGTTGCCTTGATTATTTGAATGTGTTATTGTTATAGCAGCAGTAACAGCAGCAATTCTGTAGACATTGCCCATCAGTGGTTAGAAAATGACAAATGTCAAACTATGTCTGACCCTGACTCTCTTCAACTCTTTTTATCTGTGGTATCTCTTTGGAATAAAAATGTCTACTCCCTGCTGGGTCTTCTTAAAAATTTACATTGTCTCTTCACATAAAGGCAGGGATGATGGTGCTATGGAGAAAGAAGAATAAAAAGGAGAGGAGGAGGAGAAAAAATGAAAAAGAAATTCATACTGATTTCTCAGGTTTGAAGTGCAAGTCTGAAAACCTGTTGGGCTAAATTAACACTTCATTAAGAACTTTCTCATGCCACTTTGCTGCTTTTTATTAAACATGGCCTTGGTTTTGCAGCTCAGTTTCCTGATCCTTACAGAGGAGGAATAGGTTTGATAATGTTCAGGGCCAGAGCTGGGGAGGGTGCCCTTCTGCTCCTTGGAGCCCTGTGAGAGTGAAGCTGACACCAGATAGCTTCTCTGTTTTTTCCAAACAAAGTAGAGAATGAATATAAAATATAATATTCAGTACCACGTCACTAGGTGTTCTCTGCAACTTGAACCACATTGTACCTGACACCTAGGAGCCCTTGCTCTCAGGTGAAATCCTGAGTAGAAGCAGTGAGGTTGGAAAACACCATTACTACTGCTGCCATTCTAGTCAGAACCTATGCTTTGCCTCTGACAGTCTTTCACAGGCTTGAAATTTCAAACAGAAAGGAAACAGTTAATTTTGAGGTAGACTGATTAGACAAATTCCAAGGTCTCTTCTACATTTCCTATTCTAGTAGTACCTGCTCAGACAATGCTTTGTTCCCTGCCTCCACCATCTTTTTACCTATATGATTTTTTTCATCAGCCAGGGGAGATGTGGAAGAGTAACGTGAAACAATTTTGAAAAATGAATGTTCCAGAAGTGCCTTCACAATCTAAGTGCCAAACACAAAGTATCAGTGTTTTTATTTAATCAAAAGCGTATGAAGAAATACTTTTTTTTTCCTATGAATGAACCACTTATGTCCAGTGGACAAATTTGAGAAGGAACTCTCAATTATATTGAAATAAACATTTCACATCTAAATCTGTAAGTCAAATCATGTGTAACAAGCTAGACTAATGAATACCTCTGTCAACCGTTTTGCCATCACATGGAAGTGTAATTACTGAAAGTGGATTCTTTTTTGTTTCCAGTAATTAAAAATGCTCTTTATAAATCAAATTATAAATAAAAGCTTAGGTATAGAGAAGACTAAACAGCTTCCTTCCTATATAGCCTTTGGTCTTGGTTTTCCTATGAGCATGAGACATGAGTTGCAATTTTTACAAAAGCTGCATACTTCATGAAAACTTTACCCCAGTAGTAAAGAATGAGACAATAGCAATGTCCGCAGAAATAGGATGATTGCATAAGAATGCCCATGTTACTCTTCGGGCATCAGTTATCTCATCAGGAATATGGGGATAAGAAACACTTTCCCTGTAGTGAGAGAGCCATATTGTATGAAAATAACTCAGACCTCTCTCTGTTCTACAACATGTATAATTCAATACTAATTATGGACCAATACAGATGTAATTCATGTGTCCCAATGCAAGATTATTAGACCAATATACTATCATACTAAAAAGCATTTCAGTGCTGGCAGGGTGGGTCTGAGAAAATTGGGAAGTAGATGAAATTTATAATAACTATAACAATAATATTGGCTAATATTTCTTGAGGTCCAACTTTTGAGCTCTATGAAAGGAGGAACATTGTTTTATTCATAGCTATATTCCCAAAGCCTAGAAGAGTATTGACCCTTGACAACTACTCGTTCACTAGAGGAATAAGTGAATAGATAAACAAAAAAATGCTTTGAACCAGGTAGTATGCTAAATGCTTTCTGATTACTTCAGTGTATACACATTGTCTACTCCATGCCTAGTGCTGAGGGCACAAAAAGGAATTTGACATGCTCCAGGACAAGAGGAATGGTTTTCATATATTTTCTCTTGTAATCCTCATATTGTAAGCATGACACGTGAGGAAAGTGAGGCTCAAAGAGTGTAAGTTACTTATTTAAGGACACACAGACAATAAATGGCAGAGCCAGGATTCAACTCTCATTCTGCTTGACCCCATTGCCTAGACTCTCTCCCTGAGAAATACTGCCCTTCTTCTTTCTGTTTGTCCTCATAACTTTGTTGAAAAGACTGCAGTGGCCTAACTTGCCTCTTTTCAGTCCATCCTATGCCTCCTCACCTCCACAGATCATTTTTTCTAATATACTACTTTCGCCTTTTTACTCTATGCTTATATATTTTCACTGGTCACAGGGTCAAGATGGCACTGTCATCCCAGGGTAATGTGCCCCCATTTTCTGACATCTTATTTCATGATAGTTTCCCAGATGAAACTGTACTCAATTCAAGACAGTATCTTCACTGGCCTCCATTGGCCTCATACATCCCTACTCCTTCTCTCTGCCTAGTGATACCTCATTGTCCTTTATGGCCCCAAAGAAGTCCCACCTTTTCCACCATCTTCAAAGTTTTCTTGAGTATGTTTTGTGCTTGAGACATAGTGAGGAGTGGCTACATCACTAAACTTAGATTCAGAGGGCCTCAGTTTAAGACTGTACCAGTTTCCCCATCTATAAATTATGGAAAAATAATATATACTTCACAGATAATACATGTGAAAGAAATTCCTAAACTCTGAGTATTAAACAAATATCAGCTATTAGTGAGAGATTGTCTCCTCATGGAAGACTTTTCAACCAAGGAGTATGACACTTGCAAATGATGCTATAGGAAGATTAATTTTTAACAGTTCCTGAATGGATGGATGGAGAGAGTGGTTGGAAGCCAGAAGAACTGTTGGGAGGCTGGCTCTACAATCCAGACAAGAGGAAATGGAACCCAGACAAGGGTTGATGGCCATGGAGTGGAAAGGAGAACTCAATTGATTCAGGTGATTAATGAAGAGAGAGGGAGTGTGGCAACTATGGAACTGGGAGAACAGTGGACAACACTGGCAGAAACAGGAAAGTGTGGTGGCTAGGTACCTGGAGCTGGTGGTTAAAGCTGTAAACACAGATGAGCTCTCTGAGGGAGAAGGCAATGTAGGGCAAACTTCAGTAATACTGAAGGGAGGTGTATTGGAGGGAGGTATGGTACAGGGACAGACTACACATATTAACTCCTTTGAAGTGACTGATCTTTCAATCATTGGAACTTCTGTAAATTTCCAGAGGGACCAAGAAGAAACTGACAATATGAAACAAAGAGCACATTGGAATGACTGTCCTGGGGGACTTACATTGTCTTGTGTTATGTTTGCCAGTGCCTTGCAAGCATGATATGGATTCTACTCCCCGCCCCCCGCCCAAGCAATTTGCCAGATCCTCAAAGGCCTCTGGTTTTTCATGTTTCTAGAGACTTCACAGAACCAATCTTTGTACATAGTGAGTGATCAGGAGACACTATTGCTTGATTGATTGAAAAGGAGAAGTGTGAGGCAATAGAGGGAATTTACTTGGGAAAATCTAGGCTGAAGATAGACTGAGTTTGTCTAGCGAACTTTTAAGTGTTCTGAAGTAGTCACTAACATTTAAAAATCAGGAGATTTCAGATATTTCTTTTATTCCGTTGGGAAACTGCCCACCAGGTGAATCTGTACTCTAGGAGGCAATAGACATTCAAATAAAAATAAAGTCTAGATGAGTTCTTGGAGGCTGTAGGGTTTAGGAACCCTCAGAGAAAGTATGATCTCTGGTGAGGGGCAAGTTTGGCAGTCATTTTGTGTAGACAGGGCTCTGGAGGCCTAGAAGCAGGAGCCATTAGCCCTGCTTGAGGGGAATCTGGGAAGGTTTTCCAGAAGAAGTGATATCTCAGCTAAGTCTTGATAGGTGAGTATAAAGGAGCTGTATTCCTAGCAGGGGCAGGGTAAGGTTGCAAATAAAGCATGCCATGAAGGAGAATGATGATGTGTTCCTGTGGGATGGAGCAGGGTTGTAAAAGGCCAGTAAGAGAGCTGGTAATGTAGACTATGTTTCAATAGCAAAGATCCAGATCTGTTGAATAACTTGGGAACTGATCTGGAAAGCAATGGAGTACAATGGAGGAGAGGGCAGGGTTAAGTAGGGGTGGAACATTGTTCAGGTGATGTTGTCAAAGTCTTGTTCTGAGGGATGTGGGAGAAATGGCTGGGTAGAGGGAGAGACTAGAGAGCTGCAAGAGAACCACCTATCCTAAAGGAGGAAGTCACATTCTGCTCCACATTCCCATATTTGGCAACTAAGGTAGCTCCCCAGCAGGCCAAGAGAAGTGTTCCCAAAGCTGAGAGAGTGGACCTGATTCAATTAGTTCTTGGCTTGGTGGACAGCAGCAGTGAGTGCATACTTTATTCTGTCTACTCACTAGTGAATATGCCCCAGTGCCACATTAGGAGCAACACTTTGCTTGGGAAAACCAAGTATACCATAAATGGATTCTACCTAAGAAGCCTATGCATATAGGTCTTACCCAGTACATTAAACTATAAACTCCTTTTGGCTTGTACATCTTCATTCCTAGGGATAAGCAGCACCTGGCACATAGTAGTTGCTGAATGAACACTTATTAATACAAAACAGGGACATGTCTACAGGACCTGGGCAGTTGCACATTCATTCCTGACCCTAAATGAGACCCAAAGTGTTTTGTAACAAAAAATTGCATGGGATTTAGTCAAAAGCCTTAAATTTTTCAGTCTTGATTCAGCTACTCAAGAGCCCCATGGCTGTAGACAAGCCACATAACCTTGCTGAGATTCAATCTGCTTATTTATTTTTAAAAAAACACTAAAATTTTCTAAGAATATGAGAATACAACTGGAAGCACTTGGCAAACTGTAAAGTACTATATGACCAAAAGTAGTATATCCATAAAATGGAATACTATTCAGCCATATAAAGTAAGTACTCATACATGCTACCACATGGATGGATCTTAAAAACATGATCCTAGGTTAAAGAAGCCTGATACAAACATTCAGATATTGTATGACTCCAATTATATGCAATGTCAAGAATAGGGAAATCAATAAATACATAAAGCAGATTAGTGGTTTCTAGGGGCTGGGGGAAGAAGGAAATGGACTTTGATTGCTGAATGGGTACAAGGTTTCCTTTTGGGATGATGAAAATATTCTAGAACTAGAGAGTGTTAATGGCCATACACCACTGCAAATGTACTAAATGCCACTGATTTGTACTCTTTAAATTTATATTTTTGTATTTTACCACAATAAGAAAAGGGAAAAAAAAAGTGCTATATGAGTGTTAATCATCCTGAGAAGTTGTTGTTTCTTGCATTCTTCATGCAGCAGCAATCCATTTTTTTGCATTCAGAATATTTACAGAGTGGGTGTATCTTCACTAAAGAGCCTTTTTGGAAGAGAGGAGTGGGAATGCGGGAGGGAAGGAGGAGGTATGGGCCATGTGGAAAGGAAGCTGGATGGTATTTGTTTCATAGATTGCCAGTTATTCACCCAGTTTGTATTTAAATGAAAGGAGGCTTTTAAGTGGGAGCTGCCTTTGAGCAGAGCTTGGGGTTCCTGCCTTGTGTGGTAAAGTTCAGACTTGTCCAGATTCGTTTTTAGCCAGAGGTTACTGTTTCTGGTGGAAAATGCTCAAATTTTGGTTAATAATACTTGAACAGGAAGAGCAGGAGTAAATGGGGGGAACAAAGAATGAGTTCCCCCTGGACTTGGTGTGAAAAGAAGCTTTCTGCTTAGGGCTTCGTGGTTTGGAAGTGTCTTTTTCTCACTTGTGGTCACTGGATTTCATTTTCATTATTAATATTTGCTGCAGCTTAGATTATATTCTCTTTAGTAAAGAACCTCTTTAAGTAAATGCATCAATTACAGTTAAAAGTGCTGGGCTAAGCCTTAGCAATGCCTTGAGGACCTGATGGCTATCAGTTTGAGGAAAACCTGTACTATTTGAAAGTCCCTTGAAAATGACAGGAAATTAATTTGCAGTTGAGTTTACATAACTCTCCTAGTTGCAGAGTTAAATGTTCTGCCAACCAACAGAACTTGTCCTACTAACAGACAGGGTCACAATCTGTTTATGCTGATGATCTCCCGGAGTTAATAAAATGTAGAAGTCTGCAATGGCATTCAAAACAACAGCCACATCAGTTTCTACAGCTCCTCATAGCCAACCATGTCAACATGGTTTGCAAACAACAGTGGAGGAAGTCTCACCAAATTCTATGAGGGTGATAATTGTAATGATGGTTCATATCATTACCCTATGTAATTTTATGGGAATTGAGAGTCTAGCCAAATAATAAGTTCCAGCCCCTTTTATCTGCCCAGTTCCCAGCAAAGTCGGGAGGTGTCTGAGGCACTTCTCACTATAACCTCTTAAAGCAGATTGTAACAATAACAACGGTAATGACAAGTTCCCAATCTGCACAGTTCCTTCATTAAAGGAGCCCCAGGAGCTTCAAAAACACTCATTAATGGAATCCGACAGAGCTTGAAAGGTGGGAAGACTGGCGCATTTCCAGTTTTCTGGAAGCTAAGGGTCCCAGAGACCCGAGAGCAAAGAACTGGGCGTCTTGGACTACCTGTATTCTGGGTTACCGGTGAGTTGAGTCCCAGATTCTGGACCCACCCCCTAGCTGCATGCAAGTCACTTCTCTGGGCCTCAGTTTCCCTACATACAGAAGGAGGGTTTGGGCCAGGTTTCTAAGGGCAACCCTGACTTTGTCCCACAGCCTAGCAGTTGAGTTTCTCCCACTTCAGGGTTTGGCTAGACTGGTAGCAAAACCAGGCATGGTGGGGAAGACTCGGATCAGGTGGGAGAATGCCTATCAGAGTTCCCAACAAGGCGGTGCTCTATGAGCACTGTTTGTCAGGAAGCAAGTCTGAGGAGGCCGGGTGAGGCTCTAGGGCCAGCTCGGAGTCTCAAGTCCCTCTGGTGCATGCCGGGAAACGATGCAAGTGATGCCAGTGCCTCCCCCTCATGGCCCCGGGACTGGACGGTTAGGAGCATCCTCCTGGCTGCGGGGCGGCAGTGGAGCGGAGGACAGGTAGAGAGGCCCAAGGGCTTCCCCTGGCTTTGGCCCGCTGGCAGCGGTCAGGTGGCCATGCGCAGAAGGCCTAGGACTCAGAGGTGAACTTACTTAGGGGTAAGTCCACAGCTGCTCGGTCCCCCAGGTGTGGGACCCTTTACTCCGGAGGAATTCGCCTTTCCTCTATGGGTGGGGAAAAGCTGGCAGGGAGGAGCCCTGCTTGGCATACATTGCAAGGGAGTGCCGGGCGCCTGGCGCGGCTCTATGGGAAGTGGATTTAGTTGCTCCGGATCCAACCCCGCTTCCAGGTTTTCTCTCGTCCCGGCCCTTTGAGCTCCCGCCGGTCTCCACCCCCACCTCGCCATCCGCCCCCTCCCGGTGTACCGCACGCCGGGCCAAGTTTGCCGAGCGTCGCTGTGGACGCCGGCCAGTCAGTCAGCGGCGGAGCTGAGGAGGGCATAGTCTCACGGCCGACGGCAGGGTGAGCAAGCCGAGTGGAGCCAGGAGAGCGGAGCAGTGCCAGTCAGCCCCAGCCGCTCGCAGCGAGCTCCAGCAGCTGCCGCCCACTCGCCCTGCGGCGCCTGCCACCTTACCCTCCTTCCTCGCGCCCCTGTCCCGCCGGCCGGCCAGCTCGACCGGTTTGCTGTCCTCGCGGATCCCTGAGGTCACTGGTCGGCGCCTCCGTTCCCTAGGGCCGCGCACCGCCTCTACGCCTTCCTCTTCCTTCTACCCCGGCCGGGCGCCTGGCACCGGGGACCGTTGCCTGACGCGCGAGGCCCAGCTCCACTTTCCTTCACCCCGCGAATCTTCCTCCTGACGCTCTCCTCCTCCAACTCCTGCTACAGCTCCCTCACCCTCTCGCTGTGCTCGTGAGCCCCCAACTCCGTGCCCACCACTTTCCGTCCGGTCCCGAAGGTGGGAGTGCGTCTGCGGGGCTCGCACCATGGCACGGCTTGGCTTGCCGGCGCTTGTCTGCACCATGGCCACACTAAGCGCCGCGCTGCCGGCGGCAGAGCTCAAGTCGAAAAGTTGCTCGGAAGTGCGACATCTCTACGTGTCCAAAGGCTTCAACAAGAACGATGCCCCCACGCATGAGATCAACGGTAGGTGGCAGCCCCCAGGGGGCGAGTGCAGAGACAGGCACCACGGAGGAGGGGCTGCAGAAGCCCCCTTGCCGGACGCAGGTAGCCCAGAGGGAGAGTGAGTGAGCCCCTGCGTAGAAAGTTCCGGGCGTCACGAGTGGCGGGGCGTTCACCTAGTTGTCCCAGTGCCACTCCCGCGTTCTGCCTTCTCCCCTCCCCCTCAGTCTTCCCAGTCCCAGGAAGCTCCAGAGGACCCCGTCCTGCAGAGTGCGTGTCACCGGCTCCCTCGCCTTTTCCGGGTTGAACTTCTACTGGGCTCCCCGCTTTGTTGTGTGGGTGACGGGAGGCCGGGTGGGAGACGCTTCTAAAGGTTTCCGGATTCCGAGGGGACGCAAAACGTGGAACTTGGTATTTCGTTGATGTTCCTTAAAAAACTCTCGCCTCTCTCCCACCGCTGACAAGGATTAGGAGTTTTAAGTAACTACAGCGGCGGTAGAAGTCGCCTTTAAAAAGCAAACGACTCTCCACCCCTACAAGCCCTGACTTTTGGGAACTCTCCTGTTTTCCGGAAGGTGTTGGATGAAAAGGGTATTGTCCCTTATTCCTTGTTCTCACCTAAGTTTAAGGGTTAATTGCACATTGAATTACAAACTTTTGAAAGGACTGATTACAGGAAACCTGAATCCGAGCTTGGAGATGGTTATGCAAATGAACGCTTTAGCCTGTGCAAGAAGTTCCCTGGATTTCGGCTCCGGGGGGTGCACGGGGGTATTTGCGAAAGTCCTTCTTGGAATGCCGGGCAGCGGCGCTGGTGGGACAGGTCCCTTCCGGGTCGCGCCCTCTCATTCGTCCAACTGTTGCGCGCATCCCCGCGGGCCATGATGGGGCCAGCGGCGGCGCAGGTAGCCTCTGCGCCCGGAGGGTTCAGAAAAAAAACACAAATCTAGCTGGCTGTAGGCCAGCATAACCTAATGGAGAAGAGAGCGATTCAAGCCCTGGGGCCAAGCCTCTATTCCGTACCTTTCATGGAAGTGAGCTGAGAGAGCCTTTGCCTCTTGGAGATAGATGGTCACCAGGGTGGGGCGGGCAGGGAGCCTGCAGCCAGCAAAAGAAATACTGTAATTCCAACCAGACGATTCCAAAGGCTTAGGAAAACTTGGGCTTATTTTTTAGAAAGGCTATTAATAATCTTAGAGATTAAGTGCAGTCATCAATTACATATAAATTACATAGGTAATTGAAGGAACTTGTTTGGCACTTTCTGATTCTAAACGGCATCTGTCTAGAAATAATAACCTAAGAATCGTTGGAGCAGCCTAGGAGCCCACTGCACCTTGGCAGTTATCAAATAACACACTACTGATTAAAGACTATTTCCCTCGAGCTGCTTGTCTTTTAAGGATCTCAAGTATGTCCTCAGAGAGGCAAGATTTTATCGGTTGTAGAGGCCTGAAAAGCCCTCCCTCCCCCCGTCAGAAAACGTGAAGTGAACTAGCAGCCACTGAAGCTTGGGGGCTCCGCAGGTCATACCTGGGGTCTTTGTACCCTGCATGGTTTGGGCTTGGGCCCAGCAGAGATGATTGGCATGAAAGTTACAGTTGTCATTCTGAAGGGATGTTGACATTTTGAAGGGATAGATGCAGTGATGCACTTAATGGGACTGTGACAAGTTTTCATCTTCTGCTCATGCAAACAATATATGCCTTTGAGATGGACTGGAGGCTTTTAGGGAGTTCGTTGTGAAATGCCCTCCCCACTTTTTCCTACTTTGCTACTGCAGTCATGCCAAGGCAGGACATCTTCCCAACCAGCATCTCAGGGAAAATAAAGTTTAATGGGTGCTCAAGGGATGTGCTAGGTGTTCCTTTTGATCATCATGATCCCCCCAAAATACCTGAGGAATATTTTTGTATGAATGTCTATCTGGACATTTACCCCCCAAAGATAGGAGAGTCATTAGTGACCAGCAGCAGGAAATGGAAGCTAATGTGCTCACACCCAAAACATTTTATTCTTTTTATCTTGTCCTTCATCTCCCTCCCAGGGCTGCTGCTTTTATTTCCCCTTTTGAATGACCTACTGGACTGCATTCTCCTGAAGAACAAAGGAAGTGCCCTTTTAGCTGGAATCCTTGGAAGACCACCAAGGACTTTAGTTCATGCAGTGCAATTTTGCACCACTTTCAACAATAACAAAAATGCATGACTGAATGGCTCAAAAATGTGGAGTGTTAGAGGCATTCATTTGAGTCTAGGACACTGTCACAAAACAGACAGACCCAAATAAATACCTTTAGACGGCCAGTATAGAAATGGGTGATCTTTACCATTGGCCTAGCCTTTCTAGATACATACATTAGCCTTGTCTTCCCTGGGCTATGCTCAGATAATTTTGGTTATTTTGGGGAAGATAGTCAATATAGTCACTTGTTTTCGGCTTGTGTCTGAATGAATTGCCACTCGCATTGGTGGTGGTTGTGGGGATATGCATTTTTTAAGTGCAGTATGTCCAGGATTGTTTTCCAGGCAAAGGTCACAATGTCTGGGTGTCTGGCCCCAGGCTTAGCTCAAGTTTAAGGTTTTATTCTAAAGGGCCTTGCACTTGCTTTCTAGAGGGTTGAGCAGGCTTTAAGAATACTCCGTGTTCTTAAGGACTCTCAGTCTTTTTAGATCATAATTAAGGTGATTTGATGTGTTCTCAAGGGTGTCAGAGGAGTACATCATGCTGACAGGGTTTCTAGCTAAGGTCCTACATTGACCACTGAACTTCTCATATAATGGGTAGCACAGATGACATGATTACAGTGGATTCTTGACACAAAGGATAGTTTTTTGTTCAGCTTTTAATGGGCATATCTTTTTGGAGCATCTACTATGTGCAACATTTTGTGATTGGCATTGTGAAGGCAGCAAGAAGGGCAGGAGGGGCCTCTGCCACTAGGACCTTTTCAGGTAGTAGGGAGAGATGCCGTGTGTACAAATAATTGGAATACATGATATGTGAAAAGTACCATATGGGTGGTACAGATGAGGAGAAAGGAATGCCCAGGAAGTTCTAAGGGAGAAGGGATTTGAGACTAAATCATTAGCTAGGTAATGCTAGTTCACTAATAAAAAATAATATTAAGAAATTTAAAAATCAAACCATTTTCATTGTGCCTTTCTCCATAAAGATAGGATATGTAACAATTGGCATTTTATTACCAATCTTATCTTCGCTGAAATTGTCTTTAAGAGTGAGGCAGTTGGTTAGAAACATTCTTAAGCTTGCTAGGGGCCCCTTCCATAGTGACCTTAAATGATACCAAGGAGAACTTATCATAGTTGTGATTTTGGAGTTTTTGTTTCCTGTTCTGTTTATGTTCATGAGTAATGCACCTGTGAGTGTGTGCAGGCACACGTGCATGCTTGCACAAACACATATACCACTAAGGATTCTGGGAAGTGCATAATCTGTAAAGATTACATTGAAAAGTGTGTGAGGGGGGAGAAGTGGGAATACATTCTGATACTGAGTTGTTTATTGCAAGTAACACCCACAGTATATGTCTTCAAGTTTTGTATTTTCTCTTCTCCATTTTAAGGAGATGGAGTGGATTTGCAGAGAACTTGTGATTGTCTATTCTGCTGGAATCATCAGTTTGACTCCCTGTGTTTCAATTGGGAAGAAGATCTAATTAAGCCACAGGGACTGTCAGTATAGAAATTGTCCCAGGTACTACAGGAACTTCCTCCTGGATATGCTTGTAAAAGAACTTAATAAAAGTGCTGGATTATACAGCTCAATATTTAGTTAAAACATATAAATATAAAATGTTTGATGCAGCATAATTTTTTTTATTTGACTCACGGGTTGCACACAATTTCAGAATTAGCTGGAAACAACTGAGGAATGGAAGTTTTTGTTGTCTTTACAAGGGAAACAACATCATTATTAACCTAAATGAGTTGGAAGTGGCTCTGTCTCCCTAATAACTATTTTACCACTCAAGGTTGTTTCCAAAAAGTGCATACTGGCTTTATGAAAAGAGACAGTAGCTCTTGAGTGCTTGCTTTCTCTGGGCCTGGTCCTACACTAAGGGCTTTCCATGATTGTCTCATTTAAAATCAACAACAACCATATGAAGTCAAAATTATCTTCACCCACCCCAATTTTACAGACAAGGAAATGGAGGTCCAAAGGAATTTAGAAATATATTCAGTCTCACACCTAGTGAATGGTAGAGGTGGGATTTGAACCTAGGTCTTATATGATCCAGAGTATAATCTGTGTTATGTTGTACAGATAGTAAGATAAGAAAGTACCTTCTCAACAGCTATGAGGGCTGATTTTAGAAATATAAGCTGTGAGAGGGCAATGAATTAACTCTAGTAAAAGACAATCATCACAACACTATTGTGATGCTGTAGTAGAGGATCCAATCCAATCATGTCCTTTGCAGGCAGAGTTTTATACCCAGACATCAACAATCTAATGTTAACAGGGACAATATAAATTGTAATTCCTGGGTCATTTGGAGCCAGTAATGGCTTCTGATAAGGTAAATGTCAATAGTCAAGCTGCTTTAGGAAGATAGCTAGTGGCACTACTAGTTAAGGGTTGCTGGAGCAAGGAGGGAATAAATGCAGGGAAAGCTATTAGGAGACTGTTTTAAATAGTTCTTAACTGATTTACTTGCCGCTGGTCTGTTTCCCTCTCATTCCATCCTGAATGTTGCCAGCTTTATTTCCTCTCAGCAGTGATATGAATGGAGTCATTCCTCTGCTTTGAGCTTCAATGGATCCAAGTATCTCAAACGACACTTTCATTGGGTCACTTCTAAACTCCTTAGGGTTATGCACATTCTTCTTACTAATTCTCTGCTTTCTCCAATCATATCCATGGTCTTTGCATATAACTATGTTGCATTATAGTTAATTGTGTCTTTCCACCCTAAATGTAAGCAAGCTGAAGACAGAGATGGCAGCTCCTGATATTTTTGTGTGCCCGATATTACCAAGTACAATAGTTAAACAAGTGGGTAATATGACATAGATAATTCTATCGCATTCTCTGTGAGGATACCAGTTCTGTGTTGGGATTATATTGCCTTGATGATAGATCGTTATCCTATGGATCTTGTTCTTCTGGTAATCTTTTGGATCTAAACTTCTGAAGTGAAATAAATTTAGAGTAAGGCTTCATGATCTGTTGGTATAACATTGAGAATGTTTTTATACTTTCGGGGGAGTACTCATCTTCATCACTTCATTATAATAACCAAGTGCTGTAGCAATTTTCAGAAAGATTCAGAATTCTGCTTTTCTTTTTTTTTTTTGAATTATACTTTTTAAAGAAACAAACAGTTGAGACTTTTGTGATTAGGCAATTTAAAGCAAACTTAGAGAGTAATTTAACACATCAGATTCAGGATGTAAAGCTGTTCAGTGCACATCGGTTACCTTTTAAAAAATAAAATCTTGAGTTTTATGTCTTTACCAAACAGAGGGACACAGGCTTAAGGATATCAGAATATTTTATGTAAACAGACACCAAATTATGAACAGGTAAGAACTAGAATTTTCACTTCCACTTGGTTAACCATCTGTTGCTTACTATAGAGAACATGAAAGTGCAGAAAATTCATGAAGCAATTCCATCCTGGAGGTAATTTGAAATATTATATTTAAGTTCTGATGCATTTAATTCAGCAATCTGGTGGGAAAGAAAAATCAAAGAGATCCATCAGCCAGGTATTCAGTTTTGAAAAAGAAACTAACAAATGTTAGAAATTAGGAAAAAAAATTGAATGGAAGAGTTAAAAAAAAAGTCAATAACCTCCAGGAAGCCTGGAAACTATGTAAAAACGTCTTATTGGAAGCTCAGATAAATGTGTGCCAGACATCAAAAAGACCAGCTGCTTTGGGGAAGAAAAAATGAACCCGGCATGACTAACTGGCAGAGTAAAAAAGGCTGCTTCAGGGAAAAAGGCATCTTTCACAAAATGGAAAAGTTTAATCCAAGAGAAGAGGGAAGTCCATGACGTATGGCAGGGCAGGTACAAACTAGACATTAAGTGTGTCAAAAGAGAATTAGAGGTGATAGAAATTAAGTGGCCTGAAAGTGCATTGGAGGTGAACCTGGCAAGGGATTTGAAAGTAGACCTATGTGATATTGGTAAAAAGGGTGGGCTAAGTCCAATTTATCCAAGGAAAGGCAATGTGGCTTTTTGAAAGAGGAAACCATGCCTGATTAACCTCCAAGAGTTCTTTGAGAGAAAAGAAGTGGATACTAAAGGGAAACATACATAGTTTAGGTTTTCAAGAATTATGTAATGGGAATCGAAGGCAAAGAATATTAAGAAAATGCATTTACTTTTTGGCTAGATAGGTGGGGATATTGGTTTACTGAGGAGAGAAATTGATAATAGAGGCAGGAGAAACATCACTGTCCTAGATGGAATAGTTTACATGGAGAGGACATGGTTTAATGGAAAGAGCGGTTCTAGCCTAGCTCTGTGATAAATTAGTTGTCTGATACCTTTGGTGAGGTTCTTTTTCCTTTGTCTGAAAAATAGGAGTGAGGAGTGTTAAGAGTGCTAGACTGAGTCAGAGATTTTTAGCCCTGGCTACACATTAGAACCACTTGGAGAGCTTTTAAAATCAAATGGCCTGAGTAGCACCCCAGACTAATTAAATCATACTTCCAGACAGTGGGACTAGGTAATAATAAATTTTTAAAAACTCCCCAGTGGTTCTGTTGAGCAGCCATTGTTCAGAACCACTGCCCTGGATGATCTCTGATATCCCTTTCATCTCAGATTCTGCGATTCTAATTTTTCAATGAAATTCACAGTGTTGTCTCAGTACAGAGCTCTAATTTAGACTCAATGCATGCTTGTGTTAATTTTGGTACTTGCATTTAAGAGGAAGGTTTGTTAAACTTAGAAAAATATATTTTAAAATCAAGATTCTGTATATGTCATAACCAGCGATGTTTTGCTGAGGGTAGAGAAATAAGACTAGAGCATTGGGAGTGCTTTGGGGAGAATTAAAAAGGAACCCAACCTTGTTATTTATTGATTAGTTGTCAGTGTGCCAGGTGATATTTCTTCCCTTTCCTTTTATTGGTAAAAAATGTGTGTGTGTGTGTGTGTGTGTGTGTGTGTATCTTTATCCCTTACTTTAATGTCCACTTTGCCATGTGTTTATTCTCTTCGGGTATCTTATCAAGAAATAGAAGTACGGTAAATCCCTAGGCTTCTGGCCTGCACAGCCATCCAGACACAGCTGGGAATGTGGAAGTGAGCAGGAAAGCTAAATGATGGAAACAGCTGTCATAAGGCCTATGAATTCTATCTGCTTGGAAAAAAAGGCCTTCAGAAATTTATCATCCACAATCATTTATTGAATAGCTCATCTCTCAACAGCAGATTGCTAGGTGTTGGGGATTCAAAGAAGTTTAAAACTGATACCAAGCTTTTGAAGCACTTACATTCAAATTAGGTAGACAGAGTTTAAATGTGAGAAGATAAACCACTTTGGTTATCTGGCTTCCCAGTCAATGGCTGATTAGAAGTAACAAGTAATGCTGGTCCGAGAGTGGAGGGGTAGGGATGGTTTTAGAAGCAGGCAAGGTGACATAATGGGAAAAGTCAGAGATGCCAGTGTGAAATAGGTGGTGAGATCAGACGCTGAACAATAATAGATCCAGATCTTCGCAGTTTGAAAACTTTTCAGATGGGTGAATGCTCAGAGGCACCTCTGTAATTCTTGAGGGCACTGTATATTTCAGGGCAGTATTAAAGAATTGTGTTGGGTGCATTCTAATTTCAAAATTATGAAAGTTTTATTTTAGAAAGACTGGACATAGCCAAAATACAAAAATTGTACTAGAAAGAGAAGAAAGTTCAGCTAGCTTGCACATTTACCTGTTTAGAGTACCTAGTTACCCAACAGTGCTGGATCAATAAGGACTCAATTCTGTGTGTCACTTTGTCCTTTTCTTTTTTAAAAAATAGATTCAAGCCTGTATGTTATTAATTCAGTCGCTTATTCGTTTCAGAGCATTTGATTGGTGACTTTATTACTCTATATCTTGTCTTCTAAATCCTCTAGAACACTCAAGTTATGTTTATTTCCTAATAATGTTACTATATGTTGTACTCACCTTGGGAAACTGACATTCTGATCTGAAGTCACCAGAGGCAAGAGTTGGTTTTTAGTAAGAGTTGACAGATTTAAATATTTGAATATCGGTTTCCCTTTTAAACATGTATCAAGCTAAGTAAATGTGTAATCACAATTAAAAAAACACTAGAAGTTAAGGATGGGAGTACTGTATTAGGAATGAACATACATTTGATCATACTTGTTTCTGACCTGTGGCTATTTGTACCTTAAAAAAAGCCCTTCTTGCCCAATTATGCCTGATCTGAGAGACCATGTATCTCCAGTTTCTATTGCATGGCATGGTAAATGGTAGGTATTTGAGAAATGTTTGCAGTTCAAAAATAAGTTCAAGCATGATATTTTACTTTTGCATTCATTCTAGGAATGGTTATTTTTATTTATGCCGTTTAAATTCAATTAACTTATTTTAAGCTATTTATTTACAATTTTCCAATACATTCAGTCCTCGATGCCTAAGTAAGAAAGGGAAAAATAAAGTTATTTTTTTTTAATTTAGAGTGTTATTATTTATCTCTCAGCTTGCTTGTGTAGGATCTGAGTATTTCATGCAGTTTGTTTTAATCTTGGTAGACAAATGGTTTCTTTTTACATTGTCTGTTCTGGACATTGATAGGAACTTAGCTGTACTTGTGAAGGTGCTTTTAAAGAAGAGAGTCTGGCTGCCTTTGCCCCTGTTCCTTGCTTCAGCCTTTCTGCCGGGTGCTCACTTCCCAGAAGGCTCGTCAGACCCCAGGCAAGATTGCTGTCTTTGTCAAGTCTAACTCTAGGTCACCTGGTTTCAGCTTCATCCCAGCCATTCATTTCATGCTAGTCCTGTCTTCTCACAGCTACTTTGTCGATTGGCATTTGCCAGCCTCTTTCAGCCTTTTGTACTTCTGTGTATAGGGGTGAGTTAGAAGTGGTTTCTTTGGGACTGCAGAGATTTTCTTAATTCTCCAAACCCTTGATGTCAGTATTCCAGCAAGCATTAAGCCATAGAATACTTTTTTTTTTCCTTCAGTTATTGTTTATATTCCACCATATGGTTTGTCTCCATTGAGTTTTCAGTATGGTGTTTGGTTAGAGATGAAAACAAAGCACCATATCCTTGAAAACTGCAGTGTAAAGCATGTGGTTAACAGTTACTACTTGCAATGGTCCAGTCTGAGTGGGAGTATCATTTTTCTTGGCAGTCACTTCACAACAAGTCCTGTTTCCTTAGTGCCAAAATAAGCAGTCATTACATTCCTTACAATTTATAGTCAAATTATTATCTACTATTGTTAAAACTGCTTTAATTATGGAATATTTGCCAATGTTAAGATTTAAAAAAGCAAAACAAGACAACTTTTCACTGGTGTACTTTAGAAATAGTCCTTAAAAATCACTCCCTGTCTAGGATGTTGGAGGCTATGATGAGGAATAGCTTTTTGTGTGTGTTTTATGGGAAGAATTTTTTTAATGGGAGGAGTGCAGTGGTTCACTTTAAACTGAATTTGAGCTAAATGACCCCAGTTAGTTAGATGGTTAATATTCTGCCTTGTTTTTCCCAGTTTGGGATTAACTTTTTATCCCCTGCCCCTTCAGGTCCAATGGGTCTGGGCATGGTCTGGGGAGAAGTTTCTACTAGTGAGAGGTCAATTGATCATTACACAGTGTGGCAATCTGAGAAGATGGTCTTGTATCTTTTAGTTTGGAAAGCAAATGAAGAAATCGCCACCCTCTAAAATAAGGGACTATGTCAGTTTTCTCATGATCTGAACAAAGATTTGGGTGACTGGGTGGAAGATTTTTTGCTTAGATGCGCTTTCATAGTGTCTGTGTTTGGGCTCTGCTCTCTAGATGTATCCAGAATCTATCCTCTTCCCATCTCAACAACTACTAGCCTGGTCTTATCCTTCATAACCTCTTTCCTAGATTATTGCAGTTGCCTCTAACTATTCTCTGCTCTGGCTCTTGTTCCCCCACCCTAGGCTATTCTCAACACATTAACCAGGATGATCCCTCTCTGTTAAACCTTAAACCTAACTCAGATCATACGACTTCTCTGCTCAAGATGCTCCAGTGGTTCCTCTTGCCACCCAGAGTAAAAACCAAAGCTTACAAGTCCTTACATGATCTGCCCATTGCTCTCTGCCAGCTAGCTTACACCATCTTCCCTGTTCTTTTCCCCTTGGTCCACTGTACATGGTGGTCTCTCTGTTGTTCCTCAAGCACACCAGGTACACTCAGAGGGTCCTTTGCACTTATTCTCAGTACCTAGAGCATTCTGCCCCTAGACAGCAAGCAGTTTGGCTCACTCTATCACATGTTTCAGGGCTTTGCTTACCTCTCTCCTTAATGGAGAAACCTTTCCTGACCTGTATTATATAAAGGTGAACACCCACACATACACTTAGCCCCTCTCTTCTGCTTTATGCTTCTTTGCAGCTCTCCCAATCTGACCTGAGGACAGGGACTTTGTCTCTTTTATTCACTATCCTATACCTAATGTGCAGCTCATTGCATGGCACTCAAAAATATTTGTTAAATGAATGCACAAAAGAGTAATCCTTGTAAATAGGATGCTTTGAAGAAGAAGCTTTCAAAGGGCACAGTTGACTCTTTAGGACTTGTGAGTGTGAGGCTACACCTTTTAACCCAAATCTGTAGAAAGGAGGTGCCTAGGCTAAAGATTCATTCATTCACTGGTTATTTACTGAGAGCCTACTAATTGATCAACATTCATGGAGTTCACAGTCTAAATGGTGAGACACATACGGATACCAGAGGTCTACAGATCAGTCTTTAGCTACAGTTGTGATAACTACTTTCAAGGAACAGCACTTAGTGAATGATAATTGGGGTTCAGCATAATGTTCTTCAATATCTAGGCCCATAGACCCTTCTCATTTCCCAGGAACAGTGCTGCCTTCAGTGGTACTTGAATGACCAGTTTCTTTTTCTGACAGTGGGTCCTGAGGTGAATTCTAGAGTACTTGGTGGAGCAGTTCAGGAGAGACAGGGCTAAGTTAGGTTCACGTGGAATACTCTTTTCTGGTTATAGACCTTGGCCATTATTTTAGGAATTGGGCTTACACCAGAAAATGCAAAATGAACTTTTGTGCCATTTTTCTCTACTTTTTTTCTCGGAGTGGTCTTCAGAGGAACAACCACAGTATTATCAGTACAAAAGCCTTCTGTGGATGGGCCTTGAAATAATGCTAAGTGAAATAAGCCAGACAAAAAAGGTTGAAAATCCGATATCACTTGTATGTGGGATATAAACCCATAAGCAACAAATGAACAGGAAAACAGACTCATGGACATGAACAATGGACTAGTGGTTACCAGAGGGGAGGGGGGAAATTAAAAAAATGTTAAGAAATAATAAGTAAAAATAAAACAAAAACAAAGGCCTTCTGGTTTCTGAGAAAGGTTGGTGTATTCTCATTCCCATGGAGACCACAGAAATACTAATTTTGAGAATGGTGAGTGGCTCAAAACAAACCCCCCCTAGCTTAGCAGTGAACTCTGGTTCTATAGGTTTAAGGTTTGCAATAGAATTCTGGTTGAGCAAAACATGGACCAGATGCACCTGTCATTGGGTAGCAAGTTTCCTTCTCTTTCCTAAGCCTTTATTAATGGTGACCAAGTGTGCAGGTTGGCAAGAGGAGAGAAGGACCCTGGCTGTGGGGAACAAGTGCAGTGGTTGGCCAGGGATTCAGGATGGTAAGCAAATGCAGCCCAATTGGAGTGTTCCAGCCGTTATGGCAGGATGAAAAGGAGCCTTCCCTGCCATACACTGAGGCTCTGAGAACAGGGTTTTTCCTCCTTTCAGGTAAGTTCATTTTTTTCAGAATTTTATTTTGAATGGAAATATAATTGATATTTTCCAGAATTTTAGATGAATACCATACATAAAAATAGGCCCGTGTTTTGATTAGTTTGTTCAGAAATTCAAAGCTCTGATGAGAGACTTTGAGGCTACAGTACATACAAGCACCAGCTTGCATGCCTGGCAGTTTTACCTAGAAGTACATAAGTAGTCACGAGATCCCTATATTCCCAGTGTTTCCTGGTTTCACACCATTGTTTTTAGCCATCTTCTAATTCAGACCCCTCCTGTTACACCAAGGGCAGACTACACTGCAATGATGAGGGCTGAAGCCCCAAGCTCCCCATTTAATGCAGTGAACTGACTGCATTTGTAGTAAATTGTATGCATATGTTTGTATGCAAGGGCCAAGGCCAAGTCTTGCTTTGATATACACATTAAAGTGTGTCCTATTTTAAATATAAATTTAAGTGTGAAGATTATGGGATATGCCCCATTTTAAATGTTTTAGGCTTGCTATTAATACAAGGATAAATTGCCTGATTAATGATAAACTACCTGAATAAACATTGTTTATTGTTGTCTAATCAATCTAATGGTCCATATGCAAAGAAGTATTCCTTGTGTGGACTAAGATGTGTGAGTTCATGAAAGGGCAAACTAATCCTATGCTATCTAAACATACCTTTAAGTTTAGGGATAAGTGATTAATTTGTTTCTGTTTTGAATTTTAGAACAGACACAACATACACCATTTTCACCAGCAAACTCTTAATGTTTCTCTTAGAATCCTGCGATTTTCTTGATTGCTTCTAAGGTCAAGAATGAAGGAAAATATAATGAGATTCTGGGGCAGTGGAGGCAGGGGCTGAGCTTATTTATCTCTGCTGGGTCTGTAATAAAAGGGTTTGCTGAGCAAATGAATGGTGCAAATACGATATTAGGAGATGTTTAATATTTATAGAAAGAATATTTCCAAACACCTCGGGAACAGCCATTTTAATTGAAACCATTGTGTTAATTACAGATATCTGTTTATTGAAGTAGGTCTCGAAGTTGCTTTAGTTTGCAGTACTTCTGGTGGGGAGAGTAAATTTTTTTTAAAAAAGTGATGTTTACATTTCTTTAAAAACAGATTGTATGATTCAGCTTGTATTCCCCGCAGTTAGTTGAATTTACAGAAGACATTTCTGTAGTTGACCATATTAACATGCTAGACTAATGGCATCTCTGCTGTTAGGACAGGATATTTGTTTTCCTTCTTGGAGTCCTATCCCTTGTTGTGTTCTCATATTTTGCAAAAAGGAATCCCCCCCCGCCAAAATTGAGATGTGTTTTTAATGTGAAATTAATATAAGCTGATCACCAAGAAAAAAAGGGAAATTATTGCATTTGGTCCAGTTATTAATTTCAGAAATGTCTTAGAATCTGCTATGTAATTGAGTGTTAGGTCAATGTTTTATGGCCTCCTGTCATGACACTTAAGAGATGCAGTTTTAGATTCTACATTTTGTCAAATATAAATTGCCTCAAGTATTAAGTTTTTTTCTTAAAAATTGGTTGTAAAGGAATTTTTCACCACTTTCAACAGTTACTTGATGTGTACTCAGAGTTATGTCAAGCCTTAAATTTTTATAATATTGTATGTTTAGTAGTACATGCTCCTGTTGAAGAAAGTTTAACCCTAAATGAAGACAGTTTTCAAGGGGTCATTAAAATGTACTTAAAATATTTCAACTATGATAGTCATTCTTTGTGAAATGAAGGTAAATTTTGATCATTAATATAGATAAGCAAGACTAGAAGGGCATTTAACTACAGCTAAGTGTAAGATGTTGCCAATTTCTTCAAATACCATATACCTTAAGTATGTTCCTTAGCTGTATTGAATTTTGCCCACTGAAATAGTTGACTTTATGCTCATGTTCTTTTTTAAATAATTTATTATAACCTTGATTGGACCTTTCTCTTTTCTTTTCCTAATATATTTTGTTTAATCAGTCAATATTGATATTTTTTCTATTAAAAAAGAAACCAAGGAGATATACCTGGTTTCATCAGCCCTCTAATTGTTTTGCCAATGGAAATCTGTTGATCCCTTAAACATCAATGGTGCGGTTTTAAAAGAAACTGCTGACCAATTCTTTAACCATGTCTTTAATTTTTAAGCCTGAAACTTTAAGAAGTCACATCATTTTCTTCCATGGTTTTAAAAATTAAATTGTAATATAAACCCTACTTAAAATGATTTAATCCATATTCAAGAAGATTTCAACAATTATAGCAATAATTGTTACTAATTATTATTTTAATAATAGATGGCATTTACTGAATACTCACTATAGGTCTTTTTTCAAATGCATTATGTAAATAAATTCATTTATATAAATGGAAAATAAAAAGGCTTATGGAAGACTTATGGAACAAAGAATTTTAAAAGCAAGGCTATGACAGTGAATGAGCCATCGTCTGTTGACCAGTAGGTTTCCAGATAGCTGAGGTAAAACAGGATACCAAACTGGTTTGGTTATGCATTTCTCATTTATCTGATAAAAGAAACATAACAGTTCTTTAGGCAATACATTTTCTTGTTGTTGCTAAATCTGGAAAGGATTTACTATACAGGTTTGTATGTAAAAGACATTAAACAGTGTAATAGTGTCAACAGCATGATTTCATTTCTTGTACTGCTCTCTCATCAAACCCAAAGAAACATTTGAGAAATTCTTTCAGGCTTTCAAGTCTGTGGTCTTCAGTCTAAAGAATCAAACTCTTCCAATCTTTTATCGGTAACTGCTTTTTTTTTTTTTTTTTAATATGAATTCTTATTCTTATCTCTTGGTCTCTGAGTTAGAGCTCTCTTGATAAGTAACTAACAATAATATAGCAGTAAATATAATTACCTTCAATGGCCAGAAAACCAGGAAGACTGACACACCAGGGGGAAGTGAGAGTCTCCAGGCTGAAGCCACTTTAGACATAGGAATTGAAACTATTTTGGGGCTCTGGTTTATGATAGGTTAATTTTTTTTCCAATTAAAAGATGATATAACAACAATGGTAAAGAGTAACTTCTACATAATTTGCATATTATGGTCCAGTTCCTATATGCATGTATACATTTTTATGTGGCTTAAATTGTGCATATTACTTGCTCTATCTGCTATTTTTAATATAATCTGAAATTATAAAAATGCTTCTATAGTTATATATAGTTAATTTTTTCAAATGGCTGCATAATATTCCCTGAAGTTGATGTGTCATAATGTATTATTACATGTACCTCATATGACCATTTAGCTTATTTCTGGTGGTGTGTGTGTGTTTGTGTGTTTGCGTGGTTTTTTATATTGAGCACAACAATCATTTTCATTCCTGTATTTGGCTTCTATTGAATAATTTCCTTAAGTTAAATTGTATGTTTCTTTTTTTCTTTAATTTCACAAGATTTAAGAGAAAGGAACATTCATTCCCCTTGTCCCTAAAGCCTAGTCTAACTGCAGCACATGCCAATCTCCTCTGTTCCAGGTATGCAGGAAAGGGAAAGAGGAGGGAATCTGAGATTTAACTTAGAGAATTTGTTAGAGCTCCAGGAGTTCAGTTTTTTTCCACTCCAGCTTTTTCCAATTCACCCTCTCTGAGGTCTTGCCAGTAACTTGCATCTACTTTGGTTCTCCAAAACCTAGTTTAGCAATATTCCTGGAAGCAGCTAAAATGTTGGCTGATAGGAAGGGGCATTAAATCTGAATGCTATACAAATTACTTGCAGCACCTTTTCTGTGGTTCTGCCCAGTGATTGTGTTTTTGGTTATGGCTTGTTTGGCTGGTGCCTGGAATGTTGCACATGAAATTCTGAAAGGCTGTAGAGACCTGTTCCCTGCATCTCAGTGCGTAGCCCCAGAGTGAGGATTTGGATCAAGCTGTTCTTCCTTCAGAAAGTTAAATGGTAAGGCTTTCATTAAAATCCAAATGTGCTACTTCAAATTTTCTTTAAATTGTTCCTGCACACAATAGAACTCAAAGAATCATTCCTTATGTTCAGAATAGTAGACGCTTGAACAATGTGAGGGGTTTGGGCACTGACCCACCCTGTGCTGTTGAAAATCCAGGTGTAACTTTTGACTCCCCCCAAATTTAACTGTTATAGCCTATTGTTGATTGGAAGCCTTACTGATAACACAGACAGTTGATTAACACATATTTTATCTGTTATGTGTATTCTATACTGTATTCGTATAGTAAAGTAAGCTAGAGAAAAGAAAATGTTAAGAAAATTATATAAAAATAAAAATGAATAATAAAATGGCAGTAATTACATATCAACAGTTACTTTAAATGTAAATGAATTAAATGCTCCAGTTAAAAGAAGGTGTGGCTGAATGGGTAAGAAAAGACCCTTACATAAGCTGCCTATAAGAGAGACTTCAAATCTAAAAACACAGGCTCAAAGTAAAGGGAAGGAAAAATATGTTTTATAAAAAGGGGAACAAAAAAAGCTGGTGTAACAATACTAATACCAGACAAAATGAGCTTTAAAACAAAGGCTATATCAAGAGGCAAAGAAAAATCCAGTTATCCCTCTTCTGGGTATTTATCCAAAGCAACCCAGAGCACTACTTTGAAGGAATATGTGAATCCTTATGGTCTTTGCTGCATTCATTATTTACAATAGTCAAGATATAGAGGCATCCTGGGTGTTCATCAGTGGGTGAATGGATAGAGATGAGGTGGTACATATATACAGTGAATACTACTTAGTCATAAAAGAGAATGAAATCTTGTCATCTGTAACAACATGGATGGACCTAGAGGGTACTATGCTGAGTGGAGTAAGTCAGACAGAAAGACAAATGCCATATGCTTTCACTTGCATGTGGAATCTAAAGAAAAAAATAACCAAACACAACAGAAACAAACTCATAGGTACAGAGAGCATTTTGGTGGTTTCCAGATGGAAACGCGGTTGTGGGGTTGGTGAAAAAGGGGAATGGTCTAAGAAGTACAAATTGGTAGTTACAAAATAGTCATGAGGATGTAAGTATAAGCATAAGGAATATGGTCAATAATATTGTAATAATTATGGTGTCAGCTAGGTACTAGATTTATCAGTTATATAAATGTCTAATCATTATGTTGTACACCTGAAGCTAGTATCACATGCCAACTAAAATTAATATATATATATATATATATATATATATATATATATATATATATTAAAGAAAATCATATAAATGGGTCCTCGCAGTTCAAAAATGCTTTGTTCAGGGGTCAACTAGTCTCTGGACATTGGGCCAATAGCAGTACATACCCTCAGTTTGCAGTGCTGTTCTCAAGTGTATTTTGTGGTCACAACACAGTCATCTGGAGTAGAGGCCCCTTATCTACTCCCTAACCTTTCTAACTCCCTAGCTTTATGCCCCCTTCTTCTTACATTCTGTTTTTCATCCATATGTAGCCAAATCAGACTACTCATTTCTAAGAACAGCCTGGACTTTTATGTCTCCCCTGCCCCCACCCCCCACAATGTGTTTTTTTTTCTGCTTAATTTAGCCCCTCCTTGCTTCTTCCAATTCAAATTTTTTTTTTTTATCTCATAGACTGTGTCTGTTTTCTCTGCTATACCCATGGTTGGAAATTCCCCCTTCTTCCCCATAGCATAAAATTATGAATGAATAAAAATGGACAAATGAGTAGACATTAGAATAGTAAATTGTTTATTCATTTGTCCTGTAACCATTTATTAAACATCTTCTGTGTACTCAGCTAAGTGTCAGGTACTAAGTATATAAAAATGAATAACACAGATACAATCTCAATCCTCAAGGAAATAATACCTTATATTAAAATTGGCTGTTGGTTTTATCACCTCTACAGGCTTTTAAGCTCCTTGAAGTCAGTTGTCATGTCTTGTTCAGCTTTCTAATTTCCTATTATGCCTTGCACACAGTACAGGGGCTCAGTAAATGTTTATTAGTTTGATTCAAAAAGCACCCAACTTCTTTACCATGAAAAGACAAGACAAGACATAAATTTTTAGAAGCCCTTTCCAAAGTGTCATCTTTGGCATAGAACTTTGATCTAGCAACAGTGAAGTTGTTAGACTTTGAGCCACATTTTCCCCTCCACATCAAGTGGTCTCAAATCACAGAAGATTAAGACCAGTCACTGCCAGATGTAGAAAGGGTCTTCTTTTCACTGTGAAGCCTCAAAAGTAAGGACTTCTGCCCATTTGGGCTAAAAAGTGCAGGTAGTTTGCAGGTAAGTGCACTTTCCATCTTGCTTCCTATCTGTGCAGCAGAAGAATTGTCCTGGGAAGATGACAATTTTAGAACACACACATGTTGAGGAAGATGGCCTTCTGATCATATAGTTCTTGAGCTTAAGTCTAACATAAAAGTAATATAGCTGGGAATAATTTACAGTCAGTGTAAATGGATGTTCAAAGTAAGAAACCAAAAAACTTACTAGGAGAACTCAATTGAAATATTTAAGCCATTATGTATCAGTGCTGCACTAGAGTTAGGAGAATAGAGGGCTGCAAGCTCCCAAGTCCGACACACCATGTGATTAATAATCAACACAAATTTTGAAGTACAATGATAAAATTAAATCCAGCTCTGACCTATAGGGAACCTTGCCTCTAGTACAAATTATAGACTTATTAGGTTTATTTAGCAATGCCTGTCCTTTAAGTGCTGTGTAATTTTTCTTAAATATTTCAGGAAGGAATTTGAAAATAATATGTTAAACCCATAAGTTATAATTTACTAACAAGGTAGAAATATCATTTAGTCTTCTGTGTTTTATTTTTATTTGTTTATTTGGTGTTCAAAAATAACCTTTGCTCACTAGAATTGTTTCCAA
This sequence comes from Cynopterus sphinx, assembly GCA_030015415.1. Classification (NCBI taxonomy): domain Eukaryota; kingdom Metazoa; phylum Chordata; class Mammalia; order Chiroptera; family Pteropodidae; genus Cynopterus; species Cynopterus sphinx. The sequence goes on from CM057388.1 coordinate 87,505,883, forward strand.
TTCTCTGATGTTTCCACTCTGGCAGACAACTATAAATAACAAGGAATTGATATGGCTACAGAATGATTTCAAGCAATTATTTACAGCATATAATTAAAATCCACTGCTGTGTTTCATGCAGCATTACTGCAATAACAGTAAATATTGGGAGGCCCAAGGAGAGACTTTTAGCCCACTCCAAAGACAACTGTAGGCCTTTGTCCATAAAGCCACAATGCTCTTGTGAACTGAGGCCAGTGTGTTAGGGCCAAGTAAGATTTAGTGGACATAATGTGAAAACAGGATCCTATTAAGATACAACTGATCTTAAATCATCAAGCAGATTTAAATGGCCTGTTCACCAGTGGTGCAGGTATTCCTCCTGTGTACTACATATCCCAACTTCTATCACCACCAAGCTGAGCTACATGAAATTTCCCATTTGAACTCTCTGAAGGAGAGACTGGGGCTTCTGGCTGCTGCTGCTGGTTTCTCAAGAATCAAGAGAGAAACTAGTCTCTAATGGCCATGAGAATTAGCTCAGGTCCGGAACCACTGAGTATATCAACATGAGTGACTTTTTTCCCCTCCAAAGCTAATTCTGCATAAAATTGGTACTAGTCCCAAAAACGAACTAACTGGACTTGAAACTTGGAGGAGTGTCCTTTGTACTCAGAAAATAGGTACTTTTGCTTCAAGTGTGTCAGAGTGAATATGGACTATTGATACTTTAATAACTCTGCTAGTTATTGAGCTCTTTAAAACAAGGGAGGCAAAGGGATCTGAATAGACAGATCTCTGACTCAAAAGGCACTTCTCATATCCTTTAGTCTCTGAGTATATGCACCTGCTTCTCATTTCCATTAATGCCATTAAGAGGTGCATATTGTGTGCAATACAGGATCATCAGGGTCTTTATTGCTGTCCTTTGAAAGAGAATAAAATCATGTCCCTTTCATTCTCTCTGAAACATTACATTTTAAAATTAAGAGCCCTTGTGCTTTGCCTAATTGCTTTCTAAAGTTTTTTGAAAATGTACCTAGAAGTAATTTTAATTTTTAATTTAAACAAGTAAATATGTATCCTTCATTTAAACATTTTCCAATTCCATTTGTACCCCTGATAGAATCCTCTGAAAGAACTGCTTAGATTAAAACAAAACAAAATGAAACAAAAAACCCAAGTAAGATGGACTTCAATGCCCTTACCTGCTATTTAACAGCTTCTCCTCCACCCCTGCCTGCAAGGCCCCCAAATAGGAAAACTGATGCACAAAGAACAAGTATCAGTGTCCTCAATAAAGCTGAAATCCCAGTCCTCTCCTTCTGCCAAGCTGGTATTATTTTAGGAATGTCCTTTAATTTTAGCATTAGCTTAGTAATACGTACCACACATATAATCCATCCACAAATAAAACACTAGTTTTGGCTGCCTTGTTTTTTGGGATGTAGATGTGGGACAGCAGAGCTCAGAAGTTAGATGACCTGCATTTTAACTAGTACTGGAATGCTTGTTCTGGGTTACATTTGGGACCAGACACTTATTTCAATGAATTTTCTATTGATTTCACAAGCATCTTGGAAGAGGATTTTTATCTCCATTTTTCTGGTCAGAAACTGGGCTCAGTTTCTGTAAATGTTAAATAGGATGATGCCTTTAGGGCTTATGATAAAGACAAAATAAAATGTGATGATGCTATAAGCACCGTGTGCACATGAAGTGTTGCCATTATTAAGACAATCACTTCTGATTCTAAAAACTTGCAAGTAAAAATTTTTTAAAAAGTGAATGAATCCAATATTTTAACTATTGGTGTTTAACAACTGAATTATTTAGTGTTTGACATTTCTCCTAAGCCCATCTTGATTATACATTTTTATGCTCCTTTTCTCCAGACCTGCCACACCCCATAATAATTGATTTGCATACGTCACTGCAAGTCAGTCACCCTGTTTGCAAGAAATACTGAGTCATTGAACTAAGTGCTACACTACAAAGCTGAAATCCCAGTCAAAATAGATCTTTCCTGTGAGGCAGAGGCTGTGTGGCCCATAACTACATTTAGTTTACCCACAAGCTGGAAAGGTACAGGGAAATGGTAAGGAGGTAATAACTAGGTTCTTGGAGGCATCACTTACCTGTATTAAGATGCATTTTAATATTTTATGCAAACATATGCATTTTGTTGTGAGTTGGCTTAGGGTTCTCTGGCCCAGACCTGAGGACTCTTTGAGTTCAGAGGAGCTTTTTAGCGTGATCCTGAAGGGCAATGCTTCCCAGCAGGATTAGAGACTATGCTGAGAAGGCCTTAGTTTTCAGGCTAAGTTCAGCTTGACAGCTAGCACAGGTATTTTTTGTTTTGTTGGGAGTGGGTTGTAGGACAGAAGGGAATGCTGGCAAGTAAGAAAAGCAAGAGTGTGTGTGGGGGATGAGTGTACGTGAGATCTGACATCTATGTTGGTAGCTTCTTAGGGCTCCTGGTTGCTGTTAAGGTCTTTGGCACACTTGGGGAATGATGCCTGACCTGAGAACTTTCAACGTCCCTGCTTGTACGTGTTAGACAGATAGCTCAAGGTCTGAAGCCTTTCAGAAATGCTTTATATGTGCCAAAGACCATGCCCAGTGTTTGCTTTTGGCATGGGCTCTCACTCCTACTCAGGTAATTAAGCATCCTTAAGTAACCTTTCAAACCGAAGACTGGGACATTTATAGCAACCTTACAGTTCCTTTTATCTCCTCTCCTTACTCTTTCCTCTTTCAGAGTTTGTACTGTGTGAGATCCTCTGGAAACAAACAAACAAACAAAATCTTTTTTTAAAATAATGACTTCAATTCACTGCAGATTTAAGAATAGAGGATGACCTCACTCCCATCTTTAACTGGAGGACATAGCTTTGACAGAGATCCTTGAGACATTAACTTTGAAAAAATTGATAGCACTGTTCCTTTCAGAAAAAAAAAAAAGATTGTATGGCTCCTTTTTTTTAGAAAGGAGCCCAAAGTGTCACAATTAGCTAGGCCTTTTACATTTTTATCTCATGCATGGCCGTTTGCTCTGGGTAATGGGTTCATTTGGACACGTTAAAGTGCAATTCTTTGTGCATTTTAGTTCTGTGAAGAAAATTCTCATGTTGCATTGTCACATTGTTTTTGAAAGAGCTTTTTAACTTGTTTAAGAGCAACCTTTAATATGTTTTAATATATTTTATTTGTAGAGCAATTTTAGGTTCACAGCAAATTTGAGCAGAAAGTACAGAGAGTTTCCATATACCTTTCCTCCCCATGCACACACACTCTCCCCCATTATCAACCTCATATACAATAGCGGTACATTTGTCATAGTTGATGAACCTGCACTGAACACATTATTATTACCCAAAGTCCATCATTTACGTTAGGGTTTACTCTTAGTGCTGTCAATTCTGTGGGTTTGACAAATCTTTAATAACATACCCACCATTATAGTATCATACAGAGTTGTTTCAGTACCCTAAAAATCTTGTGTTCTGCCTGTTCCCCCAGCCCCTGGCAACCACTGATCTTTTACTGTCACTATAGTTTTGCCTTTTCCAGGCAATGTTGCAGACTTGGAATCATACAGTATGTGCCTTTTCAGTTGGACTTCTTTCACTTGGTAATATGCGTTTCACTTTTCTCCATGTCTTTTTGCAGCTTGATAGCTAACTTTTTTTATGCACTGAATAACATTCCATTGTTTGAATGTACCACCATTTATTTCCCCTTTCAACTATGGAAGACAGAATGGCTGTTTCCAGCTTTTAGTAATTATGAATAACGCTTCTATAGACATCTGTGTGCAGGTTTTTGTGTGGGGTAAGTTTTCACCTCATATGGATAAGTACCAAGGAACATGACTATATTTAGTTTAGGAGACTTCCAAACTGTCTTCCAACGTGGCTGTGCCATTTTCTATTACTACCAGCAATGAATGAGAATTCCCGTTGTTCCACATCCTCACCAGCATTTGATGATGTCAATGTTTTGGATTTGGGCCATTTTAATAGGTGTGTCGTGGTATATCACTGTTTTAATTTGCAATTCCCCAATGAAATGTGATGTGGAACATATTTTTCACATGCTCATTTGCTGTCTATATCTTTTCTGGTGAGATGTCTGCTTAGATCTTTGCCCCATTTTTTAAATCAGGTTGTTGCCTTAGTAATGTTTTTTTTCATTCTATGAAAGATGTACTTTGGTCTCTTCTAACTGGCAGCTGGACAATTTGATTTTGGTACATATTCCACTTAGACATATATGGTTTAAAGCAGATCAAGCCTGGGATATGTTCCACTAGGCTTGAAGAAGGATTAACTTTTATTAACAGGATTCTGGTGAAAGGGCAAAAAGTTAGTGATCAACTAGGTGTGCAGCTGCCAATTAAGCTACTGAATGTACAAACCATGCAGGAAAGTACAGTCAGTTCTGTTATACAATTTATTCCTGAAAATCACTGTGCTATGCAGAATTATTCAGTAAAACCACAGGCCTTATGGGAATATTGTGGTTAGGGCATAACACTAAAAATCTTAGCCAGTGGCCCATTAAAAAGTAAAGATCATAATAAAAACAATAGCACAGTTTTGAACATGCTAAGCGGTTAAGAAATATATAAATACTACAATAAATGCGTCACTTTACCTTTAAAAACACCTGAAATTTACCTGTGGACATGAGGGTCAGAAGGGATGCAGCTTGTGAGTTATGAAGTGGTAGAAGGAAGATTACCTGAAATCAGATGGAAAATTGTTATATTAAGTGTGAATGGGCATGACTCATGACACAGTGAACCAAGGGAACTGCTGGATGTGTGGTATTTGTGTTTGTGTTTTGTGTATTCCTACATGGTATGTTTCAGCTGGTTGTCCTTTTCTGCTTTTATCTAGTGTTTCTTGAAGACAGAATCAACGAGTAGTAAGCAAATGTGATGTTCACATTGTACTCATTGTTTCCTAATATATCAATTGCATTGGAACAAATTCACATTTTCAAAATAAGCATTATAGCATAGCAGACTATAATTAATATCTTTTGTTGCATTCTTGAGTTTAGGGTCTTCTTATCTTCATGATAGCTGCTCACATATGACCTTCTTTGTATGTGTTGCTCAGAAGTGCTGTCACCGAGTACCCACTGACAAAGGCTCTTATCACCAGTCCATCCCTCCACCAGGGGACTCTTGTGCTCCTTGGGAGGACCAGTTAGCATGCAAAGAGTTGACTTCTGATTTCATATTCAGTGAGGAGTACTGGGTTAAGACCTACTGCTTACTCAGAATGTTGGCATGGATGAAGTATCAGCCAGGGCGAAGTGACAAAAAGGCTTCCCTAAATCCAGTTTACTATGGCTGGCTGCATGTTTGAGCCCTAAAGTGTGGGCTGTCTTCATAGAATAATTAAAAACAGATTGGAAGCAGGTCTTTGTTCTAGCCTCTGGCATGGATCTTAGCAGGACTGTTTTCAGATGTGTCTGCATCTCTTTTGTGTGTGTGTGTGTGTGTGTGTGTGTGCACTTTTCCCCTTATGGATTACAAAATCCATCTCTTGCTGGGGAAACTTTTGATCATGTTAAAGACTTGATTCAAAGAGAAAACAACACCTTAGAGAGGAATTTATTTTTAAAAATAGACCTTCACATTGCATATGAATATATAGACAAGTTCTCCAACAACAACAACAACAAAATGCTTCCCTTCTGTTCTAGGGAATAAATACCTTATTTTCAGTTTGGAGGGAGGGACTCTTCACAAAATACAAATGATTTGTGTGTATAATTTCCTCTAATCTCCCTCGCTACAAATGCTTTGGAGTCATAGTGGCACTGTTATTCTTAGAAAGCTTTGGGTTTTTCTGTAGACTGGCTAAGAAAGATAGATCCTTAGCCTTAAGACTTGCCATTCAGTAGCTACATCAGATTTATAGGGCTGCTGGGTTTGATTGGGAATGGGTTTTTGGAGTTAGGATCTGGCATTCTTAAAAGGTTTTCAGGACTTTTTGATTTCTAGGTCAAAGCAGTCCAATTTTAATGGAACTCCAGATTTCTCTGTTATCATTTGCTGTGTAGGACCACGCTGTTGTATACAGAGATGTCACTGGTTCAGGTGGAGAATAGGTATTGGTATCTTTGCTTAGAGAGTGAGGCCAGTGGTTTCGATCCTTGTCTCACTTATTGCTTCTCTTATCTGAGAACTTCCTATGTGCCAGCACTGATTTTCATGTGTTAACCCATTTAATCCTTCAAAACATTGTAAAATTACTCCACTTAAGAGAAGTGACTTCTCTGTGTCACTTTCACAGGGTCAAACGGGATGCAATTTGAACTCAGAAAAATTTTTTTGAACTCTTTTTTTATCTTTTTATTGATGTTAATTCCATATAACAGAACATTTATTACTTTAATTGTTTTAAAGTGTACAATCTAGTGGCATTTAGCACATTCACAATATTTTACAACCATCACCACTCTAATTATTGACCCTTTTCATCATCTCAAAAGTAAAATCCTATACCGATTAAGCTATCACTCCTCACTCCCACAAACTCCAGCCCATGGCAATCATTAATCTGCTTTCTGTCTCCATGGATTTTGCCTACTTTGGATATTTCATAAAAACAGAATCATACAGTATCTGACATTTTGTGTCTGACTTCTTTCATTTAACATAAGATTTTCAAGGTTTGTCCCTATTGTTGCATCTATTGGTACTTTACTCTTTATTTTCCCCATCTTTATTGAAATATAATAGACAATTAGTTGCTCGTATTTACATTGTATACTCCAATGAGTGTTTTTTCAATTATAGTTGGCATATAATAATATACCAGTTTCAGTTGTATAGCATAGTGATCAGAGGTTCATAACTTGCAAAGGGATCACATCACTGAATCTAGTTATCCAACTTCTTCTTACATATTTACTTCAACATTATGAACGATCTTCCCCATGCTACACTCTACATCTAAATGTTCATTATGCAACTATCCATTTGTAACTCTTAATCCTTTTGCCTTTTTTTTCCTCCCCCATTCTTTCTCCCATCTAGTATCACTCTAAATATTCTCAGTTTCTATGAGTTTATTTCCGCTTTTGTTGTTATTGATTTTGTTGTTTATTTTCCACATGTACGTGAAATTGTGCAAAATTTGTCTTTCTCTATCTGACTTATTTCATTCAGCGCAATACCCTCTAGGTCCCTCAAGGCAGTATCTATTTCCATCTCCTTCCTTTTACTCTGTGTGTGTCTTTTAATCTGAAGTGAGCCTCTTGTAGGCAGCATATGTAGGGGTCATGTTTTCTCATGTATTCAGCTGCTCTATCTTTTGGTTGGAGCACTTAATTCTTTTCTATTTGAGGTACTTGTTGATAAGAATGTAGTTATTGCCATTCTTTATTCTTGTTTTTGATACTTTTTTTTTCCTTCTCAAAGAAGTTCCTCCAACATTTCCTGTAATACTGGCTTGGTGATGATGAGTTCCTTTAGCTTATTTTTGTCTGGGAAGCTCTTTATCTGTCCTTCCACTCTAAATGATAGCTTTGCTGGATAAAGTTTTTTCTTGGTCGTCAATTGTGGGTTTTCATCATGTTGAATATTTTCTGCCAAGCCCTTCTGTCCTGCATAGTTTCTTTTGAGAAACCAGCTGCCAGGCTAATGGGTGCTTCCTTATAGGTAACTAACTGCTTTTCTCTTGATGCTTTTAAGATTCTCTCTTTGTATTTAACCTTTAGCATTTTAATGATGTGTCTTGGCATAGGCCTCTTTCGTTTCCTAGTTTTGGGGACTCTCTGAGCTTCCTGGGGTTGTATGTCTATTTCCTTCACCAGGTGAGGGACGTTTTCCATCATTAGTTCTTCAGCTAGCTCTTCAATATCTTCAATATCTTGTTTCTCTTCAGGTTACCCCTATGGCATGGACACTTTGTCTTTTAATAGTGTCCCAATAGGCTCCTTAAATGATTATTACAGCCTTGGCTTTTTTTTTTCTTGCCATTCTGATTGAGTGTCCTTGGCTTCCCCATCCTCTATATCAGTGGTTTGATCCTCTTCCTTATCACTCTGTTTATTCCATTTAATATACTCTTCATGTCAGATAATGTGTTCTTCATTTCTGACTGGTTTCCTTTTATAATTTCAATTACTATTTTTATTTTTTTATACCTTTGCTGAATTTCTCACTGAATTTAGCTACACTTCCATAAAGTTCAACCAGTGTTTTGAACTCTGCATCTGTTAGATTACTTGACTCCATCATTTCTGGATCCCTGTTCTGTTCTCTCATGGTTTCTGCTTCTTCATCTTCCTATTTTGGCTGCCTTTCTGTGTCTGTTGCTATGAACTAAGCAAAGCTCCTAAGTCTCTGGGTGTTATTAGTGTGGCTTTGTGTGTTAGATGTCCAGTGGCACAGTCCTGAACCGGGTTCCACTGCAGGCCAAGTTTAGCCCCAGCCTGTGCCTCTCCGGGGCCACCTGTTAAGATTCAGCAAGCAATTCACAGATGCTGTGCTTATAGTTTCCTCAAAAGTCCACACCAGAAACTGTGGTCAGCTGCCACCAGTGTGGGTCTAGATGCTGCTCAGCAAGGGGCACCTTAATGTGGCTTGGTTGGGGCCATGAGTTGCGGGAGGTGGAGTTTCAGGCAATCCTCTGGGTGGAGTGACCTCTGTTATCCAGTTTGATGAGGTCTCGACTACGGCTGTGCTGAGTCTGCACACCGAGAGTGTGGAGGGCTCAACAGAGGAACAATGGATACCACCAGCACTTCTATACAGAGCAAGCCCTCACCTTGGCTTTTGCTCTGACAACATTGTCCCTCTGTAAGTCCCTGGTGCCCCCTGTGCAGCCGAACCAGCACTGGTGCTTAGAGCAAGCAGGTCTGTCACCATGAAAATCTGCTCACAGATACCACTGCTTTAAGAGGCATCTGTTGCTGCCATAGCCTCTGCCCCACTCAGCTACTGGGGACTGGGCAGCCTTGCATCTTCGCCACCTCCTACCTTCTACCTTTACAGGTTAATTATTTCTCTCCCTAGTTGTAGGGCTTCTGTTTATCTAGATCCCAGGAGACTTTCTTTGCTGTTTGCTCCTTTTTTTCTGTCACAACTTTGATTTGGTCACTAGAGGGATGATCAGAGCCTCTATCATCTATGCCATTTTTTTTTCAGTCCTCGGTACTTTATTCTTTTTATGGCTGAATAATATTGCATTGTATGGACGTAGCATATTTTTTTATCCATTTGTCATTTAATGGATATTTGGGTTGTTTCCATATTTTTGCTATTGTGAATAGTGCTGCTATGAACATTCATATACAATTTTTTTGTCTGGACACCTGTTTTCAAGTGTGTGTGTGTGTATACATATACATATACATATACACATACATACACACACATGAGTGGAATTGCTGAGTCATATGGTAATTCTTTGTTTAACCTTTTGAGAAACTGCCAAACCATTTTCCATTTTGCATTCTCATTGGCAATGTGTGAGGTGAACACAGGTCTTTCTGACTCTAGGGCTTGTGCTCGTTTTCGTAGGCCATATTGTCTCGTAATAGTTACCCAAAGGCTCTAGCAAGCCCCTGCCAAGTCTCACCTCCAGCCAACAACAGAAGCACTTTGCAGGGTATCGTATGTTGCTGGAGGAAGTTGTTGGTAATATGACTTTGGCTTGAGGAAAGAACAGGTGTTTGATATTTGTTAATGGACCTCCTCCTTCTTCACTATCAGGTAGTGGTTAAGAGCATAGGTCTAGAACCACAAATTGTGTGATTCCAATTTTAAGAAATGTCCAGAATGGACAAAACCATAGAGAAGGGAGTAGGATCAGTGGCTTTCTATGACTTAGAGAGTCGTGAGTAAGAGTTTCTTTTTTGGGGGTGGGTAATAAAGATGTTCTATTGGTTGTGGTGATGGTTACACAAGTCAATATACTAAAAACCATTGTGTGGCACACTTTAAATGAGTGAATTGTATTTCATTAAAACATTAAAACAAGAGTGTGGTCTCTGGAGCCTTATTGCTACTTATTAGTTTTGACCGTTGGACAAGTGATTCTTGTCCAGTGTTCATATGTATAAAAGGGGGTAAAATAATAGTTCTTTACCTAACTCAGAGAGTTGTGAAGATCAAAGGAGCTAATATAGATAATATAGTGCTTAACATGGCGCCTGGCACATAAATACTAAATGCATGTTGCTAACTATTAATATTAGCATTATAAAATATTTTTTGAAGCTCCAACTGATAGATAGTGTTTATGATAGGTCAGTGAAGACAGAAAATAAGTAGAATTCCTCTTAAAAATTAAATTTTTAGTTCAACCCTGCTGCCAAGGGAAATGAATAATAGGGGGCAATGTGATGAGGCAATAATTCTGATATTAATGGCAGATGAGGTCATGTGTTGGGGGATGTTGGGTAGACCTAAGGGATAGAAAAAAAATATTGGTGCTGATGTGGCAGAGGAAATTGTATTAAAAATGCTGCTCCACCCTCACTGATAACAGATGTTGGGAGGTCTTGAGCTCTGGGCTTCAGGGCTTCTTACTCCCTTGTAATTCTCTCTGGTTCCTTTGGAGGTCACAATCCCATAGTTGGAGGAATTCTGGTGTAGATTAGCTTCCTTGGGTATGTTTTCCTTTCTATTTCCCTAATGTCTCTCATCCCCGGGGTCTCCAGGAACGTGCAGGTAGGTACTCCTGCTAGTAAAGAAGCTAGCAGCTTTTCAAGGGAAATGGAGGGAACATTTCGGATGGGATGGAAAGCAGGAGTCTAAAAGACATGAATCTATCTATGAGTGAAAAGAAAGCACAACAAAACACTATGATGCTCTGCTTGTTCAGTTGCTCTCAGGTTGAAGGCCTTCTAGAAAGAGCATCCCTACTGTTGTCTATGCTCCTACTTGTAGGTTCCAGGCATCTGGCATTTGCCTGATGCCTCCCAGTCAGTGTCCCATGAGAGGCTCAGACAAAAGCAAAGATAGTCAGTTCCCTTCCCCCAACTGGAAGAGACAGCTCAAAGCAAACAATGAAGGAACTGAAGAACAGTTTGAGGGAACAAGCTTGAAAATGAAAGTGGAGAGGCTGTAAACCAAGTGTGTACAGTGTTGAGGTAATGTGGGTCACAGGTTATTTTCACAGAGTTATTTTCTGTTGTCTGCACCTCTTTTCACTAACTGGTATTGTGTGTGGACTGATTCTATTTTAAATCTGGGAAAACCCTGAGCTACTAACATCTTCAATAATTTGTCACTAACAGACCGTTCAACCTTGATGTCTGCTTCTGTGATGATATTTTTGTTGGCTTATATCATAAAAGTAGGAATGCTTATGTCAGTTGAAGCTGCACACACATACACTGTGCCCAACACATGTCTGTGGTTACTTATCCTGTCAGATACGAGGATTTCATTGCCAGAAGTCTGGTGAACGCAAATGCCATTGGCAAGGATTGGGGACTAGAGTGAGCAGCCCTGTTGCCCTAGGGAGGTTGAGGTTTTTCTGGGCAGCAGGACAGAGTCTGGGGTCAGATGTGTGGCTTCTCTTGGCCCACTTGCCCCTCCTCTCCCCTCCCCAGCCTACTGTCTTTGCATCAACTGCAGGGCCATGGGCCTGAGCACACGGGCTGCTCCTTGGCTTTGATCCAGAGGCAAGCTGGGAGCTTGTGACTTTGAGACTTGGCCCTTTACAGTTTTCTTTGTTCAGAAAAATGTTTCATCCTGGCTCTCTTCTGTGGCTGCTGAGGATTAGGAGAACCCTGGGGAGACTTGGCTATAGGACAGCTCTCAAAGCTGTGCTGGGAAATTTGAAGAGGGGTCACTTCTCTCTGTCTTATTTCAACTTACATTCTTCTCTCCTTTCCTAAACGAGTTTTTTACTGTTGCAAACCCTACGGCATAATCTCCTAGTGTACTTTTGTGATTCTGCAGCTATGCAGAGGGGCTTAGACCAGTATCTGGACCAATAAAATATTTTAAGGACTGTACAAATGGACAATATGAAGGAAAGTTCAAATTTAGGTGCTTGTTTTTTAATAGTTGCACCACTTAGAGCCATTACTTGCTTTCCTACGTTAGCAATTCTTATTCTTTTCAGTGGCTGCAAGAAGAAAGACGGGAGGTTTTGCTTTCCTGAATAGAGCTTGAGAATTGGATTGCTAAACATCCAAAGGTTATGGTATTCCCAAGTACAAATGGACCATTTTCAAGAATGTATATCTACTTGTAGTTTCTCCAGTTTAATATTCTTAAGAAATGGAAAATATCTCAGCGATAAATTGGTTTTCTATTAAGCTTTCTTTTTTTTCTTGTTTTTCTTGTTGATTGATTGATTGTTTGTTTGTTTGTTTGTTTTTAGTATTGGTGGGTTTTACCTTTAAAAATACTGCTTATTCCATGATTATGAAGAAATCATTTTTGGAGATCTGATTATATTACAATAGGTGGACAGATTTTTATATTTTCCATGTACTGACCTTTGGTTTAAATCTACAAAATGCCTCTATCCATCTTAGTACCAGGTTTGTTTTTGTTTTTGTTTTGTATTTGGGGAGAACTTTACTGTTCACTCTTCCATTTGAATTGCTTCCTTGAGGACCCATTAACAAATCAGAAAGCTTTATACTACTACATATACACATACCAGGGGTGCATAGTTCAGTTTCTGTAATCCCATAATACACAAATGTTGGCAGGATTTCAATGGTTGTAATAATCCTGTGAGATATTTTGTCATGCGTGATAGATGATATTTATAATTTGAGATCTGAAATGGTTAGAAGCTTTGAATATGCTCAATTATGCAGTATGTGGAAGTGGAAGTGTTTATATTACTGGTTTTAGACTATATTGGCCAACGAGGCAGCAAAAAATATAGTTTCATATTAGTCTACAACAATTCCATAACAAACTGGAAGGTTCTTGGAGAGTTTTTACAGCCTAAACCAAGAAGGTTTGTCAAAGTTTTTTCTTTTCTCCTCCTTCTTCTTCTTCTTCTTCTTCTTCTTCTTCTTCTTCTTCTTCTTCTTCTTCTTCTTCTTCTTCTTCTTCTTCCTCCTCCTCCTCCTCCTCCTCCTCCTCCTCCTCCTCCTCATCCTCATCCTCCTCCCCCCCCCCTCCTCCTCCTCCTCCTCCTCCTCCTCCTCCTTCTTCTTCTTCTTCTTCTTCTTCTTCTTCTTCTTCTTCTTCTTCTTTTTTTTTTTTTTTTTGCCAAGGTCTTAACACCCTGCGGATACTTGGAAGATTTGATACCTCATGTGAAATGCTAGTTTATTTATATGTCATCCACGTGCCTGTTGAATAAATTTCTTAGTAAATTTTTGTATTGTAAACTCGGAGCAGAATATGATAGCCCTGCTATGAGGAACTCCTGGTTTTTTAAGAGCTCTGCTTGATTATTGAGAGAGGATTTGAGCATAAATAGGAATCACATTGTGTTTGAAGACTGGAAGTAGAATCCCAAGAAGGATTACTGAATTGTTCTCAAGGTTATAGAATCAGATTGACTGACTAGGTCTTGTTTCCTCTCAACATGTATAACAAACTACAGGTTGCTTTTCTCCCAATTAGATGCTTTTTTAGCTTTTGAAGGTTTCCATACTCAACGAACTTGGTGCACTCTGTGGCTTTGCATATTTCCTTTCTCTCACTCTTCTACCTTCCACCTTAGTCTCTTTCTCCCACTCTCTTCCTGTTCCTTTCATTTTTTTGCTGCTCTTTTCCAGAAAGTCTCTTGGTAGTGTTCATGAGTTTTTGAATAGCATGTGGTATTCTAGGCACAAGTGAATTACCCTTTTGTATAAAGGGTAGAGTTGCTTTTTCCTTTGGTGGCTTTGCAGGTGGGGGAGAGTTTATTTTGATTTCTCTAACCCTTCCTCATGATGCCAAACACTTGCAGCCACAGGAGTATCATGGATTGAGGTCTTTTTTCCAGCTCTGTTGAGATATAAGTCATATACTTTAAAACTCACCCTGTTAAAATATACAGTGCAATTGTTTTAGTATATTCAGAGTTGTACAGCCATCACCAGCCTATTTTAGAACATTTTTGTTACCCCAGAAGAAACCCTGTACCTTTTAGCAGTCAGTCTTCCCTCATCTGTCTTTCTAACAACCCTAGACAGCTACTAATCTGCTTTCTGTGTAGAGATTGATGTCTGGAGGGCCCAGTCTATTTTCAATTCCCTGTGATAAAAAGATTCATTTGGCTGGTCACTTGCCTACCTTGATAGTGGCCTTACTAATTTCTGCCTGTTTCTCTCATTAACTTAACATGTCACTAACGACTTAAGAGTCAAGTAAACTTGGAGATGAGTGTGCTCTGCATGTCATTCATATTCTATAGATCCTAGAACAGGACTTTGGAAAACCTTTCTCTGAACTCCCTTTCTGATGTCTGACATCCCGCAACCTCATCTTTGTCAGATGATACTTATCCTTTGCCCTGAGTTTAGGTTATGGGAAACCCTGTGATTTAAAACTTGAAGGCAAGGACTTTGTAGCCCCAGCTCTAAGCCCAATGCCTGCCTGCCACATAGTAGATGCTCAGTGTTCACTGAATGAATGAACTCATACACTGATATTAATGAGGATTAAATCACCCTAGTTTTTTGATACATACCTGTCACTGTTAACTAATTGAGCTCATCTATGCTGTTGTGTATTTTTTCTTTTTTTTTTTTAATTTTTATTTTTAGGTGAGGCAGCCCTTAGTTGACTTCATAGATTGCAAGGACCTTATCAGTTTACAATCCTTTATTTAAAAAAAAAATTTCACCTGGTCTTCCTAGGTGGTCTCCCATCCAAGTGCTAACCAGGCCTGACTTAGCTTCTGAGATCAGACCGCTTGGGCTTGTTCAGGGTGGCATGGCCATAGACTGTTGTGTATTTTGTAAATAAGCAACTGTAGAATCATTTTAAAAAGAGCATGTAAAACTGACATCAGAATAAATTCCGGTTGTTCTGGGTGTATCCCATTTCATGTACTAATCAGAAATATATGCTTTTCTCTCTACCTTTTGTTGTCTTGTGAATCTGGTTCCTATCAAGGAGAAAACAACACGATGCTGTTTTAAGAGAAAAAAACAAAACGATTTAGAGGACATAGTTACATTTATTTTCTAATGCTATAGAAACCAGTATTCCAGATAGCTGCGTTGATTCTTTTTGGTTCTTTTTTTCTTTATCTGAGGATGAACATCTGGTAAGGAATGCTTTTTCTTACTTGCGATCCAGTACATGCCTGTTGTGCAGTCAGAAAATAAGTGGTAGTGCAGAGATTCTATCTCCAATTTCTTTGATTGCTGTAACAATGCACCTCATGTAGAAGTTGAGAAAGTTAATAAAATGTTAATGGGACATATTCAAAGAGTTCAGGGCATTTTAAGGTATAGCACATGCTCATATTCCTCTGGTGGCAGTAAAAATTCAAAAGTGAAACCTGTAAGGGTCATTTGGTCCTAATGTTGTCCAACAATAGGATATTAAAAACCACACGCTAAGGGACACTATACTGACAATTACTTTGAACTATCAAAGCTTGCAATCTACAATATTCTAGCAACCTTTAAAAATTGATAAGCATGAATTGCAGCAGTTCATAGGACATGTGCTTGCTCTTAAGCAAATGCCTAAAATGCTCCTAAATTGCACCAAAGTCTTTATCAAAGGCTTTTGAAAAACTTCCAATTTGACAATTTTGAGTATTAGTTGAGCTTAGCCTTTGCGTCATGGGGTGGGGAGTAAAGAATTATCATTCTACTTTCAACTACCAAGGCAGGTGGACTTTTCTAAGAGCAAGACAGTGTGGGCTGGTGGAAAAAAACTGATGAGTTGAATTTAAGAGGATCTGGCATCGCTTTTCCTCCAAAAGCACTGTCCCTATTGTGCACTGTAGACAGGAGAGTTTGTAATAAAATGTCAACCACATTAGTGAAAACTGGATTTATGTTAAACTTAGAATGTTCACTGTCCTCAAGCTCAGGCCCCATTTAGCTATGACATAACTGGGAAGCAAGCCTTTAAAATATCATTATCATTGTTAATTCTTATACAGAATTCTTAACTGTCTAGAACACAAACTCACCATTAGGATAATGAATGACACCAAAATATCTTGGTGTCTGTGACCTTTAATTAATAACTCATTTTTCTAGAATTAGGATCTGCATTTCTTGAGGAGCAGCTTTTTAAGTACAGTTAACCCTTGAATAATTTGGGGGTTAGGGGTTCTGCCCCCTCACAGTTGAAAATCTGCATATAACTTTTGACTCCCCCAAAACTTAACTGTAGATTGTAAAAGAAAGAGTCAGAAAAATATTTTAGGAGATACAAAGTATCTAACTTTGTAAATATAACTGTCAGCAACCAGGATTTTTAAATTATGAAGTCTTCCTGAGGAAACATGAAGGGATAGTGGTTTCTTTATCATTAAATGGAGACCATAGCTGTTTTTCTCTAGAATGTGGCAGTGGAGTAAAACTCTTACTATATTTTGACATTTAGGAAACTTATAATTTACTTTTTTTTTTGGGGGGAGGGTGTGTGTGTGTGTGTGTGTCAGAGAGAGAGAGAGAGAGAGAGAGAGAGAGAGAGAGAGAGAGAACACATTCCCCCTTTATGTCTCAATTTTTAATCATTCCCAGAAAATGTTAAAAACAAAGAATTCTGAAGGAATTAGCAAGTAGATGTTCTTATGGAACCAGGAACTATGTTTTCTGCTGTTTTCTTTGTGACCGTCTGAGTTGTGATTGTCAGGAGTAACCCTAGGACTGACTGGATGTGGGGACCTTGGTCATAAGTAGGTGTAGATGACTCTAGAGGGCGCTAAGCATTAAGCTTTAAAAGGGGGTCAGAAGATTTCTTTCTGGAAATAAACCCCAGCATGTTATGATTACTCTTAATTTATATCCTCGGGGCCTTCTTCCAAAACAAAAAGACTTTCTGAAATTTAAAAGCAAAATTTGGATTTCATGTAACCTCTTTAAAGCTGTTGAGCCAGGGTCTCAGACTGGTCTTTGGGCTGGGTGTCGAAGGAATGAATGTGCTCATTTAGTGTAGGAACAGCACTCATTTCTGTGAAATCACCTGCAGCCCTTGGCTCAATTTTAGAATGACTGTTAGAATGTTCTGGAAAGTAAATTGCTTATCTTGGGGTCTTAGTTTGTCAGGTAAGTTAATTGCCTCTCCCTGTGAAAGACTGGTATAAATAACTGCCTAAGATTTCTCGTATTTATATAACCAATGTGGAAAAAGAGAAATCAACTCAAGCGTATTTTTTTCTGTCAAAGAAAAGGTATGCCTATTAAGGACAAGCTTTGAGTATAAAGGTGGCTTCGTTTATACTTAGAACTGATGGCTGTAGGCTTTTATTTGATGAGTTTGTTTAGATTAGAAAACATCGTATTTCAGCTTTGGGGCAGGGAGGCTGCTGATCTCCCCCAAAAGACCAGTGATTTGAGTAAAGCAGAAGTTTGTGGTAACATAGTGTGTGTGAGAGTTTTTAATCCTGGAATTGAAAGTAATTTAAATAATGAACACTGTAATCCAAAGGACTCTGCCTATTTATTTGCTTTAGGAATATAACTGAACACAAGTTGTTTCTTACCAATTTGTAGTTATATTCAGTCTTGTTTGTTCCAGTGGTCATGACAGACTCGGAGAGAGGAGATACTGACGCTAGCCTTGGCCTAAAAATCAAGGATTAAAGTAGGCTTTTAATTAACAGTTTTTAAATGTGCCATAGTTTTCAGTTATGTTTATATTTGAACAGGAAGAAGCTTTTAAGACTTTCCTTAATTTCCTAATGGTGCTCATAAAACACACTGAATGGGAATTTGCTTAAAGATTAATTTCATATGTGTGAATACAGATACACACATCCAGACACTCAACAATATGTTGGGATGCCATAGTTTAATAATTCTTTTTCCAATAGTTTAGCAAAGGTTTCAGAACATTTATGAAATAAAAGCATTAAGGATTGCTTGTCATAGCTAATAAAGTTTGCTTGGATCTCACTTAATTTTTCTGCTTCACTTCACAAAGTAATTGAAACTTCCTTTTTGATTCGAGCTGTTTTTTCCCCCTCCCAAGAGCTATAGTCTTAAAAGAACATCTCTGGTTAGCAAAGTCTGTGGAATTTTTCTGAATGTGGAACTAGGTCCTCAAATAGTTACTGGGCTAGTGGTCATTCAGTCCTTGGAAGGGAAATTGGTTAAATATATAAGTGGCTTCTAGAGACTGAAGAACATCCAAGGAGAAAAAAGGCTTATTACAATTGAAACATTTAAAGCATTGTTTGTATGTCTGAAAATGTGATCCAAGTAGAAAAGTAGAGTTGATATTACAGTCCTCCTGGAATAATGAAGGTATGAAAAAACAATTCCCAATCTACAAAAGAAACCTGAACAACTTTTATAGGTATGGGAACTACTAATTGATGCAGATTAGCCAAAAGGATGAACTTTCCTAATCTAATGTTCCACATATCGCTGTTTGCTTTTTAGTTTCAAGTGGTTCTCTAGAAAATTGTTCTTTCTCCATCAAATAAAACAACCCTAGAACTCTTAAGAAACTCTTGAAAAATAACTACTTCCTTCTTCTCTCCCTTCAAACCATATTTTGGTTTGAGTTGACAGTAAAAGACAAAACAAATTGTTGATTTTACCAGAAAATTTTGGAGACAGATTTTGCTGCTGTGGATGCTGAGGTGAACAAAAACTTCAGATTGTATTCTCAGGACAATAATTTATTTTTGGAGTGATGTGGGTGGGTTGTGAGGAGCTCTTCTGTTTTCGATTTTGACTTTGAAAATTTATTTTCATGTGTCCTGACTTAAGAGAATTGACCTCCCACCTCCACTCAACTGAACTTGTCAATTTTTATTTTTAACTAAGTACTCAACTAGTTGATTTAACTTGCTTATTTTAAAAGAAACCGTATGGGAGTAATTTGGCCTATTTTTATAAAGTTGAGTGTTAATTATTTTAATCTGTCTTTTGAATGATAGGTTGTTAATAGTAATATTAGTCACAGCTAGGCTGTGAGTGCTTGACTCCAGATTCCTGGGTTGAATATTTCATAGGTCACTAAACAATTTTCTGAGTTATTTAAACCCTTATTCTCAACCACTGTCTCTCCCCCACCCTACTCCCTAAGGATAATTGAATGCCTAGTACTGTACCTCTAACTAGTTACTTGCTGTTCAAGAATCCTCATTTAAATGTTCATATCATTTGCAGAAAGATTTATCCTGGAAAGGAAGCCTTGTAAATATTGGGGTGTTCAGTTTAAATTCAGTTTGAAGAGAATAGTACTATGGATTGAGTAACTGCATTATAATTCACCATGCAAGCAAATTACCATGTTCTTCAAAATCTTAAGTGGGTAAAACTGTAAGTGAATTAACAAAATCTTTTAGCAGATAAATCATGAGAGTACAAAACATGTTGAAAGATGGTTAATTTTATTAACAGTGCTTTTATGAATTGAAAACATCCCCCATAGACTTTGGTGTGTGGAGGGTGGAAAGAATGAGGTCTACAGTCAGTTTGGGTATTTGGAGTACTGTAAAGTATGCTGCTGTCTCCTAGATATCATGGAGGCCCCTTGTTTGCTTGCACTATCATCTGTCTATCTATCTATCTATCTATCATCTATCTATCTATCTATCTATCTATCATCTATCTATCTATCTATCTATCTAATCTAATCTAATCTAATCTATCCATTGCCTAGAGCACCTGATCTTCCTAGGTGGTCTCTCATCCAAGTACTAACGAGGCCCGACCCTGCTTAGCTTCCCAGATCAGACGGGATCAGGCTTGTTCAGGGTGGTATGACCGTAGACTCTTGTATCCTTATTGAAGGGCCAATACTTATTGGATTGGTTGTCCAGGTAATTGAGATTAAGGCTGCGCTTGCTGCCAGGAAAAGAAAATAGCACATCCAATTAATCTCCAGTACTGTTTCAAAATGATACACAGTTGGAAGATAGATGGCATGGAGTTTAATAGTTATACAGTTTTTTGTACTCTTTTATTCAAAATAACCTTGGGAAATAGATACTTGAAAGATTATAGGTAAGGGAGGGGCTCATTTTTCCAGTTTGCTCGGCACAGTCTAGGTTCACACCTGTTGTACCAACATAATAGTTAATAGCACTTCCTTTCACTCTCAAATGTGTCCTGGTGTAGAGTATAATTTATGGTCACCCTACGGACAGGAAACAGTATATTCACAAAAATAACTTGATAATTAAAAATGATTTAAATAGTTTTACTTCAGAAAAAAAAAGCCTATGTGAACTTTAAATTTCTTGCTAGATAAAACAGCCTAAGGTTGAATCATGAGGCACCACCAAGTTGGTCTCCTGGCTAAGCAGGTTCTACATATGTTGGAAGAGCACTTGTCAAAGAGACAAGGAAGCCATATATACTGATTTCTAAAAAGAATCACGGAGAATAGAATTGGGTCTGATTTTGCTGGCACCTCAGGGGGATCATTATGAATATCACTTCTTATTACCTTGGCTACATATACAGATGCAGTAAAAGTCACGAGTTTTGTGGAGTAACTCTCAAATATCTACCTTGCTCCATAGAGCTTCTGCATGAAAGTTGAATGCCAAAAATGCAAGTGCATTCCTCCAGGGCCTTTCAGTGTTTTTGTTTTTGAAATGACCAATAAAGCAAATCTTTTATTCTTATTGAAACTCTCCCAGGGAGCAACAAAGAGCATCAAATATACGCTCTTTTCTGTTTTATTTGTGCATGTCTTTAAACTGGTTATAGTGCTATAGGCTCAAGTATGAATTATTGTTTTGTGCCTGGTGATCAAATATCGTCAGCTTAGAGAACACCATAATGCCCAAGTTGTACAGAAATGTCCAAAAAGTGTAGAATAGGTGTTTGTAATAATATTTATGTGTTTATTATTATAGAATGTGGTTTAATGGACTTCGAGCTAGGAGATATTCCTGGGCTATAAAGCATGATCTTGGATAAGTCACTTAATTAATCGCTCTGTGCCTTGGGTCCCTTTTCTATTTTCTGAGGCTTAACAGGGCTACAGGAATCCTCTTCTGGGGTTAAAGAAGTGAATTGCTTTCTTCCAGGAGATGTATTCACTCACTCAACCTTGGGTCTCACTTGCTAAAATAGGAGAGGACTTAGAGGGCTTTCTAAGTGCCTTCAGCTCCAGCCTCTGCCCCAAGCATAATGAGATTCAGAATGTAGATAGTTCTTGAAAAGAATGTGCAGCCTAAGTGTAGTGGGAGGTAAGAAAGCCAGGTACTTGCTCCTGCTGGCTGGAGCTGGCCAGCCTACAAACCTGCAGGATTATTTTTAGTTTCAGACACTCCTAGGGTGGGTCAGCTCCCTTTGCAGGACAGTGTTTTAAATGAACCTTGAGTGGAAGGCCCCTCTGGTGAAGTTTTAAGTTAGGCCAGGATGGGGTCCCAGTTCAGCCCTCACTGATAGTAATAAATCTTAGTTATTATTTGAGCACTAGTTGGTATAGGACAGTTAAAAGTTATCAGTAGAATATGTAAGTTGAGATAACTGGATTATCTTCTAGCAGTTGTTAAGTGCTTCTTAAGCAATCTGGTTCAGAGAGACCATGATAGGAGAATAGGGCAAGTACCAAATGTGGAACCGTAGATCCCTCATGCTTTGAAAGTACCTTAGCTCCTAAAGTCCAAATATGGTATCCAGAAGTTTCTGGACCATCTCATCATGCTTTTCATGGTGCCTTGTCCCCTTGCACTTAGTGGTAAGAGAGCCTCAAGTACGGACCTTTATGGTAATGTGAATAGGTTATGCCAGTCTTACTGAGTTTCTGTTTCAGTGGCTATGATTTACTTCTTAGTATTTTATTCCTTAATCAATTGCAAGTGATTTCCCCTGGACTCTTTTAAATGGAAAATTAAATAGAGAAAGACATAGTGCATTAGAACTGGAAGTAGCCCACGAGAACTTCATTTTAATAGGGGAAACTGAGACCCCTCCAAAAGGTAAGTGTTTTGCTTGAATATAATTTATGAAGTTATTTCTATATACTCATCTCTGTCCTGCTAGGCCTGCACCGAGGTTAGGTGAGTCTGGCAGTGGCCATGGGAAGAATGTTTTGCTTTCATTCATTACTGTTTACTTTCCTATTGCTTTTCAGTCCTTTACCTTTTGATAGAATAGGAATCATATGCTGTTTGTCAATGGTGGAAGTTTCAATTGGCTTCCAAAGCAAAAGTGCAAAGGGGCCCTGTTTATTATCTCTACAAATGCCCCCTACCCTCAATTAGCGTTGGCATGCTTCCAGCCCTACAAATATAATGGACTGAAAACTGCTGCTCCCCAGCTTTAGGCATTCAACGATTTGGATGTACAAACTGAACCATCCTGCAGAAGTAGACATAATGTTAATCTCATCACTTATAAAAAATACAACTACTCTGGCCCACTACTAAATGCAGAATGTAAGAATTGCCTTTGATTCTCTTAGGGAAGAGAAAGTACACTGCAGAAGAAAACAAATGATCAGATGATCTTCCTAAGAACCTCTAAGGACCTCAGATGGCTAAGAAATGAGAAGTTTGGTCTAGATCTGTTGCTTTGTAGGCCCTTTCCAGCCTTCACATTCATCCAACAAGAATTTTTAAGAGCAACTAAGTCAGGTACTGTGACTGAGAATCCTCAGGTAAATAAAATAAGCATAGCTACTGATAGCTACTGGCAGAACACCTAGTTTAGGAGCTTATTTGGGGACAGATGTTGGTAAGCTCTGCCCTCCCATAGGAAGCTCTTAGGTGCCCCTGAGAAACAGAATCATGGGAACATAGGATCTTAAGGATCCTATGAATGTTGGAGCCACAAGGGAAATCAGAAGTCATTTTACCCAGAGAGGGGGAAACTTGCCCCAAATTACGCAGCCACAGCCTCTTTGTGGCAAAGTCAGTCTGAGGCCCAAGATTTCTGATCTTTTTCATCATTGCTCTGTAAAGGATTCTATGTAATGTTGTAATCTCTTTTTGGCCCCAAGAGATTATTGGTTTTGTGTCATCTATGGTGACCATTTGCTGAGTACATAAGTGGGAAGGGTTCACCATATTTTTGTAAATCATTTTGATAATTTGTCTTAAGTACACCAATTCACTGAGATTTACCTGCCACTTTTTCTGCCTATACAGTCTCATGAACTGGCTTATGTTCTATTCTGTGATGATCTTGTGCAGGGTAGTTCTTTGTGTTGGCAGCAGTGGATCCCATCTTTTTGTAGTCTGAGAAAACTAGTGTATTCTGTAAGTGAGACAGTATTAAGTGTGCAAAAAGTCCCTGGCAGACCTATAAATTCATAGACTTTTGGAAGTATCTCTTAAGATCCACAGGTTGGGAACCACTGAACTGAAACATTGAAAACACGTGTGTACTTATGTGTAATGATAACTTTTGGAGCTTTTGTCTTTGAACTTGATATGATCTGAAATTCTTTTAAACTTGAATCATCTCAGTGCATACCTAGTTCGTGCTTTCATTATGTGCCTGTGATTTGAAATCCGTGAAGCTGTTAAGGACTTGAGAAGGCTGCTCTGATAGCATGTAAATAATTGGAGGGTTGATGAATGTCCTACTATATTGCATTATATCTTTTCAGCCCTGCTTTTGAGGAATTCTTTATTAACATTTCATTATCCAGTCATTTGCCATTTCTAATCTTACTGTCTGAAAAGTATGTCCTCCAACCTAATATCCACTATAGGATGTTGCTCCATCATTTTTCAGAAAAAAAAATATGTGAAACAGCTGCAATTATTTAGGAAGGATGAGTAATTCAGAAAACAGTGCATATTTACAGGTTTTAACAGGCCCTGTTTCCTTTTCTACCAAAATGTAAAGAAAAAATAATACATTCTGTAGGTTTGAAAGACCTTTGAAAAAAAAATCTTTCTTCCTTTGGTTTATTACCTGAGGGTGAAGGTTCCTAAGATTTTATTGTTCTGAAGAAATTTCCCAATCAATGTTTATATCCAGCATCAGAATAAAAATTAAATAGTTTGAGTATGATAAAGCTTTTAGACAGAGGGTCTCCTGGGGACAGGAAAGGTCAAGATAGCCAGATCTCACATTCAACAGGTTCTTAGATTTTTGACATGGAAGCTTGGTAAGCTATCATCATATTGGGATGCAAATGGAAATGGAAAGGGGTGGGTTGGTGGAATAATCCATACTAGACTCTGAGCTCCTGGAGGGCAGAAAGTGTGCTTATTTTTTATCTTGAGCATTTGGCACCATGCCTGACATATTGGCTACCCAATAAATGTTCATTTAGCAACTAGGGGAAAAAAAGATAGCTGGTGGGGATATAAGTAGAACAGCATGGTAGTGGCAAAAGATTAATGAAATTGGGATTAAAAAAGGTGAAGTTTTAAAAATTAGGTGGAAACCACAGGGTATGCCTATAGGCAACCACCAAAACTACACTTGGAATAGAATAAAAGCATTAATAAAAAAGAAATTGGGGAAGTTGTAAAAAGTTATTTATTTGGCTTTAGGGCTAAAATTCTGAAGCTGTGATCAGGGAAAATGCTCTGCCCAACAGCCTAAGTAATGAATAAAAAGAATTTTCAGAATGAAAATAAATCAATAAGGTCTGTGACTCTCCACAAAAAGGCCAATTGCCACCTCCCATCATCTTCGACAATAAAGGTATTTACCCTCCCAAGTTATTCTCCTGAAATGAGTTGATGATGTTTGTATTAGTAGGATCCCTTGATACGGAATGGAATGAGAATGTTTTAAATGTCTTAGTTATTTTAGGAAGCACTTTTTTTTATAGCTCTGTTAGGGATAGTGGATAGTCTTAGATTTTCAGCAGCATTCATATCTAGCAGCATTCAGAATTATATATTTTCTGAATTAGAAAGTTGATTATTCCTTTAACCATTTCTGAAAGATATAATTCATTCATATTACTAAAGAAAAGGATATCTGATTCTTATTTACTATTTCCACTTTTACAATTGTTGTGTGTGTATTGAAGTTCAGAATGCCTTGCTTAAATTTTAGGATGAAAACAGGAAGTAGTGGCTAAATTTAAATGTGTTTTCTTATTTGAGGAATTAAAACCCATGTTTTGGAGTTTGTTTTGTTTTGGTCGTCGCTACCAGTTTAAATGTCATTGCTGGTTCTCATGGCCAGAGCAGCTTGTGGAGGTCAGTAACTTGTATTAAGCTTGTATCTGAGGGCAGTCAGATGGAATTGTTAACTCTAAAATGTCTGTGGGTGTCAGATTCTCAAAAAGTTCAACACAGACTTTTTGGCCTATACAAGCCGACAATTCTACTCCTAGGTATATAAGAGAATCAAAACCATTTGGGCACAAAGAAAAAAAGTGAGCTATAAATTGGACATTACTAAGGTTTTAGTGATGTAAAGAAGGTTTTCTATCAATGTTTGTATTCAGCGTCAAAATAAAAATAAAAAAATATAATAATATAACAAGCATTTTTGTATGTAGCAGCATTATTCATAATTGCCAAAAATGGAAACAACCTAAATGTCCACCAACTGGTGAATAGATAAACAAATATGGTATATCCGTACAATGGAATATTATGTAGGCATAAAGAGGAATGGAGTGCATGTTAGCTAGAACATGGAGGAATATTGAAAATTTTATACTTCATAAAAAAGCCAGTACAGAAGCACTACATGTTGTATGAATCCCTTAATATGAGTGTCTAAAATAGAAAAATCGATAGAAATAGAAAATAGATTAGTGATTGCCTAGGGCCATGTGTTCGTGGCTGGAGGGAAGAGAGTGATAATGACTGCTTTTATGTATGAAATTTCATTTTAGATGATGGAAATGTTTTGGAATTAGATAGTGATGATGATTACACATCTATTTTCACAACTCTGAATATGCTAAAACTCCATGAATTGTGTATTTTAAATGGGTGAATTGTGTGGTATGTAAATTGTATTTTGATTTTTAAAAAGTTGGAGGAAAATATCTATGGAGGCAGCAAGCAGCATGTCTAGCAATATTTTGGTCTCATGAATTTCTAATTTGCAGTTCTCTCAGGGCTAATGTTAGTGTTCACAAGTTGGACCACAGGAGACCAGAGTTCTAGTCCTGATCCTAGTAAGTTACTTTTGAGCTGAGTTAGACTAGTCTATCCACATTTGCAGGAAGCCATCTAATCTTGTATAGACTGAGGAAATTAAATCTCAAGATCATATGTTCCTTACGGTTTTTAATGGTTGGAAACTTTGATAGCATTTACTTACATGCAACTTAACATGGTTTATTTACATGCAACCTTACTTCACTGTTTTCCGTCCCCAGAGAATTAAGGGTAAGGTTGGGAGGTGAGGATTTGGTGGGGAAAGACATATATATTCCTTTCATAATAAAAGTATTGAGGGTATTTGGCGAAGAGTGAGAGAAAAGGGAGCTTGTCTTAGTTTGGGCTGCCATAACAAAAATACCATAGACTGAGTAGCTTAAACAGAAAATTATTTCTCCAGTTCTGGAGGCTGGGAAGTCTGAGATCATGTGCTGACAGATCTAGTGTCTAATGGGGGCCTCTGGAACCTCTTTTTTAAGGGCATTTATCCCATTCATTGAAGGTTTTATCTTCATGATCTAATCACATTCCAAAGGCCCCACCTCCAAATACTATCATATTGTGCATCATGTTTTATTTTTTATTTTTTAGGCGATGCAACCCTTGTTTGACCTCACAGATTACAAGGACCTTGTCAGCTTACAATCCCTTATTTATTTATTTTTTTTATTTCTTACACTTACAGTACCTCTTCTTCCTAGGTGGTCTCCCATCCAAGTGCTAACCAGGCCTGACCCTGCTTAGCTTCCGAGATCAGAAGGGATCTGGCTTATTCAGGGTGGCATGGCCATAGATGTGTATTATGTTTTAACATGAATTTTGGGGTGATACGAACATTCAGTCTCTATCAGAGCTATATGTTTAAAAACATTATTTCTCAAACCATTGAAGGGGTGGTTGAGGGCATGCATGTGTGATTAATTGCTATTACTGAACCATGCCCAATATTGACAGTGACTTCTCCAGGCACCTCTTGGCCTCTCTGCCATGACATTCCCAGCACTTGATAATTCTGAGACATGTCAGAATAGCAAACCATCGCCCCATCTGTGTTACTGAAAGGAGTCTCACTCTCTCTACCTTCTATTCTTAGTCTGGCTATCCTTACTTGACTTACCTCTTCTTTGTAGTGGGAGACAGTTGTACAATGCACAGGAGCCTGAGGGAATCCAGAACCATGGTAACATTCATTTATCACTCTGAGAGTTTATAAGCTTTCACTGAAGAGTCATCATTGTGTCAGTTTTCATGAAATAAGGTTTGAGCCATCACAGAGCTGTTTTCAGGACAGCCGTGCTCACAGAGGATGTGTGTTTTTCTCAGAAATGCTAGACATATTGTAAGCTTTTTATTTTTCCTTTAGCAAGGCATTACTCTGGTGCTTTCAGCGTGTCTGATCCTGCTAAGAAGTAAGAAATATTAAGAGGGCATTGTTCTAAAGAAATGATCTCATAATATCAGTGCTAAGTGTCATCTTTGACCACTCACATGTCCACTTATAAAATGTCCTATGAGATTGGGAGCAGTAATGGGTTTATATCAAAGTTCACTCTCCAAATCAAGGCCGTTAAAATTGTAAAGCCACTGTTGTATTTTCAAATATAGAACATTTTTATTTTGTTTGTGTTTCATGTAGGGTATAGGCATGATGTGTGACATTCGGTACACTGGAAGTTTTGAAATTAAAAAGACTGAGCCACTGTTTTTTTGTACCTCTTTGTTAACTTTCTTCAAGGTTTTTGTTTCTGTTATTGTACGTAATTTGGGCTCTTTTCTCAGAATCCTGTATTATCTCACTTGTTCTCTTTTGCAAGATGAGGAACTTTTGCATTTGGGTGCTCTAATATACAGGAGAATGGACGATACAATTTATGTAGTTTTGTTTTCCAGAACACTTTGTTATTTTGACCTTCAGCGTTACCCAGGATTTGTCCCATTTCAATTCTCTAGAGTGCTTAAGACCAGCAAAGGTGCCTCTGTGGTGTGTGCAGTGGCTTGTTATATGGCATGGCTTACTTCCTGGATGTCTCAGATCTGTTTCCTTCACTAAGCACGAGTTGTCTTAAGAGAAATGAGAATGCTGTGACGTGCAGTTAGCAGAGTTTCTCTTCCCAAATGGGAAAATGCCTGTTTGAAGAAATCAATAAGCCCAATAAGAAATCCTATTTTCATATTTACTCAAATTGTTTTCTTCCATACTTTCTCAGATTAATATTTTGGCAATATGAATCATCTGTTTGATGTCCTTTGAAAGGAAAAGCAGCCTTGCTGCATGCATCAGCTCTGCCCAGTTGTGTCTTGGACAAGGACACCACACTGAAGTGAAAGGAAAATAAATGAATGTATGCTTTTTTAGAACACAAATTTAAAAGACCTAAATGTATATACAACAAGCAAGTTTTCCTTAATAAAGCACCCCACTGATCTGCTGTCTCTGAATACATCTAGAACTTTTGTGAAACCTTTGAATTACAACTAGTAACAACTGTTGACCTTCCTCTTGGCTTTAAAATGTTTAATTATCTTGCTTAATGTGAAAAAGGAATATTTTGAATAAGATTTTTCTAGATAATTGTCTTCACATATCAAGAAATCTTTTAAGAATGTTCTAAACATTTCAAAGAAAATTTTTCTGAAATATTTATACCCTTGCCTTATTAATCAGAAGGATAAAAATCATAATTAATTGGTTAAAGTCCCAAGGTCATCGTCATGAATATTATTTAAAAAATGGTATTCTACTCCAATAATGTTCTTAGGGTTCTTTGAAGTTTGAGGAACTATTTGCTCCTAAGTTAAATGGCCCCAAACTGTTCTTTCCACTGTTGCTTATGCCTCCCCTTTCAGCTGTCACTTCTGCTGTCATTGATTTGGGTTCACTCTTTGTCCTTTTCAACCCAGGGCAGAATTGAATGTCTAGAAATCAGATAGCAAAGTTGGTTAAACATGCAACTGGAGTATTTGTATGTAAAATAAAGTCTATATCCCAGAGGGTGACTCCAGTATTATTTCAGACTTTAAATGTATCTGCCTTCCTTTTTTCCCCCTCTCTCCTCCTCCTCCCCCTCCACTTCTCTTTCCACCTTCCACCCAGGTTTCCCTCGCTTATTGGGTTATCCCAAAAGTTGAAGCAATGTGTGAGCCATCACTCTACTCAAAAGGTTTTAAGGTTGTTTATTTAATACCTTTAGTATATCAGGAAGCTATAAAAAGAACACTTTTTAAAAGCCTTTCCATGTGCTTGATTAAAAGTAATATTCCCATTTTCCCACACTGAAACAATTTATTTTTCTTTTTGTTTCCTCCATGTCTCTTAAATAATTACCTGATCTTTTTATCTTACTTCTGAGTTTTGCTTATCTCTTTTGTACCTTTAAGATTCAATGCCAGTATATAATACCACAGGTATATGATAATACTTTCTGTTGTGTTTTTAGCACACTCCATAAATTTTATCTTCACTATCCTCTTTATTCAGAGGCAAATTCTCCTTTTATTGCCTACCCCATAAACTCTGGTTTATTAATATGAACATGGTTTTTATTCTTTGCCAAAATATTTGGTTTTCTCTCCTCTAGAGGCTTTAATTCTGTAAAGGTGCAGTGATTTCACCTTTATTGTAAAGTTGGCCAGCCTACTTGATATGGAAATTAGTCTTATTGGTTTTTACTTCCCAGGGTCCTTTCTGGAGCTCTTCTTATAAATTGACAAGAACCAGTCTCTTGGGAACAGTGACTATTTGTAAAGATGTCCTACATACTTTGGCCAAAACAATTTCACCCTTGAGTTACTTCAAAACTGGCTGGTGGATGCCATCTGGTCCCAGTGATTTATCTACAGATGCTTTACCACTATTTGATCTAGTACCTCTGACCTGCCTCCTTAAGTGTTCTGGTTTGGGAATGTGAATCTTCTTAGAAGACAAAAAATTCATTCAGTCTATGAACCATCTCCTTTTTAGCTCTGTGACTGTGATTAAGTGGGTCCTTGGATGTTGTAAATGGCTTCCTCCCTTTGATAGAGTGAAAGAAAGCCTCTTACTCTATTATTGCCTTTGCAATCTCTTGCAAGTCGCTCCTGCCTAATTTTTATTTTGTGTCTAACCTTCTATGCCTTAGGGGCTTTTCTCTATTCCCATTCTGGACTAGCTTTTTATTTCATCAAAGATACATTTACTTCTTTTCACTCTATCTTTTAGCTACACCAAGGGTTCTCTTTCCTCTTTCCAGTCCTCTCCTCAAAATCTAAGTACTTGGAAGCACTTACTCTGAGACAACAGTAGGTAAGTTTTTTTTCTCTATTTTTAAACCAGTCTACAGGCATCTTACATGTTGTTTACTTTTTGAACTCTTTCCCCCCACCAATAATTTCTAGTTTTTTTCATAGCTTCTTTGTCAAAAACAGGAAAAACACATGTAAAGGGTTTTGAACTCTCCTTTTTTTCTCTCGTCACATTGTTAAATTTAATAGTGCTATGATCACCTTTACATTCTTTTATTCACTTACTGGGTGCCCTGACTTCTATATATTACTCAGGACCAAGGCCAGGGTATTTCCCCTGTTACTCCCTCTCTCTCTGTACACCTCCCACCCCCATCACAGAAACACTAGTTCAGGAAGCAGTCATTTTTCATCTCTTTAAATCTTTCCTACAGATCTTGGCAGGTAAGTATTGTGTTGATGAATTTTCTTTTTCTCATTGGTGTGTATGAATATTATGTACAATTGCAAGGGAATAATGGAGGGAAATATATGGTACCAGTCTAAAACCAAGTAGAGGAAGACCTATTTGACAGAAATATTTAAGAAATAGAGTATAAGGAGATGATCAGGTAATAAACTGTGAAACGATCTGATATACTCTCATCAACAAAATAAAAAAAATCAGCATTTAAGTGTGTCACAGTTGTGCAGGTAGCTGTCATCTCCACCTTTGTTCTACCTTCCTTTGATGTAATAGGGAGCAAACTTCCTTCATCTCAGGGTGTTTTTTTTTTTTGAGGGGGTGTTGTTTGACATGCATTTATCCTTATTCTAAATTTCTGAATCATCCACCTTTATTTTTATAGAGCAGAGTATTCTTTCAACAAAATAATTGGCTGTTAAGGAACTGGTCATCTGTTGGGATAGTACAGTTGACGTAATAGTGCATATTCTAGGCACACAAACTTTTTATAAAAGGTGAGATACATATTTGAGTAAAATAGAAATGCCTTTTTTCAGTATTTTGAATTAAGTTCATAAGTACAGGAATTCTGGAACACAAATTATTCATAGTTTACATATAGAAATATCTGGATATTGATATAAAGTTGATTCATCAAAATTTTGGGCCAGACTATGTGAACTTACTGTTATCTGACCTTTTTAACTTAAAATAATAGCAATTTTATATGAATTCATCTTTACTTTGTTTTTCATTAATCTGCAAGGACATGCCAGAGCCATTTCAGAACTAAATAAAAGATTGTCTGGACAAATCCAGAGTTATACTGTTGTGGCTTGAATTTTTACCAAGGGATAGTTTCTGTTTTGGCTAAATAACGCTAAATTGCTTTTTGGTCTATAAGTTTTAGAAATAAATGCTGCCTAAGACTAATAATAATAGTAGTAGTCACAGTATAATAAAAGTAAGAAATCAAAAACATTATTCCTTTGACTAAATAGAGTTGAATCCCAAAGCATAGAAAGGATCCCCCTTCTGAGCAATGTATAGCATCTTCTGACATCAACATTCATAATAGTAGCTACTGCTCAGTGAAGCTCTATATACTTTCAATGCTTCCAATGACTCTGAGGTAGGTTCTAATTTTGTCCCCATTTTATAGAAGATTAATTAGTCTTAGAGGTAAAAAGACTGACCCAAAGTTGTACAGTAAGGAACAGAATTCATTTCAAACTCAGACCTACTTAACTCCAAAGCTCTTATGCTTTCCATACAACATGGTGCTTCCCTGCCTCAAAGACTTAGAATAAGTCCTGTGTACAGTAAGCTTTTGTGTTCTCTTTATTGAGTTTCCTGCTTGTTGTGACTTTATTCATTTGTTTTGTATTGAACTGGTCTGACCGAGGAACCTTGATGATGCTGAGTCAAGTGAAGCTCTTGGTTCATGAACAGCCTGATCCTTCTAGTTCTGAGTTAGTATTCACTGGTGGGATAATAAGAAGTTTGGGTTCTATATACTATCCCAGGGCTACCGAATTTGTCAGTGCTATGAGTTTTAACCAATAGGCAAAATGCATCATGCTTTTTTCTTAACATAGGCTCATTTTGTAATAATTTTGACATAATTTCTGTTTATGTTTGCAGTTACAAATCATGGCACGGTGAAGGTTCATCTCACAGTAATGAAACAATGGCTTTTTTTTTTTTTGTAAGAGGATGCCCTACATTTACCCATACCCACTGGTATTAGGCTGAATGGAAGCTCAGATGTGTGCTACTGAGCACCTCTTCAATTATGTCTTTATGAAACTTGAGATTTAAACTATGGTTCTTTTACAAGCTTATTTAATTGTAGTGTTGTCATTCCATATGATTGAACTTTACCATAGTGGAGTTAAACTTGGGTTAGGTTAGTTGGTCTTTTTGTATTGGGCTATGCTCATTGTCACATATTAAATATAGAAACACCCATGGGCCCCCAAACAATATATTTTTTTCCAGTTAGCTTGGTTGAACTCATTCTGATTTAGGCAGTTCAGTTGTAAAAGTCAGGGCTTTTAATGATGAACATTTGTTTTGCTTCAGCATTTCAAATGGCTTTTCTCCCTGTCCCAACATTGAAACAGACTCCATAAAATGATTTAAAGTCTTGCACTGTGGAAATGAATGTGCTTCTGTAACATTGGATATAATTTGGATATAATGCTATCTTGACTTAGAGTTAAAACATAAGATTAGGTAGATTAAAAACGATAACAACAAAAAATGTGACCTTGCACCATTTATGATCCAATGAAAGAAAGAGGACAACGTGAGCTGTTACTTGTTCTTTCATATTTCTAGTTACCAATACATAAATCTAGTTACCAGGTACACTAAGATGTTTACTAATTCAAACAAGTAAGCACAGTACTGCCAAGTGTTATCTTTAGAACAAGACTGGCATTTAATATTGTCATTTGTTGTCATCCTTAAAGGCAATTTAAATATTGGTTGCCAGAAGGGAGGGGAATGGGGTATGGGTGAAAAAGATAAAGGGGAATATAGGCCATAATGTGATTACATTGCACAGTGACAGAGGGTTACTAGTCATACTGTAGTTATCCCACTGTAAGGTATAAAAATGTCAAATCGCTGTTGTACAGCTGAAACTAACATAATATTGCATGCCAACTACACTTTAATAAAAATTAAAGAATTGCCTCTTGTTGGTTACCATGAAATCAGGAAAAACTAGGAGCTTATGCAAATAAATATATGTGTCTGCAAGCAAAAGGTTACTTTAATTTTTATTTTCCTTTGAAGTATCTTTAAGTATACTCTTAAAATATATACTGAACCACATATTATTTGTTTTCCATGTTAGATAAAACATCTTCAAGGAGAGGGACTGAAAACAAGTACATTAAAGTGACTTATTTTCTGGAAGATGGTGCTGGTCTGAAATTGGGTCCTTGAATTTTCCAAAGGAGGCTGTTTTTATTGTCCTTCTTTTCTAAGAAAAGCCATTTTAATAATTTTTGCTATCACATCAAAGACTTTTCATGATAATCACAGTCAATAATTGCAATAGTAAAGCTGTGTGCTATCTGCAGGCTCTGTGCAATGTAAACTAAAGAGAAAAAACATGTCCCTTTGCTTGACAGAAGTTATTATGGAGCCTGAAGCCCTGGTGCCAGATTGCCATTTGCATTAGTTTTAGGTAGCCCTCTCACATACAACTTAGCCTTGGATTATATCATCTTTTCTGTCTTTCTCCGTCGGCTCACTTCTCTTTAGTTCTTTTCCTCTCACTCCTGCCCTTAATCGCTGTAGTCCTGAACCTTTTTACCTCCCATGGTGGTTGTTCATCCTAAAGTAGCTGATGGGCCTTGGTGATGGGACTGGGAGAGTAGTTGGAATATTTTTGGGATCAGATAGTTGACCAAACTAATTGTTTTATGAGTGAGCAGTTGGCCCATGACCCAAAGATTTATGGAACACAAATTGGATTTTGAAATAATGAAATAAGCATCCAGTTACTCAGTTGTTCCAGGCCATAGAAAGCTGTCTGATACCCTGAATTTGTGAATATCAGGTCTCAAGCTTATCTCTTGTCTTATTTCTGGAACCTCTCTTAGATCCTGTGAGAGACAACACCATTTTATAGTGACTCCATTGTTAGCCCTATGGCAGCAAACCTTATTTCTTCTTACTGGTTCAAATTAGAATGGCCTCTCTCCTTTCATCCCAACTGAAAGCAAAAATAGTAACAAGGCAGCCCCTTCATTCTTGGTTTATCTTATAGTTCTGCTGTAAAGAGGGCCAGACTATCTTCAACTTACTAGTTGTTTGCTAGAATATTCTTATCTATCTCTGTGGCCCTGGGGTGGCTAAGAGACTTCTGATCTGGCAGACCTATATCTGAGGATTGTCAGGGTTTGTAGGGACTTGAATGCAGAACAAATTACTGGTTTCTCTCTTCCTTGTCACTTGCTTGCAAAGAGACATTATTTTTTCATATTCCATAAGAAAGTACATTTTGGAGGTCATAAATAGTTTATAACATTAATAGTTTAATTTAGTGCCCAAGATCTGCCTTTATTTTTTCCTTTCTGTGATATTAAAGAAACCAGAGGAAGACAGTAGATTGCTGGCTTGGCAGCCCAGCTAAAGATTTCCCTAAGTAATACCTTGCATTTTACTTTGAGCACCATTTTTATCAGCTTCAGAGCCCAGAACAAACAGTGTGGTAGAGAGGATTTGTGGTGTAGTTCAATTAATTTGTTGTGTGGTGTGCCCGTCAATTGAGGGCACAGAAGCTCCTTTCCTGAGACCTCAACTATAAATGTCAAATAGAGCCATGCCAGTGATTTATTGACTATTGGAATATACGTCTAGGGAAGCTCGTCATCAAGTGATCAGATTTAGAGACTTTAAAAAATCAAAGCATAGTTACAAAATAGTCAAGGGGGTATACAATGCAGCATAGGGAATAAAGTTAATATTGCAATAACTATGTATGGTGCCATACGGCTACTAGACTTATTGGGGGGGATCACTTCATAAATTATATACATGTCTAACCATCTATGCTGTACATCACTAATATAAAATAATATTGGCTGTCGACTGTAACTGAAAAAGATAATTTCTTAACAAATAAAAATAAAAGTATCAAAGCATTAACATTAGTTGAGAGTCTACTTAAAAAAATTAATTTGGATATTTAGTGACCTGATTTGTCAAGCCAGATAACTAAAAAGCATTTGCGTGAGAAGTTTTGTGGACCAAGAAAAGCAGCAGAACTAGGTCCCCAAGGACCAAGGAGTTTGCATATTTCCCATTGCAAATTCTGCTTTAAGTCTAAGCTAATATTTTCTGTAATTTTGGATTACTCAAAAAATGGACATGGCATGTATTGCAATGCATAGGTTATATTTGAATGTGCAAATCTCTCCCACTTTGCCCAAAGGCACATCGTAAGGCACATCTGTTGATGTCCCTCCCAGTGTGAGAAGTACGTATGGGGTAGATTTGCCTCTCTTCCTGTCTTTTGAACTTGAGTTGCTCCAAGATAAGATGAGAGGAACTCAGAAATATTTGTGGGGTGTGCGTGCGTGTGTGTGTGTGTGTGTGTGTGTGTGTGTGAGAGAGAGAGAGAGAGAACTTAGATGATAGAATAAGAGGGAGAGAAGAAGCCTAGTGAACGACATTAAAATCCATGTCTGTTCATTTTACTGTTTTCACGAGGGCAGAAACCAAGCCTTTTGTATTTCTGCTCTCATGGATGGCATTTGGCACATAGGAAGGCATTTGATAGATAAGTACTGTATTAAGCACCAACAATGGTTTTGTGTTGCCAAATTGTATCAGAGGTTACTTTGGAAGAAAATCGGTTATTTGATTTAAATTTGGGAAAAATTTTAGGGCAGAGTTCCATTTCCAGATAATCTCTTGAGGTGGACTGGTTGAAGTAACTGGGTCAAGAAGTAGTAAATATACTGGATTTTCTAATCCAAATGAACAAATCAAATGTGATTGATTAATCAACAGGTATAATCCTGATGAAAAGATTCTGAAAGGTGAGATTGTGGAATGGAAATGTGCCAAGGAGCTCATATTTGCCAGTAGGATAAATCTCTATCAGACCTGGGAAACCTCATTTATAAAAGGCT
Source organism: Cynopterus sphinx (assembly GCA_030015415.1). Lineage (NCBI taxonomy): Eukaryota > Metazoa > Chordata > Mammalia > Chiroptera > Pteropodidae > Cynopterus > Cynopterus sphinx. Next base: position 87,542,320 of record CM057388.1, read on the forward strand.
GGCAGAAGGAGTAAGAATACTGAACTTAAGGAAACTTAATCTTCTGGGAAAGGCAGAATCATTTCTGTATGGGGAATCTGTGATTGGCTAATGACCTCAAGGGACTAAAGCGTATGTGGACAAAAGGAAACCAGCATATATGATTGATTTAGGCTCTGAAAAGCTCTTCAGGGGATTGTACACCAAGCAAAGGAACTTTAAGTGTGTCATCACAACAGAACTATTGGCCTGTTTCATCAAACATTACAACTGATTTGGAGACAGAAGCAAAGGGTAGAGATAAATAATTCTCTAGATATCCACATTAATAGTGGCATTCTCTCCAAAATTAGGACTGCAACAGATTTTACCTAAATCTCCAGTAAATGACCTAGAAGAGCAAGTATACATTGAAAACTTTACTTTTGTCAATAAAAGTTTTCTAAATGGCAAAGTGCCTGTTAAATGAGAATAAATTGTAGGGTATATGTCCAAAGGGTGGCGGGCCTAGGTGTTAGGGTACTAGATATTGGTGGGAAGGAACTTTCTTGAGGGTTGAAGAAATTTAGCCTTGCAAAACGAGGGTGCTGCCCCTCCTCAGTCTGCCTGTACTAATAAGATTCAGAAGAATTTTTCTCATAAAAAATTAACTTCTGTTCAACTGTGGTTCATGTCTCTGTCCATTGGAACTGAGACTTATTAAGAGTTTTTCAATACAGATGTGTATTAGAGTAAGTTGTAATGTACTATAACCTTTAATAAGAATTTTGTGGAAGTGGATTTTAAGAGATGTAATTAAGTACAAACTTTGAAAATATGAAAGTGTCTTTCCTCTTTGCCATTTCATTGATGTTTGGCTAGAATTTTAAAGAATGGTTTTGTGTGGCTTTAAATCTGATGTTGAAAGCCATTTTTCTTTATGTGAGACAGCAGACTTTGCTATCACTATAGTGTAAAAGCTTTTTTTACATAGCCATTTGGAGAAATATCTTTGGACGGACTTGTGATGAATGGATATGTTGTTCTTTAGGTATATTTTTCCTAGAAAGTAGATTAACTGAAAACTTATTCTCACAGTGTATTTTGGAGGGAGGAATTTGAGGTATGTCATTAAAGTGAGAAAAAAGGTGAGGTTCGGTTCTTTTTTTTCCTAGTTATACAAGATGAAAACAGTTATTAAAAAAAGAATGTTAAAACTATTCATGACCCACACAACCCATGAAATGTATATAAAATTAAAGGTATTAATATATTTATATTAGAGCAAGTGTCTGGTTATCTTGAGCCTCCTCCCACCCCAGTGATTGCATTTTCTTCTATGCTTGTGGTAAAATGGTAGTCACTCCTGGCCCTTTCTGATCTTGCTGTGAAACCTAAATGACTATGGCAATTTATCTGAGAATTGGATTCCTGGGGAATTTTTTAGATCTTATTTAGAAATAATAAAGATAATCATTCCAAGTTGGAAGTTCTGGTATTGAGGAAAGGTGAGTCTCCAGTTTTTTTTTTTTTTCTGAGAATACCTTCCTCCTTTCCCTTCCTCTGAGGCCTTATGTGATTGCCTAGAGGAGGCTGTTCACAGGGGAAGTCATAAAACTTCAGCACAGTAATGGTATAGAGAAGGCAAAATGCTGCTGGTGGCCAGCATTCTTTCACCCTGAGAAACCCTGTGACCTTTCAAGCCTGGTATAATTAGCTATCTTAGAGATGGTTCTACCAACACCTTGGTCTATCAGGGATTATGATCCATAACTTGGAGACACAGGCTCTAGAAGTACTGTTGTGCACCAGAGAAAAAAACCATCATAGTCAATGGTGTTTCCTCTCAAAGCTACTTTTTATTTGTAGGTAAATATGTAACAGGCATTTGGAATCATTTATCCCCCGGCATTCGTTATGAGCTCAATAAAAATGATAAATTAGTATTTGAGAGAGACTCTGAAGTGATGCCATCACAGTATGTGCACTTGAGTCATTGACAGGAAAGATCTCCTTTGTTAGTTGTAAAACGAGAGTACTCCATCTTTTTTGGCCTGCCCCTAGCCTACCCCTCAAGGTTCCCCAACTCATTTCTGGGAGCCTTATATTAGCACTGACTGCTGTGGTGGTATTTATTGGATCCTCAGACTTGTTTAAGAGTTTTGGGCTAATCACCAGTATTATTATTCCTGCTGAGCACTGGACCTGGACAAAGTGGTTGAAAATGTGCAAAATAGATGCATTTGTTCTAGCTGCTCTAAAAGTGATGGTAACATGAAGTCTAAGTGTGCATTTTAGGCCATTCACTCACTTTGGTTGATGTGCCTTCCTTCCTTCCTTTCTTCCTTCCTATTTTTTAGGCCTACAGCACCTGGTTTTCCTAGGTGATCTCCCATCCAAGTACTGACCAGGTCTGATCCTGCTTAGCTTCCGAGATCAGATGGGATCAGCCTTGTTCAGGGTAGCATGGCCATAGATGATGTTCTATACTTTAAATAAACCTTTGGTACAGTTCAAATGGGGTTCTAAAATTTCCAGATATAAACTTTTGTTTATAATTTTTTTTTTTTAAATCAGTAAAAAGCCCAGCTTGATTTTTGTCGAGTGGATTTCAAAGCTGGTGCATGGTCACTGAAATGAAGTATAGAGTGTTAGAGTAGCAATCCTAACTCTTCCATCTATACTCACATGAAGAGTATTCTTAGAAAAATATAATAAAACTGATTTTCAAAATAAACATTTTTCTGATTGGCCTTCTTTATCCTACCTTGCAGAATTAGTGCACCTAAAAATAATTGACAGATTTAAGCCCTCCAGAGCTATATATTTGGCAAGGTTTTGCAAAATGCTAACTAGCTATATTTCTTTTACTGATTGATAGGTGATCTCAAATAATACATCCGCATAATGACTGTAATTTATGTACTTTATTAATGTTTATGTCAAATAACTTTAGGCTTTCTATATGCATAGCATATTATGTGCAGTAAATTTGCTCTTTTTTACAAGAGGAGAGAATGCATTAATATATAAATTCCTCTACCCTCTGGCATTATTTTAAATCTTTAGGGGTTGTATTTCTTTGTTTCCTTGAAGTAGAGCATTGTTTGTATTCCTCCTGAGGTTCTTATGAAACTTGGAGGAGCTGGAGTTCACAGCAACTTGTATGTTAGCTTATTATGTGGCCCCATGAATTTAGATCTAGAAAGTGAATAGAAACTATTTTGGTAAGTCTTTAGACTAAGGACAAAGAATTGTTTGCTTTCAGAATAAACAAAATTAGGAAAAGAGTAAAGTAGCAATTGAGGAATTAGGAAAACTACTCCAGGAAATAATAGCTTAATGTAGCTCCTCAATATTAGAATTATATCAAGTATTTATATTTAAAAAAAACTGATGAAAGTCTAACCTCCACCCACCACGTATTTATTCCTTTTACTTTGAAAACTTTTTTTACAAAATAAACTTTGTCCTAGAAGAGTTAGATTTATAAAAGTTGGGAGGATAACACAAAGTTTTCCTATATCCCACACCCAGTTTTTCCTATTATTAATATCCTTACATTAGTGTGTGGTACATTGTCACAATGGATGAACCGATACTGATGCATTATTATTAACTAAAGTCCATACCTTATTCTGATTTTCTTAGTTTTTTTCTTACAACAATTTTATTGAAATATAATTCATACCCCAAACAATTCAGCCATTTAAAGTGTACAGTGGCTGTTAATGTACTAACAGAATTGTGCATTCTCACCAAAATCAATGTTAGACCATATTCATCATTACAGAAAGAAATACCCTTTAGCTGCAACCCCCTTCCTTACTTCCCATTCCCCCAACTTCCACCCTTCCCACTTAGCCCCAGGGAACCACTAATTTACTTTCTGTCTATAGATTGAACTGTGCTGGACATATAAATAAATGGAATCATACAACATTTGGACTGCTGTGATAGGCTCTTAACATAGTGTTTTTGATATCCAGCTGTGTATCAGAACTTCATTCCTTCTTATAGCTGAATAATATTCCATTGTACGAATACCACATTTTGTTCATTTTGTTTATCCATCCACTGTTAGGCATTTGGCTATTATGAATAATGTCACTATGAACATTTGCATGTAAGTTTTTTGTGATTTCTTTAGGTTTTCCCTAATGTATTTTTATATCCCAGGATCTCATTCAGGACAGCACATTGTATTTCATCATCACGTCTCCTTAGATTCCCAGGGCTTTACATCTAATGGCCCTTTAGATCAATGTCTTGACTTGGTTGTCATGAGTTCACCATCACTTAGGCATGCCAAGCAGCTTCTAATTGATAGTGCTCTCTTTTCCAGCCATCTTTACTTCACTACATTCTACTTCCAATTTGATGTTTCTGAACTAGCTGGAAGAGAGAAGATATTACTCTCCTGGCCCCTCTCCCTCACTACAAGTAGTCAAGAAGGTCTCTTTATAGAGAACTCCAGTAGCTTATGAGGGTATAATAGATGGTCTTCATTTTATCTTTGTTTTACAATTGCAGTGTTTTACATTTACACAATGCTTTCTTGTGTACATGGCTTTTAAGGTTCCAATGGGTAACTTTCCCAAGAGCCTACAGTGAATCATGTAGAGTTGGGACTCAAATTCATATTCCTGATTCCCCACATCAGTTTTCTTATCCCTAGACTACCATTATTCCTGTGGAATGAAAGATCCAAGTAGTGTTAAGTATTTGGAACCTTTTAAATCTACTTAAAAACCCCTCATAAACAGATCAGTTTTCTTCAAAACCCAAGTGAGGCATTCAATTTCTGCAAGAAAAGCCAACTGGAAACCATATAGTCTCTTAGATTTGCAATTTGCAAAGTACTTTTCAGTGTGTTCTTCCCAAATTTCCTCCCTGTAGCCCTTACCCTTAGGGTGCAGTTTGTGTCTCTTATTTACCAAAGGCATTTGGTTACTTTATCAGTAAAATCAATTGTGCTACAGAGAATGTTTGCTTTAGGAATCATGTTAGCACAGGCCAACCTGGTTGGGACCTCTGCCATTGTGTCCCATAAATATTTCTGACTGCTGTTTCCTCCATTTAGGACTCCAGGGGGCAAGTAATCACTAGAGAGTTACTTCATCTCCTACAGGTACAGAATGCTGACACCTTAGTAATAACTACAACTATTCCTCTATCACTATCCCACACAAAATGTGTGAGAATCCGAGAGACATTTTCTTGGCATCTAGTTGGACTTCAAAATGAATTTTCCAAGGGAGATGAATAAAATGATTGTAAGCCATAGTTAAAAATTGTTAAGTTGATAGTCAGTAAACTGAGGATGGGTATGAGCCCCTATCTACTGTTTATAACATTTTCTATGGGAAGGTGGATTATGAGCAACTGGAAATAAACAGACATTAGCTGTACCCATTTGTACATCACAGCCAGCCTTTGGTGAGAGGACTAAATAAATAAAATGAGAAAGCACAGTTCCACAAATTGTTTACTATAGACCCCTGTTAAAGGATGGAATAGATTCCTCATGTTTAATGCCTACTTTAACCATTGATTTGAAGTGCTTCAAAAAAAAAAAAAAAAAGAAAGAAAGAAAGAAAGAACAAATACACACTTAGTGGGATGGAGTAGTAATTTATTGTGATTGTCTTTGTTCAGCTTCTAAAACTCAGGCATTGATATTAAGACTAAGGGGAAATCACATAAAGCTGGTGTGATTGACAAAAGTTTGGTTCTTTCGAGTGATTTTGTTTTGTTTTTTAATGCCATGGAGTTAAGCTTTAAAAGCACGCCTCACTGAATTTCATCCAAGCCTCCTAAGGACAGGGCTAGGGGACCTTTTTTTCTTTTGAGGGCCGCTGACCCACACACACACACACAAAACTAATTAGAGCCATGTATAAAAAGCAATTTAATTTAGGTGTGCTTCCTTAGAAAACCATAAAACATTCAATTCACCTGCTTTTCAAATTAAGAATAAGGAACTCTCAAGAAGTACAACAAATATAAAAAAAATTCTTTAGTTTCATGTTATATGCAGTGGGGTAAGAAAGAACAATATGGATAGAATAAAGAGGAAAGCAGACAAGAGTGTTTTAAGGGACTGGAAGAGATGCGTGGAGAATAACCTCAACATAGCAAGGGCCATGGAAGCAAGAGGTTGAAATAGGAAAATACGGAGACAAATAGTTGTGGATTATAGCCCGCTCTCCGCTTGAGCTGTTTGAACAACTGGTTAAGTACTATTCCTAGCTTTTCTGTGGCTCTAATGCTTAAGCCTTTTAAGTGAAAATTTTTATAGAAGGGTATGTATCAGAGTCATCTAGGGCCCTTTAAAATAATCCTTGTACTCAGTGTCTCCTTTGTAGTAGCTGTCTACCTTGTCCCATATCAGATTTGTTGTCCCTGTGCTCAACCCTGTCAAAGAAAAAAAGTGACATTTTTCTTAAATGAGAAATATACAGGATCACCAAGCTTAGAAAGGAGAGCTCCAGAAAGAAAAAGGCAATTCTCATTTAGACACAACATTTTAGAATCAGTCTCAAAAATATGTATTGTGTCCTTTAAATAATATGCATTCCCTGACTCTTAATATAAACCATTTTGGGTGCTGAAAGTAGAAATAGTGAGATTTTAGAAGTCAAATGAGTTTCTTGAGTTCTTAATAGAATGTGGAGCCATAATTTCATTTTCAAATGTACCATGACTGTTCCACTTTTCCCTCCTTGTACTTCTCATCAATAGAGATTGGAAATGGCACTGAATCCCCAATAGCCTAAGTTTGGGATTTAAGTTAATCCAAGTATGTCTTCGGGCGTATATGGCTCAGGCAAGGCATTTTGTAAGAATGCCAAATACATTTTCAAGCAATACTTTTTTAGAAATGTGTACAGAATAAGTGGTGAGTTCAAGGCTATATAGGCAGAACTGGCATGCTGGAGTTAGCTTGTTTGCCAGCAGAAACTTTAGCGAAGCATCAACCCTATTGCTGTCCTTTACATAAAGTAAACCTTTTACCATTAGACAGTCTTCCTGGAAAGTTCTTCTCTCTAAAATGAAAGTAGACTCCCCCCCCTTTTAAATTAAATATTGCTAAAACAATGATGTACTTCAGTGTACAGATATAAGCAGGTCTCCATGAGGTCCTGTCGAGGGCCCCTGGTGGATATGAAAAGGGTAGAGTACATGGGCCCTGCTGGGCTTTTTATATGTGCCATTGTAAATGGTGCTGTGTACTTTCAGCAGGTTTACCAGTTAAACTTTTATTACTATTACCTGTTTTTGAAGGTTGTCTCTTCAATATAAAATTCCTGTGGTAAGTTTAAATCCCTCAATGTCTAGCACCTTCTTAAATGTAGAACATTTTTTTTTTCTGCTGTCTCTTAGAATTTTCTGTCCTTAGGTTGTATACATGTCTGTGTATGTATGCATCGGGTGTGGGGGGAAAGGATGCTTTTCCTTAGACTTAGAATCCTATTTTTGTAGGAACCAGTAAGTGACCTTTTAGTTTATATTATATGTGTGAACCTGCGAAGACTTGGTGAACACAGATTATTTTCCAAATTTGTTTATTGTTTTGACTTGGAAATTCAGTACACTCCACAGCAGAATCTTTGCAGAGGTTGGGAAACCAGCCTGTGATAACCCTTAAAGAGTACCTGCTCCCTTATTATAATTCATTTAAATAGCCTTGTGTGTCTTAAGTTCTTATTCTAAGCATTCAGATATTTTTTTTCCTGTGCTGTGAGTATGATATGGATTACTTAATACAGCTGTGGCAAGCACTGTCGGGGTCCTTCATATTTTATGTGTTAAGACTGTGTTGCAGGAAATCCTCAACCCTGTAACCAAGAGACAACTGGGTATCTCTCTGTTAATTATATGTGCCAGTTACAAAGGCCTGCTGCAAATTTGTTAAGCTAGTGAAGAGGGAGTATTGTTATTTGTTGTAACAAAGATGTTCCTGAAAGCTGAGACTTAGCGACCCTTCTTCTTTCAACTAATGAGAGCTAAGATACTCTGCAACTTCACAGTTTCTAAACTCTTTTACACACACAAACACACACCCTGTTGTTAGAAGAATCTGTTGACCAAGGGTTACAAAAATGCCAAAAAGACTTAGCAGGTCTGGATGAAGAAGTTATTTGAAGATCATTTCCCTTCCTCCTTTCTTAAATAGTCCTTTAATACAGTATACCTTTTGTTGTCTGACAGTTAACACTCCTTTTTGCCAGAAAGGAAGAATGATCATGAATATATATGATTATGTAATTAATTGCATATGTGCAGTTGATAATCCTAGTGTTAGTCAAGTAAGTTGCAAACTCAAGTTTAGCTGAAATAGCCACCCGCTCCCCAAAGCCACTTTGATATCTGTTTCAGGTGAAGACATTTCTTCTAAGCATACACAGCCAAGAAGGAGCGAAGGCGAGCTCATGGTCTAATTCATTTCATGCTTAGTGTTGTTAGAGAGATTGGCTCTTCATTCTCTATTCCTTTATTTATTATACACACTTAACTACTTATAAACTCATATGTCTTCAATATACTTGTTCCTGAGTTCTTGAGATCTTGATTCTTTAAAGATATCTTTTGTCTTACATGGAACATGGACAGAAATAAGAAATAGCAGAACGAACAGCGAAACTGAATCCATATAAACATCTGTATACAATCATACTAGGGTACTTAAACCACACCGATTAATCTTGGAACAACTAAAGTGATAGTACCTGGTGGTTAATTTTTGAGTAGCATCACATCTCTTGGTCTTTATGAGGGAGAGATGTGGGTGAACTTTGGGATCTATATATGTTTTACAAAAGCCCTCCAAACCCTCATGGCCAAACCACAAGCAAAATGCATTTGGTGTAGGGGAGGGAGATAATTTGTGGGTTGAGCTGCTGTGGAGCGAATATGTATTTGACACTTCTCTTGACTCTTAGGGTTCCTTTACTACATAAAGGTTACATTTATTGGAAGCCATTGATCTATATTGGGATCCACCTCACAGAATCATAAGGCTAATAGAGTGAGTGTCTAACATCTGCACAGAAGATGGTGGATAAGAAAATCTTAAAATTGAGGATTGTTTAACATTACCTTTTGACTTATACACTCAAATTAATCAACATGAACTCCCATTGTTTCCTCTTGGCTGACAGCTCCTTGAAAAGCACTTATGCCTTTGCTTACTCTCAGTATAACTATTGCTTATATTTGTTCAGTTTTCGGTTGTTGTCACATTTTATAAATCATCATTAAGGGTACTTTCTCTTGGAGTGTAAATTCCCAAAGCTAAACAACTATGTCTCATTTGTGTGACTTGCATGGAATCTCAAAGAATTATAAAAATGACTTGAGTTGATATTGAATGATGCTCTTTTTACTGGCCACACTGTTTTTCCTATGGTGTAGCAGACTTCCTGGCTGGAGCATTCTTTTGTCTTTCAGAGATAGCTTTATTATTTTTCCAAGAAGTAAATAAATGTTTTTACTTTTAATGAAAGTTTTCATACCCACAATGCCTAGGCCTTTGAAGGAATCTCACAGATGAAAATGAAGCAGAGTATGTGTACCTAAATCAAACTCTTCCCTCTTGGACTTAATGAGTATGATGGATTGTCTTACATTTTATCTTTCAGGTGATCATTTGAAGATCTGTCCTCAGGGTTATACCTGCTGCTCTCAAGAGATGGAGGAGAAGTACAGCCTGCAAAGTAAAGATGAATTCAAAAATGTAGTCGGTGAACATTGCAATCATTTGCAAGCCATCTTTGCTTCCCATTACAAGAAGTTTGATGGTATATATTGAAAATTTGTTCTAAGTAATCATCATTTGCTTTGTTCCTAAATTTATTTTGCACTTTTAATTCAAGTCATATTTAAGAGCTGGTGTTTAAGTTTATACAACTGCTTTTTCAGAACTTCTCTGTTATCTCAGTCAGTGTTCAAGTTTTTTCTTAAGGTGTTCCTTCTTGTGGAATCCCAGTGACAAGTTCACCCAATGGCTTTATTGCCAGACTCTTTCTGAATGTGCTAGATTTTATATGGTAGGCATTATAGAAATATGGTCACAAGGAACCAAAACATAGATTAAAGAAGTATAAGTGCTTTCATTTCGTTGGTGAACACAGAATAGTGGTTTTGATGCAAGTCACTTCAAAAAGTCTTCCTAATAAAAAGCAGGCACCTGAAAATTTAGTCAAAATAACCATAGAGATTGCAGATGCTAGACTTCAAATTAAATTTCAAATGCATTCCCAAAGACAACTAGAATTCCTAGAAGCTCTGTAGTACACAGATAGGATTAAAGCTCAGTTCTTAAGTTTCATGCAGCAGCAGCCCAGAAGTAGCTACTGTAGTCTTCATTAAGCTGGTCTACATCCCTGGCCTCATTTTTGCTAGGGTTCCAGCTTAATCTCGCCATATAAAGCCATGAGCAAACCCATTTTAGTCCTCTGTGCAAAACATAGATTCTCACACACATACTTTAATAGTGAAGAAATAGTCAATATGAGCAAAATGAGAGGCACTTCAATAACATCTGAAGCAATGTTACAGATAACAGATTTTGAAAACTAGAGTATGTGGTCCAAAACATCTCAGGAGCCTTTTCTTTGGTGCTGTTCATGCAGTTTAAAAATTCTTGTGAAGTAGATTTAATTTTAATAGGAATTATTTTCTTTGTGCCTGTTTTAAAGGCCATTCTAATTACATAGTACCTTTGAAGCATGCTTTTCTTGACATTATGTGTGGTAAAGATGTACAAGGCAAATTTTCAAGATGTGAAATGTCTTTCAATATTTCTGCAAAGGGCTTGTTACCATGGTGAGAACATGGACTAAATTAGATTTGATAAAGAAGGCAGTCTTGAGCTAAACAATAGTTTGTATTTCAAATATTGGCTTTGAGATTTGTTATCTAAAACTTATAACCAATTTAATAAGTGTTAGTTATTTACATGGTAGGCTATACCTTGAAAACATATTTTCTTGTAATGTAGTTGAACTAAATTATTTCTATGTAGCATACCATGTATTATACCCATTTTTTCCAACACTTTATATGCAAACTTGTATGCAGAGGTCTGTCTGTTTAGTCTTAATTTTATCTCTTTTCCATGAATAGATGGAAGTAAATTTCTTATATTTCTTAACATACATGCTATAGCTATGAAGCATATTTAACAATGTGTTAACACCACATGAAGGTTGGCGTTATTGGAAAAGGACATTAAACAACCTCTGTCTGTATTGGTCACTAAATTATTGGTATTATTATTGAAAAGAAAGGTATTCTCTTGCCTATGATATTTCTCATTCAAGATAGTAACAAAGCATTTTCTTTTACTTGGAGGAGAAAACTTAGATAATAATATGGTCATCTTTGAAAACTCAAGATGAGATGCTATTTAAAAAGTACTACTTGGGGCATTAATAATGGAATTTAGAAGGAAAAATTTCCTGCTCTTTAGAAAAGGTAGCCTGTTGGTAGCATGATGTAATACAGATACAGCTATTTCCAGGTTCCAAGGCCACCTCCTCCGAGTCTCCCCATTTCTTGTTAGACGTGTCTTCTTCCAGTGTGGAACCCACAAACAGTGACCTCTCTTGTCTGTGAGCCTGATGGTTTGGCTATTATTTCTCCTTCTTGCTCCCCATGGTTTTATAGCATTACTCGTATGATTCCAATGTGTAGTTTTTAAAAAGCCATATAGATAAACTTTATCAGTAAGTGTTAACATATGTTTTTGAAAAAAGGATAGAAGAAACAGTTTCTATTACCCTTTCCTACCAGGCTTCACATTCAATCAATGTGTTAACACTGTTTCAAAAATGGTCACAAAATATTATTATGAAATACATTTTTAAAGACTTCAAATTAAAATATAGCATAGAAAATAAAGGTAATGAGCACAGATTAATTTTTTTGAAGTAGTTGCTGAAATGTGTGTTTGTTCTGGAAATCAGAATAGAGCTGGGATACATGGAGACAGTTAAATGTTTTTATGATAAAACTTCTGTATACTTGTATCCAACAAACCATAATCCTCAAGTGGGTGCTGCTTTTATTGATGGATTGATTGATTTTTAAGGATGGCAATTAAGAACTTACAACACTCCTCAAGGCCTAAAGAAGATGTTGAGTGAAATTGTATGGGGCTTTCTTGACTCTCAGAAATCCAAGGATAGGATGTATTAATCAAAGAATTGTTCAAGGCATTATAAAAACCAAACCGTGGGTTATTAATGTGAATGAAGAGAGAGGAAATCAGGTATAATTACAAGATGGCAGCTGGAGAACCAAGATGGGGCCAGTGAGATGACACAAATAAGGCTGAAGACAAGCACTGAGAAATAGCAAAAGGACATGTGTAAAGCTATGGTGTCAAGCAAATTCAAAGAAACATCTTTTGCTACCTCCAAGCTTACACTCTAAATTCAAACTGATAACCCTAAGCCCAGGCAATTTCCCCTGTCATCAAAAATTTAGGGATGACAGAAAAAATGGCGTAGTTGATAGAGGCTTTGTTCATCCCTCTGGTGACAACAACCAAGTTGAGGAGGAAACAAGGAGAAAATGGCAAGGAAAGTCACCGGGGATCTAGATGAATAGAAGCACTATGATTATGGAGAGGAATAAGAAATTACCCTGCAAAGGGAGGGGGTAGGATGGGGCAAGGACACAAGGCTTCCTGGTCCCAAGTGGCTGAGTGGGACAGAGGCTGTGGCAGGGGGAGTTGCAGATGCCTCTTAAAGGGGCTGTGTAAACAAGTGGACTTTCACAGTTCCCGACCTGGTCGCTCTGAGCACTAGTGTTGGTTTGGCTGCTTGGGGACACCAGGAACTTACAAGGGGACACTGAGTTGTTGGAGTGAGGGCTGAGGTGAAAATCTCAAGGGCAGAAGTGCTGGTGGTATCCATTGTTCCTCTGTGGAGCCCTCCCCACTCCCAGTGTGAGGACACAGTGTCACCATAGCTAAGTCATCAAACTGGATAAGAGAGGTCACTCTGCCCAGAGGATTCCCTGAAACTCTGCCTCCCCCAACTTGTAGCCCCACCCAATCCACATCCAGGTATGTCCTCAGATAGTCTGGTGCTCCTTACTGAGCCAACTCCAAGAAACTGGTGGCAGCTGACTGGGGTTTCTGGCATGGCCTTTTGAGGAACCAAAAGCACAGCATCTGTGAATTGCTTGCTGAATCTTAACAGAGCACAGGCTGGGGCTATACTTGGCCTGCAGCTGAACCCCTTTCAGGACTGGGCCACTGTACACCTACTACACAAAGCCATGCTAATAAGACTGGGAGACTTAGGAGCTGTGCTTATTAGTACATAGAAACAGACACAGAAAGGCAGTCAAAATAGGAACACAAAGAAGCAGAAACCATGTGAGAGAACATGACAGAGATCCAGAAATAATGGAGTCAAGCAATCTAACAGATGCAGAGTTTAAAAAACACTGGTTATAAAGATATTTGATAAACTTAGGGGAAGAGTAAATGAACTCAGAACTTTAACAAAGAAGTGAAAAATAGGGAAATGGATATTATAAAAGAGAAACAGTCAGAAATGAAGAACACATCTGAAATGAAGAGTACATTAGAGGGAATCAACAGAGTGGATAATGAAGAAGATACAGTGACCTCTATAGAGGACAGGGAAGCCAAGGACACTCAATCAGAATGGCAAGAAAAAAAAAAGCCAAGGCTATAATAATTTAAGGAGCCTATGGGTCACTACTAAATGTTAAAATATCCATGGCATATGGGTACCTGAAGGAAAACAAGAAGTTGAAGAGGCTATTTGAAGAAATATGATGGAAAACTTCCCTCACCTGATGAAGGAAATAGACGTGCAACCCCAGGAAGCTCAGGAGTCCAAAGAAAGAGAAACCCAAAGAGGCCCACACCAAGACACATCATCATTACAATGCTAAAGGTTAAATACAAAGAGAGAATCTTAAAATCATCAAGAGAAAAGCAGTTAGTTACCTATAAGGAAGCACCCATAAGCCTGGCAGCTGATTTCTCAAAAGAAACCATGCAGGACAGAAGGGCTTGGCACAAAATATTCAACATGATGAAAACCCACAATTGACGACCAAGAAAAAACTTTATCCAGCAAAGCTGTCATTTAGAGTGGAAGGACAGATAAAGAGCTTCCCAGACAAAGATAAGCTAAAAGAGTATGTCAACACCAAACCAGAATTACAGGAAATGTTGGAGGAACTTTTTTAAGAAGAAAAAAAAAACATGTATCAAAAACAGGAATAAAGAATGGTGGTAACTACATTCCTATCAACAAGTACCTCAAAAAGAAAAGAATTATGTGCTCCAACCAAAAGATAGAGTGGCCGAATGGATAAGAAAGAAAACAAGACTTCTACATATGCTGTCTACAAGAGACTCACTTCAGATTAAAAGACACACATAGTGTAAAAGGAAAAGGATGAAAAATGATATTGCCTTGAGTATAAACCTAAAAGCAACAAATGAACAGGACAAACAAACCAGAGACTCATAGATATGGACTATAGACTAGTGATTACCAGAGGGTATGGGGTAGGGGGAGGGAGGATGAGTAAAGGAGGTCAAATATGTGGTGACAGAAAGAAATCTAACTATGGGAGGTGAATACACAGTCTCTCTCTCTCTCTCTCTCTCTCTCTCTCTCTCTCTCTCTCTCTCTATCTATATATATATATATATATATATATATATATATATATATATATATATATACCTTACTGTTCAAGTGTACAACTGAAACTTACTGGATTTTGTTAACCAATGTGAGTTAACCACTCACTATAAAAGAAAAAGAAAAAGATATTTCCTTGAAGGGCCTAGAGGGTCTTGTGCCAAATGAAATAAGTCAGATAAAGACAAATATCACATGATTTTATATACATGTGGAATATAAAGAATAAATAAAAAACAACAAAATGGAAATAAACTCAAAAATAAAGAGAATATTTTGAGGGCTATTAGATGGGAGGGGTGTTGGGGGGAAAGTGAAAAAGGGCAAAGGGATTAAATAGTACAAATGGATAGTTACAAAATAGGCATGTAAAAATAAAGTGTAGCATAAAGAAAATAGTCAACAGTGTTGTACAAATATGTAAGGGAGAAGAGGGGTACTAGATTTAGTGGGGTAACTACTTAGTTATGTGGCTATCTGATCACTGTGCTGTACAACTAAAACTAATATCATTGTCTGCCAACTATCATTGAAAAAAAAACATTGAGTTGTGCAATGTAAATATGAGCAACTAAACATCTATTCTATTTTAACGAAGCCAGAAAAACAAAAATACAAAACAAAAGAAAAAAAAACTTCATTCATGCTTATGAGATTCTACTTCTTTCTAAGGCAGGATCAGCAACTTTTTATGAATTTTAAAATAAGGTTTGAAGTCTTTTAGGGATTAACCTTTAACCAGAAATCATCTCATTTCCCCATTTTTTAAAAAAATCATTCTGCCTCAATGAACTCCAGAGTTTAAGTTTCAGTTTTGGCATTTTGGAACCAGGTACCTTAGCTCCTTTATCTCTAAGGTCCCTTTTTGTTTTACACATTTAATTTTCTATTTGTTATGCACCTGAAGAGGCTATAAATCTATAAAACATTTTTTAAGTTGTAAACTATCTGTGTCTATATGTGTGTATGTGTGTGTTTTCAGAAATGAAGTACAGAACACTTCCTTAAGCAGCAACAAATGTCTCAGGTTTCCCATATTTGAAACTTGTACCTCAGTGTTTAAAGATTTACCTCTTTATTTTCCTACACAATGATCTTAATCCACACTTTCATTTAGATGTTCAATACCCAAAATTTGCCTTACTACACTAGAAACAGAGCCAGAAAATGGTAGTGACTGAGCTAGCTGGCTAGCTGCTCCCCCTCTTGGCCAGTTCTGGGAATTTTTTATTGTTCATTTGAAGTAGAACTAATTAGCAAAGCTAAATCAATTGTCTCATGAATATGCTAATCAGACATCAGTTCAGGGGGCTTTGAAAGAATTGCTTGGCAAAGGGAATAGAAATAATAGAAGTGGACCATAATCCATGTTTTGGGACAGCAGAATAAAGACCCACCCCAAAATGTCACATCCCTCAATGTGAGAGACTAGGTGTTTTTAAAAGAAGCATCATTATGTCAAGCAACCTAAATAGATTAAGATTAGAGCTGCTGTGTTAGACATATTTCTGAACTACATAGTAAAAATGATGTAACAACTACAAAGATATATTATTGCTTAACAATTCCCTGAATCAAGTTGTTTGCTAGATATTTTGCACCTTAAAATAACTCTTAAGGAAATAGAGATGTCTGAAGCTAGTCTACTGGGAAAACTTTAATTTGTCATTTTAGAGCAAATATAGCAACTTTTGTACAAGAGGCAGAGTACACTAAATTGTCAGCCTGGTTCTGCTGTGACCTTGGGCAATTAACTAGTCTCAGTTTTCCCATCCATAAAATGAGGGGGTTGAGCTAGATGCTCACTAAAGACCCTTTCAGTTCTAAAAATTCTGTGAATCTTCTAAACATGCGACTAGACCAGCTGCTTTAGTGAAAGTTCTTACAAGATGTTAATTAGCCATCTGTATGGTACCCTCTATTTTCCTCCTATCACTTCTGAACTCTCTGCCACTTGCACCAGGTCTTTGAAAATCTTCCCATGAGCCTGAAGCTTGTTAACTTGAATAATAGTAGAAATTTTCTGAATTAGTGTAAAAGGCACATAAAAGAATTAATTGTCTGTTCCATCTATCTGCACGGGCCAACTGTAAATCAGAGTGGCCACTGTTTCCTTAAAGCCACCTTGTTTTTTTCTCATTTCACAAAGGCAGGGCATAAAGCATTTGTTAGATTTAGCCAAATCTATGTTTTAATCACTGACTGAAATTTTTATATAGTTCATATTGGCCCTTCATTATACCACTAGGAAAACCAGTGCAGAGGCTCTGTGTTGAAGGCATTAGAATTCACATGCCTATGAAAGTAATGACCTCAGTAGGAGCAAGCTGGTCAAACACCTTAAAAGACAAAGTTATCCAACTAAGCTTTATGGTCATTAGCTACAATGAAATTTCTGGAATTTTACTAACCCCTGACCTTAACTATTTTCTAGCTACATAGTTTTATTACTGTCCTTTGCATGGCCATACTGACTTACTAAAGACTTCCTGAGATGTTTTTACATTTAAAAAACGTCATAAATGTGTCATAGAAATATATAATATATATGTAGGATTGGGTTTTACTCCTCACCTCAGATTTCATTCATTAAGACATAATTTTAAAATTTGTTGCTTTCTAAAACCTCTGCTGCAGTATAGTTGGCAACATAGGATGAGTAGCTAAGAAAGTACAGAAAAAGATAGGAGGCCTTCTGGCCTTCCAGCAAATGCAATGTTCATTCCAGATCATGCTAATGTTATTTGATTTAGTTGGAAAGCATTGTTATTCTTTCCCTTACAATTCTATGTTCTTTTCCTTCCATATGAAAGAGACTAAAATCCCTTGTATTTTTTCTAATTCTTTTTATAATCTCTCTGTGAAACTTAATGAGAATGAGCCACAGCCAGCTTAATGTAATCAAATCAATAGCTCAGACAAAACACATTTCTGTATTGACAAAAGTTTTCTGCCTTTTGAGTTGTTATCTGAAGTGTGACCAATTGTGGCTTTAGCTTTGGCTGTTTATTGGATTGAAAATGCTTGTGCAGCTTCCAGGGAGCCCTGATCACTTTCACTTAGGACCTCTGCTATTAGTCTTGACTTCTTAAGAAGACATAGCATAAGAAAGAAGCAGCTGATCTATTTGGAGGCAAGTAAATAAATGGAAGAGCTTTGGTTGAACTGCTTTTATCTACTTTGTTGCTTCATTGCACTTTGAGCCTGGGAGTTGAGAATGTTGTTGTTCATCTCTGCTCACCTTCTTTCCATGCGTCTGTCTGTCCAGGCAAAAAAAAAGGCTTATTTGATCTAGCAATGAGACCAACTGATTGACTGAAAGAATTCCCAGCCAGTCAGGCCTTTCTTGTTCATTGTCCCTGCCCATCTCCAACACTTCTCATTTGAAAGGATTAGCAGAAGTTGAAACTCTCATAGTAATATTACTTAAAAAGGGAGAGTGCTACATGGGCATACTTGTTCTGGAGGTCAGTTTGGCAGTGTGTCAGAAATTTTGAATATGTTCATACTCTTTTATTTAGTAATTCTATGTATAAGTATTTATCTCAAGGAATGAAAGATCTGCATATAGATTTATGTACAGGGGTGTTTATCACAGCATTATATAATGAAAACTAGGAAATTAGCCTAAATGTCCTATGCTGGTTACGTCATGATTTGTCCATATGGTGTCATAATATGCAGTTCTTTAAAATGATGTTTCTGAAGAATTTTTAATCACATAGGAAATACTAACAGTAGTGTTATGTGAGAACAGGATATAAATACAGCATGATCATAACCATGTGATAGTACATATCTTCACAGTAAAAAGACAGGGAGAAAATTCAATAAACCATTTTTGCTCTTTTAATGGAGGGATTTGGGGGTAATTTATACATTTTTATATTTTTCCATAGTTTTCAAACTGCTACAACTTGAAAGTAATACTTTATTAGAAATTTAGTATTTTTAAAGAAAAAATGTAAGAAGTGCTCTGGTGAGTTTTTTAAAAAAAATGTTTTTTAAGTATCACAATGCTCACTGTAGACAAATTGGAAAAAGTAGGAAAATGCATTAAAGCCTCCAGCAATTGAGATGAATTAATAGAATGGAGGGAAATACAGTTATTTTTGAAAATATGAAGGTATTTCTTTTGACTATAAAATACCACTGAAAAATTTAGGTGAAGAAAATTGAGAAATGTATTGAGAAAAATCATTCCTGGTCCCCAACACTCAATCTATCACCACTGTATTTACCTAATCTGTTTTTTTTTTTCTGCTGTGCAGGTGGACAATACACAGACACATGTCTAATTTTCAACTAACTCAGCTTCTGATTCTTATAAAACTCTGTTTTACACTACTCCTGGTTGAGTTATTTCTTAGCCACCAAGTGTCTTTGTTTGTTTGTTTTAGGTGAGGCAACCCTTGGTTGACCTCACGGATTACAAGGACCTTGTTAACTTACATTTTCTTATTTTATTTTTATTTTTTTTTAAATTTTTTACACTAAAGCACCTGGTTTTTCTAGGTGGTCTCCCATCCAAGTATTAATCAGGTCCAGCCCTGCTTAGATTCTGAGATCAGACAGGATCAGGCTTGTTCAGGTGGCATAGCCATAGTTAGCCACTGATTGTCTTAAAACTGGCTTAAGGCATAATGATTATGAAGGGACGATTGCTAGGTGTCTCAGGACTACACAGTTTTTCTTCTGCAGTTAAAGCCTCACTCTGATCCTGAATTCCAAATAATGGGGAGAAAAGTGGAGATGGGCATTGCAGCAGTTAATAAACTTGCTATTGATGACTGTGGACCATGACCTGAATGTCTAATTTGTGTTCTATTCCTCATTATAGAAGGAATTGTCATAGGAAGAAATGAACAAGCAGGATGTGAAAGCATTATACAAGAATGTAGGAGAGCTGCTATGTGATAGGAGGAATAGATACAAAGGTCCCCCCCCCTTTTTTCCTTACAGCAAATTATTATGCTTTGATAGTGTACCTAATCAATGTGGACTTTATAATTTAAGTTATGTCTACTGTTCTTACTTAATGGGGCTCTTGGAAGCAAAAAACACAAGTAGAATAGTCCCATTTAGCAGGGTCAGTAAGAATAAGTCTAAGGAGAAATAAGTTTGAATCCTTTGACTTTTGTTCTGCTGACTTACATGGGTGATATAGATGGATATTTAAAACTTGCTATATAAAACGAAGGATTTTATAGATGCTTTAAAGATTTCTGGTGCATTCATAAAACCATGTGGCAAGTAAAGGTGAATTAGATGGAGGAAATTTGTCTTTCTAAAAATTTTCATTACATTATGATTGAGGAGGAATGTTAAATGCATGGTAAAACTGTGCTTTGATTTGAGCCATTAATAGACACTCAGTACATAAAAAATTGTACAGCCATTCAGAGAGAGAAAATCCTCAGATTTTAATTGATATCAGTTTTATAGAATTTTTATGTATAGTCCACTCAAATTATCTTTATATTTGCAATTTAGATGGCCGCACTGAAGAGTCTTTAAAAATGTAAAGGAAAGGAAGCCAATTTTCTGAATGATTTAAATGAATTAGAATTGAGCATATATGTAGCACCAATATAATCTCTTAAAGTATACACTAATCCTCTCTCTCTCTCTCTCTCTCTCTCTCTTACACATACACACAGACACACACACACAGACACACACACACACCCTTCCTAGACAGAATTGAGCCATGGGAAGCAAATGAGGTCCATGGTGGTGCTGGACAGAGTAAATGCTGATTTGAAATAAGTCCTACTTTTCATTAGATCATTTCTCTTATATCCTGTAAGCCCTTGACCAATGTTTTAGTGTTTCTTTGACCTGGGGCACTTTGAAGGCTAAAGGACAAATGGTGATTCATAGAGTTTTTAAATTAGAACTAAGCTTGATGTGCCACTCTGCCCCACCCTTAAAACCAGTGCAACTGTAAATGCCATTCATTTGAAATGCAGGTGAGTATTCAGAATTACTTATTTAATGAGTCACAAAAGCAGAAGTCAAATAATTCTCAATATCTTGTTTCTACACTAAATGATGTGTGCTGATTTTATGAGCAATATAATAAAAATCTAATACAATGAGGTAACGTGTCCTGATAAGCCCATTCATTGTAAGTTGAAAATATGGTAAGTCAAAATGGATTTAATACACCTAACCTACCAAACATCATCATGGCTTAGCCTAGCCTATCTTAAACGTGCTCAGAACACTTATATTTACCAAAAGTTGGGCAAAATCATTTCACTGCTGTTGCCCAGCATAACAAGAAAGTATTGTACTATATTTCAAAATTCAAAGTACAGTTCTCTTGAATGTGTATTGCTTTCTCACCACTAAAGTCAATCGACCATAAATCATACCATCGCCCAAGTCAGGGACTGGCCATATAAAGAATGCCCTATGGTTGCCCTTGGAATCTGCTCTTTGGATTATGAAATATTAATAGCACTGGATTGGTGCAAGGCTTGCATATTGAATTCAATGCCATAGTTTATTTTTCTAATGTGTGTAAGCTGTCTATGTTTGTAACACACTAGACATGTAATAACACAACTCAGTGTGCCTTCTTTTATGTCCCTGATGAGTCAGCACCACTTACTTAGCAAGGGTGCTGGTGATTCAAGCAAGGTGCAGGAGGTGGACCAGATGACTTTTCAGGGCTCTTCTCACCCCAAGACTTTCCAACTTGAATTCTAGAGAAGAGCTACCTACATCTTGACACTTAATTGTGAGACATTTCCACACATAAAAATTCGTCCCTAGAGCATCATAAAGAAATCACAACTGATAATGCAATAAAAAAAATTTAAAACCCAATCCATTGGAAAGATGTTTTCCCCTAATTAAAACATTAATGCTCATCTGAATGCTTCATATTTAACACAGTCTCTAAGCTGGTGGTTATTGCTAGTCAAAGGTAAAATGGGAAAAGTTTCATTGACTAGAGCAGTGAGTGGTTCTCAAACTTAGGGTTCAGCAGAGTCATAGATGGCTGGGCCAACCTCCAGGGTTTCTGATTCCCCAATAAGTTTAGGCTGAGGCACAAGAACTTGAATTTCTAACATGCCTATTGTGAGACCACACTTGAGAACCACTTGGGATTTGGGAAAAAATTAGAGACCTTCCCAGGTACCTGATTTGAGTGATCCTTTTCATATGGTTCCCCAGCTTCTCGTGTACTTTCTGGCCTTCATTAGTAAAAGTCCCAGGCTGTATGCTTGTATCGTAATGGGGATGAGGGTGTTGACTTGCCCATTTTTACTCTTCAGAAGGAATCCACTCCCCTTTCTCTCTAAAGAAAGCCTAGGAAATAAAAGGCAAGTGGTAGAAAGGAAAACTAAACAGAAAAGGTAAAAAGAGAATTCCCTCTCAGGAAAAAAAAAAAAATCACGCAAACAAATCACAAAAAGCTGCAACCCAAAGAACTATAACCTTAGTCCCAAGGCACAAGAAACTACATAATGATGAGGTAGAGAATCTCTTGGAAATGAGGAAAGTCACACAAATTTCGTATAAAAGGCTTCAGTGTTTTCAGTCAAGGTTTTGAGAAACTATTTGGAATTTTCAGCCTCTAGTTTGCCCACCCAACATGAAAAGAGTGGTTTTATTAGCTCTACTGCATTTTGATAAGCTTCTAGCTTTGAAGGGGAGGCATCATGTTTTCTGCTCCATGTTCACTTGGAGGCAATTTCTTATTTGATGTGGTCTTTATACTTTGCTTGGTATTTATTACATTTCCTACTTAAAAACTTCATATCATGATGTGTTTATTTTTATACCAGGCATAGATTCTTTAAGAATGATTAATGCAACAGATACACCATTAGCTCCTTGTCTTTACTGAACTTCCTGAGGAAAGCCTCAGGAAAAACTAAAGAGGCTAAAATCTTCAACACTTAAGCTATGGATATGTGGTAGCCAAAAGGTAAATCTGAAATAACCTAGTATTTTTATATAATTTTTCAATTATTTTTCCTTGTTATCTTACAAATACACAGAATATGTGGTTGAGTCTGTTATGCAATTCATATCTCCTTTTCTCAAGGGGCACTGGAAAAAATCATGTGATGTTAGTGTATGAATCCTTTAGGAACTCGAGGTCAATTTCGATACTCCAATTTGTACCAATCTCACATGGAACACCTGAGAACTTATTTTCAGAAAACTTATATGCTTGTGTTTTGGGGTATTTCATTATGTTTATTTGCCTGAAGCATTTCTCACACAGTTTTCTTGCATGTCATGTAGACATAGGAAAACGAAAAAATATTGTGTCCAAGTAAAATAACACGTTTTGAAAGTACTTGTCCTGGTGTCATGTTACATTTAAGAGGCATTATTAACATTGGTTTAGTTTCTTACAACATAGAGTTCTGGGAAACCTCATATTTTAGACTTCAAGTATCCATTTTTAACCAGTTCTTTATTTACCTTCTTGATTGAATGAGAGAAGAATGTGTACATGCACGTGTGTTTATGTGTGTTCTGTATTGACTCCTGATTTTATTGGATTAAATTTTCATTTTTCTATCTTTTTGACATATACACATATGTAAGTTGCTTTGTGACATAGAGTTTTTTCATTGACAATTATCAGATGCCAAATTCCCCAAAAGAAATTTACCATATATACAAGCATGTATTCTTATTTAATTTTGTGATTATTTTTATTGTTTTCAGATTTACCTGAAAAGCACTGTTATTTAATTACTGAAACTCTTTTTCCTTCCCTTGTTTTCTTTTTAGAATTCTTCAAAGAACTACTTGAAAATGCAGAGAAATCCCTGAATGACATGTTTGTGAAGACCTATGGCCACTTATACATGCAAAATTCTGAGCTATTTAAAGATCTCTTCAAAGAGTTGAAGCGCTACTATGTGGTAGGAAATGTGAACCTGGAAGAAATGCTAAATGATTTCTGGGCTCGCCTTCTGGAGCGGATGTTCCGCCTGGTGAACTCCCAGTACCATTTCACAGATGAGTATCTTGAATGCGTGAGCAAGTATACGGAGCAGCTGAAACCATTTGGAGACGTCCCTCGAAAATTGAAGCTACAGGTTACTCGTGCATTTGTAGCAGCCCGTACTTTTGCTCAAGGCTTAGCAGTTGCAAGAGATGTAGTAAGCAAAGTCTCTGTGGTAAGCACTATTTGCATTCTGTGTGTTTGTTTTGTTTTGTTCCATTAAAAAAATTTGGGAGAGGTCGAAAAACAAATCAGTAGAATTCTATTGGCTCAGTAACAGTATTTTCTCTTTAAATCTTTCTTTTGCCTCTTCCTTTCTACACTTTGTCTTTATATGTGTGCATCATGTAGTTATAAATAATACTATGATGAACATCTTCCTATATCATTGTCATTCTTTTCAGTGGATAAAGGTAGCTAGCTATTCTTAGAAGTAGGATATATGTTTACTTTGGAACTTTAATTTAAAATACTGTTTTTCAGCTCCTAGTCTACTCCTCCAGCAGAAAAAGGAACATACACAGACAGGCTCCACATTAGACTGTTTTAAATGACTATGTTTGAGCCTACTAGTTACAGTCTAGAAAAGCATTTAATATCTATTACTATATGTTTCCTTGTTTTAAGGTGTATACTGAACTCTTAAGACAAAGTTTTCTATGATAATTAACATGGGCCACCTGTTCTTGACTTATGATCTTGTTTATAGAATTACCAATGGAGAAAATTAAATTGCAATATGTGGGCAAGAACAGATGAAATGAACCACATTTTCCTCATTCATAAATTAAAGGAATTGGGCTAGACCAGTATTTTTCAGAGTGTGTTTTTTGGAGCTAGCTAAGGAGTACTTCGGGGCCTCCTTGAGGAGAGGCAAGGGAGACATGACTTCTAGTGGGTGAGACTATGTGAGCATCTGCTTTCCTCAGTTTTATGCAGTAGGGTTTTCAGCTAAATTTCAAGGAGAAAAGGTCCTGTGGTTTCTTCACCTCCCTCTCCTTGATGAAATGTGACTCAGTACCACTGAAGAAATAGAATATATTGGGGCAGTTACCTTTGTAAGACTGATCTCATTACTTAGGCTCTCAAAAAGCCAAATTGTAGTCCATTTCTAAAAAATCTAGATATACAAAGACAACAGCTTCTGCTTAGGTCATTTGGTTGTTTTGAGGACTGGACAGCAATACAAACACCAAAAAATCAACCTGATTGCTTATCAGAGAGTTCAAGTTAAGGTGACCATGTAATTTATTGTCCAAACCAGGACACTTATTGTCTAAATCAAGAGGTGCTTATTGACAATCATACTCAGACAATATGTGCCACTAATTTTTGATAGCAAGCACAACTGTCTTAGGCAGACCAGGTTGCATTGTCACCCCAGTTAGAGAGGAAACTTATATTCACTAGAGTGAAGATACAAATTCTAAAGAATTATGTGTTATTAGAAAAATAGGTGCTTATAAGATATTTCATATTAGGATTGGGTGAGAATAAGGATTTGTTGATTGATTACATTCATTATTTTAATTTTGTTTTTTCTCTCAAGGCCTGAAACTGTCAGAAAACAATTCCTTCTAACATGTTTCTGTTCACTCTTTTTACTCCTGATATTTTTATTGCAAATTGCAAGACATTGTTGGGACATATGAGGGTGGGTGGGAGCAAATGGGGAAATGATGGTTATAACTGAGGAAATAATCTGATTCCTAAACTTCTGCCAACTTCAGCAACCATGATTAATCTTGGAGATGCTCATGTCAGAGTTCCTCAACAAGGCACATTTAATCCAGATCAAAGTTATTTATATTGTAGTTCATGTAACACCCCCCCCACACACACCTTTTGAAAATTCCTTGTATTCTTCTTAAGCTGAATAGGTGGAAAGACACTGTTGTATAATTCACATGTCTGTGTGAATACATGTGTGTGCACACTCGAAAAGTGAGGAGAAAGCCCCTTACAAATGTTTGAAAGTGGTTTATTTACAATAACCACCTGCCTTCCTTTGAGTTGATTCCTAGGAAGGACCACACAGCTGTCTTAAGCCTGTCTTGTTGTTAGCCTCACTTTGCAGGGTTTGAATCCCCTTAGAGAACTGAGACCCCAGGAATCCTAATTTGGGTATAGGGTGGTGGATGAAGAAGGAAACAGTTTAGAGACAGTTCATTGCAGGTTAAAAAATTGAGTAGTAGAAGGCTTGCTATTGTCCACATCAGCCCACCTCCAAAGGTTAAGAAGAAGTAAGCCATTGTGGCTTCCCTGTGTTGCATTCTTCTTCACCTGATTCTCAAAATAAGTGGGAAACTAATAAGATTGATTTTCATATTTGTGATTCAAACACCCTTCCCTGTGCAATACAAAATATGTTACTCAAAATGAAATAGTCAAAATTAATTTCTGACATTCCTTTGGTATAAAAACAATTTTAAAACAAGACATTTCTTGTGTACATTAATGTTAAGTTGTTTGAGAAAGTTACTTTCTAAATGTAACCCTAAATTTTTTTTAGAATTGATATTTATTCTATATTCATTATATTTTCATATCTGCCTAAGAGAAATGTTATATGAGAATATAGTGAATACAATCTTATAGAGCTTAATTTACCTTGGGTAAACATTACTAGTCAGTTGTTTAGCTGAGAACAGTTTTGTGACTGCTTTAAGTATTGCAATTAGAAACTTTAAAATGTTTTGCCTCACTACTGAGTTTCTTTTAGTCTTAAGAACTGACTTGAAATCAAACCTTTCAACTAAGATGAGAAAGTTATAAAAAATATATCATAATACATTCAGGCATCAAAACAATTTTTAAAGGTGCTAAAACACAAATTATGTAAAAACCTATCTTTGTAATGTTTCTGTTTAGAAGCATGTAAGGAATACTTGCGCATTAGAGAAATATCCCTTACATTAATTTTTAGAGTATAACTAACAGTTAAATAGCTTTTAATGAATGACCTGGCTGTTAGAAAGATTTCAAACTATTGAACATGTTGAAAATCTACATTTGATTAATAAAATAAGTAAGCTTTTCTCCTAGTTTGGATACCCAAGCAATGTTTTTTTTTTTCTATGGATTCCCACTCCTCTGAATGGCTGTTCCAAGTGTAGTTTGCAACTAGAGAAACCTAATAAATAAATGTTGCTTTTTCTGGTTTACAATAGATTTAATTACCTTGGCCTGAAAAAGGCCTTTCAAAGTGGAGAATGTATTTCCTAATTAAAAAGAGCCACCTCACCTATTTCATCTACAGAGAGGCAATTAATTTCAAATATAAAAAGCATCATGGTCTTGGGGCTAGTTATTGGATTCTTAACTTAAAGATGTTCTCACTTTTTCTTCATGTTTACTTTTGAAACAGAAGGATTGAAGTTTTACATTGAGCAATGATTTGATTATCACTAAGCTTTTTAAAAGCCATTAGTGCAAGCAAGCTTAACTTGGTTAAAGAAAAAGTCACTCCTTACTTTATATACTTGCCTTGCTAAAGTTTCTCTGAGCCCAAAGCATCCAATGATTTCAGCTTACTTCATGGAGTTTTACAATTCAAACTACAGAAAAGTTCCTTTAATTAATAAAAGATGGTTCCAGAATACCCCTGTGCTGTACATCTTTGTATTACATATTCCATCTTTACTTGTCATGGCTTATGATACATTTCTTATTTACTTTCTTGTAACAGCAGTTTTGCCTAGAAGGGTGAAGTCTGTTGTGGTCTTTTTAAAATGCACAAGTGGTTACAAGTACCATGAAAATTAATAGCTCGTATTACAAAGAGAGTTGCATTCTCATGGTTTCAATTAATGCTGACATAATGGGACTATGTCTATACCCCCACCCCAAACTACAGGGACTATAATTAGAAATTGGTGTCTTACCATTGTGATGTCTAAATGACTGTCCTGCCTTGAAAACAGTTTTCATTGCTCCCCCTTCATTGTCTATTCACAATTCTACAAGAGTACCATACAAATTATTTTGCCACTTTCCTGAATTATGGTCAATATAAAAAGCTTTTCAGAAGCAAAGCGTAGACATTTATTTAACCCTTAATGTTCTTTTCACTTACAACCTAAGAACTGGAATTGAAAGAGGAAGGTGGAACTCTGGATATAGTGTGGGTAGAGAGATGGCGATGGTAGAAATGTGAAAAGTGTCAAGGATCGAATAAATTGAGATTATATACTCTCAAAACAAAAATAGAGCCCTCTACAAGGGGGTGATACAATGATGCTTCGACTTCTAGGTCATAATTGAGTCTAATAATTTAAAACAAAATAAGACATACTTTCAAGTATATAGCTTCAGTTTTATTATTATCTATAGTCTATATACAAACATTCCTGAATGAATTCTAGCTTATTCCATTTATTTTGTTATGTCTTTAATGTTTATTATCAGGGAAATAGTTAGGAACATCTCAACCTCCTTTCCTTGTGTGTACATTGACTTCAAAACTAGTTGGAGAGTTGTTGAATAAACCCATCACATCTCACCACATATTTGGGTTCCCTATCTCTTTTACCATAAATTTGGGAAATATTTTCTATTATTTGTATTCGGTGCTTATGTTTCCAAGGAATAGATAAAATCTAGACCTTTTCTGTTTTTTTGTTTTTTGGTTTTTTGGTTTTTTTTTTTTTGGTACTATTGACTGTGCAAGAAAAAACATTGCAACCAATATATGTTAGGAACTGGAATAAACTAAAAGAAAATGTGTTTTTAACTTCAGTGCGCATATTGACTGCCTTCACTGTGTAATGTGGCTTAAGGCTCATTCTGAATTACTGAAATGAAACCCAGGCTTCATGAAGAGCACGCTGCTTGCAGTAGTTTTTTATGTGGCATTTGGAAAATACAGGTTATTTCATAGAAAATTGCAATCCATATTAGAAGAGTCTTTGCAGACAAAGGGACTTTTCTGCGAAGACCTTATGGCAGAAATGGCATGCAGATATTAAGTTAAATGTATATCCCGAGGAAGACAGGAATGAGTACTTTTAAAATAGTCTTAATAACTTATAAAGGAAATGAGGATTCTTTTCTCCACTGACTTTTACCAAGAAACACAGACCAGCTCCTAAAATCTAAATTCCAAGGTATCTCCTAGAGTTACCTTAGCATTTAGAAAGACCTTGGTAAGTTTGAAGGATTTTCTAAGGCTTGAAAATTGGCTATTAATGTCTTGTAATTAGTGTTGAATAACTCAGATTGATTTTGATTTGTTAATATAGAAATATTGAGTCCAGATGAGCCTTTTCTATCATACTCCCCCTCAAAGTTAACAAATCAAACTACCCCATTCTTACATAGTCAAAACCTTTTTCTTATATAAGTAATGCCCAACTTTCTAGTAGAAATTGACAATCTCTGATATATTTAGCTGAAATTCTTTGAAAATGTTAAAACTTCAGCAAAATGTGTTTTGTTTTGTTTGCTCAAGTGAAATCTTTTCTCTCCACATCCAGCACTGTTTCCTCGAGTCTTTGAATTCTGTGTGTATGTGTGCATGTATGTGTTGGGGTAATATGCATTTTCTCACACCTGTAACCTACTGAACCATTCCAAGGATATAGAATTGGCTGAATAAGTCATTATTGTTTAGTAAACAATATGTAATATCTAAATATCTAGTTAGAATTGTTCCATATAGAAAAGTTGCATCCTAACTTACTCTATAACATAAAACTGATTCATCTGGTCAATAAATTTGAAAACTGCAGATTCTTACTAGAAAGCAGCTAGCCCCATAGCCAAGTGCTCACTGTGCGTAGATACCCTGCATACTGGGTCTGGGAGCTATGGAGAAGGACCAGCTCCAGTTGCTGCCCTTAAGATTTCTATAGTCTATTATAGAAAAGAAACCATTGGGATAATCATCAAGGGAGTCCAGTGTACCTGCCCTAGAACCAAACTGCTATGGTTCAAATCTTGACCATTTATTGAAAAACTTTGTGTGAGTCCTTTAATCTCTTTGGATCTCTGTTTCCTCATCTGTGAAATTAAATTATAATATCTCATACAATTGTTCTGAGCTTTAAATTAATTAATTCATTAGTTAATACAAATAAAGCACTTAGAGAAGACTGGCACAAAGTAAGTACTTTGTAAGTATATCATATAAATCAAAATCCAATAAAAGCTATCAGTATACAAGTTATTCTGACAAAGAATATTTCCTTTTTTAATCTTGACATTAAGATTTTTATGATCATGAAACCATAGAAATTAAATAATCATTTTCTCTCTGAGATGATTAATTCATTCTTTGTGTTGATGGTTCAAAGGGGGAAGGGTCAAGTGTGCAGTTTTCCATTCTGTGTTTTACTAAATATCATTTTGAGAAACTAATCTCTATGAGAGGTCTGAAAAATGTGACTTTTATAAAAACAGTCAAAACCCTACCTGACTCCTACCCAAGCTCCAAGGATTCTGGAAGCCGCTGACATCTGGGTGCAACAGACCCTCTGAACAAAAGGAAAATATATCAAATATTAGTCAAGAGCTATAACCCTAAGGAACAATCAGATTGATCATTTTCAGTGGCATGTCATACCATAGAGAATCAATATGTAACTGAGGATCAAAGGAAAGCCTTGAAGTATGGTTGCTCCTATGGTTAATCCCCATGTAACATGCATGGCCTACCACTTGGTCTTGGGTTTTCTGGAGTAAAACTTCTTCTGTAAAGAAGTATTTTGGTTACTCAGGAGAAGTAACTTATTTTTAGTATTACAAGGAAGTAGAATGTGAATGAACTTGAATTACTATTAAAAATTAATAAATTCTCAGAACAAGACATAACTTAGTCCACTATTATATTTCCTGATGGGTGAAAGGTTTGCCTGTGTTATAGTGGAGAGAACACTGAAAGATTGTGAAGGGGCACCCATCAGGTCCTGGTATATCATGATATGACAGCAAGAGCCACCACTGGATCAAGGAGATCCTAGACTTACCAGAGACTCCACAGGAGAAATTAAAGTGCCATATACTGTTTGGATTTTTCTTCCTTGTGGCAGTTGTACCCTTTTGGCGCTTTTGCCAACCTACATTGCTTCTTACCAAGAAGCCCTCAAAGATTTCAAGAGAGGCAGCCATTTTGTTTCTCCACTGGAGTAGTCCATAGTCAGATTGTAGAGCTGTTCCTTGGTACTCTGGGTTCACCATCCAGAGCTTAGGCAGGTCAGTAACCCTGGGGACTCAAGGCCTGAGGTATGGTCACGTTATTTCCAGTTTCTCTGGACCCTTGTTTCTTTACGTCTTGTGACTATTTTAAAACTTTGCCAGGGCCTCATCCAACACAAGGGGTTTATTTCCCAGGGGTTTATTTCTCTTCATGTAAAGTACTGCATGGTAGTCTGATTGGTGCTTATGAGATTAAAGGAAGAGTTTCTCCAACTTTGGTATTTAATATGTCCTTTCTCATCCCAGTTTGCTTATATCTTCCCCATCTCCTCAGTTCTGGTATTATTTAATGTTTCCATAGCATGTTAGAGCCGAGTTCCTTGTTATTATTTTCAGTAGTTACACATCAAATCATGTGCAGAGCATGAGCCAAAGCATGAAATGGAAAAACTCTGCCAAATCTAGCTTCATAACCTTCTTTTAATAAAACTCTACTGTGTCATTTAGTTTGGTCTGTTTTTAAAACTTGAGCCTCCATCATCCTATTTTAGGAGAGGGTTCTACAAGGTCCAGTGCATAAGTGATTTAGACTTATAATTGAACTAAAAATACAATGGACCACTTCCTAGAGTTAAAAAAAGAAAAAGAATGGGAAAGGACTTATTTGAATAAAAATGTTTCTTGAATATAACAGTCGAGTTTTAAATTTTTGCTTAATTTCTAAAGGCCTATAGCATTTTGGAATTTCTTTGCGTTTTCCAGAGCAGGTTTCATATTATAAAAGAAATTTCTACTTTCATTGTTACCTAATCACAGATACATTCCAGAATAATCCTTGACACATAGTAGGTGCTCCATAAGTGTTCCATAACTTTAGCATTCGACATTTCTTCTTTCTAGGGTATTGTTTCCTAGAAATTCCATGTGCTATTCTATGATATTTCATAGGCATTTATATAATAACTCTTTACCTCTCTAAAATTCAGCCATTTAGCTCTCTCATCAATGTGGAACCTAACTGAAAATGAAGAAAACAACTGATATACTATTACAGTTTAGAAAATTCTGTTTAAGAAGGCAGTGAAACATGATACATCTGGGAAATAAGGTGCAGTGCTGGAGTCAAATGTATCAGGGTGACTGTCAGTAAGTCGATTTATCTCTTTGGCTTTGGTTTTCTTATCTTTTAAAAATTTTATTTAGTTTTTTTATCAAAGAAAACATTATAGAACAAAATATAGAATTTTAATACATTTTTAAGATGAAAAGGAAAACTTCAACAAAATTTCAAATTTGAAGTATGCTTATTCTAATTGTGCCCCGTATATTTCACATGATACTTTTTTTTTGCAAAGCTACAAGGTTTTCTTACCTTTTAAATGTGAAAACTGTTCTCAGTGATCTCTAAGTCCCCGTCTAAGACTTTTCTGATCCTATGATTTTCCAGCTGCTTCCTCTTTCCAAGCCTTTTTCTTTATCTGTAAAATGAGAAGGTAGAAAAGTATCAAAACCCTAACTGTATGTGACTTATTTAAAGGAATACTTTTAGCTATTCAGAAAACCTAGCTATCTAGAATGGCCATTCCACCAGGGTGCTGTTTAGTCAAGGTTTTACTGTACATTAATTAATACATTGTCAAAAGGACTGATTTAGTACCTAGGAAAACATTTGGGATTGGTTAAAACTGTGGAAAAGTCCTAATTCTTCATAGGAAAATTGACTTTAGATAACTGCCATCTTCTTGTTGGCTATTTTCTCTCTGCTGCTTTTAAGGCTAGAGTTCTGTTTGAGATAAGAGGGTGCGTGTGTTCCCATGCATCACATAGGAGCCTAACAGAGTTAAGTTTTTCCCCTAACAGTGCTAATCACTCCCCACCCCATGTTTCTGTTCTTTGGGGAACTGTTGATAAGTGGTATCTAAAGTCATACCCAGAGCAGATGAAGTGCACTAATGGACTGCATTGCATCCCAACATCTGTTTACTGTGTTCGTTTCTACTTTTAGAAGTCTATGTTTGTAGAGCTGGTTGGTACCGATAGAGAGGA
The DNA here is from genome assembly GCA_030015415.1 of Cynopterus sphinx. Taxonomy (NCBI): domain Eukaryota; kingdom Metazoa; phylum Chordata; class Mammalia; order Chiroptera; family Pteropodidae; genus Cynopterus; species Cynopterus sphinx. Next base: position 87,575,146 of record CM057388.1, read on the forward strand.
ATGCCCTAATCCTATGAAACTGGGCTTCAAAAGAGGCAAGTGGGGGCAGAGAATGAGAAGACAGGAACTTTTGGTTAGCTGCCAATGTGTGATACCTAGCCATAATCCTTTCTAATCATTGATGAAAATAAGTGATAGGATGGGATCAGCTCTTCTATTCCCAAGACAATTTCACCTTTTGGAAGTAGGAAGATGAAACTAAGTCTCATTTCTCTGCAGAGCACATGCAGCCGAATCTGGTTGCCTTGCAAACTTTTAATACCCTCCAGTGACCTGCTATGTGGTGTCTTGGTTTCTTCCTGATGTTGAAGCCCTTTTGAATTCTAGCCACACACACAACTCCTTCCTATGCATCCAACCTTATTTCCCACAATTCTTTAACCCCATTCTAAAATTCTCTGGTGTGCTCTGTACATTCTCTTACAGCTTTTGTTCATTTTGTTTTTCCTAACTGCATGTTCCCCCTCTATTTGACTACTTAAATCCAAACCCTTCTTCAAAATTTAACTGAAGTCCACCTCTTTCATCAAGTGTTCCCTAAGGACTCAAAGTCTTGAAATTTTTTCAGATAACCCCAAGTTTAAATTTATTCATATTCTTCCCTGTAGAATACATTGTTTTTTTTTTTCATTCTGTACAGCTATAGGCACAGTGTGTACCCTTCTAAAACTATTAGGGGGTTAAGTTACCAACATAGTCTTGTAGTTGGTGTGTTTGTAAAGAAAGATGTGCTCATGTTCCAGACTGGCAAGGCAAACACAATTATGGTAGAGGCCACAGCAGGTCATGCACCGTGGGCTGGTAAAGGTAGCCTCTAATATACTGTGTTTCATGGCTGATCCTGGAAAATTATTTGTGAAAAGACTTTGAAATAATTGAAGCATTAAATGTGAGTCAGAGTCAGTATGTATGTGAGAAAGAGACTGAGATTGAGAGACAGATAGGAAAGAGAAATGGGAGGTACATGGAGCTTGGTTATTTAAGGTAATACAATGTATATCCCTGCCCTCTCCCTTTTTCCCAGCACACACCTTCCTTTTATCTAATCTTGCTCTAGTCCACCTCTTCAGGAAGCATGCAAGGCCTGCTAAATGGGATCCATCACAACTGATTCTGAAATTCATGACCAAGCCTTTAATGTCAACTCAATGGACTTGCAATTTCTGTGTCTCTCTGCCCCACCAATGTCTCTTTTTTCTCCCAAATTAGGTAAATCCTACAGCCCAGTGTACCCACGCCCTGTTGAAGATGATTTACTGCTCCCACTGCCAGGGTCTAGTGACTGTGAAGCCATGTTACAACTACTGCTCTAACATCATGCGAGGCTGTTTGGCCAACCAAGGAGATCTTGATTCTGAGTGGAACAATTTCATAGGTGAGCAAGTGATTAATGTATTTGTGTTGCTGAAAATAGCTCCTGACCTCAAAGAATATTGTCAGCTATGAAGTTTCTGTTCATTATGTAATGTTTGCAAGAGTTCTAACTATACTCAAAGTTCATAACATTCTACAAATTAATGTTCTCTTGAACTAATGGTGGCATTTCTGAAGACATTAGACACACAGAATACCAAGTGTAATAACAAGAAAGTGACTTTTTGATATATTCTCCCTAAAGGTCAGTTTTAGTTATGTATAATAGGCTTGTATCCATGTAAATGCTGTCATATAGTTATTACTGCATTGCAAAAGTGGCTTTTAAAATGTTATATCTGTTATACTGCAACCAAATCTTTTGTAAACTGGGTGCTCATTGGAAATTTGCATCAGGTGAAATCCGATTGTGTAAATTTGGGGATGCTGTTCCTATAATGAACTGCTCTGGGAGGGAATGGAGAAAATTTTGCCCTGATAATTTTAGAGGCATGCTTAAAACCTATAAAACCATTACTGGAACCAGGCATCAATATTAAGTAAAGTGGCCAGTTTCTGAGAGGGTTAATTATGATTTGTGGGGAAAGACAAATTAAGAATAAATGTCCAGTCATCAACTCCCTTGATACCTACTTATTGAATATATTCTGAAACAACAGTGTTGAACCTCCTCATGTGAGCAGGGCCACGCATGCATACAAAAACAAACTCAGATTTGATCATCCTCATTCATATTTGCATAATTTGAGAATTTGTGTGCCTTTATAAGGACCCATTTTTACATCATGGGAACACGTATGCAATTTGCTGGCTTTCAGGTTGGTGGTGGTGATAGGGAATACTTTTTAGTCTGCATGATAGCTAATTACCATATTAACTCTTTTTGAAAGTGCATCAATAATTTGGATCCAACAGATTCTTGAGAACACTGACACAGGAAAAATAAAGATGTGAATATTAAGCACTTCGGCACAATTGTAGCCTAAATAGCTCAAAGCTAGAAGACCTGAAAAAATCTTCTACACACAGAAAAGCAGAATCCCATGAAAGGGAAGGCATAAGATCAACAAAGAAATACACACACAAATGGCACATTACACCCAGAATGAAGCCATGGTAGAGATCATTGCTTTAGAATATTTCCCATGAAAATAAAAACCCATGACATTTGCAGATCTAAAGTTGACGTTTTTCTTTTTCTCTTTTTAAATCACACCCTTGCCCCAACACAAAAATGTCAACTTTGCAATTCACTTTTCTCTTTAAAAAAGTTGCTTAGCCTTTTCACTTTTTCCTGTAACATCTAACACACTAGTTCTCTGGATAAAGGAGTGGAATTTCCCACACAATACAAAGAATGTATTATGACAGTGATCTAGTTTTCCTTACATTTCTACATATGCATCAGTAATAAGGAACAGAGGGGTCTTGACCCTTGCACTATTCTATTATTCTAATGTTCTGGCTGAAACTATAACTTATCCTGTATGAAAATACAAATTTTTCTACAAATTTTCCCAAGAGTTTGCAGGTCCATATCAAATCAAAACCATACTCTATCAACCAAATACCCTAACACAAGGAGGACTTAAGTTGTTGGTCTTGGTGTTTTAAAAAATAACATATCTTTCAAGAAACAAAATTAAACCCTAGTGGAAATTGATAGGATTTTAAAATCAATTTTCCTCAGTTATTTTTAAATATTTTTCTCTGGAGGGTGAGGTGTATAATTGTATCTAAATTTCATTTTTAATAGGTATTTTATTTTTTATTTTAATAAACTAATATAAAAAGGCCAGGAATGATAGACATTGTTAATCTCCAGTGCTTTTTCATGACATTTCAAAAGGGTTTAATTAATTTGCTGTGGTTGCAGAATTCAGTCCCAATTTACATGCCTCTGCTATAAGTTCTTTTTTTTTTCTTTTCGAGGAATTTTTCTTTCTCCTTTAAATGACTGCAGTTAATGATCAAGGGCTTTCTCCCCTGCTTCTTTAAATCAGATCTTGTGGTTAAGTGGGGAAACTGCCAGTTGGATCATGAAGCTTAAGATGGGGGTTTCTGATTGTTGGCCACATAATACAAAAATAATCATTTTACCTAGTGAGAAAGGGGCACTTTATTGTTTGGGAGTGGGGAGCAACTCAATGCCAGTATCCTGAGCACTAAAATCCTTCAGTTGGACTAGACCCTTTAAAGAGACTAAGGATTTTTCCAAACCTGCCTTCTAACTGCTATGTCCTCACTTTCCTCTCTTTAACTGCATCTATCAAAGTAATGTCAGCCTTTATCAAGTTCCAAATATTTGAAGCACCTTGGACTTGGTTTGGTAAAAAAAAAAAAGGCTAGTAATAATGAAACTTCTAGTCTGAAAAATGAACGAAATACTGCTCCCATACATACCCCCCCCACCAAAAATGTCAGTTTCTGGAGAGTCCATAAATTATGCTTAAGTGCTCCTGTTCTTTATCACATATTGTGGTAGTATTAACATTGTTTGACTCCTAGCCAACTTTAGTGTCACATGATGTTGCCAATGGGAACATAGTATTAGTGTGTTGGGATGGCTGGTAGGGCACCAGCCAGTTCCTGGCAGGAAACAGTCAAAATCCTGTAAACAAGAGACCTGCAACCTAGATCAGCCAGAGGAAAACCAAAACTTCACACCAACCATCTTTGGATTTTACTTGGTGCTTCTAATCAGGGCTGGCTGTGCAAGGAAGAACCCAGCTGATAGCCAATCATAACTTCCCCTAGGGGTTAGGGGTTTCCTCAGCTCCTGGGCTTCAGGCCATAGGCCGAATGTGCCCTCATTCACATTTTTCAGCTGCACAACACATAACGCCATGGCGGCACCGCCTCAACAAAAGCTAGGCTTCACTTTCTATCCCCAGGCCTTTGTGTATGGCCGGGCTGGCTCAGAGTTTACAAAGACGCCAAAGAGCCAGAAGAATTGAGTTTTATGTTTCCTTTCACTCTTTCACAAACACATTAGTGATCTGGCCTTTCCTCACCACTAGGGGAATATGTAGTCAAAATGTGCTGTTTTCTCTTGTTTAAGTTCTGCATTTTGGATGTTTATTATCTGTCTATTCATAATATTTTTATTTGGAGCAAGGGGTGACTTCTCAGCAATGAAGGAATGTCCTTTCTGTACATGACAGCTCTGCTGCTTTGACAATGATGAACACATTTAAGATGTGCTCCACTTGTTTACAAAAGTGTTCTTTTGCTAGCACATCAAAAGCATTTTTTTTCTCTCCTCAAGTACAATGATATATTCATGCTGGCAGCCTTTACTTAGAGATTGGAAGCATCTCTTTATTGGAGCATACCACAATGCAATATGAAACTTCATGTGTTATTACTTTAAAAATGCATTTCATGGAAATCTATTTGTGGATTGTGACACTGGAATTGTAGTTTAGAGAAATGACCCTGTGCATTAAAATGCTATGTGCATTTGTTCTAGGTTGAACATGAAAGGTTGATGACCAAATTTGGTTTCATTGATATGCTGATGCCAAAACTCCTTTTCACTAGAAAGCTTAGGTGGAAAGAATTTCAGCTGTGGTATGCAGTGTTCTTTGAGAAAGGACACACAATCTTTTGAAAACTAGTTCTTCTAGCAGCCTTGGACCACCTGAAGTGTATGGAAAATGTGGACCTAACTATCCTTTTCCCGCCATGCTTTAAGCACTAAAGTGTAAAGGGTAGAGAAGATGATTACATTTACAATTTCTTCTAATATTGTCAGATAAGTATCAGGCAAAAATACTAAAACTCATAATTATAACAGATATGCCTGGGAAGGAAACTTTAAGAGATTCAGTGTGTGCTAGAAATTTCTAGACTCTGCCCACATAAAAGTGACTTGCAGAGTAATCAGTGAAGACACGCTATTGAGTACATGGTTTGTGTATACTGTGTTGTGTTGTATTTTCACTTAAATAAAAAGAGGTACATCTTTTGCTTTAAAATAAATCAAGGCCCTTATATTTGAAATGAGAATTTTTCTCATTCCCAAAATTACATTTTTCAAAATGTCATTATTTGATGTCATTAAAAATCATAGAAATACTTTTATTTGTATTTTCTAACTGTGAAATATCTAGAAGAGTTTCATTTAAAAAATTAAATAAAGAATTGATGTGCCAGGATTTTCACTGATGTATATTTTGACTCTTGCAAATGGAACCTGAAACGAAAAGATCCTAGGAAGTCTGAAGGAACTGACATGTTATTCTGCCTCCAGCCTTCGGTTTGTCAGCTGGGAGCTCGCTCAGTCTTAACAGTGACAGCCATAGACACACAAACAAATAACTGGTATAACAGAAGTTTCCTCATTGGGTTTCCTTGCTATGGAATGAAGCATTCATCTGGCCACTTCACACTTTAAAGAGCTAGTGATACATAGTGACTTAATGTAGTTTGGTATAATAGAAATAGGTATAAAAATATGAATTGATTATCATGTGTACCTTCCCCCCTACACCCACAGGAAACAAAGACAGTAAAATAATCAGACTGATTACCCAAGTCTGAAGTAATGATTTACTTTTTATGCTGTGTTCTTTCCCAAACCTCATGTTAGATGCTATGCTGATGGTGGTGGAGAGGCTAGAGGGCCCTTTCAACATTGAATCGGTCATGGATCCCATTGATGTGAAGATTTCTGATGCTATTATGAACATGCAGGACAATAGTGTACAAGTGTCTCAGAAGGTAAACTACTGGGAAGGAGAGCTGGCGGCCCCCTCCAGCTTGTGTTATGACTTCCCTAATATGATTATACTTGCTCTAATGTAGGTTTTCCAGGGATGTGGACCTCCTAAACCCCTGCCAGCTGAACGAATTTCCCGGTCCATCTCTGAAAGTGCCTTCAGTGCTCGCTTCAGACCAGATCACCTAGAGGAACGCCCAACCACAGCAGCTGGCACTAGTTTGGACCGACTGGTGAGCAGTTTGGCAGGAATGGCCATGTTTAATAACAAAGTACTAAAAACATTTGCTCAAAATGCATTTTTAGCTTACAAGTGTATCTTTCAGGTGAACTATTTCTAGCAAATTGCATATGAGAGTCAGTAAATCTGCCTTTCTCATTTTCTAGCTCAGAAAGTTCCTATGTAGTCTAGGAAATGTGATGCAATGTCTTATCTCTAAACCTCCCTGTTGTTTTACCATGTATTTGCTACACTTCTACTATGAGCCCACCATTGTGCTAGTTACCAGGCGCTCAGAGGAATAAGACGGATCTTTGTTCTCATAAAGCCCCAACAGAGAGGGAAGTGCAGACATTTGAGCTTACTAACTAAGGTGATATATAATAAATGGTAGGGTAGGAGAAGGATGAGAAAATGCAAGCAAACTGCTTTATCCATAGCAACAAGTTCCAAATGCAATAGTAGGAGAGAAACCTAAAGGAGGGCAAAGAGCACAAGTTTCAAAGAGTGGAAAATATATAAACTTGAACCTGACTATGAAAGACTTGCAAAAAGAGACTGTGTCTTATTTGTATTTGTAGGGCACAGAAACTGGTGGGCCTCAGATGTTAGTTATAATGGAGAGGTAGAGTGAACAGTGATCCCAGGCAACTCCTTTAGAACATTTCAACTCTTAATTCATTTGAGTGATTTTGTACTTCTAAGTATAAATTTGATCTTCATTTTCCTCTAGTGACTAAAGTTAAAAATGAATTCTGTATTACTCTGGAGATACTTTAGAAATGATCAAAACGTAAGGTAGTTTCATGCTGTTTTCTAGACATCTCTATTTTTTACTTCTTAATTAGGTTACTGATGTCAAGGAGAAACTGAAACAGGCCAAGAAGTTCTGGTCTTCTCTTCCTAGTAATGTTTGCAATGATGAGAGGATGGCTGCAGGAAATGGTAATGAAGATGACTGCTGGAATGGAAAAGGCAAAAGCAGGTTAGCCTCTGTTGCATGGATTTGTAATCTCTCCCTTCCTAGATACCTTGGTAAACTTCAGAGAGAGTTTTATCAGTTGTTAAATCTAGAAGGTATCATGGAGCAATTCACAGTAGGTATCAACAGCATGGAAGGCTTCTAGACCTTCTTAGGAATGGTCTTTGCCATAGAAGTGTTGGAAAAGCATCCAGCTAATTGTACTGGGGCAAAAGTTTGTAATAGTAGCCATATTCTGGTATTATGGCTCCAACCACGGATCAAGCTGTTTCAGTAGTGTCACTTGAAAAATATTTAATACCTGTGGTTCTTTGCCCAGTAGCCTGGCCTTATAAAGCACCATATCTCAAAAGCCCCAACAGAGTGGGAAGTGCATCATTGTCTTATTTGATGATGTCCTGTGTCCTTCCCATACACACTCAATAACTTAAATAAATACCCACTCTATTTCAGCACTTTATTCTGACCCACCAACCTCTGCAGAAGGATAGCTTTTAAAAGGTCATGGTCAAATTGGAGAAACCATATGTACCCAGGAAAAGGAGAAATTCGTATTCATTAGAAATGGAAGAATATCCAGTTAATTGCACTCAATAGAAATACTAAAATCTAGGTAGAAATCTTTGAACTTCTGTAACTTTTGATTTTTATTGATCATCTCAATGGGGTCATTTCTCATTTCAGGTACCTGTTTGCAGTTACAGGAAATGGATTAGCCAACCAGGTCAGTAATCCGGAAGTTCAGGTTGACACCAGCAAACCCGACATACTGATCCTTCGTCAAATCATGGCTCTTCGGATTATGACGAGTAAAATGAAGAATGCTTACAATGGGAATGATGTGGACTTCTTTGATATCAGTAAGCATTTGTGGTTCTAAGGTACAAATTGTTCTTGTGTGCCTTGTGATAAGAACAAAAGGAATGAAATCTCTATTTTGTTTTTTCAATAGATGATGAAAGCAGTGGAGAAGGAAGTGGAAGTGGATGTGAATATCAGCAGTGCCCTTCGGAGCTTGAGTATAACGCAACCGACCACTCTGGGAAGAGTGGCGATAAAGCCAGCTACGCTGATACCTGTGTTAGGGCACAGCCCTACCTCCTCACTGTTTTCTGCATCTTGTTCCTGGTCATGCAGAGAGAATGGAGATAATTCTTAATCTTAGAGAAAAAAAATGTTCATCATCAAAAAAGTTAAAAGGCACCGGGTTATCACTTTTACACCATCTTAGTGACTGCTTTTCAAATGAATGGACAACGATGTACAGTTTTTACTGTGTGGCCACTTGTTTAAAAAATGCTGACCTTTTTTTTTTCATTCAGTTTTGCAGGAAAAGGGGGCTTGTATGTTAAGTCAGTTTCTGGCTTCCCAGAATCATGGTAACTGTGGCTAGCAGTATAGGTACAGAACTGTAGTTAGTTGTGCATTTGTGATTTTATCACACTTGTTTGTTTGTTTGTCCATTTTTGTTTGTGGGTTTTTTCTTCAAATATGATCTCACCTTGTTTCTTACAAGAAAACCAGGGTCCTTTCTTGGCATGTAACATGTACGTATTTCTGAAATATTAAATAGCTGTACAGAAGCAGGTTTTATTTATCATGATATCTTATTAAAAGAAAAAGCCCAACAAGCAGTAAAATTTTCATTTATTCCTGTTTTTTTAGTTGCCTTTTCTGGAGAGAAGAGGAGATTATTCTGCTTTTAATTATTATGTTAGGCCAGAATGTGAAGGCATAAGGAGGCTTATAAGCCACTTGTCAGGTGTATTCAAGCATCAATACAAAAAGAATGTTATATTTCCTTTATAGTTGGTGACTGGAAGAGACTGCAGACCGCTCATTTTGGTTGAGATGAATTGCACAAATTGCATGAAGATCATATATAGGTCTATTTCTTGAGCCTGCTTATAGTGTAACCCATTTAGAAGACTCTTGATACATTTTCCCTAGCAAGATATAAGGCCATTGAGGATATCCCAGCTATCACATGTTTACACTTTGTTTAGAGGTGAGTTTTTGTTCATTTTTTTTTTATTCAGGTAAGTTAGCAAGCCACTGTGTGTGTGCTGGTCTTCATGTCCACACTTGACCCTCTTTAAATTGGTATCCCAATGATAGAAATAAGTGAACAACTATTTCATTTGCTCCCCTGTGTTATAGTGTTACAGATTTCAAATGCAGGCATACAGAGGGAGCTGTCTGGGGGCTAGATAAAATTGGAGTATGTACAGCCTGGGCTCAGAGAATAGCATTGACACTTGAGCAGAATTTTTAATCTGTGCATTTGCTTCGGGGTCCAAAATTTTTAAGAGATTCTAAGGTGTCTTATTTGAGTCTATTTCTTGCTTAGCCCCCTCTAATCAGAGAGGTGAAGGACTTGCAGTGGTTTATAGCTGTATGCACCCCTATCAGCCAAGAAGCCCCCTTGGTGGAGATCTGGGTATCTAGATTTTCTTCCATGTGTTAGTTTTTTTGGGGGTAGGGGGATTGAGGGGAAGAGTGGGAGTAGGTAGAGCTGTGAAGACTACATCTTAGTGGTGATCCTTAGCCAGGTGGGTGAACTGGCAGAGGTCTTATTTGTTGTCTCGGGCAAATACTAATTGCTTTGACCCCTTAGGAACCCTTTCCTTATGTCCTTATCAAATGACAGCTTGTAAAACTATAAGAATGTAACAAATCACTTTAAACAGTTTTCAAAAGTCTTCAGAAAGAAAATTCTGCAAGTCTCTTCCTGCTCTAGACAGCCATTAAAATCCCAACGAATTCTACAGATGTTAAAACCCACAGAGAGGATGTTTGTGTTATTGTTCAATCTTCAGTTATAAGAGTAATTCTCTATTTTTATATTGAAACATAATTACTTTATAGCTCAGGGTCTACAGTTCCTTCAACTTTTAACACCAAATTCTGCAGAATGGTCAAAATGGCATATCAGGGGCTGTTGTAAACAGAGGCTTAATTTTATTAGAAGTATCCAGTTATTTATTAAAGCATGATGTTAATAAAATGGGCATATTCTGGCTGGTGTATATAAGTGTTTCTTTTTTTTTTAAGAAAAACAAATCACAGACGTAAAATTGGAAAGACACTCTATTTATGTATGAGGAAAAATGGGTTGTAAATAGCTAAGCTGCCTTGTGAGAACCTGGAAAATGTGCTGATACTTAGTAACTACCTCAGTTGTGAGGAATTTCCTTTTTTGCTTAGACTGCTATCACCTTTACTTGGTAGAAATGAAACTGGTTTCCAAAATGTGGCTCAAAGAGTTACCCCCGTAGACCTTGTTGATTGTTTTTAATTTAAAACGTTGAACTCTGCTCAGCTGTTTCTTTCAGTCAGGTTCTCTCAACCAATAACGTTTTCCAAATTAAATATTCTTAAAGGTTCTTCTGGACTCTTACTGCTTTGTTTTCTTTCTTTGCGTTTTTTCCCCCCTGTTACTCTTTTATTATTTAAATTGTCTCTTGCTTTTGAACTTGAACTTTGAAATAAACAAATCTTAGATTTTCCATTCAGGTCTGACTGGATGACTCTTGGCTTCTAACCAGCTGGCAGGCTCCTCCTCCCCCCACCCCTAAGAAAAGAATAAAGGCAAGTTGAGTATTTTAAAACTTTAAGAGTTCACAGTATGAGGTAGAATAAAAGCTGTTAGGAGAACGACTTTTCCTAAGTCTCAGTTAATAGCAGAGGAATGGTTTAAAACGTTTTACAAAGTCATTTTTAAATTATTTTTTTCGAACACTTCACCCACTACCTACCTTAAGAAAAAACACTTTGTGAATCTTAGATTTATATTTTATTTCAAAAAATAGTAATTAGCACCTATTATTTTGATAAAAGAAAAAGCACAAAGAATTGACTTGCATTTTTAAACTTTAGTTGGAGTTAGAAATTTAACAGTTTACATGAAGTAAAATTTATCATTTGTGATTACAGAGCCAAAATAAAAATAGATGTAGATAGTTGGTGCTGCACTTAGATTTTAAGTAGGTACTATATTGCCAGAATTTAAAAGCCAAAACATATATAAATATATAAAGGTATTAAGTGAAAGTTTCCCTCCTGATCCTGCCCATTTACACGCATACTGTAGGTAAACCTATTGGTATGTGTGCACATACATGTGTGTGTGTGTGTGTGTATAAAATCTTCCAAAGTTTCTTTATCCATATACAAGCAAATGCAATTAGAGGGTTTTCTTTTCCCTCTTTTTTTTTTTAAATAAAATGCAGCATAGTATGACCTATAATTTTTATTTTAGGTTAACTTAAAAAGTATTGAGAGGAAGGCTCCCTAAAGATACAAATTCCTATTCTAAAGGCCTGGTTTCTTAGTGGTACCACATTTTGGATTTTTACTGGATTTTGGCCAAGATTAGGTCATTTTTCAGGAAACATTGACTTGAAACAGGAGCAATTTGGCATTATAGCCATATAATCACAAAGCGCATAATCAGAATGTTTTCTGTTCACGTTAAGGTTAATTTTTAGTAATTGTTTTCATATCTTTACCAGTGAAGAAGACATTGGCCAAAGCAATTGGGAAGGTCCTCTTAGAACACAGCATATTTTAATACTACTGTTAATGTTTCAAATGGTTCAAAGGAAATGTTATGCCTTGGATTTTACTCATTCTATTAGAATAAAGTACTTTTAATGTTTTCTCAGTCCCAAATTCCTTGAAGCAGCATCAACTGCCACGCAGGATAAAGATGAAAGTAGTAGTAGGAAATGTGTAACTAGATCTTCTTGGTTACTGCATGAATTATCTGTTCAATGGTAAAGGAGTCATTAGAATATGTAAATAATTGCCCAAGTTCAGTTTCCATGTAAGGTTGAATTTTTACTCATCAATGTTTCAAAAGACTTCTAAGTTTGGCATTAATCAGTAAAATCTACAGAAATCCATTTTTCACCATGAATGTCCATGTGTAGAATTAAATGCACATTTTACTCTGCTTCTGACATTTCTTAAAGACATTAGGAATTCTTAAAGAAGAAAAACCACAGGATTGTTGGAAAGAAAAAAGTTTGTATGCATCAGTCCTACCAGGTAAAAGTTGATAGTGAAGGTAAAGAATGAAGATAAAGCATGTGGGTGATGACCCAAAATGCTTTTCTAAGGGGTTGTATTGTCTTTTTCTCTGGGCTTTTGGGAAGTTTTGAAACAACTTCCTTGCTACTCTGTGTTCTTGTGTTTCTTACATGACAGGATTGGAAGTCGTGTGTGTGTATACAATCATCTACACATAGAGATTTGCTTGTGTATTTTCAAACACTTAATCCCAGGTAGACTTGTCACTTAACATGCTTCCTTTTCCCTCCTGTCAGTGGTATGCACTTGGGGAATGCAGGCTAGTTTTAGTGATCGCCTAAGGGAAACATAATTAGGAAGATAAGTCTCCTGCCAAGGAAGAATACCCACATGCACATGTAAAATGCATTCCAAATGGAATTTCTTAGATTTAGCACTACCTGGGATTGGCTTTGTCATGATCAATAACCTAAAACCATTGATAACCTGCTGTTCTTGGGGACTCACTGTTAAGGACTTGCTACCAGGTTGGTCACAAATAAATAATCATGGTCAGTGGGTGGCTTTCTGAACACACATTAGAATCTCAGATATCTTTTCACTGCATTTACTTTTAACGGTTTTCAGTGCCCTTGCTCTCACTTTTGAAATATAATAAAACACTTTGGAATTTCAGTTTTGAACACTTTGCAACACGCTCTGGCAGCAGCAACAAACAGTTATTTGGACATATTTATTGTAAAAAGAAAAGTGATTATTTGCTGTTCATTCACCATAATCTCAACTGAGCAGTGAGGTGAGATAGGCAGACTTGTGTGCTTGGCACTAAGGCTAGGCCAGGTCAATTATCTCACACTGCAGAATAGAAATTGCTCTATTTTGCAGATGTTTGAAAATACTCAAAGAAGTTAAGGTAACTTGTCCAAGGGTGACAGATAAGAAATGTAAGAAGCAGATTTGAAATGTGGTTCCATAGTGTAGCATTTAGCACATCTGCTTTACATGCAGAAGATCCAGGGTTCATGCCACAGTGGAGCCTCAGTCCGTGGTCTATGGCCATGCCACCCTGAATAAGCCCGATGTCTGATCTCAGGAGCTAAACAGGGTCAGGCCTGGTTAGTACTTGTATGGGAGACCACCTAGGAAGACCAGCTGCTGTAAGCATAAAGAATGATAATTTTAAAAAGCAGATTTGGAACAGAAGTTGGCCTGCTACCAGGGCCTATTTATTTCAAGTGCTACTTTTCCTTCTATTACCCTTCCTCCCTCATTCCAAAAAGTTTAAATCAGGAATGGGTGAGCTTATCAGGCTTGCCACATGTCAGCTATCTTTGCCCTGTACAATGGCCACAGCAAACAGTGGTTGACTTGGCAGACCTGAGTACAGGAGAAGAGTCAAGGACCACCTGGAGATAAATCTTGATGAGGAAACATTTTTCTAACGTCACATAGTGGTTCCTTTGCTCACTATTTTAATGCAAAAAGAGCTCAGATGATTGTGCATGGGGATCATGTGACCTCTGTGCTAGTTCAGGAAGAACCTACATTAAGACAAGTGATCCTGTTCTTCCTCTCTAGAACAGCCTCCTACGACCCTGTATGAAAGGGTTCTAGGGGTGCCCCAGAAACTGCGTTGTTGAGAAGTGTCAACTTACTGAACACTTAAGTAAACACAACCTGTTGAGAAAAACACCATGGTTTACAATATGGCAAATTTATATTTGCTTACTTTGCTGTAGATTTGTGAGGAGGTAAATAAACCTTGAGATAAATGGGGCTCAGTGGATGTAATCTGGGCTTTTTAACCCATTTCTTGTTTGCCCCAAGAATACTTGCCAGTGTTGCTTGTAGCTGCAGTGTTTACCCAAGACAACCCACAGATTACAGTCCTAATCTCACCCCCACAGTTTACCATTCATCTCCCATGCTTTTCCAAGAATTACCTCAAGACAGGACTGATGCAGTTGGGACAGCTCGTTTGAACAGAAAATATAACGAATGATATGAGAAAAGGATTGCAAAGGGCGACAAATGTAGCCAGATTCGGTGGTGAATTTATAGCATTGAAGTGTTATGACAAAGGAGGTGACAGTGTTGTCAAGGTTCCACAATGATACTGTGAAGTAGAGAACAGAAATGGAAAGAAGACTAAGAAGCCATGTGTCATTGTGGATCACAATAAGAATATGGGAACAGTGGATCCTGCTGATTGGATACTCAATTCTTATCCAAATGAGTACAAAGGAATAATGTTTGGTGTAGGAAATTCTTTCACTACCTTCTAAACATTTCGGTGCTGAACTCCTACATTCTTTTCAAGAAGGACAATTCTGAGCACACGGTCAGCCATGTAAACTTCAGACTGATGTTGAAAGAATGCTGGAAAAGCATCATGAGCCAGGGCAGCATCTTTGAGGTCATCTGTGCTCTGATGTTAAACCTCTTCGTCTGTCTGGAAGACACTTCCCCAAGAGCATACCACTAACATCAGAGAAGCAGATTCCTACTAGATGCTGCAAAGTTTGCTGCTCACACAACAAGGATGAGGAGACGATCTGGAGAGAAATGTTCTGCTTTGTGTTCTGCGCTTGGAAATTTACCTCAAAAATTATTAAATGCTAATCATATCCATTTCTGTTACATTAGGATTAGAGACAAGTTCAGTTTATAAATAACTCTAGTAGTTTTTATATTTTTTGTGTTGAAAATCAGTCAGATTTGCTTCAGCCTCAAAGGATGTGTTTATGTAAAGTTAAATTAATGCTGGCAGCGAGCTGCACTTTTTTTTTTTCTAAACGGGAACTGGGTTGAATTGCCTTGGACAAGATTCCACCTTAAAAGTTACACCTGGGTCAGAGATTAGACAGAATCCAGAAAATAGGCACTGCCTAGTATAACCTAATAACTAAAGTTTTGGGAGAAAATGTTTTAAGGAAATGCCTTATGGTATTAGCTTTGAAAATAGTCATTGTATGTGGGCCCTACGTTGCTCCTTCTCCAGTTGGGTTGGAGAAGCCTAGCTGAATTCCTGGTTGTCTCTGTGGGAGACAAAGCAGGATGGTATATTTGGTGCATATTCATATGCATCCAGATGAATGGGGAATACTAATGATTCCCACCTTGGCAAAGGCAGTTCAGTGCTTGGTAGCATTGACTGTGCTGCAGTGGGTGGTTTGGAGCAGCATCCCAGAAAAATAACCTGGGATAGAAATCAAGGAAACATTTGCATCCCAGTGACATTATTCTTCTCTAACTACATGGAGCACCACTGCCTGACCAGACCAAAGAGATTTGTCCAGGTTCACTAGATAGTAGTCAGTTGTTTTCAAATCTCAGTATGACACTATGGAGAGATTTTTTTGTATTACCATGTGAGAAGAGTGCTCATAAGTATGCCTACATTGTCAGAGCATTTTCTACAGTGTCAGAGACATGGTATTGCTTTTTTATTTCAAGGTTGATGCCATATATAATATCACCCCTTCTTTTCATCACTTTCCTGATTCATCTTCCTTCACCACCAAATTTGAAGCCACTATACTTGCAGCAACCCTACCTCCCTGCTCAATCTCCCTCCTTTGGGTTTGGCCACCCCATGTTTAGGCTTGGGCTTTGGATTTGGTTTTGGCTTTGTAGAAAAATGGTTAATGCAGATTCATACTTCTCTAATGGTTGCCAAGAGCTCAATGTAGCCTATTGAATCACCTTCAGAAAATTGCTCCCACTTCCCAATAGTCACACTTGGCCTTTCTTTTCCTTTAACAGACTTATCCTCATTTTTTCAAATGGTGTCTGTTCAGGTTGTTCCTTTAAGAGGTTAGTCATTGCTCCTGCAGCTCAGTGGGGAATGCTTTCTCACCCTGCATCACACTTGGAGTCACTGCCACTTGGGGCATAGCTCCTGCTTCTGACGATGAACATAATTTTTGTAAATACCTAGAAGTTGGTAAAGGTTGTATCTGAAGCACTGGCCAAAGGGTTCTGTCATCAACAAGATCCTTTTGCATGCAATGTAGGTGCCAAGAAGCCAGGTTCTCATGTGTTTCCCTCAGCCTCAAGGTGAGTAATTTTGCTCAGAAATGCTATGTGACCGTGAAAGGAGGGGGATTTCTCACATGGCTCAGAAATGGGTTCTGAAGGTAGGTTGTGTGAACAGTGCTTCAAGTCACATGAGTGTGATAACATGGCTGGAGCTAGTTGATGGCCTCCTAAGGAGCCTGATTACTTGGAAGAAGCCAGTACTCTTTGAAAATGCAAGTTCTGCTCCTTTGTTAAAACTCATCAGTTACGTAACTTCTGAACACATAGTGGCTGATGCAAGGCTGAAACAGAAAATCCTATCAGTTTGGTAGTAAGCTTCATTAGCTCTCATCCGGCTTCATTAGAAGCTGGGCTCTGTCATGTCACACTTCTTCGGTGGTCACCATTGGCATGGTCAGACCAATTACAGCTACAGTCTGTGTGATCTCCTGACAACTTTTAAAACTCTGGGAATAAATTTAGAAAATCCAGGTTTGTTCTAGGCCCCCTTGGCCTCTTCATATCACCTACCCCACAAGGCCCAGACTCTTACTGTGTGCTTTCTCTTCTGGGACATCTGTATATTTTTTTTTTTGACAGGGAGCAAAGTTTTCAGCCAAAGCAATGACATTGTCATTTAGAAATTTGAGGCAAGAGTGGAGAGGAAGGGGAGGGCATGGAAGGCTGCTTCCAAGTTTCCCAAATCCCTTATTAGCTCTGAAAAACACTAGCTGCAGGACTATTTTACATCCTTAAGAGAATGTGCCACCAAAATGGTCTCCAGAACCTTGTCATGCTTGGCCAAAAGGAAGATGGTTTCCATTTAGTTTATACTTTTGGCTGTTCCCCTGAGGGAAGTCATGGCTCATCCTATTCACTGCTTTCATAACAAGCAGGAGCCTGTCTGGTGACATAGCAAGACTTGTCTAGTGGCTACGTGGATAGCAGATATACTGAGTGAGCACTTGGAGTTGAGGGCACCATGAGTGGATGCCAACAAGACCACCATGGCCCAAGCAAGCTGATTATACAGGCAGAGCCCTGCTCTGTGGAGAGCTGGGCTGGTGGGGAGTTGGAGACTGGTTCAGCGTTTGACCTCATTTAAGGCTGAGTAAAAATGTGTGTTTGGTAATAGAGACACTCATATTGAAAACAGGTGGCATCTGGGCTTTTGCCAACTCTAAAATGGATCGTGTGATGCCCACAATGCATTTCTGGCTCCAAAGTCTCAGACTGCTGTAGGTTTGGATCTCCACTAACAACAAAGACTATTTGGGAATCTGTTCTGAAGGATCTCCTTGAAGAGCACCAAGGATATGGCATTGTCAAATTGCAGGAAATGAAATGGTGAAGAACAGGAAAATAAATTGGGGCTGCTATATGAGCAGCAAGAAGCTCAAGTTCTGTCTTGTCAGTCAGTTTGTGTCAGAGGCCTGGACTTGCTGGGGGCAAGTTATTCAGGAGCTGCAAAAATTACTTGGAGCCCCAACTATATGCCGGGCTTCATGTAGGCATGTGGGAGTGATAAAGCTGGGTCTTACATGCTATGGGAAGACTTAAGATGTATTGAAAATGATAACAGTAGAAAGTAACACAACTGCCAACCAAATGATATCGAGTAAGGTTTTGCACACTATTCTTTAGAAACTCGCTATAGTGCAATGGGGGTCTTTTACAAATATAACCATTCCATGATGCATTTATTCATTAATTGTTTTAAAAACTCTTCTCCCACAGAGAGATATATCAATCTGATAAGAATATGTTTATATTTTTAAGTGAATAAGAGTTATTATTTAAATTATGCATTTTCTTTCTTTTCTCTCTATAGACCCTACTCTCATCTTTACCCTGTAGTGTGGTTATTTTCAAGTATGGTACAGAGTAAGTCAGGAAGTAATCTGTCCAATTGTTGCTACTTATAAACAGAAAGTTTATTTCATTTGTATGCTAAATAAGCCACAATACCCTCTGCTAACCTAAGTGACCTACTTTTTTTCTTACCATTCTTTAAAAGAAACTATACTCACCACTGTATGTTGGTTACAACTGGTCAACATAGGGCTTAATCGGAGTTTTCGTATATGCTGGTTCTATGGGTGTGGGAGTAGGACTCAGAAAGGTTGAAAGGAAAGAGTGGTGGGACTCCTACCACCAACAACCCACTCTGGAAACCTCATTTGGATCAGAAGGAGTGTTATATTTAGGTAGTGCTTGGGTGTTTCAATATGACATCTGAAGTTTCTACTAAATTTCAGTGATTTGAAGACAACTCAATAGATTACATTAGTTCTGCCCAGTTGGGGCTGAGTGGCCAAGGCATAAAGAGTAACCCTTACTGAGGTACAAACTTCTAGTTATAAAATACATAAGCCGTGGGGATGTAGTACACAACACATAAAATATGTCAATAGTCAATAATATTGTAACTGCACAGTGACATATGATTACTAGGCTTAACATGGTGATCAAATTGTAAGCAAATAAGTGCCAAATTACTATTTTGTATACCGGAAACTAATATAATATTGTATAATTTGCATACCTGAAACTAATATAATATTGTGTGGCAACTATACTTCAATTAAAAATTTTAAAAATAGCAGCCCTATTGTTAGCATCATTTTTTATTATCATCAATTTAAAAGGCTTTAGATACGATGAAGAAAATAAATTTACCATGGGATTTTTCAATGTCTGGCCAAATTTGGCTATCTCTTGGGAAGAATGAAATTACTGGCAAAATTACCTATAAGATTTTACATGGTTATTGGTCTCAAAAGCTTACTGGAATGCAATGAATGCAGAATCATTGACATGTAGAAATCCTGATGAATTTTCAGGTGGGTATCTGCTGGGCATTCAGCAGTGAGCTAAGTAAGTCTCTAAATTCATTTCCAAAAGTGTAGTTCGATCCTAGCATTTTGATTAATGTAAAAATATGGAGTGCACTTGGTGTGGCTTTCCAGTTCCCATCAGAATGACCTGCAGCCTGTTTGCCTCACTGCAATCTGTGGTTCTGAGCCTGAAGTTGTACAGTATAGCTGTTTAGCCAAAGAGGATCTGAGATTGGAGACCATTTAGTTTATGACCATTTAAGGGTCTTAAATGTGTATAAAACTAAATGGGTCTTTTTTAAAGTTATTGCTTCAAATTCCATTTTGTTCTGGCTGAGACTCATGCTCTTATTTTTCTTGACAACTGTATTTGATTTTCTCACTTGAATCCTATAAATGTTTTATACACAGTTTTCTAGAGAACAGTTCTTTGGCCATGTTCTCTGATGCTAATTAAACAACCGAAAAGTCCCACTCCTCATCAGTGACTGATGGTGGGGGAATTTTGATCACCATCATAAATTTTTCAATGAACTCTCCTCTAAAGTCCACCCAAATTGGTTCCTGGAGAACACTTTATTAAGAGAAGACCAAAGATCTGAATATAGTCTACACTGTATTTGACCATAGAGAGGAAAACTATAATGAGATGTGTTTCATCTGCCTTTTAGGAAGATTTCTTTCTGCAAATATGTGTGTGTAAAATATCTATATATTGTGGATTAGCCTTCTCTTGTATGAACTCACCAAAGTAATCAAGGAATGAACTAAATAGAGAGCATTTGAGACTTTTTCTGGTTTATATATGCTTTGTTGAAGTCCTCACATAACTAGCCATTAATTTTAATTAATTAATTAATTAATCAATCAATTTTATAGTGACATTGGTTAATGAAATCCAATAAGTATACCCCCGTCTAAGCCATTCATTTTCAAATCTAGGAGAAATTAGTCATATTTGTGGGTGAAATTTTGAGAAATAAAGAGTAAAAGGAAAGAGTAAAAAACTATCAGGTACAGACACAATACATGTGCTTTGATTTTTTTTTTTTGCTGAGATTTTGAAAAAAAGATAAAGATTTGTGTTCACCAGTTTTTAGACTTTTTGCTTTTAGAACAGAATATGCTGGATTTATCCTTCTCAATTGTAAGCTAGAATTTAAAATGAGGCCAATCTTGTCTTCTTAGAAGATATTTTTTGGGCAGAGTATCTATCTTAAGGCACAACTTTTGTTTGAAAAAAACACCACTTTCATTTCATGGCAAAAAAGGTGCTTGTAAGATACAGGAATAAAAATATAACCACCTGTTCAATAAGGAATTTCAGAGAGGAGGGAGAAAGAAGAATGTGTGTGTTTCCTTGTATTCAATCCAAGAACTTATTAAAAATGGGTGAGTCCCATTCAACATACGTAGAAAGTTTGCTGATGCCTTTTTAGCAAGAGGTTGCATGCAAGCACTGGGCAATACTCTGGTTTGATTGGACATTGTTCATGAACTAGTTTTCAAAAGTAAAGTGCACGAGTTGCCTGAATGTTCTTTGAAAAGTGCTGAGTAGGCCAAAGCATCAAGGAGATTTATCAATGTCATTGAAGAAGCTTCTAAAACAAATGAGGGATGTAATATCTAAATTGTATAAATGTAGAGCATTTGTTCTGGAAGGTCCCTAAGGTTGAAGCCTTTTTAGAGAGGCCAGCATTTTGCTTTCACAGTTCCCTTGTCCTCCTTTGTTTGTCAATGACAGGATTGAGCTAAAATATTTCCTGAAGGCAACACCTTGTTATGAACAAATAATTATAGCAAGAATGGCAAGATTTGTGTTCAAATTGTATTTTGTTACACCAACTTCCTTCATACCTAAAGTATGTTATCTACAGCTTTAACATGAAATGATATCTATGAAGAATTTCATTTTCCCGGGATCTGTGAATGAAATGGATACCTATTCTCTATTGCTTCCCACCCCCCCAGGGCTTTACTGAAGGGAGAATAGAGGGGCTATAGACGTGTGTGCTCTTTCTTTGGAGGAGGGATCAAGCAGATAGGAGTGAGGGATATTCAACCAGGAGGAACTCCCATTTAGAGCAGGAAATTTAGCAGGTTGATTCTTCCAGCTCTTGATACCCTAATGTCTTAGGGTTTAGGGTAGGAGTTTGTGTGTACTTACATGTATAGAATTGGACAAGCCTGCTCTCTTAGCTTAGGGTCATGAACAAATTTGATCCAGGGACTCGCTTTACTTATATCTTCCTTTAATAAAGAATGTTCATCAGTACAGAACTGGAGTTCTGGAGCCACCATTAATACAATGTCCCAGATAGAGTTAGTCTATGAGTGCAAACTTCCTTAAATGTGATCATCTAGCTGACATATCACCATTTTATTAACAAGATTATCATCTAAGACAACACAGTTTAGAATACAGAGAAGATCAGCACAATTTAGAACAGGCAGATGTAAAGTAAGGTACTTATTGAATCAGGAAATCTGGAGAAAGGACTTAACTGTTTTGTAAGTGAGGATGGAATTGGAGGTCAGTAACAACAACTCACTAAAAGCTATTCTAGGTTGTCATTCATATTTTTATTTAAATATACCATTGCAAAATCTAATACATGCTGTAGGTTCAATCATTCTCACTACTTGCTATTATCGTCATGATATCCTGTATTTAAAACCTCCTTCAGGTGTTATTATAGAAACAAGAACACTATGGCCTTTCTTGCTTCCCATCATCAAAAACAAACAAACAAACAAAAAACTGTCCTTGACTGGAGCTGCTCAGAGGTTTCTTTTTTAACCTTTTCAAGTTCAATAGTGTGGGCTCCACATTCTTTTCCAAGTATGCAAAAGTCACCTGTTTGATAATGTGGTCCAGACTATTGCTGGAGCACAGTGTCAGGTTCACTGTTTTGCAGTTTCTGGAATCCACCCATATGTATGTCTATATTTAGTTGCCACCATCAACATTTTCCATCTCTTACATGTATAGCCAACTTTCGTGTGATCTGTTGTTTTGACCTTGCGGTGAAGTTCTACACATGCATGAGACCCAAAATAAATAATTAAAAGATTCTCTGCTCACTGCAGTCAGCAACCTCTTTAACGTATTTCATTTAAGCTAAGGTTGGAACCCAAGCCAGGCATACTAGAGAAAGGAACAGCTTCCCTCCTAAATATTTGATGAGCAGCAAGTTAGCCAATGGCTTTTGGGTGGCTGAGCATTTCTTATCTACAGCTTAGATTTTTGCCCCTCAGCAGAACTGCTCCCCCGCAGATATACAGCAGGGCCCCATCCACACTGGAATGGGTGCAGCAGACTGTGGGATGGGGACTGGTCATGAATGTCCAGGGTGCAACATTCTAGAAAAAGCCCAACCTTCTAACTGCTGGAGTGGGAAAGAAATTGGTGACAGGATCTATTCCTGGGAGGCTCAGAATGGGGAGGACATTATACTGTGTAGATTCATGTTGTTTAATAATTTCCTCCACAAAATCTGCATAACATGACTATCTAGGACAGAATAGCAGAGAGGATGTTACAAAAGGTGACAAGGGAATGTGGTGAGAAGGGCCTGAGGATAACCCCATGATGGTGGAATTCTCAGTTTATTTACAAAGCTCTGCATATATTAGCATCTGGTGCCATAGCACTTGTTTAAGCAGCTGAGTAGGAGAGTGTGTACTGCAGTGAGCCCTGGGTTGTAAACTCTGGAGAGGAGTCCTTGTCTGTTTTGTTTATGATTGTGGCCCCAAGTGCCTAGAACAATGCCTGATATACAACAGGAGGTCAAGAATTATTTGTTTAGCCCTTTTCTTCAGCTTCCAGTAAGGTGCTCAGTTCTTCAGAGGTAGCTCAGGCCATGTGAGGGTGACCAGCACTACATCTGGCAGTGCTCGCCCAGAATTCGTCTGCTCCATGACCCCTGTCTGACATCTTGCCTGTGTTTACTCAGTCTTCATCCTGAAAAATGATGAGGTTATGGTCATGGAGGATAAAATCAATGCCCTCATTAAAGCAGCTGGTGTAAATGTTGAACCTTTCTGGCCAGGTTTGTTTGAAAGGCTCTGGCCAATGTCAACCCTGGGAACTGCGTCTGCAATGTAGAGGCTGGTTGACCTGCCCAGCAGCTGCTGCTGCACCAGCAGGAGGTTCTGCCCCCTCCTCCACTGCTGTGCCAGCTGAGGAGGAGAAAGTGGAATCAAAGAAAGAAGAATCTGAGGAGTCCAATGATGACATGGGCTTTGGTCTTTTTGACTAAGCCTCTCTTGTAATATGTTCAATGAAAAGCTGAACTCTGCAAAAAGGTCGTTAAAATATAGTGCAATAAATAGCATCATAATGTTGCTTAAAGAACAAAAAAAAAAAAGAACTCATTGGTGCCTTTCGAAGAACTCATTGGTATTTATTTGAAAAGTGGTTAAAAGAAGTGAAAAGAACCAAGCATTTATCTTCTTTTCTTACGTAAACCATACGCAGAGTAGACAAAATATATTATGAGGGAAATATTCAGTTTATAATAAGCATTCCAGTTAATAAATGCAGAAAGACTGACAGGATTGGGATGCCAACATTTTGCATCCCTTCATAAAAAATGTGTCTAGGCAGTGATCATCAACTGCATTATCATCATAAGAGTGGCAACCAGACAATGTGTGCTTCCTGACAACCTACACACCACCACTTATGAAGTAATTTGGCTATAATAATCGAACCTGAAGCTCATCAAGCTTCTGTTTTAACTTCCAATTGATAGGAAATCTGGGGAACAAAGGAGTATGTTACAATTAGTAAAATTCAGACTGCAGGAAACTGGACAAGATGAATGCAAGAGGTAAAAGAGAGAGAAAGAAAAAGAGGAAAAGGAAGACCTTATAGATTTAAAAGGCTTGAGAAATGTATTGACTAATTGCAATTAATAAATTTGAATTTGATCTTGATTTAAACAAATAAATTATTTTAAAATGTTTTTAAAAAAGACATACTTGTTGATGAATGAATGGTGGGAATTTGAAGGGAAGCTGCAGCTTGACAGGCATGCCTGTGCTCAGGAACTGGCCCAAGCTACAGGGCAGCAGAACTAATTTTAGTTCCCACCTGCTGGTGGAAATAGAGCTCCAAATATTTTGCCAGGTTTGATGGAATTAGTATATGCTCCATTTCAAAGCTGTAAAAAATAGATGAGAAGTGCTCTAAAATATTCACTGAGTTGGGAGAGCCAGATTTTTACTATGCCTGTGCCAGAAACTTGCTATGAGATAGGCATAGTGTTGCTCTTTCTCTAAACTTGTTGCTTTGAAAATGCAATGAAAGGATTGTGTCTATTGCTAACAAAATTCCCTTCCACTTTGCATATTCTGTGATTAGAGAAGCTGTTCATTTCCCAGAAATTTGACCAGATTAACCCAGATTTATCGATGAGAACTATTCGTTACATGAACACTGTGACACTTCCTGCACTACACCGTTGGAGAATCTTCCTTTACTGCAGGAGAAAGACGACTGCCTTGGTCCAATCATTGTGCACTGATGGAACTTAGGTTTTCTTGTGAATGGCAAGATTTTTTTCCTGTTAAAAAGAAAGAGACCACAATGATCCAGAAGCATTTTGGTTTGCCATCCCCCTCAACTCTGTCAAAGGGAGCCAGCTGAGTGAACATTGTTGAACTCCCACCTGCTGGGGCGGTGTGAGCTGATGAAGCTCATTAGAGCAAAGAGTAGCCAGCACATCGGAGTTTCCAGAACTGCTGAAGATCTGAGCAGGTTCTTTCTGACCCAGGGAGCATGCTCACATGGGTTTCCTTATCTGATCCTCAAGGTAAGCCCACTGCTGTACCCAACAGCTCCCTGGGGTTCCAATCAAAACTCCCAAGCAAGAGTGAAGACCAAAAAGACCTGTGATATAGGCAGGAAAAGCAGTCCTGGTTTTCCCAACTGTGGAACCCTCTCACGCAAGCCAGGCACCATCTCCCAAATTCTGTTTATTCGTGTGCTTGGAGCTGGAGGATGGCACAGTGATCTAAGCAGACTCCTTGAGGGAACAAGGGCAGCCTTCAGTGATGGTGGTTTAACTGCACCCCAAGTGGAGGCTTATTTAAGGCCAGGATCGAATCATTCAAGAAAAAAATAATATTTGTAACTTCTAAGGGTTCTTTTTGAGAACATGTTGTAGGAGGCTGCAGCCTGGCAAGTGGCCCAGAGCTGAACACTGTTGGAATCTTTGGGCATCAAGGGCAGTTAGAATTGATAGTCTAAAGAGGGAATATTAAAGTGGAAAAGGTGTCAGCACGAGGTGGCCAAGTTCATTGGAGAGCTCATACAGTGTTAGGAGTGAGAAAATATGAAATCTGCCCAATAAGCAATCAATCCTGCCTTATCCCACTGATTGGGGTGTAACTTCTTTGATACAGGTTACCTTCTAGTTTGGTGATGGAGCATCACATGATTTTCTGAATTGTGCTGGTTCCAAATTAATTTCTTACCTCATTTGCTTATTTTTGGGTTCTATCCCACCCTTCTCCCAAAGGATTGGAGGCAATTTCTTCCCAAGTTTCAAAGCAGGACCACTTTGAAAGATCCTTTCACACTGCTCTCAGCCTCCAGAGTTGGCCCTGCTGTGGAAGAAGGGCTGGGCCCCCAGTTCTGCTTACTGAACTATTTAATACAAGTACTTATGGAGCACCTGCTTGCGTAGCTCCGCAATGTGACAAAAGGGAGAGAAAGGCTGTCCCTGTTCTTTCTACTCTGCTCAATCCACTCCCAGGAACTCAAGAAATTTAAGGGGTTGGGAAAGAAGGTGAGAACTTCAGAACAAAGGGGAACATATGGCAATTAGGAACTTAGGAACCTCCTATAGATACTGAAAGACAGATGGGGTCCTTTTCGAGATCACTACCATGCTTCCCAAACTGAGGTCTGCATACCTTCAGGACTCCAGGACAGTGTGCTAGGGGTAGGGTGGGTGAACTTGGCCTCCTCCTGTTGACACCGTTTTCCACTTTAATATTCCCTTTGTAGACTATCAAACCGTCTTGTTACTTAAAGATATTGATTAGAGTGTGGAGACAGGGAGAGAACACTTTTTTTTCTTTTGGGCCTGTTATTTTTATGTTAAAACAAGCACATGTGCATTTTAAAACTTGTGCATTTCAAGGAAACCCCCTGTTTGTGGAAGGCTGCTTCAGATTCTGCTCTGACCAACCTTCCTCAACCCCTTCAGTGGCATTTCTATAAGCTTTGATAGTTCAATGGGGACATTTTTGAAACTCTAAGACAACTGTGCAACCCAGTGCTGTCTGATAGAAATACAATGTGCACCACATGTGTAAATTAAACTTTCTAGTAGCCACATAGAAAAGGGGAAAAAAAAGAACAGGTTAACTTAATTTTAGCCACACTTTTTAAACCCAATATAGCTAAAATATCATTTCATTATGTAATGAGCATTTTTAAATTTATTATGAGATAGTTTGCATTCTTTTTTTTTCATACTGAAATCTCTAAAACATGAAGTGTATTATACTCACCACACATCTCAATCCAGATTAGCTCTATTTGTAGTGCTCAGTAGTCACTTGTGGCAACTCTGTTGGGCAGTCCTGGCCTCATCTGCTCATTCTACAAATGAGGAAATAAGGCCATGCCCTGATGTTACAGTTTATATAGTCTGCCTGCTTAAACTTCCCCAACAAAACTTTGGATCTTTCTCCCAGCTTTTTTTTCTTTATGCTGTGACTGTTCTCTTACTTTGAGAGGCAGACAGACAGACAGACAGACAGGCACACACATGTACACATGTACAAACACATACTATTTGCTCATATGTTTTGCCTTTTACATTCCACATTCTCTCTTCAGTTCCACCTTCTAAGCCTCATACAAACCAAAATTCTCTATCCTGCGGCTTGTTAGTCAGAGTCCAGC